>JAFMOC010000002.1:5506250-6750000 GCA_019802505.1 Corydoras sp. C115
TGCTGCCATATTCTGACTAAAACATATTTTCTTTGTGTCTGTTTGTGTGTGTGTGTGTGTGTGTGTGTGTGTGTGTGTGTGTGTGTGTGTGTTTTGGCTTTGTAGCATTTTAGACTGTAGTAACTGTAAGCTAAAAGACTTCATAACTTTCTCAGCATTTTAACAACTTAATCAAAACATTGTTAAAGGACACAGCGTTTTAAAACCCAAACAGCACTGCTGTGTCTGATACTTATACCAGGGCTGACATTTAGACAACAGAGAGAGGGGGACGAACAAAATATGCATAAATACAGATGGTCTTGTCAAATGTAAAACTACAAAGTGAATCTATACTTTAAGTGAAACTGATCAAATAAATAAGGTAGACTCAACGATAAGTACCTAATACAGTGACCGGTGCGTTTGTAAAGTTGTAGACAGCGCCGTCTGCCGGATCCACGACAGTATTGTTTAAAAGCTAAATACATTCGCTACAGGTTTAAAAAATAAAGATAAGGATTAATGTTCCATGGCTAAATGGTTACGTTCGAAATCTGATTTGTGCGTTGTTTCCATATTCTCCCCGTGTCCACGTGGGATTTCGCCGGGTTCTTCGGTTCTGTCACTCTTCACGGCCTACAGCGAGGACAGCACAGCGAACTGGCTGTTCCTTTACATTTACCACAATTTGACGGTGAAGTAATCTGAGATTGCTGAGGTAGGACCATCAAGAGAACCGTAGTGCAGCGAGATAGACAGGCTAAAGGCCTAGAAAGACATTCAAGAAACACCATGGACAGCTTAAGTCACCGAAGGTGTTGTTTACAAAGACATTTGGAACAAACGTGTGAGTTGACAAGCAGTGGCACACTCTACAGAATGCCTAAAATGTATTCCTTGTTGCCCAAAAAATGCTGACGATGCTATAAGAGAAGCAAATCACACAACAAAAAGAGACAAGAAATTGTTAAGATGCATGACATTGTGAAAGGAACTATGAAAACACAGCATGTACGAGGAGGCAATTAAAAAACGCACATATACCTCCTGTACGTATACGGGATGGATCCAGTGCCACATCACTGCTGCATGTCATTCATGTTTGGGGTAACTATCATATTTTGGGGTAACGAGGATGTTGAAGTGCCTTTCCCTAGTGTATTTCACTGGTATGCCCTTTTGTGCAATCCTATCACTTTACCACCTGATGTCACTTAAGTACAAAATACTTAAATACAATGTCAAATTAATTGTCCTTCAAGGTTAAGTTACATGTACTTTTTTTCCTACATTTTTCTAAGGAGTTTATTTTTAATTTATTCATTATCTTCCGCTTTATCCTCTATTAGGGTCGGGGGGGGGGGGGGGTTCCCCATGCCCATCCAGGGGAGAATGTCTCGGGCGCTGGGCAGATACACCCAGGACAGGGCACCAATCTATCGCTAGGCCCACTCACTCACAGACACACTGTGAGTAATGAGAAACATGGGGCAATTTGGAGAAATCAATTGACTTGATCCATGTTTTTGGACTATGGGAGGAAACCGGATAACCCGGAAACCCACGCGGTCACGGGGAGAACATCTAAGGAGTTTATCCATCCATCCATTATCTTCCGCTTTATCCTACATTAGGGCCGCGGGGGGGTTCCCCATGCCCATCCAGGGGAGAACGTTTTGGGCGCTGGGTAGATACACCCAGGACAGGGCGACAATCAATCGCTGGGCACACACTCACTCACACAGACATATACACACTCTATATGGGGCAATTTGGAGAACTCAATTGACTTTGTCCATGTTTTTGGACTGTGGGAGGAAACCGGAGAACCCGGAGGAAACCCACGCGGACACGGGGAGAACATGGAATCTCCACCCGGATGGGGATTCAACCCGGGAATCCCTATCCCTAGCGCTGAGAGGCAAACGAGCTAACCACTAAGCCACCGTGCCGCCCTCTAAGGAGTTTAGTCATTTGAAAATTCCTGTATAATTTTTTTTTTTTTTTTTACTTATACTTTTTTTTTGTCAGATTTGCTTTGCTACAACTTTTTGAATGACAATTCTGAATTGCATTTTTAATATATAATGTCAGCCATTTGTAGTGTTCTTCACATCTTTAACAGCAATTCTGTTAAAATAATGCAGATAAAAAGCAATAAGCCATAAATAGAGAACAAATTATGTATAGATCTATCTAAAGGGTAAGGGTTTAATCTATTAAAGTAGCAGTTTTTTAAATTAAAAATTATTTAACCTCTTCCTTTTCTGCATGATTTGGTCCATTTCTGGCATGCATAATTCAGTAAAGTGGGGGAGGAGTTGAATAGCCCTGATATGCTACTGATGTATTAAATTCTTGTGGAAAGATTTTCTGAGAAGTGGAAGCTGGTATAAAGTGGGAAATCAACTTGGAATGAGATATCACAAAAGCTTTTGTAGGTGTTAAGTGGATATTGGCTTCATTATTACACAACTTTGTATTACAAAAAGTTCACTTACAAGATGGTTGGTATTTACAATGCATAAAATGTAAGTTATGTTAAAAAAAAATCTGATGACGCCCATAATCACAGACCCCAAATCTTTATTTACCAATTCACACACTGAAATGGGGTTAACACAGTAGAAGATGTAGGCAGGCATAATCAAAGTGGAAACTTTTGAATAAAAAAAAAAATCATTCAATGCATATTTCCATTTTGCAATTCACTTTCAAAGACTACGGTCACAAAAGTTTTGCCATTGTAACATGAACCCACCCACAAACCAACACACACACAGATATACCCATTCAGATTCACACAAACATGAGTAACTCCACAAAGTCTGAAGTTAGGAAGATGATACATTCAACTGGCAAAAACTTTAGAGCAGAGCAGATGTCTGAATGATTACGACAATTAAAGAGAAATAGAGGCTGTGTTCTGTAAGTGACAGTACTGAAAATGTCTTGAGTTCTGAGAAGGACATTCACTGTCCACCTTGCTTGAATAGAGATTTTGCATTATGGGGAAGTGACCGAGCATGGGTCCAAATAAGAAAGGGACATAAACATGCTGGTAATTATAGATTTGAAATCGGTGAGAGACTGAACATTCTGTGCGTAATAATAAGCAGTTGGCACACTAGTGAGGATGTAATGCTCATAAGAAACTGTGGAAGGCCAGAATATTAAGCATGAACATGCTTGACTGATGCAATATACAGAAGTTGATTGTGTGTTGATTATACTTTACTCTACCTTATTTGGACTGAAATTTAACTTCTTGGCCTAAGCAGCGGGGACTCTTGTAAACCTGAAATTGCATTTCGCCATAAAACAGATCTTCATTTAACACTGCTTATGTAAACAGTGTGCTAAAAATACATAAACTCAACATAAAAATCAAAATTGGAATAAATAGTGAATTATGTTATATGGGTTAATTGATAGACAGATATAAAAGGATGTATTTACAAAAGAAATCTGTGATGTGTGTGGAACCAGGAAAGACCATTTAAATCGTAAAAGGAATTGTTACTTGCTAGATGTTACTGTGTGTATGTGTGCATATGTGTGTGAGGAGAAGTGGACTGATGAATGGAGTAAAGAAAAGCAATATGCCTTCATGCTGTGATTTCTTCTTTCAGCTCCTTGTTCCTACGGACCTCAGCAGCGTGTATCTCCTAGTAAGGCACAAAGAAAAGGGATGTTTGTAATGGCAGTACAAATCTCGACAAAATATTGGACCTGGAAGCCATCGGGTTACAACCCTGATCCCCTACTTCAGGCTGACCTTCTCATGCAAACGATCCATCATGGCTGCTAGGTGAGCCCTGCGATTTTCTGAGATCTGTTCCATCTTAAAAATAAGCTTTTCCTCTGCCATCCTGCTAAAGTTGTTGTTCTCTTCCATGGCTTTGTTGAACACATCCCGCTCGTGTACTCGTTTATCAGCCAAAGATTTCAGCACCTGTGCCTCCTGGGACTGTATAACATAATCAGGATAGAATAGCAGGGTTATTTACACAGACTAAAAAAGTTTTTTTTCACAAAGTGTAAGATTTTTTTAAGCAGTCAAAAGCCAAAATCGAGCAAAAAAAAAACTAAACGAATGGGTGCTAATGATTGCCAAATCAATAACGTTCACCTTTCTACGGTCTTCAGCAGCCTCCAGTTTCTTCTGGATGTCCTCCAGAGAGATGTCCCTCTTTTTGGGTGGGGACGTGATGCTGTGTGCCACATCTGACACTGGAGAGGGTGGTTTTAGAATCACCTCAAAAGCCTGGCCCGAAGCTCTTTTATTTATAGGCTTTACCTCCATGACTGCAAGATATTTACTGGTTACAAAAAAACACAAGGGTATACAGAAAACAATGGCAAACTATTTAAATGAATTCACTTACATTCAGACTTGGAGTCCAGGTTTTTCTGTAGCCTCGGGTTAAAACAGGAGCATATGAGTGAGAACACTGACAGCTCCTTCATCTTCTCTTTGTAGGCTGTGTGAAAACAATATTGTCTGCCTATTAACCGTAATCATGATCATTTAAGTGGAAACTAAACACACATTTAAAGCAAATGAGTGTATAATGCATATATTGTAAATTGAATTTAAAAAGCTTTTAATGAATTAAAGATTTTAAATGAATAATATTGTTTCAGTCTAAATAATCATAAAGCTGTTTAGCATCCCTAAATATTACCCACTGAAAACATCTCACATAAATTACATTAGTTAAACAAAAGAATTCACATCGAAGGTGAATGTTCTTAGTTTGCTAATTGCTAATTTATAGGACCTTTTAAAAGTGTCAAAGCAAAACACTGCTACACAACAGAATGTGAACCATTCTGATGAGCTCAGGGTCTCATAAAATATGCAGACGAGACAAATGATGTTGGTCATTTCCTGTCTTCTAAAGAGTTTTACAGACTGCCCATACATCCTCCAAATTACATTATCCAAGAAAAGAATCAAGATCCAACATTGTAATTGATGAGATGACTGTCTTAAATAGGGGTTATATATATTTATTGATTTAAGATCAGCCATCTGTTTCTTAATACTCTGCTAACTCTTATTCTTGACTCAAAGAAGCTCACAAAACACCAGAATCTCAGTTCTATACACCAGAACAGCCCCCATGTGCATTGTTCCACTGGTGCAGGGCTGGCTGGCCTCCCAATTCACTGACTACTTGGCCTCATACTCCTTAGCAATTTTCCTTAATACCCAATACACCCATTTCTGATACACAGTTATATAAAAAACATAAATCCTACCTGTAATGCTAGCCAGATCAGTGATTTTAAATGAGCCCATTTGGGTATCTATAACCAACACCGGATCTTATGTGAAGCTCAATTTAATTTTAGCAGTGTATTAGGGTTCGAGGCTGTACTGCTAGGGTCATAAAACAGTCACACCCATTTAAACTAAAGCACTAAAAGCTCTGGCAATTTTAATTTTTTTAGAAATAGTGGCAAATAAATTTGTTTGTAAATTATTGAATAATCAACAATAAAGGCCCTTTATCCAGAGAACATAAAACCATTCCTACATGCAATGCTGTGTTGTACGCCATAAATATAGATCCACGTTAGCGTTATCATTTAAAACCTATTTTTCAGACGCGAGGTTTTAACAAAGTATACAATTTCCCCTTGATCTGTTTACTGTTAAAGTGTTAAAGCCATAAAGCGGCTGAAGGCCATCGTACATGCACAATGCCCGTCGGGTGCAGAGGCGCGCCCATTTCTTCACAAGTGCGGCGCAAGTAAATAAAAGCATCAGATTCATTTGAAAAGCTTTTAAAGATGTGAGACAAATCACACGGTACGACATTGAAACACAGCCTTGTGCTATTTCTCGTAGGCTTTAAGGCTGAAAAAGATGCCGTGGAGCTTGGGTGGGGTCCTTCTGCATTATGCTGTGAAGAACCAGGAGCAGATGCGCCATTCTAACAGCATCGATCAGCACAAATTGGAAAATCGACTTCTGAAATGATGTCTGTTTCTTTACATTCGATTTGCAAATCCATGGCTTTCGAAAGCAAATTCGCGTTTTAAAATCACGCAGAAACCCACAAACGCAAACCAGCCTTAAAGTCAGTAATTCAGGTGGAAAGTCGGCTACAAAAAAACTACATCGGCTTAACGTGTATTAAAGACACGATCTGTCTATTTGTTTTGAAACGCCGGCGTTTTAAAACGTGTTTAAAAGGCGTTCGTGTGCCTTAACCAGACATGATCTGTAAAAGGACTGACGACTATACTGCAGAATATGATGCAGGGCTGAATGCGCCTTACCGACAGCGATTTTCTCCATTGTCGTCGTTTAGCTGATGCTTCCAAAGATGCGCACGGTGTTGAGGGTTGTGTCAGTGGCTTTGGGAGAGATGCTTAAGGCACTGACTCACATGAGCACAATGCAATGAGAGAGAGAGAGAGAGGGAGAGGGAGGAGAGAGGGAGAATACTGGGAGCGGCAGCTGAATTATCACTCGCTCTGCACAAAGGAGATTGGATATCACTTTAGGTATAAAAAAAAAAAGTAAATAATATCCTCATATATCATCAACTATTTCATACCAAAAACCTGCATCCATGGTCCATTACATGTTTTATAGCCAAGGAAATGAATCACATTGGCACAAGAAACTGCTTTGCCATCTGTGAGAATTTCCAGCATTTCTTTTACAATTTTAGTTTCAATCAAAGTTTTTTTTTTAGGTACACTTTTCTTATTTCCACTACTTACTATATAAAATACTCCATTTGCTTATCTACATAATTTGTATTTCCCCCTTACTGTTATTAAATGAGGGCGGCACGGTGGCTTAGTGGTTAGCACGTTCGCCTCTCAGCGCTAGGGATTCCCGGTTCGAATCCCCATCTGGGTGGAGTTTCCATGTTCTCCCCGTGTCTGCGTGGGTTTCCTCCGGGTTCTCCGGTTTCCTCCCACAGTCCAAAAACATGGATCAAGTCAATTGAATTCTCAAAATTGCCCCATATAGAGTGTGTGTGTGTGTGTGTGAGTGAGTGTGTGCCCAGTGATGGATTGGCGCCCTGTCCTGGGGCTATCTGCCCAGCGCCCGAGACGTTCTCCCCTGGATGGGCATGGGGAATCCCACAGAATCCCACAACCCTAATAGAGGATAAAGCGGGAGATAATGAATGAATGAATGTTATTAAATGGTTAAGATCCCCACATAACCATGACAGATCAGGTATTATTTGGGAGACATTGACATGGTGGTGGTCCACGCTTCAGAAGTAAAATCAGTGATTAATTTGTTACTGTGCAATTTGTGTCACACTTTATTAGTCAGTGCTCAGGGGATTCTGCCCAAAGAATGCTGGTGAATAAATCAAAAACGTCCAGCAGCAGTGCTGTGTCTGATCCATTCATACCAGAGCAACTTACAACACACCAAAACGTACAGATCACTGCTTAGAATTATCAATCACCCAAATAATCCCTGATCTTTAATGGCTATCTTGAACATTACAGAAGAGAGTAAGGCAGAATAATAATGTTTGTATGATGTATTATAATTTCAGAAATATAAATGGATTAGAAGTATTTTACAGGGCGGCACGGTGGCTTAGTGGTTAGCACGTTCACCTCTCAGCGCTAGGGATTCCCGGTTCGAACCCAAATCTGGGCGGAGTTTCCATGTTTGCCCCGTGTCTGCGTGGGTTTCCTCCGGGTTCTCCAGTTACCTCCCAAAGTCCAAAAACATTGATTAATTCAATTGAATTCTCCAAATTGGCCCATATATAGTGTGTTTGTGTGTGTCTGTGTGAGTGAGTGTGTGCCCAGTGATAGATTGGTGCCCTGTCCTTGGTGTATCTGCCCAGCACCCGAGATGTTCTCCCCTGGATGGGCATGGGGAAACCTCGCGACCCCAATAGAAGATAAAGCGGAAGATAATGGATGGGTAGAAGTATTTTACTCAGTCTTGTAGCATCTTTACAATATTTGTTTGCATGTTTTCTTTACCAACTACATGTCTACTGCCTGCTTAGTTGCTTAGTTTAGGTATGTTGCAAAAAGTTACTTAAAAATAAATAAGTGTAAATTGTGCAATTGAAATTACTCTTATATACCATACAAATACCCTTTGACTGTATTAGCCAATGTAAGTGCAGTAAAAAAAACTGACACACAAATGGGGCAGAATCTTAATAAATGACTTAGCTGTTAATTTAAAATGATTAACATTAACAAGGTAGGGAAAAAATAATTGGAATGAAATTATCTAGATTAAAACACACCTGTCATTACCAGATTTAATCAATTGGAATGATAATTATTTCAGCATTTGTAAATGGGCAGGTGGTTAAAGTGAACTCTCCTGGAGCAAATTGGCCCAGTGTACATAGGTGGAGGAAGGGCAGTGAGTGGTTGTGCAATGAAGATGGCTACTGTCATGTCCAAAGCATACTAGCTTTTGGCTTTTGAGTTTTGACCCGTTTAGGTGTAGTGGAATAAAATTAAATTGGAAAAATTTGTCACCTTTTTGATAAACTATATTTAACTGAGTTCATTTGCTCTCAACTGCTTACTTTTATGGCTGACAGTACTTGGTGAGGCTTGGGGTTGGCCATCTGGGCCTGGCTGACATCATGCTGCAAACTGCCAGAAAATATGGAGGAATATGTCCTTTAGGTAGATCAGGCAAGTGAACTGTAAAAAAAAATCCATCAGCTGCTCAAAAAAGGACAAGCCAGTAGGAAGATCAAAAGCATCAGTATGATCTCTTTACAGTTTATTGTTTATGCTTCAGGGATAATTGGGACATGAACCAAAATCATTCATTAATATACTTTTATTCATATATTTTATTCAACAGGGTTGTGTCAAACTAAACTATTTTGAAATTGGAGCCCCAAGAAAAAAACTATCCAAACTCCACACTAAAAAAACTCATCCTCTCTATTAAACCAAGAACTGATTTGAAGTCAAGTGAGGTGCTTACTTTTCAGTAAATGAAACTCAAAAAGTAAAAAAGTAATGTTCACATACGATCAGTTTATTTTACTTTGTAACCCTATACTTTTAACTCTGGTCATGCGTTTACACAGTACAAATCCATTTATAAACAAAATTCAAAGTCTTGGACTTGGAAATTACATCAGTACATTTATATAAACGAGTAATTCAGAAACTTAATTTTTTTTTGGGGGGAAATTTGTCAAAAATAAAGCTTTATCATGTATGGTTTATAGCTTTATTTATTTAATTTATACAACATTCTTAATATTTCATCCATAGCTGTTGATGGTGGGACAAGACACCAGTCCAGTTTAGTTAATTTTTTGTTTACTGAAAACATAGGATAAACATAGGCCTTTTGTGTTTATGTGACATTTTCTAAGTCATTTATAACATACTGCATCAAAAGTGTTTTCTAGAATGACTTCTCAGCAGTGTATTTTGAAACTGTCTTAGAAGCAGATTACTAATCCATTAGTTCGATACAACATGCTTGTTTTTTATTGGTACAGCATGAAATATATTTCCAAACTGTATTCAACTTAATTTAAGTCAAATAGGGTTAAATAAAATTAGACAATAAAAAGCTGACAACACATCACCTTTTCTGATGAGTCTCATTTTCTGTTGCGCCTTTCAGAAAATAGGAACAGATTATTTCATTAAATATAAAAGCATTGATCCATTCTGCATTATGACAGGGTATATTTTCTTGGCAAAATTCGGGCTTCTTAATATTACATTAGCAACATGTAAATACCATTGTCTTTAAGAGTATGTTGCAGATCAGAAAAATCCCTTTATTATTTATTAGTGTACTCATCTTCTGATGGCTAATCCCTGTAGATTAACACACATTAGTGTTCAAATCATTTTAAACTTGTTACTTGAACATATCAGCATATTGACTGTACTACCCTCCACAATCACTAGATCTGAACCGATTAGGGCATTTTTGGGATGAAGTGGAATGAGAGATTAATTTCCAATAAATCTGCAGTGCCATGTCAGTGTGGACTAACTGAAATAAATTTTGCTAAAATTATAAAGCCTAAATGACTTTCATGGTCTGAAATTCATTGTGACAGATTAAAGAAATTACAAAAATGTGGTCAATGTCTAATACAGTACAGTGTAATATTTTTGAACTCTGTGATTAATGAACTATGTGAAAATATATGGAAGCTTTTGCTAAATGAGTAGTAGCAGAGATGAAAATTGGTTTAAACTGTTTCATGCCTACTGCATTCAATCAATGCTAATGTTGGTTAAGGCAATCCTCTGAAAAACCAGGTGTCTTATAACATCCGCCCTAAAGTTATTATTGATGCATTTAATGTGGTTTGTTTTGAATTAATGCCAAAGTGCAACTGGCACCATCAACTAAATTACATACACTATAATTGTAAAAGAGTATTTGGACATCATATAAAAACAAACCAAACTATTTAAAATCATCTATAGCATTTAGAAATGTATGTCTATTATACATGCACTTCAATGCATGTTTTATTGTGTAGATAGTTGTTCTCTGTAGCACCTCAGTCCTAGGGAATATTGTTTTGTTTCCCTGAGTACTGCACACAAATGTGTATAGTAGAAAAGACAATAAAAATACTTGGTACTTGATACTTGAAAAGTAAAATAATTAGAAAGAGCACAATGATGAGGTAAAAAAGGCTTTAGTGTGAATTATTGCAATATATTATAACATATCGTGTATATATATATATATATATCTTACTGTCTTACTTGTCTTACTTCTTCTATCACTTTATAACTTTATAATTTATTGGATATACATTATATAGTTAATTAATGTATTCTGTAAAATGCTTCTAAATAAATACATTAAATTGTTTTAAAAAAAAAGGAGTGTTCATGTGTAACGCAGGTGAATATAGGGTTAAACTGTGTTTCATAACAAATATCCTCCATAAGTATAATATAATTAAAGCTTTTAAATTTAAAAGTTAACTTCTCTTGTAGCAGTTCAGTTTCTTTTTAATGTAATGGCCAACCAGGCTCTGTGGCCGTTGTTGATAGCTGTGCAGGACATCATGAGAACTGGTCAGCTGGTCACCTTTCTGACGGTCCAGAAGTGTTACACACACCACACCAGCTAAGAAACCAATAAAAACCAGACAAATGTTCAGCTATTTGCATTTGATTGCATGTAAATCAGAAACCAAGACTAATACAATGTAAGAGAAGTTAAATAACATTAACAATAATTTAAACGTAATAGTTTCTGTAGCTGCTTGCATTATAATTTATAAACAACATGTTAAAAGAAAAGCAGCACAATTTATGCAATTCATTATGGATTTTATATACATATATATGGAAATATATGAAAAAAGTTCTGGAAAAGTCCTTTTTAGTTGCATTATTATTGACTGGACCCAAGCTTGTTGCGGAATATCATAATATCAGTGGTTGGGCTGATGGACTATCTTTTCAAAAGGTTGTATTTTAACTCCCAATGACCAAACAGATTATGTTATTTTGATTGGATCATTCTTGCTGCTGGCCTTTCTTCCTTAATAGAACAATGGATGTTCTGGTATTTCCAGCTTCCTGAGAACATTCCATAATTGTTTGTTGGCAACATAATCAAAGGCTTTGCTGTAGTTGATAAGGCACATGTTGACTTCCTTCTGAAAATCTTTGGCCTTTTTCCATAATCCAGTATACATATGTGATTTAATCTAATATTTGACTGCCATTACTGAATCCTGCTTGCACATCTGGAAACTCTCTTTTAATGTTAAGCTCCAGTATCTGTTAAATAATCTTCAGCATGACTTTCAACATAATCAACAAAATTCTTCAGTATTTCACAGTTCTTATCTATTTTCTTTAATATTGGGATATAAACTTGTCTAGGTTATAACTAGGTTATATTTTTCTTTATAAGAATATCTAACAGAAAATTTTACCTCTTAAATTACTCAGTTTGCACATTGCAGCAAAAACAGAGGATTCCATCTCAATATTGCGAACGCCTGCTGCATAAGCCTCAGCCAGGTAGTTCTGTTTTTCCTCTTCAGTGTATGAACAGAAAGCCCCATCCAAACGAGCCTGACCTGAATCCACAGCAACAATACAGTGAGTAATACAGCAGGTGATATATTACATACAATCTATAAATTATATGTTTAATATAAAGGAGTGGAAATGACCTTCGTAAAAGTCCATCGTGCACATGGTGTTCCCAATAACTGTGTTAAACTCTGCTAGATCTTTACTACACTGTAGGAGCTCCTCTGCCAAGTCTACATCCAACTCTGTGCTCCTCACCACTGGTTTACCCAAAATGACCTGCTCAAAACGGGGCAAGAACATGGCATCCACTGACTGCTTGGTAACCACCACTGTGCCTGGTTCCAGGCCTGAAAAAAAGGCAAAACAGGTCAAGTCAGCAGCCTTTGGGATTCTTTTTTTTTTTCAATTTGGTTCACAGTTTCTGCAGCTGATTAGCTGTGTTTGTATAATAGACATTAACTTGATTGTAACAAGGTTGTTATTTCTACTGTTAGTATATTATGCAAAAGATCTGAGTAAATATGTAGTGTGATTGAGCTTTGCATATTATTATACCTATTCCACCTGAGGTCCCAATGCGCAATATTGTGACGTCAGTGCAACGTGCATGGTAGAGAAGTTTGATGAGCTCGTGCAGCATTATTGCAATTGAGGGGATGCCCATGCCATGCTACAACACATGAAAATTAAAATTTTAATGAGTGTCAATGATGAACCCTCTCTCAGAGTCAAAGCTGAATTTGTAAAAAAGTAATTGTACTTACACTGACAGATAGCACAGGTCCTATTTTGTACATGGCATAACGGTCAGTGCCCTCGCAAATGTTTGGATAATCTCCGTTTGGATCTGACAGACCCAACTCATTGGCAATGTACTCAATGAATGACTTCATCCTCCATGGACTTCCACCGACACAAACAAACTAGAAATAAAAAGAATCCAGCTACAGGATGAAACTTTAAAAAAAGGCCAACTTCAGCAACTTCATTCGAAAAGAGCATCCTATTTATTTACAAATTCACCTTGATGTCCCCAAATTTTGTTGGAAGATCATGTGTGGCTGTACCCAGGTTGAGATGATACAAAATGTCTTCTTTCATTGAGTCCAAATGAGGATTTGTCATGCATATTGTCCTGTAAATACCACAATGAAAAAATAATCACTCAGCATGTCATCTACATGAGTTTTTACAAACCGGGTTCCAAAAAAGTTGGGACACTAAACAAATTGTGAATAAAAACTGAATGCAATGATGTGGAGATGGCAAATGTCAATATTTTATTCGTAACAGAACATAGATGACAGATCAAAAGTTTAATCTGAGTAAATGTAACATTTTAAAGGAAAAATATGTTCAATCAAAATTTCACAGTGTCAACAAATCTTGAAAAAGTTAGGACAAGTAGCAATAAGTGGCTGGAAAAAGGAAATTGAGCATATAACGAACAGCTGGAAGACCAATTAACACTAATTAGGTCAATTGACAACATGATTGGGTATAAAAAGAGGTTCTCAGCGTGTCAGTGTCTCTCAGAAGCCAAGATGGAAAGAAGATCACCAATTCCACCATTGTTGCGCAGAAAGATGTGCAGCAATACCAGAGTGGTGTTACCAGTGTAAAATAGCAAAGACTTTTAAGTTATCATCAACCGTGCATAACATCATCAAAAGATTCAGAGAATCTGGAACAATCGCTGTGCATAAGGGTCAAGTAAAACTCTACTGGATGCTTGTGATCTCCAGGCCCTTAAACATCACCACACCTCACCACACCTCGAACAGGAAGCCACTGTCAAGGAAATAACAGAATGGGCTCAGGAATACTTCCAGAAAGCTTTGTCAGTGAACACAATCCACCGTTGCTAGCTGAAACTCTTCAGTGCAAAGAGGAAGCCATTTCTAAGCAAGCTCCACAAGCTCTGGGCCAGGGGTCATTTAAAATGGAGTATGGCAAAATGGAAGACTGTTCTGTGGTCAGATGAGTCACGATTTGAAGATCTTTATGGAACACTGGGACGCCATGTCATCTGGACCAGAGAGGACAAGGATAATCCAAGTTATCAACGCTCCGTTCAGAAGCCTGCATTTCTGATGGTATGGGGTTACATGAGTGCTTGTGGCATGGACAGCTTGCATGTCTGGAAAAACAACATTATTGCAAAGAACTATGTTCAGATTCTAGAACAACATATGTTCCCATCTACACGTACTGTCTTTCAGGGGAGGCCCTGCATTTTTCAACAAGATAATGCCAGACCATATTCTGCAGCAATCACAACACCATGGCTACGTAGGAGAAGGATCCAGGTACTTAAACGGCCAGCCTGCAGTCCAGATCTTTCACATATAGAGAATATTTGGCGCATAATAAAGAGGAAGGTGAGACAAAGAAAGACAAGAGAAAGAAGAAACTGGTCTCCTCTGTCGCCAGACGTCTGTTGAGTGTTCTAAGGAGAAGGGGGGATGCCACACAGTGAAAATTGCCTTGTCCAACGCCATGAAATTTTGAACGAATATTTTTCCCTTACATTGATACATTCT
Source organism: Corydoras sp. C115 (assembly GCA_019802505.1). Classification (NCBI taxonomy): domain Eukaryota; kingdom Metazoa; phylum Chordata; class Actinopteri; order Siluriformes; family Callichthyidae; genus Corydoras; species Corydoras sp. C115. Next base: position 5,520,809 of record JAFMOC010000002.1, read on the forward strand.
TTTAGTTTAAACTTTTTGATCTGTGATTTGTGTTCTATTCTGAATAAAATATTGACTTTTGCCCTCTCCACATCATTGCATTGTTTTTATTAATTGGTATTTTATTTGTTTCGTGTCCCAACTTTTTTGGAAGCCGGTTTGTACATTGTTTGCACTGTTTGCTTTTTATCCTGCTCTTTAATGATCAGGACCTTAATAGTATGACCACAGTACGGGTACTATTTGGGCAGTAGATTATTTTCAGCACTGATGTGGTGTTTTAGTGTGTGTTGAGCTGATATGAGTGGATCAGACACAGCAGTGAGGCTGGAACTTATAACTGTATTCAATTACTCATTTGTTGCTGCACTGTTTGTGTCAGGAGCTAATATGGTGGATAATGAGGAGGTGGACCTAATGAAGTTTCCAGTAAGTGTATATTTACATCAGAACATTTCAGGTGGTTTTGAGAATAAATAAATAAAAAAACATAGACCACACTGATTCTGCATTTATATACTTAATTACTACATTATTATTATTACTATTATAGGAACCTCATTTAAGATAATGGACAAAGATACAGTCTGAGATTTTGCTCCAGGAACACAAACGCATGGCTTTATTTATAAACCTTTAAAAAGGCATTTACTTAAATCACGAACGATATATGAATTTTAATAATATACAGAACAAGAACATCTGTTATATTAATGTGTGTGTTTAAGGCTAGATGTAATCAGTTCCAGTTTATAAAATGGTAAAGACCTGATTATTCCTGTGCCAAAATAAACTAAGAGTAGTTTAATAAACCATGAGAAAAAGGCAGTATGAAATATCACAGCAAACATAGAATTATTATGTTTTACAGTGTGATCATAAATTGTTACAGTGACTTAGCAGAATAATTCTGTAAATGATTAACTATTCACAGTAGAATCCCGTCAGCTTACTGTAAAACGATGTATGCTAAAACATTAAAACCTTAAACTTTACTCAAACCAGCAAGTGTACAGTTTTAATATGAGATATCACAGTCACTTTTAATAGGAAATTACGTAATCCACTCAGTTGTACTATTGTGTACTAATATATGTAATACTGATATTACATCAAATTAACTGTCGATTATTGTTTTTGTTTCTGCTGCCCACCTTTCACATTTCTCTCCGTTTTTCTGATCACTGATTCCGGACGGCATTATTCCTCCTTGAAATCCTGTAACAGTAAAATCATGTGTCAACAGCAAAAGCAGCAGACACCGAGTGACCTTCCTCTGCTGCTCTGAAATCTCTTTTCCGTATTAATCAATATATGAACCATTCGAATATCTAAGCATAACATATAGCAACTTACACGGAATTAAAAAGCAAGTTACCTCAATAAAATTGTGAGTAGGAATTCGATGAGCAGACCGAACCTCCCGTGAGGATGCTCTTTTTTTCGTGTCTGTGTGTATTCTCTTACCTGGGTTGAACATTAGTGCTTTCCCTTTACGCCGACATATAGACCGTGCGCGTATTTTAAACCACACCCCACTGTACATATAGTGCACTTGATAGGGTGTATAAGTCATTTTTTTAATAGCGCATATAGTGCACAGATGGAGGGAGGGAGGCTCTGTTTAATATCGTGCCCATGACATCCGGCTTTATCTAAGGGGTGCGTGCAGAGTTTCACGGTCATTTGGGAAGCGAACAGCGACCCACCGAGGAACCAAATATATCAGTTTTACACAGAATGAAACACAATACACAATTTCCTGAATTAGGAAATAAGGGCGTATGTTAAAAGTAATGCAGCTGATGTAACAACTTGATGCATCCAGATACATATGGAATAATAAATAGGTATTTTATTTCGTAAATATAATGAAAATCTTAATACACTTTATTTCTTTTTTTTTATTTTATCTATGCCTTATTTCATTCATTCATTATCTCCTGCTGTATCCTCTATTAGGGTCGCGGTGGGGTTCCCCATGCCCATCCAGGGGAGAACCTCTCAGGCGCTGGGCAGATAGACCCAGGACAGGGCACCAATCTATCGCTGGGCACACACTCACTCACACACACTCTATAGGGGCAATTTGGAGAACTCAATTGACTTGATCCATGTTTTTGGACTGTGGGAGGAAACCGGAGAACCCGGAGGAAACACACGCAGACACGGGGAGAACATGGAAACTCCACCCAGATGGGGATTTGAACCGGGTATCCCTAGTGCTGAGAGGCGAACGTGCTAACCACTAAGCCACCGTGCCGCCTTATATTAAATATAGTTCTTGCAAATTTAATACTGTTATTTTATTCATTTCCTTGTCTCCTTAGAGGGTTCTGAACAAAAAGTAATTATTACTTAATCATGCATTGAAGCAAAATATTCAAACAATCAAGAAAAGACAATGAAGGCTCCATAAAACAGAAATAAACCCTTTCATACACCATTGTGTATTTATTAATGAGAAGGGCAGTGCTTTCCTTGGTATTAAACCCTAGTTAACTTTTTAAAAACATCAGCCTGAATCACAACAAATAGTTTCAGTATACATATACAAACACACTCTATATGGGGTAATTTGGAGAATTCATTTGACCTTGATCCATGTTTTTGGACTGTGGGAGAACCCGGAGGAAACCCACGCGGACACGGGGAGAACATGGAAACTCCACCGAGATGGGAATTCGAACCGGGAATCCCTAGTGCTGAGAGGCAAATGGGCTAAACACTAAGCCATTGTGCCGCCCCTATGCCTTATTTGTTTTTTTGTAATTTGTATGTATGTTTATATGTATTTGATATTGTTTTATGCTAAATTGTAATTTATTCTTTCATTCTAAATCAGAATACTAAAACCTTTGTTGAAAGCACAATTAGGTTGTTTATCACCCAAAATTTGTTTTCATTTGTAGGATTAAACTTTTAGATAAAAAAATACAAACGTGTCTAATCTCAGAAAAGTGTACTGTACCTGGAGTGTTCCATGAACTGAGGTTACAAACTTCAAATTCAAAGGATTAGAAACATACTATACTATACTATAGTTTTAGAAACTTACTTTAATGTTCTTCATAACTACCATCCATGTTGACAACATATCTTCTTGATACTTCTTAAAAGACAATGAAACAGTTCAGCACTTGTTTTGTTTATTTTTATACTTCTATATTTTAATACTTTAATATTTTTTCTGACAACAGTCAGTTTTAAAATGTCTAAGCAATAGAACAGCAATAAAAATGTTCTTGTCTTAATGTAGCTTTTAGCAACCTTTTATTTTCATAATGCCATTTTTAAACTCAAAGCCTAATTTCATGCCTTTTATGTTTTGATTTAAAGGCTTTAAAAAGTAAAGCTTCTAAAAACTAGAATATGTGGAGCATTTAATTTAATTTAATTTAAATTAATTTAATTAATAGTAAATTGTCAATCTATTTCCAAAACGATGTTTGTACTCCCCTAAATGTCAATGAAAAAATGCAGCTGTGCAGAAGAAACTACCCCATCAGAAGAAATGCTCATGCTACTGCCGGATGTTCAGGGCTCTTAAAGCATTTCCTTACTCTGTGTATACTTCATAAAACTTGAATGTTTTTCTTATTTTATGTACAGTAAACATATTTTGTGTAGTAAACAAATGAAGCAATATGTAAGCTGCCTTTTTTTTTTTCATTTTTCACTATTTGATGACAAGGTTTATTTAATAGAATATAAAATTAGTAGGAATGATGTTACTTATGGTCCCCACTGTAAACTGAGTCAAAAAGCACAGAAAGCTTTTCCAAAACAATTTTATCTACAGAAAGTAATAAACTTAAATACAACAACAAAGTACACAAATGGTATAATTATCAGAAATAAATATTAAGATTAAAGCAGTGAAGTCACTACAGCAGTCAGAGCCCAGTTTACAGCAAGCAGTAAATTATGAAATGTCCATGACATAAGTTTTCTATAAACAGTGCATAAACCCCATGGATGCAGTCAATTTAAGTATAAAGTGCACAAAGTCTCAAGCTCAAACTATTATTATTCTTCCAGTTCAGTCACAAAACTCAAACAAGCACATGTAAGTGAAGGTTAGTAAGCAAAACACACAATCTCACTCACTGAAAACATTAGGTGGACACCAGAAAAATAAACAATAGAAAATTGAGTATGGTCATGCCATAACGTAAAGTCAGGGGATTTATGCTGTGGTCACAATACTGTGCTCTGCCAAAAATCCAAATGCTTTTACAAATACAAACATAATGCATTTACATTTTAACAACTGGGATTATGAATTTTTTTTATTACAATTGGTGGTAACTTAACTAAGTCCACCTCCTCATTTCCACTTCTTTAATGGTCTGGACCCCCAATAGTCAAACATTATTTTGGTGAAAGTTTATTCTCAGCACTGCAGTAGCACTGACACATGGTAGTGGTGTGTTAGTGTATTATGTGGTGAGGCTATTGAATCACATAGTCCACCAACCAAAAATTTACAGCCAGAAACCTGTTAGCTCTGATAAAAAAAGCAAAGAAATGGAGGAGCTATTTTCTCCAATTTACACCCATAATGTGAATGTGAATATTTGAGACTGTTTAAAAGTTGGTGAATATAACGTTTAAAAATTCTGGACAAACTGTCTGATTCAATAGCAAGTAGTGTAACAAACACATTAAAAATAGCAATGTCAGTACAGTGCTGAGAATGGTCCACCATTTAAATACCTGCTTAGTAGAGGTCCTAGTAGAGTAAAGAACAAATTTTAGGGGATGGCCAAGGTTGAACTACAAAACGCATACATATTGTATAGATAAACAATTAGAACAGATGAAAAACAGAACTAATAAACATCTAAAGTGTAGAAACATGCAAGTGTATCTACTGAAGTGGCCTATAAATGACTATCTTACAGAAAGAAAGAATGAACAAACCAGAAAAAAAATAATCACCACTTGGGCAAATCTAGGAACAAGACAAAAAGTAAGAGATTAAATTATGATGCACAAATAATACAATGGCACTTAAAAAAAACTAATTCATGTTAGACATACACATGTGTTTCTAAATATTCAAAATGCTTTAAATTATATAAACACTTAAAATTATGTATTTGTAAATCCACTGCAATTATACAGATGCCCACTTTAAAATGATTTAAAATTTGAATAATCTCCAAGGTAACAGAAAAAAACAGAATGTAACAATCGTGGAAACTGTAAAATAAAAATAAGCTGATTAAGTTGTTACAGCATCTATTAGTGAGGAAACATCATCTCAGTAAATTTAACTATTATGATTGTTAAACCAAGTCTTTATAATGACTTATACTTGATTGCAACAAAGCAATGAATGCCAGACTTACATCTTGAATGATCAGCCACAATAGCTGATCCTTAATCCCTGCTAAATGGTGAAATGAGCTCGCTAACACTGAGCAGGGGGGCCAGGGGCATTAACATTTGGACCAGATCAGCAAAAGGTAGGCATTTGATGATACTGCAGTACACGTTGCTGCTCTCTAACTTCCTGACTCATCAAAAAATATAAAAACACTGATGCATGAAAGGCTACTTTCTTAGTACTTTTAATAACTGCTTATCTTCTGATATTTTCACAAAGACTTTACTCAAATTGTGTTAAAATAACAGACATACAGAAAACTTTTTCTTTTCATTGAGTAAGGGCAACAAATAATGGCTAGCCTGGTTTGAACTGAAAGAGGATCTAACTGTAACAAACAATCTACAAATGTACTATACGCGTGATCGGAGACTGTTTAAGCTAAAAACATATAGCGAGCTTGTTTGTGGTTTGTTTATTGCCACATCAGCACATTTCGGCCATTAAGTGGCCAGTACTTGTTAAGCTTTGAAATATAGTCATATTGTTATACTATATGTTTAAAAGGATGTCTAGTATCTTTTATCTTGTATTGACTAGCATCTAACAAAGGATAACACTGCACTTCTGTTGTCTTTTTTTTAATCAGGATGTTGAAGATGGCTGTGTTTGTGGTTTCCAAAGTGTATAAATAAGATTACAAATATGTGCAAACCATGTACTTAATGGGAAGTATTATTACGTATTCTTTTGCTGTAAAGCTTAAGTCATGGTTTTGGAGAGGGATACCATGGTGGTAGTTGATGGCAGTAATTGCTGCTGTAAGTAGTAGACTCTCCACTGGTACTGTTCTGTTCTAGAAGCTCCAAGGATCAAAATTAGTCCCTGATGGTGAAAAGTGTTCAGGGGTCACATGTAATATTTTCTTTTTTTCATTCATTCATTATCTCCCGCTTTATCCTCTATTAGGGTCGCAGTGGGGTTCCCCATGCCCATCCAGGGGAGAACGTCTCGGGCGCTGGGCAGATAGACCCAGGACAGGGTGCCAATCCATCACTGGGCACACACTCACTCACACAGACACACACACACTCTATATGGGGCAATTTTTGAGAATTCAATTGACTTGATCCATGTTTTTGGACTGTGGGAGTAAACCGGAGAACCCGAAGGAAACCCACACAGACACGGGGAGAACATGGAAACTCCACCCAGATGGGGATTCGAACCGGGAATCCCTAGCGCTGAGAGGCGAACGTGCTAACCACTAAGCCACCGTGCCTCCTTAATATTTTCTTGCTATTCTATATATTAAACTGCCATAGACTAATTGGGATATGAAAAGGAATTTGAATGAAGGTTTCAGTGAGGGTCTGTCTGCTACCATTTTGTACTTTTGTCAGTATTTTTATAATATTGGATGGTTTTGTGGCATTTGTCTTAAGTCAATGAGGCCTCTGTGGCCTCCATATTCATGACCATCCAGTTGGAATGTTGGTTCTGGGTGAGGTGAACGTAGTTGGTGATGATTACATGTCATTTTAGTGTTGGAGATTTTAAACCATGTTCTGAATGGTTCTATAAGTTCGGAACATTTCATTTCAAGTAGCATATCATTAACAGCAGCATTACAGCCATACATTTTATACATACCTACCTAAAAGATGCATTTACCATAGTTATTCACAAACAGCTTGTCAATACTCTGGTTCCTCTGTAAAGACAGAGAATTCACAGCTTACATTTTTTCATTTTAACATAAATTAGCACATTTAACAAGTATGTGCAAGATATTATAAGCAGACTCAACCGCCTTTTCCAGAACGATAGGATGCTCTGGAAGAAAGTCTGGTTTCCGCTTTGCCATTGGTGAATTCGACAGCTTTATTAGTGCATCTCTACTGTATGATATTCTTTCTATAAAAAAAGGAAATTATAATGTTATTCTACTTTAACAAAATACAATCCATTTTTTTTCAGAAACAATATACAATTCTGGGTCTTTTCTATAAAGGAAACAAACAAAACATTATTACAGTTATACTACTTTACTTGTGCTGCAAATTGTGAGCTCCTTTATCTCAAACACAGCTAATATTTAGTCCAACAGGACTTCCCTCATCGTCACATACATCTACAACTTACACAGTGGTCAGTAAGAGTTGGATTATGATTGAACTATAAACAAATAAGTTATATAAAGTGAATAAAGAGATAAATAGAATAATATTGATAACAAATGCTGTCAATCAGCTTTTCGTATGCAAATAGATGGTGGAGACAATAAATGGGATGTAATAAACTTACCAATCATGTTCTTTAATTGTATCTGTGCAAGAGCATGAAGCAGAGAGAATGGTTCTTGCCGATATGCGAGTGTGTGTGCATGACATGCTTTTTGTGTGTCTGAAAGGACACTAAAAATCCTCTGTAAAGTGGAGCTTGTGGTAGCAAACACTGAAAAGTGAAGTGTTTTAAAATTATGCTATAAAAACCAATTTCTATGAACACCATACGCATGTCTCCAGCATCCTTATTGCCCATACCAACAAATTTGCTAGATACTGTACAAAATGTTTTTTTTTAATAAACTAAATAAATGAGTTTGTATTCTAGACTTAAAGGTTGATAAAGTTTTATTAATTCTAAATGTTAAAAGCTATGGAGAACACTTCCCCGCAAGTACATTTGTTAATTTAAAAGATTAATAAAACCTGCTATTCGTAAGTAAAGCTACCTAACTGCTTCATTACAGGACTCAATAAGATCACTAGGCAATTTTAAAGACAGGCCATAAAGTATTTTATATTTAACCAGTGAAGGTTAAAAAGAATTATACAAATATAAGCAAACTATTTACTGCTGCTTCTTTAACAATATGCAGTGATTTATAAGGACAGCATGTAGGGAATACATTGCAGTAATCTTATCCTAAGTTTATAAAATTATTAATTATTTGCTCTGTTTATTGAAAGTAAAGCACATGATTCCAGTAAAATTGCTAATATGCTTTTTGAAGGAGAGAGCAGAATAAAGTTCAACAGCAAAATGATTTATAACTTATTATCAAAGAGTCAAATAGTATTATTGTAGAAAATGTATTTGTCATATTTTACTGGTTACCAGAATATAATAAAAAAATATATATATTTCATGCATTTGTGAAGTTTCAAGCAGATGCTGGATAAGAGGGCTTGTTATCTTCATCCAAATTTGTCTCAAAGGTGTTTGATGGGGTTAAGGTCAGCGCTCTGTGTGAGCCAGCAATGTTCCTCTATTTTTGTGCTAATGTTAATGCCAGAGGCTGTTTGGAACGCTGCAGTTACGAGTCAGCAGAACTTTGGGAATTTGTCTATCCACTAGCACTCTGCAACCTGTTCTGTAACTTCACATGGCCCCGTTACTTTATGGTTCAGCTGTGATTCCTTAACTTTTAATAGGGAAGAAATTTTATAAACTATTCTATTAGAGTATGATGCCAAGCAATGTGTCAGCTGAAATATGTGCAAGTGTGCCTTTTCAACAAAAGACTTGATCACAAAGGTTAACATAGGCAAATTTAATCAAAGCAAAATTTTAAATTATTGAGACTCAAAATAAGACTTATGTGAATAGAGCCTTAATTATAAATTGGATATGTGTGTGATATGTGACATGTGTCTTTTCGGTTAGCCAGCACCAGTAAAACAGAAATAGTAAAAAAAAAATGCCCATTGGATTTCATAATTTCCATGACATGATTATGTTCAGCTGACAACTAATTTCCTTCCTTCAGAATAAACTGCCTGCATAAGTGCATACAGTTAAGACAGATAAAGGTCACTTGCTTTTTTAAATATCAACTAAATAAATGTGCAAATCTGATTTTAGCATACAATTAGAATTAAACAACAAGGTTTGAAATGTAAATGTAGCATAAGTAAACCTTATTGTTAGTCTAATACATATACCTGGAGGTTGACTCCTATTGGTCTTAACAGGTGCTTGGTCGTGGAGCTTCCAAATTTTTGAAAACTGCTCCACTCCGAACGCATTTTCCTGAAAACAAAATAAAAAAAATTATCTGCCCTAATTCACTAAGTAAAATACTGTAACTGACCATTCATTTTACTTTTTCATGCATTCATAGTACAGAAACTCTTACTGTGCTGTCTGGTAGCTTTTCCAGGGGCAAATCTATCACAATTTGCCTGTCTTCTGTACTTCAAAAAAGGAAAATAGAACTTAGAACCAAGGCAAACTAACAGATTTGCAAATAAAAACCCTATTTATTTTTGGTTGGTGTATAATAACGAAGGACTGAACTAGAGATGGATGCAGGTTTACAAGCACACCTTGTTCACGGATTCTGCGGAGGGGCCTTGCTGGCTCCAAATGTTGAAGTCTGCGTATCAATGCCATCCTAATGATAAATTACAAAGCATAATAATAATTCTAGGAATTAGGACCTTTAACAAGCATTCCCAACTGTACACAGATAGCATTCATTCATTATCTTCCGCTTCATCCTATATTAGGGTCGCGGAGACACCCACGCAGACACAGGGAGAACATGCTAACTCCAGCCAGATTAGGAGTTGATAGATAGATAGAATACTTTATTTATCCAAAAGGAAATTTAGCAGCCAGTAGCAGTAACAGTACAATAAAATAAACAGTATTTTAATAGAGGGAATGAATTAAATAAATATTAAATAAAATTATATATATATATATATATATATATATATATATATATATATATATATATATATATATATATATATATATATTTACAGTTATAACATTTACAGTTGAACCTGGATCCCCAGTGCTGAGAGGTGGACATGCAACCACTAAGCCACCGCCCACTCAGATAGCATTTGCAATAAAATATAACATCAGAATCAGAATACTTAATTGATCCCAGGGGGGAATTGCAATAATCTCATTCTAAAACAGAGTTTCAGCTTGGCTATAAGTCAAAAGCTCAAATCTCTAGTCACTAGTCAGTCACCAGCAGAAAAATGAGTGTAGACATAGAGAGGTTTATCCAGTAAAGTGGCAGGTGACTGTAACTGGCTGGCGAAAGAATTCTAGCAATTTTACTTTTTGCACATTCAATAGGTTTATATAATTTGACATGACTATAACTACCATTTTTACCCATCACGTGACAAATTTCACAGATTCTGTGGAGGAGCCTCAGAACTAGTTTAAACAGAAAATCAAAGATTAATTTAAATTAAAACAATTAATCTAATTCAAAAACATATTTAAACCCCTTGTTTTGGAAATTCAACCTATGGTATACCCTGTATATTCCTAAAATGCATATAAAACTTAAATGGATTTTTTCTTCCACAACTCTGCATTTAGGACAAAAACTAAATTAAAAAAATAAAGAGTAGAAATCTACAAAAAGTCCAGTGCATGGACTAAAGCTCATATGTATGACCATCACTTAATACTTTATCAAAATCAGGCCTGTATGACAAATTATCTAGATGAAAGCTTCTGTTCCTCCCTTTGTAATTCTATATTTACAGACTATAATCCATATGATACTTTACATACTTTGTTAGTCCTACTACTACTACTTTGTTAGTTGTTTACTCCTGACTCCTTAAGGACCACCACAAATCAGGCAGTGGGTGATTTTCAGCATTGCAATGATACTGAGGTGGTGCAGGTGTGTTAGAGTTGTACACTGGTACAAGAACAATTACAACAGTGCTAGTGACTAGGGAGTACCCATCCATCCATCCATCCATTATCTTGCGCTTTTTCCTTTACTAGGGTCGCAGGGGGGCTCCCCATGCCCAAGCAGGGAAGAACGTTTTGGGCCCTGGGCAGATTCACCCAGGACAGGGCTCCAATCTATCACTGGGTGCACACACACTCTATGGGGCAATTTGGAGAATTCAATTTACCTTGATCCATATTTTTGGACTGTGGGAGGAAATCTGAGAACCTGGAGGAAAGCCACACGGACACAGGAACATGGGAACTCCACCCAGATTGGGATTCGAACCGGGAAGAGTTCGCTGAGAGGCGAATATGCTAACCACTAAGCCACCCACTAGTGAGTGTGTGTGTATATATGTGTATATATATATATATATATATATATATATATATATATATATATATATATATATATATATATATATATATATATATATATATATATATATATATACAGTGGTGTGAAAAAGTGTTTTCCCCCTTCCTCATTTCCTGTTTTTTTGCATGTTTGTCACACTTAAGTGTTTCAGAACATCAAACCAATTTAAACAATAGTCAAGGACAACACAAGTAAACACAAAATGCAATTTGTAAATGAAGGTGTTTATTATTAAAGGAGAAAAAAAAATCCAAACCATCATGGCCCTGTGAAAAAGTGATTGCCCCCTCGTTAAAACATACTATAACTGTTTTTTAACACCTGAGTTCAATTTCTCTAGCCACATCCAGGCCTGATTATTGCCACACCTGTCCTCAATCAAGACATCACTTAAATAGGAGCTGCCTGACACAGTAAAGTCCACCAAAAGATCCTTAAAAGCTACACATCATGCCGAGATCCAAAGAAATTCAGGAACAATTGAGAAATAAAGGAATTGAGATCTATCAGTCTGGAAAGGGTTATAAAGCCATTTCCAAAGCTTTGGGAATCCAGCAAATCACAGTGAGGGCCATTATCCACAAATGGCGAAGACATGGAACAGTGGTGAACCTTCCCAGGAGTGGCCGGCCGCCCAAAATTACCCCAAGAGCGCAGCGACGACTCATCAAAGAGGTCACAAAAGACCCCACAACAACGTCCAAAGAACTGCAGGCCTCACTTGCCTCAGTTAAGGTCAGCGTTCATGCCTCCACCATCAGAAAAAGACTGGGCAAAATTGGCCTGCATGGCAGAGTTCCAAGAAGAAAACCACTGCTGAGCAAAAAGAACATTAAAGCTCGTCTCAATTTTTCCAAAACACATCTTGATGATCCCCAACACTTTTGGGAAAACATTCTGTGGACCGATGAGACAAAAGTGGAACTCTTTGGAAGGTGTGTGTCCCATTACATCTGGCGGAAAAGGAACACTGCATTTCAGAAAAAGAACATTATACCAACAGTAAAAGATGGTGGTGGTAGTGTGATGGTCTGGGGCTGTTTTGCTGCGGCAGGACCTGGAAGAGTTGCTGTGATAAATGGAACTATGAATTCTGCTGTCTACCAAAAGATCCTGAAGGAGAATGTCCGACCATCTGTTCGTGAACTCAAGCTGAAACGAACTTGGGTTCTGCAGCAGGACAATGATCCAAAACACACCAGCAAGTCACCACTGAATGGCTGAAGAAAAACAAAATGAAGACTTTGGAGTGGCCTAGCCAAAGTCCTGACCTGAATCCTATTTTAGATATTGTGGTATGACCTTAAAAAGGCCGTTCATGCTCGAAAACCCTCTAATGTAACTGAATTAGAACAATTCGGCAAAGATGCGTGGGTCAAAATTCCTCCAGAACGCTGTAAACTCATAGACTCAATGCAAGTTATCGCAAATGCTTGGTTGCAGTTGTTGCTGTTAAGGGTGGCCCAACCAGTTATTAGGTTTAGGGGGGCAATCACTTTTTCACACAGGGCCATGATGGTTTGGGTTTTTTTCTCCTTTAATAATAAACACCTTCATTTACAAATTGCATTTTGTGTTTACTTGTGTTGTCCTTGACTATTGTTTAAATTGGTTTGATGTTCCGAAACACTTAAGTGTGACAAACATGCAAAAAAAAAAAAGGAAATGAGGAAGGGGGCAAACACTTTTTCACACCACTATATATATATATATATATATATATATATATATATATATATACACACACACACATACATATAGGCATGTGAATATATGTGGTGTATATATATATATATATATATATATATATGTGATATATATTTCAGACCAATTTCTGTGTCAGCTGGCAATCAGGTAAAAGTTGTTTCGGGCAGAGCAACTTCAGGCCTTGCTGTGTAGGGTTTGAATGTTTTCACTGTGTTAGCGTAGGTTTCATCTGTGAACTATGATTTTCTTTCATAGTGCTCAGATGAAATGTACATACCAAATTGAAATGTACATGCCAGGTGTTAGTGTGATTGTTTCGTGTGTCTGCTTTAATAAAGTGCATGTGAAAAATAATGTGAATTAAGGGGGCAATTTAAGTGAAATTTATGTTTACGACAAAACCACAAGTGATTATATATATCATCAATCTGGGAAGAGATCAACTTATTTAAGTAGATTATTAAAGAAGTAAAAGCACCCCCGGATAAAACACAGCACAGCTGGTCGGTAATTTAACTGAATAAATTCTGCTGTAAATCTTATGATATGTATAAACCAAACCGACAAAAACAAATCATTCATCTTTATTATATAATATCGGTATGTAATATCGGTATATTCTGTATTCCGATAGCGTTGATTACTTGGCAACTAAAAAGTACTGCAATTTAAATAGTGACCGGTTAAATATTGAAAACTTTATAAAACATCATTCGCTTAGAAAAGTTTATACTCACATCCACAATCCAACTGAATCCGGGCTGCACAAGTATCCAGTTTGGTTACATTCCAAATCACAACCTACCGTACTAAGTAGTATGTCCAAACAACACCATCCCATCTCGTCCTTAGTGCATCTGTCTTAGCGGTATAATGTAATGTGGTTTGAAACACCGCCCATTTCTCGTTTAAATAGATATAAGTCCAATCGGTTCTGAGTCGAAAGAGTGATTCAAATTTCTCAAATCCTTTAAAGCGAATAATAAAAAGACTCGGTTCTTTTACTTGCTGGTTCATCAGCAGATTTCAGGAACTTAGTAAAGTAAGTAATAATTTTATACAAATTGTAAAATTAAATGTGAAATAACTTTTTTGAGATACATCTTAAGAATCAAAAAATCAAAAAAATTAAGAGTACCGTTGTAAAGTTGCGGTTTACTTGTGGATTTAAAATTATTTTCGAGATAAACTTTTAAAGATATGCCTTTTATCTCGACACGGTGAATTTCTTGTAGTTATGGTTACATATCTATAGGTCTACACATTTACGAATTGTAGAAAGTCGTATGTTTTTTAGTCTGCCAATTCACCACGTGTGATCTCCACAAAACTGCACCATTGGGTCACAAATTAAACAGCCATTGTTTTTCAATTCAAGTTGTGTATAAAGCAGGATTTGAAGAATATATATATATATATATATATATATATATATATATATATATATATATATATATATATATATATATATTCATTCATTCATTATCTCCCGCTTTATCCTCTATTAGGGTCGCGGTGGGGTTCCCCATGCCCATCCAGGGACTACGTCTCGGGCGCTGGGCAGATAGACCCAGGACAGGGTGGCAATCCATCGCTGGGCACACACTCACTCACACAAACACTCTATATGGGGCAACTTTGAGAATTCAATTGACTTGATCCATGTTTTTGGACTGTGGGAGGTAACCGGAGAACCCGGAGGAAACCCACGCCGACACGGGGAGAACATGTAAACTCCACCCAGATGGGGATTCGAACCGGGAATCCCTAGCGCTGAGAGGCAAACGTGCTAACCACTAAGCCACCGGGCCGCCTATATATATATATATATATATATATATATATATATATATATATATATATATATATATATATCCTTTATTTTAGACTGTGAACTAAATAATTTTTAAAATATATGACTCAGGTTTTAAATATTAATGGCTAATATAGGCAAAAATGTGTTTTAGGCTTTTTGTCACTGTTGTTATGAGAATTAAAAAACGTGTAACTGTAAACTGTTGGGGCATTTTTTAAAATGTCCAGTTTCCAATCTTCACAATAAAAAATGTATTGAGAAATTCTATGCATGCAAAAGATGAAAAATGTTTCAGCAGCACGTCCAGCACCTTGATCCACGTCCTGCTGCCTGCTCTCCTGTGCAACGTTGCATACATACCTGTGTAAAGTTTGCACAATAAGCTGAGTGCAGAGACAGATCTGTGGTCCTATTCACATTTTAGCATTAAACTCCGACAAGCACAATGAGGGTGACCCTGAGGGCTGAGATGCCAAATGACCCACAGATGTATTTGGTGTACTGTAATTTCGGTTCATAAATAAATTTCCCTATATCCTGGTTATTGAGATGGGTTCTTTTTTCCTCCTACAATTTAAAAATATAAGGTTGATCATAACAATTAACTGAAAAATTGTGTTGCATAATTATAACAAGAAATAAGCGTGTAGAAGTCATTGGAGTACTATGAAGCTATTTTGAGACATTGTTAAACATTGTCTTTGTTTACTTCAAATCTTATGTTTTAACATATTATTTATTAACATTGAACCTGTTAAAATACTAAACTGATTGCTTATTTATTGAAAAAGATGTAAATATTTCTAACATTACATTAATATTATAAAAAATTGCATTGTCTCATGGTGCCTTGCTGTAAAAAAAATCCTTAAAATTATGTTTTTTTTTAATGAAAATCTACTCTAATCTACTGACACTGTGGATTAAATACATTTTCTTAAGTAGGTACAATACCATAATCTATCTTCAGAATGTCAGGCTGTTCCTGTTGTTTTTTTTTATGAAAAATCCATCAAAATCACAGTGGATGCACATTTTAATGGAAAAGTTATTTAATGCACCACCATTGTAGTAAAAAGCATTCTCTTCTAATTTTATCATCATGACAGTAATATCAGCTGCCCCGCTCTAGTTAACACATCATCCTGAGGTAACAAGATGACCACTAAAATGATTTTAGCAGGTCATTATGTGGCAGGGCTAAAATGCAGTGGAAATTATTTATTGTGTGATTGTGTTTACCTCAGTCACAAAATCCAGTCTTGGTATTGACTCCATTTATTTACATGGCTGACCAAGTCAGCTATTCATGCCTGTATTGACCTGGTTTTGTACAAAAGGGCAAACAACTTTCTTTTAACTTTCTACAAAAGTTAAAAATATAATTTTCCAAAATCGCTAGGTGCTTGATTTTATACAGCAGAGGCAACACCCTCTGATCATGAAATGTGTCCATATATTTTTGTCCAAATTAATATTATTCTTTGTGTGTTACATTTGCTATATCTGACCATGTACAGTAGTGTTGTGTTGGTCCTTATCTTATTATTAGCTTAGCATCATCTCCTGTGTGCATGATCTGCAAATAGTGTACAGTTGGAACAAAATATCTGACAACTTAGTCAAATGTTTTAATTTCATTTTTCTAAAACAAAATACATCAATAAATCACTCAAAACATCATCATAATTACAACACATTTGTCTTTAAATTGGCTGTAATGTTCACTCAAACTGTATGAACTGTTATGTAAAAACTGGCCAAAATAAATAAAGTAAAAAACTTTATTGAAAAAAAAAAAAACTTTTTTCAGCATGAGTTTAACATTATTCCAAAATGGTAGTTGGCTTATGTAACAATCAATATGAACACCACTTTTATTTTGTAGTACGTGGCTTGGCAGTGAGTATAAAACTCCTCCATAAGATGAAAACATCAACTAAACGCCTGTGTCTGACTTTGGCACTTGACCTTGAAAATGCTCTGTGACGAATGGGCGGCAGTCAGCAAAGGATTTTAAAATCTCTGTGAAACCCACAATTAAAAGTGGATCTAACTTTAATGGTTTGCTGTGGTTTAATAAGTTAATTAGGAAAATTTAATATTCGGGGTGGCTGCTTCACTAATCGTAGTTAAAATGATTTTTTTATTATTGCTTTATGTCATATTTGACAACATAATCTTCATGACCATTAATAATTTAATGACTAATAAATTAATTTAAATATAAATGAATTACCGCAGGCTACTCTTATGTCAACAGAAGTGATGCAACACTACAGAATTGATCATCTTCAGTACTGCCAAAAAAAAAATACATCTTTTCAAGTCAGTTTTGAGTCATATTCACAAGGTCCTATGTTAGATATCTGAATCGGAGCCATGCAACACAAATAGATGTGGTAACCTTGGATTTTGCCTCAGCAACCATAAAGTATCCACACATCTCCTGGTTCATCAGTGCACACACAGCAAAGGATCATGCTCCTGTATTATTCACCTTTTACAGATGATCTACTGTCCAAAAAGGCACTGCAGACATTTACTACTACCTGGGCCCAATCTTTTGGTTGAGCTACTATGAATTATCTCTTCCATGCAGTGGACCGACGAATGCACTGTGCCGATGTGGGTCACTTGCGATAATGACTTTGAACAAGCAAAACAGAAGCTCAGAGGTTTGCACGGTCACCACACAGCAATAGTTTTGTGGGCATGAGGGTGATCCAAGTCCTTTCCACATGAGCATGGGGTTCCTCTTGATTTCTGACTTACATGTATGTTATAGTCTGAGCCATTTAAAAAATATTGAATTGAGTACATTTGAAGACTTGCACAAAGTAATCCAGGTCAAGTATGTTTATTAGTGAAAACATTTACACAAACTACCACTCCACAAATATATTTAACATTTTACACAAAACATGTCAAACTGAGTCACTTAGAGCTTGTCTTACACCAGAACGTTTTGCTTCCTTAACCAAGTAAAGAATAATAGTGCATATACACTACAAGCCAAATGTGAAAAGTCCAGCTTGTATATAAGAGCACAACCTCGCCATGGAGTCGGAACTTTGACTATAAGCACAAGCTCACCCAACACTGGCTTCTGTCTTTAAAATGCTCATTTAAATTAATTTATTAAAGGTTTTCATGTACACTTCTGAACTCTCGAAAGATGTTTAAAATGGTGGGGTGATTGAACTCTATTAGAATTCTCAGCTTCGAAAGAGGTGATCCAGGAAGGTCATACAGTATACATCAGGAAGCATAGCCAGTGAGCATTTTAAAACATTAAATAAAATAAGCAAAATGTGCTTTACTTGCAGCAACAAATAGTATTGAGCATGATCAGCATCTGTGGTAGCAAATCGCCAGTCTCCTACACCTTTGTGATGGTCCTGAAGAGTTTTCATGCATTCCATTAAGAATCAACAAAAATATTAAGAGATAATACATCGGAGTCATTTACCAATTTTACTTCTACACAAACACAAGATGAACATTCCTGGTTCCAATGGGTCTCCCATTTAATTCTTTAATAGCAACCACTGCCTCATTGTAGGATTCAAAAACAACAGTAGCAGAACTACTTGGAGTGCCAGGCCTTTTATTCTGTAATGAAACTGAACCAGGAATTACCCTGTATCCATAGCAGAAGTCATAGATTTCATGAACTTTTATTTTAGAGGGTAGATTTAGCAATTTCACGCAGCTTGGTCTATTAAACTGCCGGTCCAATGCAACGCCTCGATGAAGCTCAGGACTAGTGTCCTTCATTCCATAGGTGTCTGGCTTTTCAAATCGATCGATGGGTCTGTTGCTTCCGAAATCATAGCAAGAAACATCGGGCATCACATCTCGATTGTCCAGAATCGCTTGGTCATTTGGGAGGTCTGATGTCTCGAAGGGGATTCTATGGGGGTTACTTGGTGAACTCCTTTCAGGAATGCTGACATCAAATTCTCGCATCTGAGTCCTGGTGATACAGGTCAGGATTAATTCTGATCCAAGAAATCGCTGCCCATTCAGAGCCTGTGCCATCATGGCCTTATTTTCACTCTGAAAGCTCACTAAGGCTTCACCAAGTCCAGCCCCTTGTTCATCCTGCAGCAAGACAACGCTGTCTTCTGTAAGCTGAAACCCATGGAAAAAGTCCATGATTTCTACTTTACGAACATCAAAAGGCAAGTTGCGCACATAAAGGTATTTCCTTTCTGAGTCTGGAAGGCTTCTTCCTGAGCACTCAGAAGATTTGCTAGACCGTCTGTTTTCATCTCTTGCAGAGGTCGCCAAGGTGGCCATCTTTTCCTTAGAAATTGGAGACGCATAGATTACTTGGTTAAGAAACATTTCCTTATGGTGAGCCAGTCCAGAGCAATAGTCCTTCAGATCCTTAAACATCACAACCACTGATTTGGTCCTATTTTTTTCCAGAAAAACTGTGATTTGGCTGTCTAATAATGAAACAGGCTGAAGTAAAGCTTTTATAGTCCTTTTTTCTGTAGAATAAGGGAGGTTCTCATACAACACTAAGAGGTCCTCACTAGAGGGAGAACGTGAACGACGATGAACAGGAGAACGTGACCGTGAATGGTCAGAGGCACCTCTTCTTCTAACTTTAGGTTCAACATTACCCCCTGATCTTATCCACTGCCGCTCCGAAGCCATCAGTACCCTAACGTAACGAGACCCCATGTACTGCCGATCCCTTTTCCTACCTTCGACAGCATCACTAAAGCCTCCAAATTTGACCAAAGCACATCCATTACATGTTCCATGCTTGCTTTGAAAAAACAAAACATCGTCAACTTGTAAACCATCAAAAAAAGCATAGATATCCTCCTTTGTAACAGAAAAAGGCATTCCAGATAAGTATGCATATAGGCGATCATTAGCAGTACCACCTTCTTCCATCTGAGATCTAGAGTTATTCCGAAAACTTGAATCCTTGTTCCAGTGATCTTGTACATCTCTTCTCATGCCCTCAGAGAGTGACGGTGATCTTTGTCTTGCCCCTGGTCTTTTGACGTCATCTCTATAGAACCTTCTGCTTGTTGCTTCAGATTGTCTTGTGCTTTCGTCAAGAAGCCTTTGCATCTCAGATTTGCTGCTTAAAAGCAAGTTGACTGGGGAGCCTTTGATACATCCCCCTGATCGAGTCATGGCACGTCTTGCATCCTCATCTGACACAAAGATTATAAATGCTTCTTCTAGATTTCCACCAATTATGTGAACCCCACCATCGGGTATTTTAAGGCCAGTGAAGAAATTGCGAATGTCCTCAGTCCCCGCTGTGATTTTAAGTCCCTGTAGGCGGATAACCACAACCATGATGATGCACGCACACACAACAGCACCTGCAGACAAAAGGGGCACACAACAGGGTTATCTCCATTATGACCATGGTCCACCATGTCACAGTTGTCAAGGTCTTCCAAAGCCAAAGCCATGGTCCTCAAAGACCACCACATGCACACAAAATCAACAATCTCCATCACAGCAACATCAACCTGTCCGGTTTAGTTTCCTTTTTCCAACCCCAGGTTTTATAATCCATCTTTTGAAAAACAAATGTTTCTATTTAACAGTTTATATCTAAAAATTTGAAGTTCACCAAACAAACCAGCCAGTGGAGTGTATAGTTCATTAATAGTTGTCGCATATATTTAAAAAAAAAAAAAAAATTATATCATGCATCTTTTTAGAGAACAGTATTTGGCTGGTTCAACAGTAACTTAATGGAAAGGTAGATAAGGTAATGGTAAAATATTTTAATGCCTGTCTTTTCTGTAACTTCATACCTTTATTAATACACATCACTAATCAAAAAGTCTTGAAATATCCTTACCAATCACAGCAAAACAAGATTGGTATGTGCACCATGTTTTCAGCACGGCTGACAAAATAGTTTAGAAACATGGATGTGTATCTAATAAATTGGACAGTGAGTATGTCAGTCAGGCAGTTTCTGAATGTGGCCATAGCAATTACATAATAAACACATGAATGATTTCTAAATGGGAAATCTTGGGAAAACTCAGACCTGTACTTAGTGTTATTCATCTGTGATCTGATCAGCAAAGAAATCCTGATCTGATTCTGCACATCTTTTAAATAACAGCACTACAAACAATTGAGTACCATAAAATTATTTTGACTACAAGATAAAAAGCATTATGCCATTTCTGACAAAAACAAAGAAAGGACTAGAACAAGAGATGATGCAAACTGTACCACAACGCACTTGAGAGACACAGAAGTTTATAAACAGAACAATAATAGGTTAAAGACTATTGCTTAAGAACCAAACAGTGGCAACTGAGTGGAGCCTTCGTTTCAATCCTTGACGAGCAGCACAAAGCGCCATCAATTCACCACTGCTACAGAAAACTCAATCAGTAGACTCTAGTTCTGTAAAACATCCAAACGTTCCTAAAACATTTGCACAGTCCAGAAAATAAACATACTTACACCAATCTAGAACCAGGCAAAACTTCTGGAGCACCTATAAAAATGTACACAAAGCTAATAACAGAAAATTGTAGGACAATTCTTATAGCTTGGTGATGTCATGATTCTAAAATGTTTGTTTGAAAAAAAAAAAAACATAACTACACTAAGTATATCATATTTAATATACCTACTGGAGCTGTCAAGACATAATTTTCTGTGTCACATCTCTGTGCAAATGTTTCCCATCTTATCCATAAGAGTATTTTTTGAGGTAAGACGCTGATGCTGTGTGAGAGGGTCTGGCTTACTATCTCTTCAGCCCAAAGGTGCTTGACAGGGTTAAAGTCAGGATTCTGTGCAGGCCAGTTCTTCTCTAAGATCACACAGTAACTAAAAAAATGCATTAATGAACTAAACTCAATAATTAAGAGGCATCTCAACACATTTGCCTGTATAATGTGTCAGTAAAGTAGAGCTTAACACAGCCATCCCCCGAATCATTTCCTGATCATCTTATAAAGGTAGTCATGCATGGACTTATGGTTAGGAAACTAGCAACCTTAAGGGCCCCAATCCACTATCTAGTCCCACCAAGTACAATCGCTGAGGTGAGTTTGGGAAAGGTACCTAATCCCAATTACCGTATACAAGGCTATCTACCACTCTGGGCATCTGTTCCCACCTCACTAGTGTGTGTGTGTTTCACTGCACAAATGGGTTAGAGGTGAAGGACAAATTCCTCTGTGTGTAAACCCATGAGGCAAAAAAGATTTTACTTTATGAATGTAGCATCTAAAAATTTACTCACTAGTGAATTTGTACAGCAACTGAATTATATTTCTGAAATGTTACCTAGTGCATATTCAGGGTGTTTGGTCATTTGTAGGATAATATAAATCTACAAAAAAAGGTTCCTACATAATTAAAAGGTACAAAAAGTTCCATTTACAAAAAACTTCACCTCGTAAATCACCTTGTAATCAGAATGAAGTTTGTTATATAGTACAGATAGTATAGAGTTCACTGACACAGTGGTGTTAAAATATGCAAGGATGAACAATTTATTAGACCTGCTGTAACCTCTTTAGGCAACATTTAGTCGTGTTACACAATGTACTATGACTATGTAATATCACTGAATCTATTGAGTGAATCTCAGTATAAAACTACAAATGATAAAGCTGTTCATTTCTTTCCTGAAAAGCCAAATAGTTAAGCAACAATTTGGAAACTAGAGATGCATTAAGCACTTAGGCATTTTTTTATATTTTACACATTTTATATAGTACACTATTTATATGAAACAGTCATTCGCAGCCACCAAATCATATATTTTTAGGAATTTATTTTAAGTAATTCGATTAACTGGTCGCAAGGCCTTAGAAACGACAAACCTCTAACCTAATCAGGTCCCACAGATAACAAAATATTACAAATATCAACAACAACAACTCACAGTCCTGCCGTGTGACCCTTCGGTTCATAGAGATATCAGTTAAAACCTCCTTTTGGAATCACATCGTACAGTAACCGCTAAAGTAAGCGGGGAAATTAAACAGTTCAATAAAACAGTCCAAAACAATCGAGGGTTGGTGTGGAGTTGCTGCACCATTTTGTTTCTAAAGGCAGTGCGTCGTTGTAGGAAGCAGCCGTGGCACGCTTCGTTATAAATGGCTGACCGAGCGTCGCAGAGACGTAGAGCCAAACCTGAAGCCCAATGCTGCAGGAACTTACAAATCGATCCGCCTGCGGTCTCCTCCACACCGGCACACAGCGAGACAACCGACTTTACCCCGCGCTCTGTTCTCTGATCCTGCTCTCTAAACCCGAACTAATCCAGCATGAGGCTCACAGCCCACTGTCGGCTAATGGAGGCGCGCGACGCTGCCGCGTTGCATCGTGGGACAGATATACAACGACCAAAACGAGTTGACAAATCGCTTCTTAGTTTTGTTGCATTATACAAAAAACACTGTATGAAGTCAAACATTTCACTGCTGATATAAGTTTAATTAAAAAAATATTTGAAATAAAAACAGTAGACTCTTTAGGAAGGAAAACAGCTCATGGTCACAGTTTATTTCTTTTAGGAAATGGAGCAAAAGTTGCCGAAATCCATTCATTCATTCATTATCTCCCGCTTTATCCTCTATTAGGGTCGCGGTGGGGTTCCCCATGCCCACCCAGGGGAGAACGTTTCAGGCGCTGGGCAGATACACCCAGGACAGGGCGCCAATCCATCACTGGGCACACACTCACTCACACAGACACACTCTCATTCATTCATTCATTCATGATCTCCCGCTTTATCCTCTATTAGGGTCACGGTGGGGTTCCCCATGCCCATCCAGGGGAGAACGTCTCGGGCGCTGGGCAGAAAGACCCAGGACAGGGCGCCAATCCATCGCTGGGCACACACTCACTCACACAGACACACTCTATATGGGGCAATTTGGAGAACTCAATTAACTTGATCCATGTTTTTGGACTGTGGGAGGAAACCGGAGAATCCGGAGAAAACCCACACGGACACGGGGAGAACATGGAAACTCCACCCAGTTGGGGATTCGAACCGGGAATCCCTAGCGCTGAGAGGTGAACGTGCTAACCACTAAGCCACCGTGCCGCCCAGACACACTCTATATGGGGCAATTTGGAGAATTCAATTGACTTGATCCTACCCAGCGATGGATTGGCGCCCTGTCCTGGGTGTATCTGCCCAGCGCCCGAGACGTTCTCCCCTGGATGGGCATGGGGAACCCCACCGCGACCCTAATAGAGGATAAAGCGGGAGATAATGAATGAATGAATTGACTTGATCCATGTTTTTGGACTGTGGGAGGAAACCGGAGAACCCGGAGGAAACCCACGCAGACACAGGGAGAACATGGAAACTCCACCTAGATGGGGATTCGAACCGGGAATCCCTAGCGCTAAGAGGCGAACGTGCTAACCACTAAGCCACCTGCGGAAATCCATGGTACTGAAAATATTCAACACCAGCATAGACTTAGTTAATGCTCACTATTCATCTAGAACACAATCTAAAAAAATACACATATTCGTAGTGATAGACTGGACAAACAAAAACAATACATTGCATTATGGGCAAAATGCAGACAAGTTGTTACTGGAGCTTGCAGAGATGTCTGAACCACACCACTCTTTATGTTTTATTTAGTGTGATTTATTATCACAAAACTAGCCACAAAGCCCTCAAGGTAGCAATGTCGCCAACACTGGTGCTAAGGATGCTCAGTCTGCGCCGGTGGCACTGGACTTTCTGTAGTTGGCTTACTTGCTGGCTTGCAAATTTCATGCAAGATGTTCATGGGGAGCAGTGATAAGTTATTGGCTGGTCCTCACATTTTTTTACCACACTGCAGACTTTTTCCCAGTTTTGCTGGAGCTTCAAGCAGCATTTTTTTTTCTCGCCATGCCAGGTTATCGAGACACACTGCCACTTTAGGCCTAAATACTAGGGGTGAGCTGCAATATTCGCTGATTCGATGATTCGATTCGGAGAACCGTAGTCGACTATGAACCTCATAGTCGAATGTACCATTTTGACCACATGGGGTGCCCATGGCTGCTGCTAAGCATTAGTTTTTACATGAAATGTCTTTGTTTTCGTTATATACAGTTGTGATCAAATTTATTCAACCCCCACTGAAATAAAGTGTTTTGGCCAGTTTGACATTGATTTGGATCATTTCAGTCATCTTATTTACAATTATATCAAAGAGGCACTTATAAATTAGACAAATATAACATAATATTTATGATGGAATAACCACAAATGTCTTTACTGTGCTCACATCATTATCAGTTTTATTCAACCCCCTAGTGACATTATTTTTTAGTACTTAGTACAACATCCTTTTCCAGTTATGACAGCTTTCAAGCGTGAAGCATAGCTTGACACGAGTGTCTTGCAGCGACCTATGGGTATCTTAGCCCATTCTTCATGGGCAAAAGCCTCCAGTTCAGTCACATTCTTAGGCTTGCGCACTGCAACTGCCTTCTTTAGGTCCCACCAGAGGTTCTCAATTGGATTTAAGTCTGGTGATTGCGATGGCCACTCTAGAATGTTCCAGCCTTTCATGTTCAACCATGCTCTAGTGGACTTGGATGTGTGCTTCGGATCATTGTCCTGTTGGAAGGTCCAACGTCTCCCAAGCCGCAGGTTTGTGACTGACTCCATCACATTTTCCTCCAAGATCTCCTGGTACTGAAGGGAATTCATGGTACCCTGCACACGTTGAAGCTTTCCCGTACCATTAGAAGCAAAACAGCCCCAAAGCATAATTGACCCCCCGCCATGCTTCACAGTAGGCAAGGTGTTCTTTTGTTCATAAGCCTGGTTCTTCCTCCTCCAAACATAGCGCTGGTCCATTGTCCCAAACAGTTCTAATTTAGTTTCATCTGACCACAGTACACTGTCCCAAAACCTTTGTGGCTTGTCCACATGACTTTTGGCATACTGCAGTCGACTTTTCTTGTTCTTTGGAGTCAGCAAGGGGGTGCGCCTGGGAGTTCTGGCATGGAGGTCTTCGTTATGCAGTGCGCGCCTTATTGTCTGAGCTGAAACTTCAGTGCCCACATCTGACAGGTCTTTTTTCAGTTCCTTAGCAGTCACGCGGGGATTTTTCTCCACATTACGCTTCAGGTAGCGCACAGCAGTCGCGGTCAGGATCTTCTTTCTGCCACGACCAGGTAACGTTTCCACTGTGCCCTTTAACTTGAACTTGCGAATGATACTTCCGATAGTGTCTCTTGGAATATTTAACAACTTCGCAATCTTTTTATATCCATTGCCATTCTTGTGAAGAGCAATAACCTCTTCTCTTGTCTTCTGGGACCATTCTCTTGCCTTCACCATGCTTGTAAACACACCAGTAGATGTCTAGAAGGAGCTGAGTATCACAGTCCTTTTAAATCTGCCTAATTGGTGCTTATCATGCTTGATTGCTGCTCGTTGACATCCACAGGTGTTTTCAATACCTGATTGAAAACACTGGAATGAACCTCTGTTCTTATGAGTGGTAGTTGTAAAGGGGTTGAATAATTGTGTCAATGAAGAAATTACAAATGTGCACTGAATTCCATAAAACCCTTCGCAGCATTGGGGGTTGAATAAATTTGATCACAACTGTATATATAGCCTTTTGTCAAATAAAATCATCCTAATTTCTGTTAATTTTTTTTTTTAAATGATGTGTGCGCTTTAACAATAGGCTACACATTAATAAAGCTCCCCCTGCACGGGGATCCCATTTACGGTGCTCTAGAAAAACAAGTAAAATATAAAAAAAGTAAAATATAAAAAAATTTAAAAACCACGCTTATAGCGCCATCTTGTGGTGAAATTTTAACTTATTCGACTATCAGTCGACTATAGGGAAAATCTGATGAATCAGATTCGACTATGAAAATCCTTAGTTGAAGACAACCCTACTAAATACTATGCAGGTATTGAGGTTTGTCTTAACCCAAATAACACTATGTGTCCATTATCTCCACAAGGCCGGTTTTACCCTCCGCCTTTGCATGTTTAGAACCCACGGGACTGCATCGATGTCCCATGGTATCAGAAAGTAGTGTGTTCCGGTGGCCTCATGCTTATGCACATGCATTAGAATACTCTTAGTCATTCAAGTCGATGACTGATTTATTTGAAATGAAATAGCACATCACACAAATATATTAATATATAAAAAGTTCTGATCACTCTGAGCTTCACTGAGAATTCACTGAGATATTCTTTTATTAGTTCTGAAAGGGTATTTAATGCTTGCTAAAATTCTTCTGTATGTAAACCATAGCGTTCATACCAATGTGAATAGGCCCATGCACTTGACATATCTGTAGCTTTTTGCACATGATCTTGTGACACTGCTGTGATTGGAACATACAGTAAGTAGACGGGAGTAAAATGAGACCACAGTTTCCACAGTCTCATTTTGAGGATCTGCAAGAATTCAAAACACAAATATCATATTAATACTGGTACTATATTCTAACTTACATCCTTATGCTTATACTTCTTCTTCAGCTAATGAGGCTAACAACAAACAATCAACACCTTCTGCATATACACCATATAATATGAAATCCTGACTCACCAGTCCAGAAATCAACAGGAAAAGGATTCAATGGACCCACTCACTTTTTGTAGAACATTTGAGCTGAGGACCGAATTGTCCTGATTTCCCTCTGCTACTGCCTGGACAGCCTGACTAGAATACTACAGTAAAATAAGAAATTTAAAACATCTACCAGAAATTTAATTCATCATAGATTTTAAGATTATAATGATTTTTGGTTCAAAATACCTAAACCATTCACAACAGCTGTGTTTAAAGGTCACTTGACATTTGTTTTAATAAATTGAAACTTAAATTAAGACCTTTGTAATAAAAAATGTTAACAACGTTCATGTATAAACACTATTCCTGCTGAACACAAAATAAAATCCCATCTGAAATGTTATCAAGGACTGCTGCAAAATACAACATCTGTGGTATAAAGACGCATAACTGCTAAGGCGTGGGTGACTCGCAGATGTGTGTGTAGGTAGGTACCACTAACATAAAAATACTGGTATAGAAAAACATACTATGTGCTAAACAATGTACAATGATTATTCATGTGATCTA
Source organism: Corydoras sp. C115 (assembly GCA_019802505.1). Taxonomy (NCBI): domain Eukaryota; kingdom Metazoa; phylum Chordata; class Actinopteri; order Siluriformes; family Callichthyidae; genus Corydoras; species Corydoras sp. C115. The sequence goes on from JAFMOC010000002.1 coordinate 5,548,867, forward strand.
TGTAATGAATATTATTAAGTATTTTAATATGGTGCGCCAGTCAACAAAACACATTTAGCAAATAAAACTACAGTATAAAAATGCATTTTTAAACTCAAAAGTACTCTAGCAGTTACAACACCAATCTGCTGTGCCATGTCACACATATGCTAGGATTCCTGTTAATACATCTATTAAAACATAAATGTTTAGTTCATAAATTTGAAAGCTAGTTCATGTATCCAAATAAGCCCAATCGTTGCATTCTACTAGGCTTAGTACAAAACCAGACCTTTCTTGACTGGACATGCTACTCAGTCATTAGTTCAAGCCCTCATCCTATTCTGGCTTTATTATTGTAATGCTCTACTTGCCGGTCTCCCAGCTTCCACAATCAGGCCTCTAAAACTAATTCAAAACTCGGCAGCCCAAATTGTGTTCAACCAGTCTAAGTGAACTTGTGTCACTCCACTACTCCCCTCTCTCCATAGGCTCCCTGTAGCTGCTCGTATTCAGTACAAGGCACTGACAATTTCTGGACCTGCCCCCTCTTACCTTCACTTTATATTTTCAAAAATACACTACAACTTGTTCACTTCACTCTAGTGATGATTGTCACCTGGTGATTCTACCTCACCAAGGTGAGGTAGAATGTTGCGTTCAACACTGCAAAAAGGTGAAACAATCTTCCTAACTCTGTCCGTAAGGTGTCTTGGCATCTTTAAGAAACAACTGAAAACACATCTCTTTTATAAACACCTGATGTGTAAAAAAAAAAAAAAAAAAAAAAAAAAAAAAAAAGGGCAAGATCCGATAATAAACAGGTTTGGATTCCTCCTTAACTACTGACTTGTGGTGTTCTCATTTGTAAGTTACTTTGTAAAAGCGTCTGCTAAATGACTAAATGTAAATGTAATACAGGTTTATGGTATAGTCATGTGGTACAGTATGTTCGAACATTCAAATAATGCAAATGCCTTATTTACATGATTCCTATTTCAGGATACAGGTTTGCCAGTAGATAAAAGCTGAACTAAACTGTTCCAGTGTGAAAATTCTCTGAACAAAAAGAAAGTTGTTGTTTAAAAGACATTTGTTAAATCTTACAGATAATCTAGGCTATATTTGTAAGTAATACAAAAAAATTATGATGCAGAAGTTTGTGTTGTGTGGAGTAGTTTGGCTGTGGGTACAGGACATACAGACTTTACCAGTTTGCATGGCTCTATTCCCAAACTCTGATCACTGTTAAAAATTAAAAATACCTAAATATCTAATACCTACCTAAATATATTAAAATATCTAATGTAATTAAAGCCCAGCGATGGATTGGCGCCCTGTCCTGGGTCTATCTGCCCAGCGCCCGAAACGTTCTCCCCTGGATGGGCATGGGGAACCCCACCGCGACCCTAATAGAGGATAAAGCGGGAGATAATGAATGAATGAATGAATGAATGAATAATGTAATTAAAGTGTGCTTTTTGAAATTAATGTTAAATGATGACTAGGCAGTCTGGACTGTTTGGACTGGAGTTTTATTTCATTTCTTGCTCCCCCCATGTTTAGTAGAAGTAAAAATAAATGACAAATTTTTTTTTATTGTTTTCTATAAGAATCATCACAGGTACCTCTCTGTAGTTAAACTCTGCACTGGCAACACAAGTCCAGCCAAGAATGAGGCAATATGTGCATTCATTGCTGATAGTGTGCCTTGGGACAAACCAGAGGAAACAGACTGGAGCCCTTGGGCTGATCCTTGTTAAAATTCAGTGCAACTCAAGACTTGATCATTATGAAACATAGGTATGCCATCTGCAGACCTGTATGTTAAATAGGTCTTAGTTGACTTAGTTGACCAACAGAAGATATGATGCAAGAGAAGACACTAAATTTTATCACTTGAACATTTGTTTAACAGAAAAATAGCTAAAGAAATTATTTTAAATGTTTTTAAATAAAACATAAATTAATTTAAAAGATACAATCTAAATATTGCAACACAATCATATATATATCATATATATTCTATTTTAAAATTTGAGACAAACAATAATTTAATAACATTTTAGTTTCACAATTAGCAGTTAAACTGATTAACATGTGGGGTCATCAAGATTGAAGTATAAAGGAATCTGCTGCCACATATCTTTTTCATAGCAGTGGCAAAAATGTGCAACCCTTTTGAAATAGCGTTATTTGATGGTAAAATAAAGGAAAATGTTTTAATCAATAGGATGACAGTTTGAGGTCAGGTGTGAGTAAATGTCATGTTTTATTTAAAAGACATAAATAAAATTCTAGAGAAGTTGACGCTAGGCAAACTGGTAAATGTTTTTTAAAAAAATATTAAAAAACTGGACCAAAATGCCACATTAAATTAGATTGTGTTGAGCAAATTAGCCTCTCAATGCTGGGGAATCTCAGTCTAGGTGGCGTTTACATGTTCTCCCTGTGGGTTTCCTCTGGGTTCTCTTGGTTCCACAGTCCAATGACATGGGTTTGAGGCAAATTAGCTGTTCTAAATTGCCAATATATAGTGTGTCCGTTTGTGTGAATAAGTAAGTGTGTGCCCAGCGATAGACTATCATCATAATTTAGTTCTACCTGAACATAAGCAAAATAGAAACACATTATAAAGTGCATAAAGTGATCTGTGTTCCCTACTGTGCTTACACACAGAAGAATCTGTCCTCCACATTTAACCCATTTGTGCAGTGAACCACCCACACACACACACACACACACACACACACACCCACCCACACCTGGAGCAGGGAAGCAATTGGGGTTAGGCCAATTCAGCCATAATACTTGGTGGTACTGGGAATTAAACTGGGGCCCTTCAGGTCGCAAGGTTGGTTCCTCAACCACAAGCCTACGACTGAACTACATGCTTAAAAATAATCTGGCAAGATCCTGAGAAGCACCGCGACCCTAATAGAGGATAAAGCGGAGGATAATGAATGAATGAAAAGATCCTGAGAAGCTTTACATTTTATTCATTTAAAAACAGAACTGATTGGCTTGAAGTTGGTAACTGCTTTTATGATTAAGCTATAACGCTATAAGTATGTAAACAAGTTATAAAACAAGTTTATAGATATAAATAAAGGTACTTTATTTAATAAATAACATAAATAAGGCATAGTGGTTGCACGTTCGCCTCCAGCACTAGGGATTCCCGGTTCGAATCCCCATCTGGGTGGAGTTTCCAGGTTCTCCCCGTGTCTGCGTGTGTTTCCTCCGGGTTCTCCGATTTCCTCCCATAGTCCAAAAACATGGATCAAGTCAATTGAGTTCTCCAAATTGCCCCATATAGAGTGTGTATGCGTGCGTGTCTGTGTGAGTGAGTGTGTGCCCAGCGATAGACTGGCGCTGTCCTGGGTGTATCTGCCCAGCGCTCGAAACATTCTCCCCTGGATGGGCATGGGGAACCCCACCGCGACCCTAATATAGGATAAGGCGGAAGATAATGAATGAATGAAAAATACAAATAAAAAATAACTTGTCAAATGCTTACCAGATCCTGTCCCTCCACTCAGACTGTGTAAATAAATAGTCCCTCCATAGTTATCTCGTCTCTCTGCCTCACGACGAATTGTTTGCTGGAGTAAGTTATTCTCTTGTTCACCTTGGCCTCCATATTAACCTGTTTCAAAGGATGAAATTTAAAGCTATACAGATTTCTTCATGAAACAAAAAAAGAACTTAAAATGCAGTTTTAACACTTTATTTATGTTATGTTACCTGCATTAAATAAAATAATGTCTAATTATTTCAAAATGAGTTTGGTTAATGTTGTCCTAAATTCATGTTGCAACAGTATACTCTCATCCAGGGGAGAATGTTTTGGGCACTGGGCAGATACACCCAGGACAGGGCGCCAACCCATCGCTGGGCACACACTCACACTCACACAGATTCACACACAAACACACTCTCTAATTCAATTGACCTTGATCCATGTTTTTGGACTGTGGGTTTCCGGGGATTCGAAACGGGAATCCCTAGCATTAAGAGGCGAACATGCTAACCACTAAGCCATTGTGCCGCCCTCCCCAGTATATAAATATAATAAATTAAATTGGTCTCACCATTCCTTCCACTTCCCTACAATGATGGTACAGGATTGAATTTTACTGTATTAAAAAATAACTTGGGTGGTACGGTGGCTTAGTGGTTATCATGTTCGCCTCTCAGCACTAGGAATTCCCAGTTCGAATCCCAATCTGGGTGGAGTTTCCATGTTCTCCCTGTGTCCGCGTGTGTTTCCTCCGGGTTATCAGGTTTCCTCCCACAGTCCAAAAACATGGATCAAGGTCAATTGAATTCTCCAAATTGCCCCATATAGAGTGTGTCTGTGTGAGTGAGTGTGTGCCCAGCGATAGATTGGCGCCCTGTCCTGGGTGTATCTGCCCAGCACCCGAGACGTTCTCCCCTGGATGGGTGACCCTGATAGAGGATAAAGCAGAAGATAATGGATTGATGGAGAAAAAATAACTTTAATCATGTAATTGTCTGTATAAAAAATATTAAATCTAAGAACTCCTGGAACCTACCTGTCCTGTGTCCTTTTAAGGACTTTGGGTTCACTGTCAACACACACAGTGGCTTGTTTCCCTGTTCTTGATCTGAAAGGTCATCTACATACAGGGCATACATACAAGTTCAGAATGGTGGAACCATCTTAGTACAAACCAACCTCTAAAACAATCATTATTTAGCCCCAGGAATGGTTGACAAAAAAAGATAAAGTGTATAAGTCTGTAAAGTCAAAAAGAAAACCATGGTATTTTCAAAGCATCTAAAGGACACTCACACATCGGTAAATGTTAATATTTTTGAGTCCACTATAAAGAGAACAATACCAGTGTATGTGGCAGAATTTCTGGGAAAAATTACACTGCTTATTGAAAAGAACACAAACTGCTCATCTGCAGTTTGTTACAGATTATATAAACATGCCAGGAGTTGGTTTTCTGAATGGATGATATTAAAGTAGATATTTTTCTAGTTAAATAAGATGTGGTCTATTTATAGAAAGAAAAACACTGCATTCCAGTATAAAAACATAACCTCATCTGTGAATCACAATGGTAGTAGTAACATACTTTCGACCTGTTTTGCTAAATCTGAGCCAAAACCGTATGCCTTTATTAGTGTAACAATGAATTTCGATTTACATGAACAGAATCACAGTAACAAAAATCAGGAAATTGTTTCCAGGTTTTCAACTTTAGACTTGGTTTAAAAATCTGCAAGACTTACAGCAAACTGTTAACGACTATAACTACAACTTTACTACCAGAGCTTTAGCTAATAAATAGACTTTCTTTTAAAGTGGCTTAGAGAACTGCATGAATACACAATAACATGATGAGATCTAGTGACTTCAAAAGAACATCTCATTTTGTACTTTAACCTATTTGAGAACCGTTAATCTTCAGTGTTTTGTCGTACAATTTAACACCTAGTATTGAATCACTATTTGTTAATACGTATAACTATTATAATGTTGCTTTGTGACAGCTTTATATTGTAAGAAGCGAAACGAAAAACGATGCTGTGACGTCATTAAGCACTATTTTAATGTCGTTTGATATTTAATTGGTCGCTTGAATTAAATAAAGATTAATCCTTACTTTGGCATTACATTGTTCCGTACTCCACTGACGGAAAGCCAGGCGCGACCCTAAACCTAAATGAAGGTTTAATTCTTACCATTTCTTACTCTGTTTTGACTTTTTGGTGACGATCCTTCACCAGTTCAGGCCCAGCTGATTTCCACACTGTCCGATCTGCACTACAGCAGCCATGCTCTATTTCTACGCCTTATTACCGGGACTGGAGCACAGTTTAATAATAAACCAATGCTCATAACTTTTTAGGACAAACATCCCCACAAATTGCGGAGTCCGGGTTGATGTGAAGTCCCCGAAGCGTGAACGATCGCGCAGGTTGTAGCAGTAGCAGTGTCTCCAGAGCTCGGCTGTGGAACTGCTGTTGTGTGTGAGAGGTGTAGAGAGGTGGAGCTCAGATCAGCCCGGTGCAGGATAATCGGAGCTGCTGTCCTCCTTGCTCCTCTGTTAGACCATGAAGCAGAAAGCAGGGCGGCGTTCTCCAAATGCTTAATGGCATTAAAGGTGCACAGAACAACAAACTGTTGGTTTGCTCCTGCATACAACAATTTCGACGCAATTCCTTGTTATTAACTGGATTATCACCGGCCGGTGAAGCGGTATTGGGGCAGTTAGCCAAGTCAAGGTGCGAGCTAGCAATCTGAAGTGGATCTAATGCGCTTCTCCTGGTGGATGTTTACGAACTAGCGGAAGAGATCAACTCTCTGTCACCCTTGCCGCCTGCAATGGAGGATTTATCCGAGCTGGATCGGAGCGCGATGTGAGTATATGGGGTTTGCGCGGCGATACAACTTGATTTTAAAGCGCGCTTGCTGAGGACCAAACACGCACTCACTCCCGACATGTTTACTCACTAGCCCACGGTTCAAGCAACCTTAGCAACCCAACTTAACCTGTCTCTATCAACTTCGATTCCTGTCTAATTTCAGACCACACCGGGCAAAATCCTACAGTGCTTTTTATTTACGTTTGTTCAATGTAAAAATGCCACCGCTTTACAGCGAAAAGCGCTATAAAGCAGATGTGGTGGAGTCGATGCCGATAGCGCCTGCTTGCTAGGCAAACTAGCTGCCGCTAACCTCATGTCTAATTCAGCAGTTGCAGCATTAAGTGGCCTATGTGACTTTATTTGGACGCTATCAGGTTCAAACTACGCTTAAGAAAACAAGACGCATGATTCCGGAAAGTTATACGACGCTGTATAAGGTCGCTCAGACATGAACTGGCACAGGCCTGTTAGGCCGCAGATCCACGGGGTAAATTTAATTAACCCGCCTCTTTGACGCGTTTTCCCCTCGCCTTGCTGGTTGTGTCAGCTGCTACACGCTTGCTTGTTTAAACACGAATCCTCAAACCGACATTAACGAGGTACGATATAACCGATCACATAGTTTAGGGTGTGCGGTTCAGGTTGGTTAAAGCCTCTAGGGAATAGAATGGCCTTAATAGCCGTTATATTAACCGTGAGATGAAGCTCAAACCATCGCAACTGGTTTGGATGTCATTCACATCACCCTGAACCACCCGACTGTTCTTCAGCTCGGGACACAGTTTTGCAATCGAGCATTTGAACAAAATATGCTTTTGTTTAAATGTGGTTTAAAATAAATGCAAGATCAAACCATGCTATTTGGTGAACCACGGCTCTTCTGTAGCTTTTCCACTCAGGTTCAGCATTTATGCGATAATCTCAATGCTGTCGAACATCTTAATTACATATTAAAGCAATTGACTGCCCATATAACACAATGCATGTTGCCTTACCAATAATAAAAGACTATTATGAGCTCAATGTCAGTATGATGCTTTCTGTTTTAGAAAGCTTTCCATCCATCCATTATCTTCCGCTTTGTCCTCTATTAGGGTCGCAGGGGGTTTCCTCATGCCCATCCAGAGGAGAACGTCTTGGGCGCTGGGCAGATACACCCAGGACAGGGTGCCAATCTATCGCTGGTCACACACTTACTCACACAGACATGCACACAAACACACTCTATATGGGGCAATTTGGAGAATTCAATTGACCTTGATCCATGTTTTTGGACTGTGGGAGGAAACCCGGAGAACCCAGAGGAAACCCCCGCGGACACGGGGAGAACATGGAAACTCCACCCAGATTGGGATTCGAACTGGGAATCCCTAGCGCTGAGAGGCGAACGTGCTAACCACTAAGCCACCGTGCCGCCTAGAAAGCTTTCCATAAGATTATAATAAGAATAACCTGAATTTTTGTGGTGTTATGGTCAACAGCATTTATAAGAACTGTACTGATTCTGAGACCTGACTTACAACATTCCAATTTATCCCAGAGGTGATCACTGGGGTTAAGGTTCTGGGCCAGGCAACTGCAATTTCTTTACTCCACTCATCAAATCACATTTATAACCCTGACTGCACAGAGGTTCAGTCATGATGCAAAGGCCACTGCCTTATGTCACAAAATTAAAAGCATTAAAATCTCAGTGCTCATAGAGTAAAAGGTACAGAAAGACTACAGTCAATCACAGCCTGGAGAACTTGTTCTGAGAATATCCAAATTTCAATTTACATGGAAATCGAACTCAAGACTAAAATTACTCCTACATGGAACATGCTATAGATTATGGCATTTTTTCTAAAATAGATTTTTCCTTGTTTTTCTTCCAATTTAGTCCGGTCTAGTTAACATGTTCCAGCACTCCCTTCAACCTAATGGCCAGGTTCTGCAGAATGCTGTTGAATGTGTTCCCTGTGATGGTGCAGTGACCAATCAGTCGATATCACTTTTTTAACAGCAAGGTTAAAACCCCTGTACAACCTTCTATCCATCAGACACCCCCAGTTCCCTACTTGAAGCACTTGCCTATTAGGCAGGCACTGCTTGGGACTGAGCAGCATTTAGGTTTGTTACACACTTGAGCATTTTATGTTAGGTTAAGTATTTTACTTCATGTGTCAGGTTGTGACATCATTCTACTGTGTATTTGTACTGAACTGCCAAACTGTAGCACTGTAAGGCCATTGGTTTCAGTGTACTGAATTTTCACATCAGATGGTTAAAAAAAACTTTAGCTGAAATAAACCATACGTTGTTATTTAAAATATGGATAAAGCAAGAATATTAGAATTGGTTTGGGAAATCTTTTCATGCAAATAAAAACATCTACTGACTAAATCCCAGATCTGGTTGTATTCATTAAATAATGTTATGTACTTGTTTTTATTAGATTATTTTTTTATCACATTGCTATAAACAGAGCTTTATTTTATCTATTGTCTACCACTGTATTTCACAATGAACAATGGAAATGTGTGTGGTATTCTAAAAGTGATATCCACAAAGACACCAGATGTAAGATGACAATTAATATATATTTCCCCCCCTTAATTCTTTTTGTTGGCTTCAGTGCTATGATATGGGAAATTACAAATGTTGCTAGTGGGCTGTAGAGGAAAGTCAGTATGGCTTCTCACCAAAACTGTGCTCATTCTAAGACTGACCTTATTTGCACCTTAGGAACCAATTTATTTTCACACCAACGTCTAGATTACATCTTTGATATAGACTTTGTAGTTCAGACTGTAGCCTGACAAGAATCTACTCAAAAATATTGCAAAGAATCATGGCAACTCTGATTTAAGCTCTGTGATTGGTCCCTTTAGTAACGCTGCATATTTAATTTAATTTATTTTTTTTACTGCTCTGAGTTGAACATGATTAAATTCAGAATAGCTTCTCTTATGTATCATGTGTCGTAAAATACACTAACTTCTTTATTAGCTCCTTGTTCATTTTAGGAGTTCCACTTACCAATTAGGTTAACTTTGTAGTTTTACTTGCAGACTGTGTTTCTCTGCAGATTTTGTTAACCACCTTTTCTATGTTATTCAGTGGTCAGAATTTATAGTTTAGTACTTATATGAAGGTGAGTTCCATTTAGCATTGATTTTTAGGAAAATCTCCTAAAAACCAAAACCATACAAAAGTTACTTGGAATCATGAGATGCTTGCTCAAAAAAAGCTAAAAAATCTGTCCTGGATAAGTGGAAGTCATTATAGCTGCAAAGAGAACCAACTTAAAATAAGATGTCTGTGTATATTCACCAAATCATAGGGTGACCAGATATCCAGCTTTGTGCGGGACAGTCATGCAGTTGTGTTACTTTTTCCGCATCCCACAAATTCAGACGTTGTCCTGAGTCATTTTTCCGTTTCACACGAGGTGAATACGACGTGAAACGACAGACAATGCGAGACTCACAAAAGACGTGTTACTCAAAAGGAGGTATCACAGTCTATACATGCGTTCCTGCTGAAACCCAAACAAGTTTCAAACACAGATAAAGTAACAGCAGCTGAACTAACTAGTGTTTACCACACTGAAACACTCCCCAACATACAGGTTTAAAGCACATTAGAGAACTGTCTATTCTGTTTAATTTTACACATACATACATTTTTATTTGCACTGCATTGGTTTCCCACATTGTCCCAAACAAACATAGTCTTTGTCCAACCTCTGGTGAATTGGTCACCCTACCAAATCCAGACCCATATCATTATGTAGAGATGCAACAAAAACACTTTTTGACAGATTAGATATTAACATTTGTGTACTTGCTGTTTCAGAGGGTCGATATAAGTACTTATCAACAACAACATTAAGCCTATAGTGGCAATAAAATCTTTTTGTGATGTTTGTCACTTTTTGACTGTTGCATTTACATTGTGTTGTTAAATATGTTGTTTTTTTCTGAACAACTAAAATTTGGTGTGAAATGGTATTAAGTGTATTTTCTGTAGTGATGCTTAATACTGATCTTGGTACTATGGCAATCCTGTTACATAATAAAGGTAGATTTTAAGAAACTGGAATGGCATTTGTTTCAATAAAGTATTCATTAGAATCAGCTAAAAGGGCTTCTCACTATGAAGGCTGTATTGTTTCCTTCTCAATGTCTGCTGCTTATTACTTTTACTTATTACTGCTGTTTATTATTTTGTGTCTTTGATTTAGATTTACAAAACAAATAAATTAAATTTTATGACATTCTGGTTTGACATATAGTCACTTATAGTTTGTGATATTTGATTGTTGGGTGACTGACAGCAAAAACACAGATGTGCTGGAATTGTATTAGTGTATTTTGTGGTGGTAGGATTGGATCTGACAGAACAGTGCTGTTGGAGTTTGTAGTAGACACTCGGCTTTATTGCTTTACCCGAGCTCTGTTGTTGCACAGGTTTTGGTCACCCTCAAATTCATCTCACTGCCTACAAGGTACTGGTAGCCTGCACTGATGTCCCTAAAAATCCAGCACTGTTCTGTCTGATCCAGTCGTACCAGTCCATACAGATTTCGACATAGTGCTAAGAATCATCAAATAATACCTGCTCTTTGGTGGTATTGTGGTGGTCCTGGCTGTCAAGGAACATAATAAATAGCACTAACAATGTATGTAGTCTGTCATTATAGAACTACAAAGTTAATCTATATTTTAAGTTGAAATAATAATAATAATAATATGAACAATGAGTGTAGTAACATGGAATTTAAAATAAAGTGACTAGTGAGACACTCCTCAAGACTGTATTAAATGTAACGCCTTAACTGTTGATGTGTTATAAACAGGCATCATTACAGTTTGAAGTGGCCATCTTTAGGCTCTGGTGTACATTAACAGTATTGCAAATTAATTCCATTCGTATTACTTAATTCACTTTCAGTTATTAAATATTTATTTGTAGTGTAAAATGTGACAATGTCTGCTTATCACACATTTTTGGCCTTTTTCTCAAAGAAGCACCTGAAGATGTTGCTTGGTGCTCGGTGCAGTCATTTTTCTGAAAATACTCGTTAATTTTACTTTCGGTTTCAACCTGGTATTTATTTCAAAGTAATTCTTAATATACCTTGTTTCTTGGCCATAGTGATGAATCAATCGACATGTTAAAACCAGTGAAAAAATAAGCATGTTATAATGTCAGGCTCCAAAGAGCTTACTATGTACATTGCTGTAGCCAAAAAATGCTAAATTTTATGGTACTGTGCATAAATGCAATTTACATCTGAGACAATAAATTTAAGTTATTAGTCAAGAATCTTAAAACTTATGTGAAACAGAGGGAAGATTTTTTTTTTTTTCTAAATGTCTCTGTCATTTCTTATCCCCAGGTGTTTATTTACTTTAGAGAGCTTGCTTCTCTGAGTGGGTTTATTCCAGTGAGGCAGCTTCTTATCAATGTGCTCATTGCTAGGCCTGCCTCAAAATGGATGCACTGCTCAATCCTGAACTCAGGTAAACCTCCCAGTTGTAACTAAGCAACTGATTAAGTAAAACACCTACACATTCAGTGTTTAAAAGACTGTTCATGGTGTCAGAATATCTGGTGGGCTTTGCTGGTTTAATGAAACTTTACTAGAAAGCGGTAAATTAAATGTATATAGAAAACATTTCAAATCCGTATGTTTTATATAGAAATATGTTTCTAAAGAAGTATTGTTGTTGCAGGTCTCATTGATGGTTAAATACTGTTAGAAGTTTTACAGATAACAGATTAATATAGCTTCTGTTAGATTAACAAGTGAACTCCAAAATCCAAATTTATAGTTGATTAAGAATATACTGCTGTAACTGTAGATATAGGCATTTTCAGATATATCCTATATTTAGAGAAAAAAAGATTTGACCCTCTAACATGATACACATACACATCATGTATCAGATAATTTGGTCTATATTCTAGTTCCTCTAACAGGTCTTTAATTTAAACATTTTCCTAAGTCAAGTCTTACAGTCAGAGTAAAAGCAGACTTTGGTAAACCACATTATTTCAGTAAAGTTTAGAATAGGTTTAAACCATATTCAGGGAACAGATCTTTATATGATGCGATTGCAATTTCTGTTAATAGTAATGGTAATATTTTAGTTTTTTGATATTAATAAAATTATGATGTAAATAGTACATAAGAATGTGATTGAAAACAGCACTTGTTCACAACGGATGTTTCCATTAGTTTCCAAAAAAAAATCACCTGTTAATAGTAACAATTAACAAAGTCAAAAAAAAAAAATTGTGAAGAACCTAACCAGAACTAATATATTTGATCATCATATATGTTTAAAAGGTAATTTCTGCTGTTACATTGTTATTTAGATCTTGAGTAAACATTTCATTGTCTGTTTTGCTTGTGGAAGATGTATTGAATATGAAATATTTTAATTTATGTTATTTCAAAACTTTAATTCAACATGTTCTCTTACATGCTGCCGAATTCCAGGGATAAGGCACCTGATGGTTCGGTATGTCATTTTTCTCCCTTTTTTTTAAAACCTTTTTTTCAATCACTTATTTACAACTTATAATTGCATTGTTGTGAAGTTGTTGTGTTTTTTTTTTATTCCTAGATTAAGGTTGAAAACATCACCAAGCCTGTCATATTCAAAGGCCTTGCTCCCCGAGTAATTTTGTCAAACCACCTCCTGCCAAAAGGAACCAAGTCTAAGGTGAACCTTGGCGAACAGGGCCGACAGAAGGTGTCATTTAGCTTCAACCAGACAAAGAAGCCTCGGCAAAACGTGTTTCTTTCCGCATCTAGTCCAGAAAAAACAAGTGATATTACTTCTTCACTGCAAGCTGTTCCCACTAAAGAGGTGACCGCACGAGTTCCTGAAAGCAAAAAAGAACAAACAGAATGTTCTCCTTTAGCCTTTGTCAAAACAGAGCTCCCGGTGGTTCAACTCCCTGTAACCTATCCAATTAAAGCAAAACTTGACGCTGGCAAGGTACACTTCAAGAAACAGATTCTGAGTGTGTCTGTGATTGAGGAAGCTTCCACAATTACTACTGTTTCAGATGAGGCAGCTTCTGATGTTTTAATTAACCCTTTAGTAAGAACTGAAGTAGATGTATCTGTGGCTCAGTTTTACCAGAATGTTATAACTGAAATTTCGGAAAAAGTTGATTATAAGGAAACCATTGTAGAGAAAACAGACTGTAACCTCAGCGGATCAACTGATTGCTCCCATTTTGGAAAAGAAACTAAAGAAAGCCCCAATCCTGAGCCTGATAACAATCCTCAGGATGAATCAGTTAATACTGTGTCTGAGTTTGTTGGAAATGCTGTTCAGTCATTATCCAACCAAAAGCCAGAGGACCCCACAAATCTGAATAAATGTGACAGTCAAAATTTGGTTAAGAAATCCTCAGGTTCCAAACCAGAGGTCTCTGATAAATTAAGGTCAGAGAGACGTGAAGAAGAAAAAGGGTCGTGTCGAAGTAAAACTGAGCGAGACACTAAGCACGGATCTTCTCGATCCTCTCATTCGGACCGGAGGCGGTCGAGGAGCCGGTCAAGATCTAGGTCGAGAGGTTCTCGGACTACTTCTTATTCCAGATCTGAGCGAATAAGAAGTGAAAGGCAGTCGCGATCAGATAGATCACATTATCATGACTCTGAAAGGAGGTCTCATAGAAGTTCTCGCGAACGTAGACGCTCTCGCTCTCGAGGAGATGGCAGGTCTAGAGACAGCTCCGATTCTGATGAGGATCTTAGAAGACCAAGGGCACGTGGCCGTGACTCAAGTCGCTCCTCCACTTACTCTAGCACGCAACGAGACTCAAAGTCATCTTCTTACTCAAAATCTTACAGAGACTCAAAATCTATGGCTTTATCAGAGTCAGAGAAAAGAACCCACTATTCAAGAGTAGAAAGATCTGGACGAAGTCGTGACTCTGAACCTAGTAAAAGGAGCTCATCCGAGACTGAATCTAGTCATAAAAAGTTTAGTTCATATTCTAAATCAGATCGACACAGTAAATCATCCAGTATTGAAAATTCGAGATCTGAGAAAAAGATCTCGAAATATTGTGACAGCTCCCAGTCAGATGAGGAGCACAAAAGCAAACCTCCATCACAAGAATTAGAGAGGGTTGCTCAGCCACCTAAAAAAAATAACTTGGAGTCTTTAACTAGTGCGGTCAATATGGATGGAACTGCCTCAGCCAAATGTAATAGTAATATCAGTCTGCCTTTATTGAGCTCAGAAAAGGTCATGTTTCAGGAGGAACCCAACAAAACAGATTTTCTTTTTGAACATGAAGAAAATCATGAGTCAAAATTAACCAGGTGTTCTCCAACAAAGCTACAGGACATTTCAAATTCACAGCCATTTGTTGAACTCGAATGTGAAAATGCTGATGTACATAAAATTAAATATGTTGCTGTCAAAGAAGTTGAAGTTCTTAAAGAGGAACAGACGAATGTAACCAATGATGGTACACTTTGCAAAGCTAATGATTCTACGTACTCTAATGAGCCATCTTGTCCAGGCCACACCCCCAGTCAGGACACAACAGGTTTATTGGCAGACACTCTTTCTGTGAAAGAATTACCACCTGGAGAATGCTTGAAATCCAACACTAAATTTGTTTCCCAGTTGCTCCTTAGTAACAAAATCAGTGAATCAACTGTGATGCCAATTGCCAGAATTTCTCACATAACTATGGAACAATTGATACTCAAGCCTGAACAGCCTAATGAAGGAGCAATGAAAAAGAGCAGTCAAGGTAAAAGGTCACGTTGGGACATTGTTGGGCAAGAAAACAGTGCCCTTAAGACAGCAAATCAAGATACTGGCTGTGCTAAAAAAGCGGTCACTGTTAAGAAAATAGAATGTACAAATGCTAATCTTGATGAAATGCCCACAGTAAAGGATACATTAGCAATAGATTCCAAGTTAATAGTCGCTTCTAAGGAATTAACTCAGATGGCTGGGATGGTATTAGATTCTCAGAAAGAAAATGGTATTCCCTCACAGCCATCTTGTCTTGATACAAAACAAGACTTTAATCAAATTGGGCTTTACGCCAATGAGTCTTCTATGTGTCAGGTTCTTAAGGTCCCTTTCAGTCAGGATTGCAGCCCAGATGGGCCTCTTATTTTTGCTGACCCAACAGCTGACAATTCTCTGATCCTAAACAAAGATCTGTATAATCCTGTATGTCAAGAATCTGTGTCCAATTTTGATGGACAAAGCCACAGTGAGGAAAGTGAATCCGACAACTCTGAGTCCGAATCAGATGATGGACAGGTCTCATTAAAGCGGCTTCACTCTGTGGTGGTCGTCCCAAAATCATCTACTGTTGCCCTTGAGACACCTGATCAGCCCAAAACATCACCTTACTCCATAATCCCATCTGGGCAACAGCAGCTTACTTATGTCGATGAGTCAAGTCAGGGGACAAACACAAAATGTCCAAGCAGTCTTGACTTGCATACCAGTTTTGAAAATTATTCATCAGAGAATAAAATATGTAATATCTCATCATTTGCTGATGTTTCGTTTCCGTCTTCTGTGCGAGTTCTCTACCAGTCACAGAGTAACATGGTTGACAGTACTAGCCAGTCCGAAGCAATAGCAGCACCAAGTCACATGAACACAATTTGCACTGACCAAGAAATACCAAAGACTTGTGCCTCAATTGAGCAGTCAACTCCATCCATTCAGGCAAACATCGCAACCAGTGTAGATTTAAATTGTCATTACCATGATAAACCAGATTCCTGGCAAGAAAGACTTAAAGCAGCTGAACACCATAAAAGCCTCAGCTGCTCCGAAGGTTTCAATACCCAGAATGGTTTCATCCCTGTTGGCAACTTTATCCAAATGGAGCAACCCAGCAGCACATGTCAGCATCCAGACAGTAGTCATAGCACCCAAAGGCCACCCCAGGATGAAATTGTGTCTACAGGGCAAGACAGTAGTTACTGTTTCCAAATCGCCTCTGAAAAGTCCAGACCAGTTAATGTACTTGTGCCCTCTCACTATCATGATTCAGTCGGTCAAATTCACCCTGACTCTCTGACTAATGACAATGAGGAAGACTATCATAGTAAAGTGGCTGGGGTAGGTGGAGGAGTTGTGCATTTTAGTGAACCACTAGCTTTGTTAACTTTTGTCCAAGCTAATGAAATAAGCAGCAACTGCAACTTGGTCCCAGCTACCCCTGAGAACCAGGTAATTGCAGAAACACCAACAGAAGACAACCAGAAGAACTATCGAAGCAAAGGCCCACCCAAGAAAAGACGACAAGAAATAGAGTCAGAATCAGACAATGAAGCAGATGCTGCACACGCTTGCAAGAGGGAATGCTTGGAGGACCGCAGAGACTCAAAAGAGACCAAGAGCTCTTCAGACCAACATGATGTACAACGCCCATTGCTTAGTCTTAAAGATTTTGTAGACCCTGCTACATGGAAAGAAAAGGCTAAGCAAAAACAGATGCCTCCTTACTTTGATCTCATTGAAGAAAACCTCTATCTGACTGAACGGTTAGTATTTCTTTTTTTAAATACATGTTCAGTTTTAGTTACTGTGCAAAAATGTAGAATGTTTCCCAAATTGCATCAACTTGTTGATAGATCTTTGCTGTCAAGGCAAGCTCAAGGTTTGACATGTTGTGTATTACAAGATGCTTTTCTCCTTAACATTATTGTACAGAGTGTTGATTGAGTTGCTGTGAATATCAGCTCAAACCAGTCAGATGTTCTCTCCTATCAACAAAGCATTCCAAACAACAAAGTATCTTAAATTCTCATACAAGCTCATCTGACACCAACAGACAAATTATGAAGATGCTGGTTCAACCCCATTCTTTTGGGATCAGTAAACATACGGTCAAGCCCGAAATTATTCATACCCCAGGCAAATTTTGACTTAAATTTACTTTTATTCGACAGGCAATTTTATTTTTGACCTGAAAAGACACAGGCATCTCCCAGGAGATAATACGATGATGTACTGTATAAGAGACATCATTGTGGGAAAAATATATTTCTCAGCTTTTATTCACATTTGAACAAAAAGTGGCATGTCCAAAATTATTCATACCTTTCTCAATAATTAATAGAAAAGCCTTTATTAGCTATTACAGCAATCAAACACTTCCTGTAATTGCTGACCAGCTTTTTGCTCTGGCTGGGCCACTGCAAAACTTAAATATTTTTGTCTGTTAACCATTTCTTCATCACTTTTGCTGTGTGTTTTGGGTCGTTGTCATGCTGAAATGTCCACTGGTTCCCAAGGCTGAGTTTCTCTGCAGACTGCCTGATGTTGTTCAAAATCTTGATGTATTGCTCTTTTTTTCATGGTCCAATTTACTTTGATCAAGTTCCCTGGTCCGTTGGCTAAAAAACAACCGCAAAACATTAGGTTCTCACCGCCATGTTTTCCTTTTTTACGCCAAATGAAGGACACATCATTGTGGCAAAACAATTAAATTTTTGTTTCATCTGACCATAAAACAAAAAGACCAGAAGTCTTCTTCTTTGTCCAGATGAGCATTTGCAAAGGTCAAGCGGGCTTTTGTGTGCCTTTTCTGGAGAAGTGGTGTCCTCCTTGCTCTGTGTCTGTGGAACCCAGCAGTGTGCAGTGTCCGTTGGACTGTCTGCCTTGAGATGTTGCCACCAGCAGAGCCCAGATTCACCAGGATGGCCTTGGTGGTGATCCTTGGTGATTTTTCTTCACTTCTCTCACTATCCTCCTGGCCAGCACAGGTGTCACTTTTGGCTTCCGACCACATCTTCTGAGGTTTTCCACAGTGCGGAACCTTTTTAATAATACTTTGCACTATAGCAACTGGAACCTGAAAACATTTTGATATGGCCTTCTAGCCCTTTCCTGACTTGTGAGCGGCCACAATGCACAATGCCACAGGTCTTTATTGCACTCCTTTGTCTTAGCCATTACTGTCCACAAACCAACTGCAGAGAGCTGCTGTTTTTCACCTGTTGAGTTTATTAAAACAGCTGTTCCCATTGAATCAGGGTAATTAGGATGCTTTAAAACAGCTTGGACTATTTGGAATGGTATAGAACTTTGGATTGTCCCATAGACTGTGACCATTTGCAAAGGGTATGAATAATATTGGACACTTTTTGTTCAAATTTGAATAAAAAAGCTTAGAAATATTTTTTCCATAAAGATTGTGTCATCGTATTATGTCCTGGGATATGCCTGTGTTGTTTCCGGTCAAAAATAAAATAGCTGGTTGAGTAAAAGTAAATTTAAGTCAAAATTTGTATGAATAATTTCGGGCTTGACTGTATGTATGTATGTCTGTCTGAAACTCTTGGCCTGTATTTGATTTTCTGCTGCCATATGAGTGACGGATTAGATAAAAAAATAATTGAACAGATATCCCTAATAAAGTGCTTAATATGTGTATGTATGAATATGTGCATAACATGTTACTTAAATGTGGTGTCAGGGATCCTTTAAACATTACTGAATATTATTTACAATGTTCAGAGTCTGAAAATGAGGGTGTGTGTGTGAATACACACTAGAATAATTTGACCATGTTTATATTTATATTATGTTGCATAATGTATAATAGGCATGAGATGCATAGTCATAAGACTGACTCCACTGATTATTTGTACAATGTTATTTGTATTATTTATGTATGTACAAATTATTTGTACAGCAACTTATCGGATCCTTTATTTAAAAACAGCAAGAAGAATAAGTCGCATCGGGACATTAAGAGAATGCAGTGCGAATGTGCCATACTTTCAAGGGATGAGCGTTTACAGGGAGTTATGGCTTGTGGAGAAGATTGTTTAAATCGGCTGCTGATGATCGAATGGTATGTAAAATTGTGTATCATAAAGCTATGATTTAAAGTTATAAAAAGTTATTGAATTTTGTGGGAACATGTGGGATTGTTTTCATTCCTTTTTTGTGAAGGTGTGTTAATTACGTACCATTATTCTGTTTTGTTCGTTAGCTCATCTCGGTGCTTGAACAGCATTTACTGCTCCAACCGACGCTTTCAGATGAAGCAACATGCTGACTTTGAGGTTATCCTAACTGAGAGCAAAGGCTGGGGTTTAAGAGCTGCCAAAGACTTACAGCCGTAAGAATTACCAACAACAGATATGATGCACTCACGGGTCATGTGTTGGGTACTTTTTGTTTCTATAAACACTTTGATTTATCAGCTCCACCTGTCAATTTTTCATTCATATTTTACTTGTGTAATTGCAGACTGTATTCTATTTCTATTAATAGTCAGGACCCCCACATAGCAGTTTAAATGGTCGATGACTCTTAGCACTGCAGTAATACCCATACGGTGGTGGTGATTGTGAGCGGATCAGGCCCAGTGCTGCTGTAGGTTTTTAAACTCCTCATTGACTTTGCAGAATTGTAAATTGTCCACACAATGTTATCACGTAGGCATTGTCCTGTAGCTACTGATGATGGATTCAAGGATGCCTTACACAAACTGGCAGCAGACACAGAGAATGTGTGTAGTGTTATAATAACATTTTCTGTCTGATGCATTCATATCAGCATAACATACACCAAGACACCACCACCATTTCAGTGGTAATGCATTGCTAACTATCCACCACTGACACAATACCTGATTTGTAGTGGAATCCTGACCATGAGAGAAAAGTTAAGTATAGACATGGTTAAAAGAACTAAAAAGGTATGCAGAGAAACAGATGGACTACAGTTTCAAATTATAAAACTACAAAGTACATCAATATGATAAGTGGAACTGATTAAAAAAAACAATGTGTGTCGAAACAATAAGGTGTCCCTAGAAATGTGGCCAGCAAGGGTAGATAACAATAGGCTGTTTGGTAAGATCTGATTAAAGAATTTTATTCTATTTTTTATTAGAAACACCTTTGTGCTGGAGTATTGTGGTGAGGTTTTAGACCATAAAGAGTTCAAGTCTCGGGTAAAGGAATACGCACGCTGCAAGAATATCCACTACTACTTCATGGCTTTGAAGAATAATGAGGTTAACCTTTCCCATTAGTCTATTTCACTTTTGTGCTGTTAACATTTGTTTACTTAACTCTTGATCTGTTGGTTCCTGAAGACAGCTATGTTTTTGTTATGTTTGCAGATCATTGATGCCACACTGAAAGGCAACTGTTCTCGTTTCATGAACCACAGCTGTGAACCCAACTGTGAAACTCAGAAGGTAAGGGTCTGTGCTTCCATATTGACCAGCTGCTTCAAAAGGCTTTTCAAAAATGATAATCTAATTAAAATTTGGCATTATGTTTCTTGGTCTGTATGGTAAATATTTTTTCAAATGTTTCATTGTTTGCAGTGGACAGTGAACGGGCAGCTCAGAGTTGGATTTTTTACTACCAAGGCTGTAACAGCTGGGACTGAACTCACTTTTGATTACCAGTTTCAAAGATATGGGTAATATGTTTATGAACTTGTAGCCTTTTTTTTTAATGTTTTCAGTTAACTACATGTCTGTATACTTAGACTTATTTGTTGCAGTTTATATAAAATATGGTTTTCACCATTCATCTTGCAGAAAAGAGGCACAAAAATGCTTCTGTGGAGCACCGAGCTGTCGGGGTTATCTGGGAGGAGAAAACCGTGTGAGTGTGCGCGCCTCGGTTGGAAAGAAGCAAAGAGAAAGATCTCGAAAGAAAGAAACAGTCAGTGCTCTTACCACGGTAAGTCTGTTGCTCTGGTCTTGCATTATTTTTATTTAAAAATAAATAAATAGGACCTTAGATTATGTATTTTCTCAACTGAGAGAAAACTACATCGCCTACATATAAGTTTTGCCTGAACACAATACCGCTAACCACTCTTGTCTGTAACATAACAGCCAAATGTCACTTTGCTCCTTTAAAACAAGTGTCATTTTGAACCGTAGGAACCTTTGTGTACACAATGTGTTGAATGTCTTTCTTTTCTCCAGCTGGCTTTTTGCTGTACTGAATCAAAGCCTGAAGTGTTCAAAGCATATCAAGGACATTTGGGTCAGCTGATGTTAATTGCTTTGAGACTTCATATTCCTCTTTTGATCCATAAATACTTAAATTACCTGCTGCAAAGTATAAAGTAACATGAAAAATGTTATTTTTGTCTAAAGTAAAAATTAAAAGGTCATTCAGCTTTTGTGATATTTTCTGAATTGACTGGTGATTGTTGACTAGTGATTGTTTAGTGTACAATGAAAAATTATAAACCTTATTACAACTATTATTGGCTGACACTTGATTCTCTATGAAACATCCGTTTAATGGCTTAAATTTATCTCTGAGTGAATTATAAATAAAGGCATACAGCAGAGACATTGGAATTATGGTAAGATGTTCTCCACTTTTGGTGGTGGTGGTGAGGGAGTTGTGGCATCATAGTGTTGAGCTACTGACATTTATATTTGTCAGTTAGTTTGGGCCCAAAACAAACAATTTATTTTTTTATTTTTATTTTTTTTCTGCGAACTCAGTTTCAAGAAAAGTTGTAACATCTTTTTAAAATGCACATAAAATAAATAAATAATAAATAAACATATTTAAATTAAATCAAATTGAAGTCTGTTGGGACGGAGGCAAAATAGGATTAGAATGGTTTTAGTAACACTTCTATGAAGTTCCACATTTAGAAGTAACTAGGAAGACATCAACGAGAATTATATACTATCCAACCATTATCCTCTACTAGGGTCACAGGGGGGTTCCCCATGCCCATCCAGGGGAGAACATTTTGGGTGCTGGGCAGATACACCCAGAACAGGGCGCCAATGTATCGCTGGGTACACACTCACTCACTCACACAGACAGACACATACACACAAACACACTCTATATGGGGTAATTTGGAGAGTTCAAATGACCTTGATTCATGTTTTTGGACTGTGGAAGGTAACCAGAGAGCCCGGAGGAAACCCACGCGGACACGGGGAGAACATGGAATCTCCACCCAGATTGGGATTCGAACTGAGAATCCCTAGTGCTGAGAGGCGAACGTGCTAATCACTAAGCCACCGTGCCACCCCGAATTATACACTTGCATATACCAAATCATGTCGTTTGCAGACAAGGATGGTACATTGTTTATCACTTCAAAAATGAAGACACATTTTTGTTATAATCAGACCTTCATTTAAATTGTTTAAATCACACTGACCTGGAAAATCATCGTCGCTTCACACAGCCAGCTGAAAATTAACCTGTATATGTATTATGCAAAAAGAAAGCCATATTCTAGTTTTGTGCAAAATCAATGGAGTTGTTTTATGGATTTTAAGTTAGGTTGAATGAAGTGAAAGACAAAGAAACCACATTCTTAGATTTAGAGAGACATAAGCTGCCAAAAACAACATGGTTTGTTTAAGACTGGCTTATAGTCTTTGTTTCTCGTTGAAAATGGATGGTACATCATGTTAAGGAGAACCAGATAACGTGACCACAGACTGTTAAATGGCTAATGTCTTGTATTAAATAATAATTTGCAAAACGATAAATCATGTCTTTAGTTCTTTATATATTCATCCATCCATCTGGCGGCAGGGTTGTACAGGAACAATTAAACCTGCATATGTGTGCCTCACTCCAGATTTCCACCCAACCTCTTAGAGCTAGTGAACAGCTAGTAGAGGTGACCTTGAAAAAATTGTATTGTTTTTGCAGGTGGATGAAGAGCTGGAGGCTCTGTTGGAGAATGATGAAGGGCTAAGTGATGAAAAGCAGGTTGTCTCCCTCTGCAGATTGATGGTGCTTGTGGAGACTATGGAACAGAGACTGACTTGTGTGAAACTCATTCAGGTAAATTCCATCACTAGTCCTGAATTGAAATATAAACTGAACAAATATAAAGACGTATTGAAATTACCACCATTGTTCGACACGTAACTCAATAAATTGTATTAATTTTTCAGAACACCCAGAATGCTTCATGTCTCAAGCAATTTTTGGATCATCATGGGCTTTCATTGTTGTGGATTTTTATGGCTGACCTTTCTGAAGCTAAAAGCAAGTCTGCTAATAGCATTAAGCTGCAGATGGAGGTAAAATGTGCAACCACATGCACTTATGTTAGTTAAGTTTAGGTATGACACAGTATTTTAAAAACTGATTGGTTGGTTGGACATTAACTCATTAATATAATTTTATTGATGATTATGCGATGGCTGATCTTTTTACCTACTAATCTACAATGGGTTGCAATGATGTACATCTCTCCTGAACCACAACCATGTTCTATTTTCTAGAAAAAAATCCTCATGAGTTTGATGTATTTAACTTTTTTTTTTTTTTTTTTTTTATGTTTCGATCAGTTTGGAATATGTTGTAGAAAGTGAAAGTAAAACTGCAAATACAAAGAAATGAAACCAAAAGCAATGGAAACATTCATTAACAGACCTACACACAAATACACAAAGAGAAATGAAAGGACAAACAGCACACATGTAACTAAAAAAACAATTAAGCAGCTACATTTGATACAACCTTGATACATGCTTATTATTACAAATGATACAATTTGTTTTTCATCATCAAAAAGGGCTTAATAAAAAGGCATGTGTTATTATAATTTTTTTAAATAATCAACCACTTAGGCCATCTGCTTGTTCATGCTCTGTGCAGATAATGAAGGCCTTAGCAGTGTTGCCCATTTCTACCAAGAACATGCTGGAAGAAAGCCGTGTGCTGCAATATGTACAGCGCTGGGCTCAGAGTCGTCCTCTTGGCCAGCCTACAGAGCAGGACGGTTATTCGAGCGAAAGCACCTCCCGGGCACACACACCCCTCAACACCCCTGATGGTCCTCCTGCCAGACCAGCTCCTGAGCTTGATGGGGACACACCCAAACGTGCTGTCTACCGTCGACTGAAAATCATCAGTGAGAACAGCCTGGACAGTGCTCTCTCAGATGGAAGCAAAATCTCAGATGGTAAAGAGGAAGAGGAAGAAGAGGAGGACGCGGAGGAAGAAACTTTGCAGATAGATGCAGGAGCTGATGCAGTACATAAAAGCAAGCCCAGTGATGAAGTAACAATGGAGTCTCATGATCCAGGTGAGAAGCCAGAAGCTGCAGTTGTTGGGATTCAGGAGGATGGGATGCAAGAAAAATTAGATGAGCAGGAAGTTGAGGAAAAGCCACCAAGTAAAATGGAGGAGAAATGTGAAGTTGCTTCTGCTGAGATTCAGGAAGATGCACTTGATGTCGAAATTACTGGTGTTAAACCTGAGGAAGACGCTGGAACTTCTGTATCAGCCTCTGAGGTGGACACTTCCATAGCTGAATCATCAGTGGGAAAAGAAAGTTCCAGTTGTTCTGCTTCAAACCTCAGCACAGATGGGTTGTCTGCAGAAACCAGTATATCTCCCCAAACCTCTGAGGCAAATATGGAAACCATACCATCTCAGTCTCCAGATGTTACTCAAACATCTGACCCTTCAGCTCTCAATTCTGAAAACCTTGTACAGTCTTCTGCTTCCAGCCCTCCAGAAAAAAGTTCAGAAGAGGTTAGTGTTATTACTGAGAACACTGCTACTGTTCCCACTGCTGAAGCAGTTCAGGTTCTGCCCTTAGCAACGGTGGTAGCAGAGGGTACTGCAGTAGGCACGCCTTCCCAAGATGAAGAGGAACCAGTGTCTGATGTGGAAAGTGAGAGAAGCCAGGAGCCTCAAATTGGGGTCGTTGACATTAGCGACATGGCCACACGCCTTCTTGACAGTTGGAAAGACCTGAAGGTAAGAATACAGCTATTTAAAAAAAACATTACACATCTAAAATCCTTTACATAATGTATAGACTTCTATGTGAGCTGAATTCCCAAACGCAATCTGAAGCGTTATATGTGTGCAGTTTAACAAGAGGTGTGCTGAGTTGATCCACTTTCTTATTTTGATAGATAATACATTGCACAGATACCGTTTAGTAGTAAGTAATAAGTAAGCAAATACAATCATCGCTACAAACAAATAAAAAAATACAATTAACAAAAAAATACAATTATCGCCACAAACTCTCTGCAGCTTGAAAATCATTGCTAAAATCTCTTAATGTGAATATTAACCTAAAACACTTCAAAAACTTACCTCACCTTACATTTATACTTTATACATAACTTGATTTGTTTGGGGTTTTTTTATATAAAAGAAATTAATGTACTAGTAATAATAATTCAATATGAATCAATATATACATATGAACAACCTTTGATTCAGTATAAAATGTAGACAATAGTGTATAGACAATCAAGTGTAGACATAGTGTAGACAATCAAGGTTCTGTCCATCAGAACAAAGTGTGTCCAATCAGCAATAGTTAATTGAGTTGTATTAATGATAAAAATGCTTATGATCCTCAGTCAAGAGTGCTTTGAGGATGTCATTATAACATCCTGGTAGGATTGAGGATGTGCTGGTGTTGCCTTGAAAGAAAAATGAAAAATAGTAAGAGAAGTTAATTGAGTAGCATGTTTAATTGAGTAGCATGCAGAATATAGTACTAGTAATATAGTACGTCACTGGATAGTAGCTTAGAGTGTACGTACATAGTCAGGAGGGCTTCCAAACTGTCAGCATTGCATAGTATTTATTAAAAGTGAAATGGTGAAATGACCGCACTGACTGTTCGAGATCAAGTTTAACCTGAGTTGCAGTAATGCTTCAATTATGAATAAAAAAAACTTAATAAACATCTTAATAAACATTGTATAGTATAGAATAGTAGTAGTGTGTAAATCATTCATTCATTAGTTTATACAAGTTATGTTCTGCATTAAGCAGTCTAAACTGGCAATAAAGTCTAGAATCAGTGCACCACTATGAGTTATTCATATATCACAGTCCTGTAATAAAATTAAGCTGAACATTTTTCAAAGTAGTTCAGGCACATTTCCTTCATGTAATTAAATACACTTTAGTTGAATGAATGTGTTTAAGAATGAAATTGATGGATGTAGAATTTTGTTGATTTGTTAATTCTTAATTTAGGAGGTGTACAGGATTCCTAAGAAGAGTCAGGTGGAGAAGGAATCCAATGGTAAGTCTTAAGTCTTACTGGAAAAGAAAATGTTGCAAATAAACTGCAATTGCTTAAAATTGGTCAAACACAAATTTGTGTCCCCAAATAGACCGCAGTCGGGACCGTAAACTTCTTCCGACACCTCGCACCTCCTCCAGCAGCCGGGAGAGGGAGTGGGACAGGGAGCGAGACTGGGAACGTGAGCGGGAGTGGGAACGAGAAAAAGACTGTGAGAGATCCTCACTTCGTAGTGCTGAGAGGAGACGGAGACGAGGTTCTGCCTCTCCCCCACCACCATCTGCCTATGAGAGGAACAGTGCTAGAAATGATGACCGGTAAGGTTTCTTTTTTTGAGTATTTCCTTTAAATAAATTGTACTTTCTTAATTCCACCATGTGACCTTTGTGGTCTCTTTCTTCTTTTAGCTATGATCAGGCCAGCAACAATAAGAAGCCTCGTTCTAAAGAGGTACGCATCAAGCTTTCCACAGAAGAGAGGCGCAAGCTCTTTGAGCAGGAGGTGGCTCAGCGAGAGGCTCAAAAACAACAGCAGCAGCAACAACAGCAAGAGCTTCAGAGGTTGGCGTTCAATCCTATGGTGTACCCTTCGAGTCCTGGATTCATGACGTACCCTCCTGGTTACCCCATGCAGACCTATGTGGACCCAACAAACCCTAATGCGGGTAAGGTCTTGCTGCCCACACCACCCATTGATTCAATGTGTGCAACACCAACTGGCACAGTCCCATTTGAACACACACCTTCTGAACCACTAATCTCAGATCTGGGTCTCGCCTCTCAAGCGCCTGGCCCTTCCCATGCCAGTTCCACACCCTCCCTTGCCCATGTTCCCTCTTCGCTCGAGCTGACCTCTGACGCCCAGCAGCAGCAGTTCGTTCCACCTGCAAATCCAGCACAGGATTCTAGTGTGACAGTCCTATCCGTTCCTGCACAGCCAGCCAATACCCAGGTGCAGGGTCAGCAAGGCTATGCAACTCTCTGGGACCCCAACACACAGCAGGCTGTGACTGTGCAGACTGCACCACAGTACTCCACCACAGGCCAGCCACAGACTGCCATCTATTATCAGAGCCAGCCATGTCAGGCAATCTACAGCATTCCTACAGGATACCCCCAGACCAACACACCCGTTATCCAGGTATTTAACAATGGAAATAAATGCTAAAATATTTATTGTTCATAGATGGACAAAAAAACAGACACCAGTGTCTGTGTGTGTGTGTGTGTCTGTGTGTGTGTGTGTGTGTGTGTGTGTGTGTGTGTGTGTGTATATGTATATATATATATATATATATATATATATGTATATGTGTGTGTGTGTGTATATATATGTGTGTGTGTGTGTGTGTATGTATATATATATATATATATATATATATATATATATATATATATATATATATATATATATATATATATATATATATCTCCAGATTCTGTTGGAATAAGAATAACCCACCAAACATAAATGTCCAGATGTCTACCTGTATCATGTAGGCTTGTGAGCACTAATGAAGGGTTAGAGGACGATTCTTTGTTTTAATCTACTGTCTTTCATTTTTACACCTACCAGGTGAAGCAGTAATATAAATGTGGAAACCCGGGCACATTGAGTGAACACTGTTTTAATAGGTTGCTGAAAGTCCCAGGTTTGATTCCGTGTCCTGCGAAGTACTTTGACTAAAGTGCCGTTGGGTATAGGAACCTAACCCCAGGGCTGTGCTTACTTAACTAGTGTGTGTCTGTGGTTAACTGCACAGATAGGTTAAATGTGGAGGACCTATTTCTCTGTCTGTAAACACAGTATGCAAAATAGATTACTTATTTAAAAAATACTACACTAACTTCATGTCATTGATTTTAGCAGTGCTGAAATCATTCATCTGCTTTGTGGTGGTCTTGTTCTAAAAAATTTTAAGATCTTTAAATAAGAGTTTGGATAAAAAAAAAATAATAATTCAAAGTCATCTATAAAGAGTTTTCACCAATCCACAGATGCATTGTGTAAAAATGTACTCGATGCCCTAAAATTTTATTTGATCATTCACTGTTATAAATCAAATGAAGCATTATGGGCCCAAACCGTGATACGACCACAACTGTATTCCACTAATGGAATATGGTTGTTTTTTTAGGTTTTTTTTAGTTAGGATGTGGTGTTTTTCTGTCTCTAAACACAATGCTTTTCATTTAAACCAAAAATCTTTTTTTGGTCTCATCTGTTCACAAAACAGCCATCTGGCATGCTCATGTCATCTTTAGCAAATTTCAGATGGTCAGCAGTGTTATTTTTATAGAGCAGTGGCTTTCATCTTGAAACCGTTCAGTACTCAGAGTTCTGATAAAATTTGCATGTCCTCTCATTTCCATATAGACATACACTGAGCCAGCTGCTGGCTATCTGCATGGTCAGCAAGTCTACACAGGTCACCAGCAGGGAGTGGTTGTTCAGCAGGGTGGCACAGTCACCACAATAGTCACAGCTCAGACGGTTCAGCAGGTAATGCATTTCAGATTCCACAAGTGGGAGCTATTGAGCCTTTGTTTGTACATTTATATAGTTCATGTTTCTTTTACTACACAGACGCTGATTTCAGCTTTTCAGCTGTTTAAGACATTGTACCTTGATGTAATGTTTTTTTAATTGGTTTATAAAAGGTATTGTAATTGTAACAGTTCTTTACTGTTTTTCTCTAATCAGGAGATGATTGTTCCAAATAGCATTATGGACCTTCCCCCTCCTTCACCTCCAAAACCTAAAACCATTGTCCTACCTCCTGCCTGGAAGGTAGCACGGGATCCTGAGGGCAAGATATATTACTACCATGCGGTTACTAGGTATGTACATTGTTGTACATTGCTGTGCCAGAGCTGATTATATTGATAAAATGTTTTCTATTTAACTGCATGCTTGGTGGAATGATGTTTTGGCCATGTTATACCTGGAGTATTTAGTAGAAATACAACATTCATTTATCTGGTGTGTTTCACTAATAAAATGGACATTGAGTTTAAAAACATGAAGATGTAGCTGTTAAGTATTTAAATGGTGAGTGGGACCAATCACTGCTTTAAATGTCTAATCTAAGCAATTCAAGCTTTGGGTGTGTTATGGCAATGGAAAATCCAAAGCTGAACAGTATTATTCAAATATTCATATTGTGTAATATTCAGACGTATGTATTCTTATTTGTCTTTATAAATGTTATGTAGTGCCTCTAACCTGATCAAAAGCTCCACAGACACAATTTACTGATAGAGGAGAACGTTGGTTTGGTGATTCTTTACTACTGTACAAAAGTGACCTCTAGTGGTTGTTTGAGCCGACAACGGATGGGTTATGGGAAGCTAGAATGTAGTTCCATTCCTGTTTAAATGGTTGTTCTGTAGAACCCAGCTGTAATAATAAAAACACATAAGCATGTTGAATATTTCTTTGATCATCAGTGGATGATAAATGATTTGAACACCATCGGTCAATCAGTTATCAAGAGATTGTTGATTAGAAGGGATCAAGAGTTTTTTACACAATACCTGTAACAGTATTACTTGTTCAAGCACCCAGAACTATTTAATACTGTCTGCTATAGGCAAACACAGTGGGATCCTCCCAACTGGGATGGCGTTGGAGAAGGCAGCGTTGAACATGAAGCGGAGATGGATTTGGGAACACCAACATATGATGAAAACCCGTCAAAGGTATTAAAAAATAGTTTTCTTCTTTCAAAGTTGTTTTTTCTGCTGCTGGTTGATGTTCCTTTTATTTATTTATTTTTAAATCTGTGCATCTAAGGATGGCCTGGCTCAGGTGGCTAAACAAAGATGTTGCAGAATGTAATGGTTACCAGCTGAGGCCCATATTCAGAGAGACAGCAATTAAATAGAAAGAAAGAGAGAAAGAAAACATAACAAGGGGCTTTTGTATTTGAAGTGCTCCTGGTTTGACTTGATGCCAGAATGTATTTATCATAAGAATAGTAAAATGAGAAGTCATTCTACAACTAAAGCATTTAATTGCACATTTTAACCCGTTAATAAGGCTCTGTGTGTTATAGATTTTTTTTTTTCCAGACAGCAGTACACAGTAAATTTACAGTCATCTGCCTTCCATAAAGTTTATTATCCAAAAATTAAGTACTGAAAATTAGTTTGAACAACTATTTTTTTAAGAGGCACTCAAAGTACTTTAAATGCACTGTTTTGTGCCCGTCAGAGTCAATTTTATTCTGCAGGCTTTCTCACTTCGTTTGTTTAAGTAACATTGATGGTTTACTGACTTTGTGAATGTTGTTCTGTTTACAGTTTTCTTTGAAGACAGCCGAGGCAGACACCTCAAGTGAGCTCGCAAAGAAAAGCAAAGAAGTCTTCCGCAAGGAGGTATACTTCACAAATGCAGCAAATTACTCAACGCTAGTGTCATGGTTTCCATTACTTTTCTGTTTTTACATTCCTTCTGACTTTTTGTTGGCAGATGTCACAGTTCATTGTGCAATGCCTTAATCCATACCGAAAACCTGACTGCAAATTGGGTCGCATTAGCAACACTGAAGATTTCAAGCACCTTGCTCGCAAGGTAAGTACCAGTCTGCATGCAGTTTAAGAAAAATGCATAAAGCAAAACCTCATTTACTTTATTTATGGTCTAGTAACACAGTTGTTCATCTACGTTCATTGTCCATTTTATCATCTTGACTTAACATATACCCCTAATATTTCTACAGACTCTTATGTTTCTTATGTTCTTTATATTATATACTTAGTTCTTCAATGGTCAGAACCATCACAGATCAGGTATTAATTAAGAGGGGATTAATGCTCAGCATTGTATTAACACTAATTTGCTGGCAGTGTGATTGGTGAAATATTCTTGTTTAACTCTTCAGCACCACACAATCAACAGCCAGTCAACCAGTGTACTGTGTGCACTTATTAAGATTAAAGGGTGATTTGTACAAAAAGACAACAAATCTACTGTCCTTGACTTTACGTCTGCAAGTTAGAGTAATGTTAGACCTGTTTGTGCCCCAATTATTTATAAACACCACCACATGTCTACTCATCTACTGTTGCCAGCACAGCATACACTTAATATAATAACAATGTCTCCTCTGTAATGGCTCTGTGAAAAGAGGACAGAATAACAAATGTTTATTTTCATTATTTATGTTTTTATTTCTGAATGTAGCCTTTGTATAATTGTTTTGCCTATGGTCACAAATGTTCTTGTTTTGTGATCCGCGTAGCCATATATGTTGGTTTGTTTAGGGTAAATGCAGACATTTATTTCTTTATTTTTATACAGATTTACTAGTTTTTCTCGTGTCAAACTCTTTTAAGCCAAATAAGTTCACTACCTATTAATGTGGTTGTCATAAATCTTGGTATAAGTATTATTACTTCTTTTAGTTATACTAAGCTGTAAACGTTATTGCATAGGTTTCAAAAGATCTGTATTTGTTACATCAAATTAAATATTTCTGCTATCTAGAATCACATGATTTAACATGATTGCAGTGAGGTTTAGAGCATAGAGAATTGTCTTGTTCAAAGAGAAACGAATCAGTAAAAGTGATCAGAGTCAACTGAATGAAACAGCATGTCTGACTTTGCATCAACCCATCTACATTAAAATGGAGACCCTACATTTTTAAACTGAAATTGGTCCTGCAGGGATTTTATAAGTCTCTGTTGTAGAGTTTCTGTTGTACAGTAGTGTTGTAGAGTTGTTGTAGAGGCTAGTGTGGACCCTGGCCATAAAAATAAACCAAATGGGATGCAATTTTAATTGAAACTACTATTGTAAATTTAGCCCAAGTGTAAGTGAGAGAATATATCCTCTATTGCTCTGTTTCGTCATCCTCATGGTCAACAACATTTTTCCAATTGATTTCCTTTGCTCCCAGCACATCTGATTCGTACTAATCAGCTTGGTAATGGTCTATTATTGAGTTGTGATTTGTTTTGAAGTAGATAAACACTGCTCTGTGGAGATCATGTAAAAATTGCCTTAACAATCTTTATAATGCATTTTTATTTGTTGTTCTGATGGCATGTAAATGAGCCTCAAGGCAGCATGTTGTGTGACTTCGTCTCGTCATTTTACTTACCAGCCCAGACTTTGTTAACTTGCAGTGTATGAAGTGTTAATTCTCCACTGTTCCGTTCTCTTGTGTACATTCTCACAGTTGACTCATGGCGTGATGAACAAGGAACTGAAATCCTGCAAAAACCCAGAAGATCTGGAGTGCAACGAGAATGTTAAACACAAAACCAAGGAATATATTAAGAAATACATGCAGAAGTTTGGTGCAGTTTACCGACCTAAAGAGGACACTGAACTGGAGTAGGTGGAATCCCTAGCCCTCTCTTATGCTTCTGTTTTTATACTGACTCCAACCACGTCCTGACTGCCGCCTGAAAGCTTTGCCCTGCATCATACGAGGTTCTACGGCGAGCACGGCGACAGGCACAGGACACAAATAGGGTGCTATTCAAACTTCTACTCCCCCTCCACCACATCATATGTACCCTTTTAGATTTTACTCATCGTCTTTTTAGACCTCACTGCACTACGGTTTGGGCTGGTCGACTGCAGGATATCAGACAGAGTGAACACGGAAGCCTGAAGCCCACTTCATTTACCTTAGCCGCTCGCATGCACTGCCATTTGTCTAGTTCCAGGTGACGCCCGATGTCCGTATCAAAATACCAGATGAAGCGTATGCCTGAGAACAATCGGCGTAACAGGTGGGTAGGGGAGCCCTCAACGTGGCTCTGCTGCCCTTCTACTGCAGTGTGGCCAAGGACCATGGGCCGCTGCATTTTTAATACCTTTTAGTGAACTGAAGTGTGAAGGACGTTTGTTGTGTCTCCACTGTCGGCCACTTTTACCCTCCTGATGGCAGGGACACGTAGCATTTTGTTGTTTTATCAACCCGTGTTCTCACCATTTTAACTGTCATTAAATCAGTCTCGGTTCTCTTTTATTAAACATCGTAGATGTGAAGGCCGCCAAACGCGTTAAGTTCTGTCTCCATTGGACTTCTTGTCCCTCTCTACATTGCATACTCAGCTGACCTCATCAAGTTGCATTAATTTGTTTCCATGTACTATATTGCTTTATATGTGAATATTGAGAACTAGTTTTTGAGGTGGTTTAAATAAGTAGAGCTGTGGCTTATTGTGTAAATATGTGTATATCAAACTAATATGATTACAGGGACAAGAATACAAATTCACAGTCCAGCCAGCAGCGCTTCATAGCAACCAGGAATGTTTTTGCCCTCTCCTCCCCCACAAGTTGTGTGTTGGGTTTGATGGAATTGTGTGGATGTTTTTTTTTTGTTAATTTTATTTTTTTTATTATTATATCTGCTCCTTTACTTCTTGTCCATCTGTATGGAAAGACGTTTTTTTTTTTTTATGTATAAAACGGAGTCAAGCCCCACTCCACTGTAAGTACTGTTCGAGCACATTGTCATATTGAGTGTAAAGAACATTTTAAAATAAACTGTTTTGTAAAAATAATGCATCGTCTGTTGCTTAATACTTTTAATTTAGGCCATGAACCCTAGATCATTGCAGCCCTGTGTCTCAAACAGCAACACAACATGACCAGCACAAAGGAAGTCTGCCTGCAGAGTGAAGTCTTGTTTTCATTAGAACCTTTATGAGATTGGGATGAATGTATCTCCCTCTGCTTTAGAACACTTTAAGCCAGTTAGCAATCCTTCCCTCCACTTTATTCCTCCCTCCCCTTTTCTCTGGGGACAGCTCCCACTGCCAGAGCATTCCAGCAGACCGCTTTAAACCACAGTTAAGCAGCTCCATCTGCAGAGCATGACGGCATGCAGAGCTGCCCAAGGCTCTGCTGCTTCAAACATCCTGCTCAGCAGAGCGGACTAAAAAATCATTAACAGGTTTTTAAGAGGATGTTGTTAAAAACTAGGGGGGTTTGTGTGAAAAAACAAAAGTATCCATATTTTGTTCTTTTTTTATGGATGTTCAACATTCTGTTGTACTGGTGTTGGATGGTAACTACCAAGTTTGTGACCCTGATGTGCTAATTTGTGCTTAATTTCTTCAGCACATAGCAGACACTTGTAGCTTAGACAATATACAGAAAGGTTCTGAGAACATGTTATAACTAGGGATGTTCATAAGTGGTGTGTGCATGGTTAAAATTAACTTTGCACACTGTGAATTATATGTAGTGTGTGGTTAATTTAAGTCTTTTTACAAATTGTATTTTTTTTTTTGCACCATTATGTTTGGCTACTGTAACATATATAATCTGACTCCAGAGTGCTTACATTATATCCAGCTTGTTTTTTCACTGGTTTTAAAGTTTCCCTCAATTCATCAGCATGTCCAAGAAACAAGCTACATTAAGTAATAACTTTGAAAGAAACGTCAGCCTGAAAGTACAAAACCAGAAATAGACCAAAAATATTAAGTGCACCCCTTGCTTATAATCTATAAATTAACTGCTGATGCTACTCAATACTTTAACTGGTTTGGAATGGTGTGGTTTGTACTGCACCCACTTATTTTGACCATGGATAACATCAAAGACCTTAGGATATTTAAACAAGTTTAATCTATATTTATTTGGTTAAATTGTAAACGTGACTTAAATTACAACTTTATTACTTTGTAAGAAGAAATTTTATATGTCGTCTATAAACATGTTTTAATTTTATACTTTATACTAAATTCAGTAAACAGCCACTAAGGTGGCTTAGTGGTTAGCACGTTCGCCTCTCAGCACTAGGGATTCCCGGTTCGAATCCCCATCTGGGTGGAGTTTCCATGTTCTCCCCGTGTCCGCATGGGTTTCCTCCGGGTTCTCCGGTTTCCTCCCACAGTCCAAAAACATGGATCAAGTCA
The DNA here is from genome assembly GCA_019802505.1 of Corydoras sp. C115. Lineage (NCBI taxonomy): Eukaryota > Metazoa > Chordata > Actinopteri > Siluriformes > Callichthyidae > Corydoras > Corydoras sp. C115. The sequence goes on from JAFMOC010000002.1 coordinate 5,584,196, forward strand.
ATTGAATTCTCCAAATTGCCCCATATAAAGTGTGTCTGTGTGAGTGAGTGTGTGCCCAGCGATAGATTGGCGCCCTGTCCTGGGTGTATCTGCCCAGCGCCCGAAACGTTCTCCCCTGGATGGGCATGGGGAACCCCACCGCGACCCTACTAGAGGATAAAGCGGGAGATAATGAATGAATGAATAAATTCAGTAAACAATGTTTAGCTCTATATAGGTCAGCAAATAACATCATTGTTACTTTTAGATGATTTTGGCATATATTGTACTAGACAACTTAAACACCAACATGTTCCAACAATGTTACACATTCAGAGGTGAGGAACTACAAAATATACACTTGTAAAAGTAAATTGTGCGTCTATATGGTAATTAACAATGTCTGTGGAAACAAGAAAGTATAAAGTATAGACATGCACATGAATCCTGTTTTCAAAAAAGCTGGATAATTGAAAAAATATTTTATTGAAATGATAAAGGTACAAATATAACATTTGTGATGTTTTCAGTGGCAAACCAACTTGTATTCTGAGAGTATAAACCAAAAATAAATGATGCTTGAAATTTGAATCCAGCATGTTTTTTGGAAACAGTTATGATGTCATTTATGTTCATCAGTGCCCACATCATGGGTAATATTTGTATTTTAAAGTGTTATTAGTACCAAGGATTTTGGAAAATCATGTGCTGTAGTCAAGATGATGTCTTTGCCCAAGAACTTCATGGCTATTCCAGCATGACAATAACAGTCCTTATTTTATAGGAGTTACAAACACTGTGGCTTTGTAGACATTGCCTGTGCACTTGGCTGGTGTTCCTGCATTACAAATCTGTCTCAAATTAAAAATGGATGAAGATGGAAATTAAAATTAGAATAAAAAAAAACATATTTATTTTTTTAAATTGTGTACAAGGCTACATATGTCCTTAGAGTCCCTTTTAGATTTTATACATATAAATCATGAAATATTGCTCCATTAATAAAGATAAGCTGTTCTGGCCCATATGTAGCAAATATGGCCCAAAGCATTTTACTACCATCTGTGTTTTACAAATTGGATGAAGGTTTTTATGCCTTTAAACACCTTTATTTAACCAAAAAAACAATCGTCTCATCTGTCCACAAAACAAGCTGGTTTGTCAATCTAATTTTTAGCAAACTGCAGACAGGCAGCAACGGGAACTCAATTAGTTTTATAGTTGGTTTCTGATGGACTGAATATTTGACTAGATAGATGTAATTTACACTTTTCATACTATTAATATTATTATTATCCATCCATCCATTATCTTCCGCTTTGTCCTCTACTAGGGTCGCCCTCCACGGGAGAACATCTCAGGCGCTGGGCAGATACACCCAGGACAGGGTCGCTGGGCACACACTCACTCACACAGACACTTACACAAACACACTCTATATGGGGCAATTTGGAGAGTTCAATTATCCTTGATCCATGTTTTTGGACTGTGGGAGGAAACCCTCACTGACACAGGGAGAACATGGAAACTCCACCCAGATTGGGATTCAAGCCAGGAATCCCTAGTGCTGAGAGGTGAACATGCTAACCACTAAGCCACCGTGCCACCCACTATTATTGTTATTTCATATCTGTTAACAGTACCAGGCTGAACAAAGTATATGCCCTCTGCTGAGTTTAATGAAACATCAATTCTTCTGTCTTTAGTCAAACTCAGATTATGCCACCAGTGCTTTGCACAAATCATGACATTCTCTTACAGAAATACCTTTTCAGGTTGTTTTTCTTGATGCAGCAGCCTGTGTTAAGTAACAACTATTCTCCAAAATTCCTGAGTTCATGTGGCAGTATCCATCACATTAGCATGGCAATGAATTACAATATCACCCGATGGGTCACATTCAATTGCGTGATCCAAATTTGTCTAGAATAAGATGCCAGCGTTTAAATTGCCTCAGTCATTTAACAACATCAGAAAGACAGAACAAAGTATTTGAACTAGGAAATTGTGTACTCAAGCTTGTAAGTAAGGTAATAGCTATCTATAGGAGCATTAATAAAATGTTTCAAATATTCCAAATGAATGGAACTGTGGAAAAAACCTCCAGATGCCACATCAATGCCAAAAGATTATTAAAAGACTTGCCAGGAAAAAAACTTTTTCTAACCATTTATATTAAGCACCAGCTGCTGGAACTGGACTTACTGAGTGGGGTCTTTGTTAGTGTACAAGGCATCTTGGGCTCTTTAAAATACAAGGAAATTTTAAATGAAATGCCTCCATCAAGAAATTAAATTTAAGTTGCCATTGGATGACAATAACAATAATCCAAAACCTACGTCTTGATCAACACTGAACATAAAAGCAAACCTTTGTTAAGTCCCATTATCTAAACCACAAAGAAGTTGAGCTAAAGAAGTCAAGAATGCACAAAAGACCTGGATCCTGCACAATCTGAGAAGAATGTGTAAAAAGAAAATCTATAAGTTTTGCTGAGTTATACATTATACTTTTCTATTTGCAAAAGTTGATCTCTGTCAAATAAGATGGTAAGACTTGTTCCTATTACTCTGAAACAGTCTCAGTTCTTTATTAAATATGCTTGATTTCATTGTTATTGCATCACAATATTTGCTTAGTGGTTAGCACGTTTGCCTCTCAGCGCTAGGGATTCCCAGTTCGAATCCCCATCTGGGTGGAGATTCCATGTTCTCCCCGTGTCTGCGTGGGTTTCCTCTGGGTTCTCCGGTTTCCTTCCACAGTCCAAAAACATGGATCAAGTCAATTGAATTCTCCAAATTGCCCCATGTAGAGTGTGTTTGTGTGAGTGAGTGTGTGCCCAGCGATGGATTGGCGCCCTGTCCTGGGTGTATCTGCCGGGCGCCCGAGACGTTCTCCCCTGGATGGGCATGGGGAACCCCACCACGACCCTAATAGAGGAATAAAGCGGGAGATAATGAATGAATATTTGCTGCTCAAAGAAGAAACTATCAAGTCAGTTGCAACTTACTTTGTTATATAGAAACTATGTAAGTAATCAGAAAGACAGAAAGATCGAGGGCAAATAAACAAAAACATAAAAACATATCGGTTAACAAAATCTAATTTAACATACTGGATTTTGATCTTACATAATACTTTACATTGTTTTAGGTTGACCAGTTTATTTTCTTAAATTTATATGAATTTTTTAATGTCCTTTTTCATTAAGTCCATTTTTAAAGCCTCGTTCTTAGTTGTAAGTCTTTGAAACTGATGTTTCTAATCATAGTGTATTGTATAAAGTGATTAGTCTTTTTTTAGTTAAGTAAGGACATTTACTTTTCAGCTTTTCATTCTTCACACATTCTGTGTAATAAATAAACATTTCACACCTACAACCATGCTACACCTTATATCCTGGCCTCAGATTTAACCTCCATCTGATTTAAAATGAGCATGATATCAAGAATATGTGTCTGTTTGACTGAAATTAAGCATTATTAAGACCACTTTAATCTTTAAATGTAAACAGGTGATCTATGGTGGAACTGTTAAAATGGACATTGAGGAAGTTTTAATAATGTGGTAAAAAAAATTTTTTACTAATGTTGAAAAAAAACTGTTGAACATCAGTTAACTTGTTTGTTACACAAGTGAAGTTGTTTGTTACATATATTTTTTACTTTTTTTCACTTCACTTTTCCAAATGGGAATCAAATGAATGATTTCTAGTAGTAAGCTGACACACTTATTTTATCGAGTTTTATTTCAGTGAGATCCTGGTCCAAAAAATGAGTTGTGCTTACCTTCATATGCAATTAATCCCAGAGAATTTCCTGTATAACAAAAATAAGTTTGACAAAACTTTTTGATAAAACAGGTTATTGTTTATTTTCTTATGCTACAAAACTGATAAATGCAAATTATTATGACAGTGCTGTTCCAATTCTCGATACTCCTAGTGGTTCAACCTGACCAGTATTTTACACAAACACAGAATCATCTCACAGCTGTAGGCGAAACATGCATTGCTTCATAAGTATTTGCTGACAAAAACTAAAACACACAGAGCTCCTCTATAAAACAGGTCATGTTTCTTCATTAACAGCTTGTGTGCAGTTTGGTTTCTGGCTGGGAGGATTGAGTCACACATATTTGGGCTGCGCTTGGCTTCACATCGTGTACAGATCCCATGAAAAACTGTTTTTAGTCAGGGCTTGGAGCATGGATAGCAGCACTGAAACATGTCCCCTTGCCTTTTAATACAAGCCACAGGCAGTAACCAAAGTCACCCCAACCATTCACAACAACCATTCACGACTTGGAGAACAAAGGCCTGTTTTTCCCTTCATGTGTTCGGGTTTTTGGCACCACAAAAAAGAAGTTTCTCCTTTTTTTGCATAAATAGTGGAAATGTTTTTTTCATGAGATGAACAGAATATCCATCATGGTAACTGGGCAGTTGGAAAGCGCTACAGAAGCAAATAAAAAAGGCACTTCAGTTCTTTCCCTGGCTTCAGGCACATTAGGCCTTTCATATTAAGACAGGGCACTGTGCTCCACTTTAACGCTGCTGTTTACCTTCAGTCCATTTTGGTTAAGGTTAGACCATAGTAATACCTTGGTTGGGCTTATTTAGTGCTACTGCCACATCGTGACGCTCAATGTTGTTTAAGGCAGAGGATAGCAGCGCCAGCGTGGAGCCTTCTTGCTGCGCCCAGTCCGTTAGCAGCGTATGAACGGGGTCCTCACCACAGCTGAACAGTTCTACACGTTCCTGCCCATAACCCAAAACCCTGGCCAGGTCCTGCCAGCTTTGAGCTCCACCCTCTGTCAGCAATTTCTCCACCTCCTCATGTTGGTGGGGAGGCAATTTTGCGTACAGCCGTGAGTCGCACTTGTTGTCACCTTTACTCACTGAAAGAGAAACAAAAATGTAGGGAGGTGACAGTGTGCACATCTTTGTGCAAAATCTGTAACATTAATATTGCATTGTTTTAAGCAATTATTATAAATATTGCACAGTATTAAGGTCTGTGTACCTCAATTTTTTTTAAATCATCATGTATAACACTATAGGCCACTAAATGCACGCTGCCTTGTGTGTGTGTGTCCAAAAACTAGGGGGTGTACCTAATGATTTGGATATAGATAATTAAAGTAGAAAACTTAATATGCTTTCACAGTAGAACATAGGTTTAAGAAGCGAACTATGAACAAGGCTTTGCTTACCTTTGTTCTCCTGCAGGCTGTTAGAATCAAGGAAAACACCACTGTCGCTGTGCAACTTCTCACCCTCAACTACGTTGTTCAGCTCGGCGGCCCTGGCCTTCCCTAAAGCCGCCTTTTGCTGAAATGATTTCCAGCTTGCAGAAACAGGCAAATATTAGTTTAATCCACTTTGATTTGCAGTATAAAGCACATATTCACATGTTTAACATGAGTAATCATACATGTACTATTATAATGCCTGTCTATTAAATTTACTGACAAGAAAAAAAATAAAGAAATGGAGTCATACTGTCTCAATGTGATTTAATATAACTTTGATGTAGACTATAACCCTATTAAAAATGTATTAATGTACAGACCCTTGTAATGTATGTCTCTTTTGAGGATATTTTAAGAATATCATTTAAGAAATGGAATTTAACTAGGTGTCTTTAAACCTATTTGTACTGCAACATTGCCGTACTCTAGTCCACTGACCTTACAAGATTGAAATCTCTGTTCTAGTTTATTCTAAAGATGTGTTTAATTAAGTTATGTTCAGGACTCTGTGAGCCACCCAAGTTTTTCCACATCAGTTTTTCCATCAGCTTTGTGCACTAGGGGAAATTTATGCAAGAATAGAAAAGGGACTTCCCCAAAGTTTCGACAAAATTGGAAGTACATAGCTGTTTATAATGCTTGATTTTACACAACTGTGTTAATGTTAATGGGTGAAATTTCTAAATTCAGCAATTAAGAAGTGGGTCCTAATACTTTGGACCATATAATATGTGAAGTCCAAGGACTTTTGTTTGATATAATGCATCGTTATATTTCAACCATAAATCAAAATAATTTAGTCTAATACTGAGTCAATCAACAGGGAATAATAATGTGGGCTGATTGCAAGAAAATGAACAGACTGTATAATACTTGTTTTTAAAACTAAAACACAGACATATAGAAATGTAAATACTACTGTAATATGAGGAAAAACTCACCACTTGTAAGCAACGTATATCAAAAGTCCCAACACCACTGAAGCCAGAACAGACACGTAGATCAGAATGTTGCCCCCCTGGGGGTCTGGAGGGTTTGTGTCAGGGACCGCAGACATGCTATTTTTCCTCTGGTTCTCCTCGTCTATTAAACCAGGGCGCCGTGGAAGCTCCCATGGTTCTTCAGAGCCATTCAGCTTAGAGAGGACTTGCAGATTTCTGTCTAAATGCACAAAAAAAGATGTCGTCTTCAACGTTCCTCCATTGCACTTTAAGTGAGTATTATTAAAGTTAGAATTAACATATGGCCCCATTAGTCATGTGCAACACCAGAGAGTGTGAGCAGACCAGTCAAGAGTCCAACTTTAGGTCAAAGTGATGAGACACCGAACAAGCAGACAGACGTTTTTTATGTTTCAATAACGTTACTTTAAAGAAGTTCATTATGTCATTAATTAAATAACTATTACTATGTTTATACCATAATATCTATATACAGTATATTGACATCATCATGTAATATAGGGTAATATTAAAAAGTGTCTTCAATTGTGATAGTGTCATATACACATCTGCTATTTGCAAAAAAAAATCTGATTGGAAACCTAGCAAGTAATTCTGATTTTAAACAACATCCACTCACATTCAAACAGTATGAGGCATGGCTTCTCCTAATAAGGTATGGTAATGCATTACTCCCATAGACCCTGGTAACTAATGCAGTATCTTGTAAATGATACCTGATATCTTTCAACGTTCTGGTCTGTGTCTGCCAGACACATGCTAGAAGAAATAAGCCAGCTGTGCAATACACATTTGATTGACTGTAGAACTGCACCAAAACTGAAAAGTTGACAATGCAATACTCTTTTTAGCAAGGAAATTTTAGCATTTCAGCTCTTATCAAATAGAGCTTTGTACTTAAAAAATTACACATTTTTAATTGTAAAAATCCATTTTTCTACAAACTTTACTCTATTTCTATTTGTTGATGGTCAGAACCCTCACAGGACACAGAGTGGGTATTATTTGGGTATTGGATGATTTTCAGCACCACTGTGACAATGATGTGGTGGTATAAGGGTCAGACCCAGCCTTGTTGCTGGACGTTTTTTAAACACGGTGCTCTCTCAATATGCACTCTATTAGACACATCTACTGCATTGCACCACCTTGTATATACAGTAGATGTAAAATTAAAGAACATGATTCTCACAGCAATGACAATAAAGTACATTATTTATGAATTTTAATATGTTTAGGTAAATGTGATATTTGTGTTTTTAGCAGTTTTCTGTTACTGATATAGGCTTAATATATCAGCCATCAGCTACCCTGCTCTTTAAATATCACCAGCATCCACTAAGTGCCCATAATAGTCGACTAAAAGTTGAGGTTATTAATAATAATTTATTATAATTATGTATTATGAATGGGAAAAATTCTAGAGTTGAGTACTTTGTTTTTTATTGCTTTTAATAAGATTTCATTTTAATATTGCATTTAGGGCTGCAACAACGAATCGATAAAATCGATAAAAATCGATTATGCAAAGTGTCGATAACGAATTTGGTTATCGATTCGTCGGGTCGCACAATTTCCGCGTTACTCGCAATGTCGTAACCGCTTACGTCACCTGCAGCGCTTCAACAATGCTGGAAAAAAAATAGCGGATTGAACAGAACGTGGCGGAATCTGCAAAACAAATTGATAAATTGTAGAAATGAAACACAGCCAACGCAGAAAAATAGCTTCTGTTTAAATCATCAAAACTGCGGGAGCTTCATGCTTCACACAAATAAAGAACGTGGAACATGCGAGCTCTGCGAAAATGATTTGACCTGCACGGAGCACCACGGTGATGATACACCACCTGAAACTAAACACGTTGGAGTCACCGATAAGGATGAAGCTGAACATCAGAGTAAATCACTGCAACATCCCGAGTTTCAATAGTTTTGGAGTGAATGAATGGAACGGTGCACTCACTATGAGACCGGCAGAGAACGATTCATGCTGTTTTTGGTTGTCTGGATAATGACAGTGATGGAGAACGTGTGTTACTTTATATTTTCAATTAATTCGCTTAAGCAGTGTTTAAATGTGCTTTATAAATACATACAACTTGTGCACAATGGTGCTAATTAATGATTAAGCTTCACGTTTTAATTTTTTAAAACTATGCCACCACATGTTAAGAATGAGTGCTGTGCAATTATACCAAACAACACAGTTTAATTGAAAAGATGCCAGTAGGAAAAGTAAATAAATGTGCCAACAACTCATCAGTTAGAACATGGTAAATCCTTATTGTTATGTACTCACCCATGCAGATGGTGTCTGAATTTGCTTGGCATTTCCGGATTTCTTCTTCATCCTCTTTACAAGAGGAGCATGGCATACAGGTCCTATTACTTTGCTCTTCTGAGTAGGTGCCTGGGCCACATGGCTGGCAAACAGTGTTTCCTGTAGCTCCACATGCCCGCACTACACCCTCTCCATGTCTGCATAGCTTGCATGGAGCACAAAGGGTACTATTCCTCTCTGTTTTGAGAAAGTAGTCCTGTCCACAGTTACACTTGGTGTCTTGGGTGACAGTGCAGCGTGCCAGTTGGGGGATACCCTGTGGGCATTTCGAACACGCCTGACAGCCAGACAGCCCTTCTTTGTCAGAAAAGGTCAAGCCTGGTGAATCACAAAAAGAGTATTATTAAGTAGTTGAAACGTTACCAGTTTTAATGTTTTTTACATTTACATTCATATTTAATCAGGGAATATGTGCAACCTGTTAGCATACAGTAAGATATAATTTAAAAAACTAATTTATAAAATACATTTAAAAAGAGACAACCACTTTTGTGAGTGAAAATATAATAATCATTTGTTAACCTAATAATCTGATTTGTAGTTCTACAATAACAGGCCTTAACCCATCTGTTTGTGGACAACAATACATACAGTGTTAGTCCCTTTTACTCTGTTCTCCAATGGTCAAGACCAATAGTAGTACCACAAAGCAGGTATTAATTGCTTGGTGCATTATTCTCACTGCAGCAGTGTCACTGAGGTTGTTAAATGAAACTACGGCAGCTCTGCTGCACTAAAATCACCTCACCACATCAGTGTCACAGCAGAACTGAAAAACAATATACCACCCAAATTATACCTGAACTGCGATGGACCTTACCAATAGAGAATAGAGAACCAATAGGGAACAAACAAAAAAACATTTAATGGAAATTCATCTATATGGTAAGTGTAGAAAATTGATAACAGATCAGGTGAAGGTGGTGTGTCCAAACTTTTGACTGGTAATGTGAAAATGCCAAATTCTGTGACACTTTTTGCTGCTGCTCTCAAATAAATGTGAAATAACTAGCAATGGATGTTACCACAGCATATCTACCTTAATTTACACTCCACCAGTTTAAAAGAAATACAAATACTGGGTGTAACTGGGTGTTGAGGACATAAACATTTATTCAGTGTAGTAGTACTACTCATTCATTCCATCTCATGTTCTGTGAAAAAAAGTTCCACAATGTGGAATAGGATCATTGATGTGCTGCAAGCTGAAAAGAGTTTATTAATGCAGCCAATGTTGTTCATGTATCTAATTATAAAAGATCAGATGCCTGGTAAAACGAAGAGATGAATGTGCTAAGCAGTCTCTATGGCATTATTAGGGGTCTATTATTAGGGGTCTATACTTTAAACTGTACAATTCCTGTGTAAAAGGTGGCTAATGAGAGACATTAGAAATATCCAGTATTCAGCTTCACTGCTTTATCACACTCACCATCCTGGCAAGGCTGACATTTGGTGTTATTTAAACCACATTTGGACGCCAGTCCACTGCCAGAAGGACACAGACTGCAGCACTCTCCTGAGGATGTGAACTGTCCACTGTCACAAATTTCACCAATCACCTCCTGCACAAGAATAGACACACTGGTAAATGGCAAATTCATTATTTAATGAGAAATACAGGGGAAAAACATGACAAAAGTGGCAGAGTGAGAGCACACCAATAACGATATGAAAATGACAAGTCTTACTTTAAATACATATCCATTTTATTTAGTGACTCCAGAGACATATATATCTATATCAAAGGCTTTTGAATAAAGGTTAACAATAGCTGATGTGCAGTTGAAGAACAATTGGTTATTAGCAATACAAATGGGAAGATCAATGGCCCTTTGAAGACAGGACACAACAGAAGATCAGATAAGTGTTAGTCACACATTCTACACACCTAACCACTATCTTTATGGCTCAGTTCTACAGCAAGTCAGTACTGTTGATAAACATTGCTACACAGCCACATTTCCTTTATGCCGATTACTGTGGGAAATGTGACTTTCAGTAATCCTGCATCTGATTAATATTTAGAAGTTATATGACTGCAATCATGCTTAGGGTTTTAACACTATTTAGTGTTGTATTACTGTAGATATCATGCTGAAGGCCAGTGATCCTGATTCCATCAGTATTTCTCACAGTCTTAACAGCTGTGACTGACTTTAATCAATCCCCAACACAAACACAGGAAAAATGTGAGGGGGAAAATGGAATAAGTGAGAGGTAGTATATGGAATGAGGCCAAGCCTCACATTCAGAAACTTTGCACATATGGGTGTCAATGTGGATGGGACAAAAGTAACGAGCAGGAAAGAAATTTAGGGCACTAGACAGGAAGGGTGAAGACAAGAACAATGGTTTACAGATTGTTATGTTGAATCAGAAAGCTCTCTACACATGTGTGAGTGTGTTTGTACACTTTGAAAAATTAAAGACTTTAGAGAGGTGACACAGTTGCAGTCCTGAGGACAGACAGTGGGCTGACAAGGCCAGTTCAACTTGCAAAATGTGGTTTTTCTACACAGAACTTTGATGTCCCTTGGTGCAGATGTGTGAGTGGAGGTCTCTCCTGCAACATTTGAAAAAGCAGCATGTGTTTGGGGAGATTGCCCCTTTTCCCCCCAGGGTGCTGACAAGAGCAAACAGATGTCTAACAGCAAACCTCCTGCAAAGTGGGCGAAAGCAACAACCTCTCTGATGTGTGTCTCCCTCTCTCTGATCTCTGGGCAGCGTGTGCTGACCTGTCGAATTTGCACAAGCACACACACTCACTCACACACAGGGCTATAGCCACAGGCGAAAACTTGTTTCAGTTAACAGGACGGTATTAGCTGCACATTCCATAGTCATCGGGGATGAACTCTAATATGTTGCCATTCTGTTTATACCACACACATTATTTGTTAAGCTTGAGGGAGAGAAAGAACAAAAGTTTCCAAAACAATTCATGTGCCAAAATCTCATAATATGGATTACAATTTAAAATAAAAAGCAATAATCCCATTTAAAAGGAAATACCAAATTTATATCAAATTACACATGTCCTTACGAAGCACGTAATTAAAGGAACATGATACGAAAAATTCATCCAAAATACCCACATTAAAATAAGTAGAGCTAAATAACATCTGAAAAAACAACATCTGATATTGCATATTGAAACCAACCACTTTAATCTTTTGTAGTCTAAATCCTCATATTAAACTACTAAATCCAGTTTAATGAATGACAGATGGTCATTCGATGAAGAAATCCAACAGGTTCTACTGCACTTTCAATGAACTGTACAGTTTGATTGTGATAAATCAAATATTTTATGGTCTGTCAGTCTGTCAATCTGTCAAACTAAAACTTTTTAATTAACCACATCTGACACTGTTGGCATCAGGTACAGACAAGATTAGGGTTAACGCAAGCAGGGGGAACAGCCATCAGGAACAAGACTAGTTTAGAGGCTGGTATGAGTTACATTTAATAACCTGTTGGGGGAAAATAAGAAAAATTCATTCTTAACTATTTAATATGGTATTATATGTCTAACACTTGAACACAAAATAGTATTTTAGGGCTTAAACGAATCAAAAGCACAACAACTTCCTAAGTGAGATCAACGAAATTTAGGTGGCATTTATGCATATGGAAAAGAGTCAGTTAGTGAAAAATCAGAGTCAAGCCTTTGATCAAGGGGCCTCTAAACAAAGATCTTATCTCTCACTCTGGGGGACAAGGCACAGGTCCCCAGGAGATGACACAGTTGTTCTTTCCGTGTTTAAAGGACTGTAGTCTGCCAGCAAAAGACCACCAAGGACCAAGAAGGACATCAAAGGAAGCTCTGCACGCCGGCTGTTTCAGTCACTCACATGCTTGTGTTATAATGCCGTGTGGAAAGTGTGTTGAGAAGCAAGTAGTAGCCCGAAAGCCGGACATTATGTTATGTACATTTTTAAACTTTGTTTTTACATCCATATCAGATACTATTAACAACCTTTATCTCCAGGCATCTAACAGGGATATCTGTCTTGTGCGCACAAGTCCAAAATAGTGGCTGTTAGTAGTTTCAGCAGCAGGCACTGTATTATTTTGAGAGCTATTGGAACGGGCCAGTAAACAAACAACTACAGCTGTGATTTTAAAAAGGATCAAATTACTTGCATTTTAACTCTAAGCAAAATCATCAGATGTCATCATTTTTACAGATAACAGATCAGTAATGGAGTTAACAAAAGAAGAACGCTCAGCTTAGATACCTTACATTATAATGCATCATCAGAATAAACAGTTTGTTTGAAATAAACTGGAAAAAAACTGGAAAAATCTACAAAACTCTTGTGCTGAAATTTATTTTTGTTGTGCCTGGGGTGAAAATACACTTCCATTTTGATGTGGAAGTCTCATAGTCTCTTAGCTGTATCACTTTTCCATATATTCACTTTTTCCTCTATATCTTTATTCTTTATGTTTTCATATAATTAATTGTATCATAATTTATACATATTATATTTTTTCCTGTATATTAAAATCACCATTTACTCAGCTACATTAGTATTTGTATTTATCTTATGGTATTAATATCCATTTCCAGCTAATCAGCACATGTGAAGATAGTTGATGCTGAGCTGTGAATCATGTCTAGGGGTGATGATAATTCTTATTATAATAATTTTTATTAATACTTTCATAATATGATAATTATAACCCTGTGGTATATGTGCATATGTGATTTAAGTGCATTAATGATTAATGATTATAGTGCATCTTTATAATGCTAAATATGTACACATACTTTTATCTCAAAAGTTATTCTGGTTGTTAAGTGGTGTATAATGTAGAACTACTAAAAATCGAGGATATTTTTTATTAAAATACATTTGCAATAATATACATTATTTTGCTACTTATATTTTTTTTACATTTATGACACAATTCAATATTTATTTATTTACATTTGGACAATGTTATGCATGTTATAAATAACATGTTATACAATGTTATTCTTTGTAAAACATCAATTAACAAAAAGCAGTCATTAAATTCCCTACTTCATTTAAATAGATTTTCATCAGTAATGTAATTCTCAATTTTGGAAAAAAAGATTACTTATCAGGAATATACAGTTTTTATAAGAATATACTACAGAATATACAGATGAAGGTAAAAATGTGTAAATGAGGAACTCAACTGTACTATCAGGATTAATAAAGACTGTTAAAAGAGCTCTTACAGAACTGGCAGTAATTCCTGAGCCACTCTATCCAAGTTTAAGAGGAAACACCAGCAAGCCCCTCAAAAAGACACAGCTATAAAATCACATAATGAATCCATGGAAAATCAAATGACTGCAAACTGCAAAACCTACCCGCTTGTTACTGGCAGAGAGAGAGAAAATAGGAGTAACTACCACACTTCGAACACTGTGGCCCAGCCGTACTTATGCTGTGGTTGCCTTTTCGCCAAGATAAGAACTTTTGAGATCTGGCACTGTCTTTATCATTCCACATGATAAGCATGCTGTGGAAGATATCAGGCAGTAATTTTATAATAAGTACCCGAACTACCTTAAATCCCCAAGAAGTTTACCAAACAGCAAGTAACTGTGAGACAGAATAGATATCATCACATTTCTTTAAAGGCCTGCAGAAGGCTGTGTTTTAATATGGTAAATAATGGATGCGCTGTCATGGGCAGATTCTGTCTAAAAAAGCACCGAGACATCTGGCTTGTCCAAAAATAAAAGCTTAGATGTGGAAAACTTGATGAAGCTCAAAGCTGGAGATCACTTTGGGAAATCTAGATTAACTGTTATTATGATATCAATCTTTCACCATACTGACTTTGTTCAAAGAATGTGAAGTAATAAATAATAAAACAGTTCAAACAAATCACGTAACTTACTTTAAGCAGGAAGAAAAAGAATATATGTTTTTAACATTTGTAATATGTGTTCACATAAAGCAAGAGTGAAATTAACAAGGCGCATCCAAAAAAAAAAAAAACGATTTTATAACAAAATTGTTACTGAAAATGGAAAAACCAAACTGTAAGGAAAAATCAACAAACAAAGTAAATATAAGGGAAATAAAATGGTATTACATGGCATTTATACAACGCCACGCTAAAATCCATAAATACATAAAACATACCACAAACCTCATACTGGTGTTTAACAAGATTTATTTGATTTTTTAAGACAAATAATGGTTTCAGTGGATAATAATTTAGAAACTTTCCAGAGACAGTAATTTCTGTCTCTGGAAGACAGAAATGGTCCAGCAGTGCTGGACCATTAGATCATATGGGTCTGTGTTGTATGTACATTACAAATCTGTTCAGATTTTTTTTTTCATGTGAGTTCTATGATTTAACTTTTACTGTTTCTTAAAATGGAACCTCAGAGATGGCAATAAAGAAAAGCAAACGACAAATACATGTCAACAGAGCAATTCATCAAATCATGCAGATACATGTCGAATAAGACTTGATTGTTGGTGCCAGACTGTTTGGTTTGAGCATTTCTGTAACTGCTGTTTTCTTTATATTTTAACATTAGTTTGTGAAGTTTATTCAGCATGATCAGAAATGTGTGTGGCAGTTCTGTTTAAAACAAGTTGTTTGTAAATCCTCAATATAGGTACAGAATTTGGTGACTGGATACAATTTAAAAACCTTTATTTAAAACTTCTAAACTCTAAAATACTAAAATATTTACCAGGATGCATTGTGCAGTATTTTACAGTGTCCTGTAGTTAAATAATTATAACTATAAAAATAACATTGTATTGTTCAAATTACGGGCGGCACAGTGGCTTAGTGGTTAACACGTTCGCCTCTCAGCACTAGGGATTACCGGTTCGAATCCCCATCTGGGTGGAGTTTCCATGTTCTCCCCGTGTCCGCGTGGGTTTCCTCCGGGTTCTCCGGTTTCCTCCCACAGTCCAAAAACATGGATCAAGGTCTCCAAATTGCCCGATGTAGAGTGTGTTTGTGTGCGTGTCTGTGTGTGTGCACAGCGATAGATTGGCGCTCTGTCCTGGGTGTATCCGCCCAGCGCCCGAAACGTTCTCCCCTGGATGGGCATGGGGAACCCCCCCCGCGACCCTAATATATATAGGATAAAGCGGAAGATAATGAATGAATGTTCAAATTACAAACTACAAAAGGACGTTGTTAGTTATTTAATGGAAGTTGAAATGCAGACATTTGACTGACCTGTGAGGTTGAGATGTATAACACAAACTGGAGCAGCAACGCGATCCTCTTCATGATCCTGATCTTAGATCTCAGACCGTCAGCAAACACAAAGCTACAAAACTTCTGCACCACTGCAACTCCAATTATACGCAATTACTCGATTTCTGAAGTGAAGTGCACGGTGTTTTGAGCGCTCCGGTGTTGTCATTAGCTGAGAATAAGGCAGCTGGAGCTCCACTGTGAGACTGACTCGCTTTGAAAAGTCACCGCTTTCAGCGCGCAGCTTAAAACTCCAGCTAACAGCGGCGAGCACGTGACTTGGGATCGCTTCTCTGATTGGGGTAATAAAGATGCATGGATGACGGAATCTAGTGGAGTGGAGATGGATACAGATGTAGTGTTGCTTGAAGGTTCGTGCACCGTTAGTTATTTAGTAAACAGTTAATGTACTATATATATATATATATATAGCGGCACGGTGGCTTAGTGGTTAGCACGTTCGCCTCTCAGCGCTAGGGATTCCCGGTTCGAATCCCCATCTGGGTGGAGTTTCCATGTTCTCCCCCTGTCCGCGTGGGTTTCCTCCGGGTTCTCCGGTTTCCTCCCACAATTGAGTTCTCCAAATTGCCCCATATAGAGTGTGTTTGAGTGAGTGAGTGCGTGCCCATCGATGGATTGGCGCCCTGGGTCTATCTGCCCAGCGCCCAAGACGTTCTCCCCTGGATGGGCATGGGGAACCCCACCGCGACCCAAATAGAGGATAAAGCGGGAGATAATGAATGAATATATGAATATATATATATATACTGGCGCCCAGGACAGGGCGCCAATCCATCGCTGGGTACACACTCACAAAGACACACTCTATATGGGGCAATTTTGAGAATTCAATTGACTTGATCCATGTTTTTGGACTGTGGGAGGAAACCCACGCGGAGGAAACCGGAGAGCCCGGAGGAAACCCACGCAGACACGGGGAGAACATGGAAACTCCACCCAGATGGGGATTCGAACCGGGAATCCCTAGCGCTGAGAGGCGAACGTGCTAACCACTAAGCCACCGTGCCGCCTATATATATATATATTTCTGAATAAATTTCTCCTACAACTTATATCCATCCATCCATTATCTTCCGCTTTATCCTAAATCAGGGTCACTGGGGGGGTTCCCCATGCCCATCCAGGGGAGAACGTTTCGGGCAGATACACCCAGGACAGGGCGCCAATCTATCGCTGGGCACACTCACTCACACAGACACGCACACATACACACTCTATATGGGGCAATTTGGAGAACTCAATTGACTTGATCCATGTTTTTGGACTGTGGGAGGAAACCGGAGAACCCGGAAGAAACCCACGCGGACACGGGCAGAACATGGAAACTCCACCCAGATGGGGATTCGAACCAGGAATCCCTAGTGCTGAGAGGCGAACGTGCTAACCACTAAGTCACCGTGCCGCCCCTACAACTTATAAGAATATTAAATCAAACAAATGATCCAAATTAATTTTATTTAATCTAGGTATCCTCCACTTAGTCCTCTAGGGTCGCTTGGGGGGGGGGGCATCTAGGGAAGAGTGTTTCGGGTACTAGGCAGATGCACCAAGGTCAGGGTGCGTCTGGGTGCATCACTGGGCACACATTCACACAGACCAGTACACAAACTATAGAGGCACATTTTGGAGCAGCCAATTCACCTTGAATACATTTTTGAACTGTGGGAGGAAATCAGAGAATCTGGAGAAAAATCCATGCAGACACGGGGAGAACATGGAAACTTCACTCAGATCGAGATTTGAACTTGAACTTGAATCCCAGCACAGAGAGGCGAAAGTTTTAACGACTAGACACAGACTTAACATCTCTCTCAACTTTGTAATTCATTTATTGAGAAATTAAATTGTAACTTGTAAAATTTATTGTGACAAAACCATTATGATTATCAGGTAATTTCATGGAAAATGTAGAGTAAGGTGTGTTCTTTTTTTAAAGGATGGGATCTATTAAAATCAGACGTTTACACCCCACACCCGTATTTGATGTTCAACAGGCTAAAAAAATGAGTTTGGACTTTACCAGTCTACAGTCAGATTATTATTACCCTCTCCAAAGGAAGAGGGTAATAATACAAAGAGTTCACAAAGGAACACAAGGTAACTTCTAGTCATTTTTAACATTGGTTAATGTCATGAGTTCCTCATCAGGGGTACATTAGGAATGATAGGAAGCATAAACTATGAGAGGTTAATGAATAGATAAATATCAGATAGTGAATATTTGCATAGCCAATAAAAATTGGTGTAATAGTATAGGGAATGTTAATTGATGGGCTGTGGGATAAGTATATGCACCTAGTCATTAACAGAGATTGTGAGCCAGGCTGTTTAGTTAAACATCACTGAGAACCTGACATCACATATGCTTTTCTGGATAAATAAGCAAAAATTCCCACTGATATTGCAACATCTTGTAGGAAGGTGTGATGAATTTGGAATGATTTGGCATAAAGGTTCCTACAGGTGTAATGTCTAGGTATCCCAGTAACATTGCCAATACAAATTTAACTTAGATGTGTTGAGGAATATTTGAATGAACTCATGGGTTGTGGGATGGTTTGCTGGGAATTTTGGTAGAAATAGAAATAATGGACACATGGAAATTGTCTAGGAAATTAAGGAACAACAAAGAAAAGATGTCTTTATAATGGGCAGTATATTTAGTTTTTGTGAATTGAACATTGAGCAATATGATATTTGTTTTCTGTGCTGTTTTAAAAGTAAAGATAAAGATAAAGTGATCTATTTAGCCTACTGTGCTTGCACAAAGAGGAATTCGTCCCCCATGTTTAACACATCCGTGCAGTGAAACCCACACATACACACACTAGTTAAGTGAGCACACGTACCAGGGGCAGTGGGAAGCCTTTTACATGAGTCTGGGAAGTGTAAGAGTACTACAGTCATGGTACTTGGTGGGACTGGAGTCCTTCAGGTCTCAAAGCTAGTTCCATAACCAAAAGTCTACCATTGCCCCAGTACTGTAAATTCCCTATCTATTTCTAAATGGTCACACTTCACAAATGTAATGGAGCAACTGGGAGAAAGATATCTTCCATCTATCATACTACTGATCTAGTACACTACCTATCCTCTTATTGCAATATTAAGACTTCCAAACTGCACTTCATTCAGCTATCAGTACTAAAACAGCCATGATTATCAACTCCTTAGCAACAATACCTTAGCAACAGCTTACCAACACCTCAACAACCACTTGCAATGCTTTACCAACTATATACCTATTCCAAAACTTTTACTAAGCTGTTTACCGGAGCTTTAAAAATTTATCAAATGCTGCACCAAAATTCTAGCAATAATGTTAAATGTCTTAGCCATTGCTTACTGACAGCTTAGCAACCAACTGCAACACACTAGCAACCATCTAGTGAAACCATATTACTGACTGGAACACTTTATAAACTGTGAACTGAGCTTGTAGCATTTACCTGAAATGTCCTAGCACACAAATGAAATGCTACTGTTACCCAACAGCATAGCAACCATTCAGAATTCCTTAATTACAACCTCCTGTTATTCTTATTATGTGGGTCTATGTATAAACCCATTTTTTTAAACAACCTTAAAAACCTACCTTTTTGTAACTCTGAGGGATAAAAAGTGTTTAGTGGCACCAGTCATAGTCACAAGGTTGCACCACATGAGGTCTGAATACTTCAGAAGGCAACAAATGGAGCCAGCCTTTAAAGACAATGAGTAAAGTGCTTCAAAGAGACAGAACAAGAAGCATGTAACTGCTGAGAGAAAAATAAAAACAGCAAAGAACAGACAAATATGAAGTGTCAATGAATTGCCACAGTGGTAAACCCCCCCCCCCCCCCCCCCCCCCCCCCCCCCCCCCCCAAAAAAAAAAAAAAAAACACTGAGCTCATGTTTGCATGTTCCAGTTCATCTCAAATGACGTAATAATAGCACCAACCTAAATATTAAAATGATTCTGAATATCTTTAATATAACAAGACAATGTTTATATATGTAAAATATTTTATATTATATTAATTTCGTATTTATTAATTAAAAATAATGTCCACTACAGATAACAAACGAAAGACCAACAAACGAAAGACTATTCTAAATTGGAACGCTGTTTACAGCTTCAATTGCTTGCACTTTTCTGAAAATGCTTTCTACAAGATATTGGAGTGATTCTGGGAATTCTTTAAAATTATTCGATGAGAAGGCCTGGCTTCAAGAGGTCAAGAGGTGGACTTTTTTTTAATTTGATTTGAAACTACAAATGGATAAAAACATAAAACATGGTCTTTACCATGCAAAAAAAAGTATTACAATAACGATTTCTATATTAAGTAGGGTTAAAAGGAAAAATACAGAATCTTGTATTTTAATATTTTCTGTTCCAGAAAATGTATTGAGTTACTGACATTTAAAATAAATAAAACAAAAAAAAATAAAAAATTATATTAGAACTATGGCATATGACTGCAGGTATCTTATTTTTTTTTTATCACATTCGAAGGCAATCCATAAATGTGTTCTTTTAACAGTTCTGTTTTGGGTAGTACCTTTTCAACAGTCTGTCTGTTTCTAATGCAGACAGTACACACAGCCTGGCTTTCATTAATAGCCTAAAGCCTGAGGTTTTATTTTGCTTAACACATGCTGTCTGCATTGTCCACATGGATTGCCTTTGCTCTATGTTCACTGCAGATTTACTGCTTTACCTAAAGCAATTAAACTCCAAAAACATTAATGGATTCATAAACCACATCCTAACACACATTGTTTAGCTCAGGATCACATAATGGAGATGATGTGGTGTTCCTGGGGCTATATGCCACCTACATACGTTTTTTTTTTATTAAAATAATGTGAGTGAACGTTCAGGCTTTTAGTTTCAACAGGTGGCTGCTGGCTGAAAGATTAACTTTGATCCCAGATATGACAGATGTTTGGAAACAAAGTTTGTCTGAGTTTTTCTGATTTCTCAGATTTAGCAAGCATAGAAAACATGTAAGGTCTTTTGCGTTTGATATTTCTTCATAACATTTGACACAAAAACCTGATGTATGATGCGTAAATGATTTCACCAGTAACAATCTCTTTCTGTACAAACTACTGCTGCTAATTACTAATTAATTAATGTGGTGGCCTGTCAGATTAACCTGTATAAACTGTTATAACCTTTTATAACCATGGCTAATAATATATCTTCAGTAGCTAATATAGACTATACTTATTAAAATATGTTACCCAAGATTTTGAAATGGGTTTGCAGGAATGCTCAGTCATTTAACACTATCTGACAGTCATGTCAGATAGAGTTTGACAGCTACGTCTGGCTTGCAATCAACATCATTTCATTACAGAGTTAAGTGTAGATGAGGTCAATACATTGTCCTACACAGAAACCTGACCACAACCCCATCAAATACCTCAGACATACTAGAACTGAGCTTTTACATTTAACATTACAATCTGACCTGGATGTATTAGCAAAAATTTCTGTAGACAATCAAACATCCTGTAGAAATCCATAAGACTGAAAAGTGTTATTGCTGCGATTGGTGAGACTATCTTAGACAGAGATATCATGAAAGCTCCTGTAAGTGTAGTGTGTAGTTATCCTAGTACTTTTGTCCATAGAATGTAAGTTTTAACGTATGACTTGTAGTATCTGGTAGCTGGATATTCTAGTACCACAAGCAAAATTGGTGGCTCAAACCTTGTTATTTAAGATTAAAAAATTAGCAGTCATGTGGAAGTTAACACATAGACATTTAAAGGCACTAAATCTGGATAAGGGATGTATCAAGGGATTTGAATTTGTTAACAAGTGGTTGTAGTACTTTACTGCTCAGACAACAAGTAATCTTGAAGGGCTTTCCATTTCTCTTCCTCCTCCCTCTGCCTCAGGCCTGAAAAGGAGATACCTGCTTTTATGGAGAGCGAGGTGTCGAGCCCTCCTCCCATTGTCAGCCTGGAAGATCAAAGGGAGAATACACCACTGTAGAGGCCATAACACCCCTCCCCTCTTTTTCTCTGTCTGTCTGTCTCTCTTTCTCGAGCATGTCATGGCTGGAAAAGCCACAGGCTTGCTCTTTCTACCCCTGTCTCTATTGTCCCCTTGGGGTGTTTATGAGTAGAGCTACAGGATGTTCGGCCCATGAGTGGATCAAAGGATTCCTTGGTCAGATAAATGTAGAGTAACTGTGACCTTTTCAACTCTAATTGAATTGACGCATCAGAGCAGGAGGAGGGAGGCACACAAGTGAGATATTTCAAAGAGAGCGAGTTTCTGGAACAAGGACTACAAGGTTTAGAACTAGGACCATTTATGTTTGTCTCAGATTACAGGTATCTAAAATCACACAGATTTTAAATCAAATTCCACACAATATACCACAATTTATTGTTTGATTGTTACCAGATAAGTATGGTACACTTGTGGCAAAATTCATTATTTTTATATTTTACCAAAATGAAACTTTTTTTTGTCAGTGTTCTAATAAATCATGGTATTCAAGGTTAACATAGTCTAGAGTTTAACTCATCCCAGTTTGCTCACAGCTTGTTATAATATACTCAAGGCACATCATGATTTATTTATATTGTATGAATCCTGGATCATATTAAGTAAAAGAATAAACAGGGCATTTAAGAAAGGCATTATGTTATTTATGTATACACACGCCCTCATATACACCAACTGAGGAAGTAGCAATGGCCTGGCAGGTTTTCAGCACAAATAAGCACCAGTTAGCTGAATGCCTGAATGCATCAAAATGATTAAAGTAACGATAAATCCTCCAACACTGTGCATACAAGAGCTCACTGCAGGGCATCATTTACCATTGTTCACTTCCACTGTGTTTATCCATTAAAACAAAGCATGACCAGAAAACTGAACATACATATACATTCACCTCACTCAGCAACTGGCAACAAAGACAATGCATGGCTCTGTCAGTGAGCCAAGTTCTAGTAATCCATTTCCTTTGTGCAAGAGTGCAAGGGTTCTTAAGCATTTTATTGACAGAAAACATCTTTCGCATGCCAGCACATGACCTTTAAGTAAAGTGGGAGGATTGAAAAGGAAAACTTATTCACAGTGGTGGTTCCAATGGTGGTTTAGATGCAGATGCTCTACAAAGCTAAGCAGAACACGTCGGCAGCTCAAACTCAATAGGGCCACATTCCCATGTGTTCAACAGACACCGATCACTCAGTGTGATTCAAAGGGTTCAATGAATAAAGGATAAAATACACCAGTGTGGTCTTTTTAAAACATTATTAGTAGTCTGCCTAAATAAACAGGGAACATTTTTAGACTAGTGTAAAATATGGTCAGTGCAAGAACATTGCTAAATATTTCTATGAATATCAATTAATGCACTTAAAATGACAACAAATCACACAATGCAGTAAATGACTAAAAGCTGAAAGACAGCTGAATGATTGCACATTTGAAACTTAACACAGGCATGAATGTATGTATAGACCTGGCATAAATACCCTGAGTCTTATAGCATGTTCTACTATCAATAAAGAGGAAAGTGAAGGTTCTGCCATTAAATTTTCTGGAAAGTTTTTTAAGCGACCAAGGCTGAACCATTAAAAACAATTCGGATTATAATTTCCTTTCCACCACTAAAAAGGTTTTTTTTGTTGTTGAATAAACTAGATAGAAGTGTAATGCAGCTGTGTATAGATGGAATGAAGTTGAGGTGGCATGGATGCTCAGCCTCCCTCAACTTCACAATGAACATCTTTTGATGTTGGGAAATCAAAACTGAACATGTTTAAAGTAGAAGAACCAGACTCTTTCCTCTCAGTCAATCTGACTTGAGCTGTGGTTACTCCCAGAAGTTTACATTGCACAGAAACCGCCTTGGGTTAGCTTTAGTAAAGCAGAATGCCTGAGTGACTTATAGGAAAGGTGCCACATACAATTTACTGCTGTGCAGAGTCTACTTATTTTTGGCCATATAGAAAGTATAAGGAGTAAGGAGTATAAAGATTTGGACTAACATCCAAAGTTCAAAAAGATGTAAATTTGTAATACTAGGGTCTAGCTAAATTTTACACAATAGCTTGCAATCATTTGACTTTATTTTGTTCTTGTGTGACTGTTCCAAAGTCTTAAAAAACATGGGATGATTAGTTAGATTAGTGCTGGAACCCTAGTGGTCTACACATTTGTGCATTTTCTAATTTGTGCTTGGGCAATTATATGTACTAGAATGGGCACATAATCCCACAGTCACTCTGAATTCTGGTGAAAATCCTTTTCAAAAATTAAGAATATAATCTACAAATATGTGGTGGGGAGAGGAACTTTTATTATTGCTTACAGATTTGGAATATCCAAAGGTTTCTATAAGTGATTCACACATTTAGTTTTATTTGGCCATATTGTGTACATATCTAGTACAACCAAAAAGTAAAAGGATAGGGTTAGGACATTTTCCACAAAACAACAAAACACAGTTTGTTAAAGAAGCACAAAAAGGAATGGGAATCTGCACCCCTATTAGAAAGGCACTTCTTTTAAAGACAAGCACAAAATAATCTGCAACATCAAGACAGTACACAGAGCCTTATTAAGTGGCTAAGTGTAAAATCCCTTAAACAAGTGACTTATTATGTGACTGAGTGTAAAATCCCTCAAACAACAACAAAAGCAATCAACAGTGTGATGAGACACAAAGTAATAACAGATTTAAAAGCATGTAACAGTGTAGTTTTATGACAGCAACAGACTATATAACAGTAAGGCACAGATTTGGAATCAAGTTTTAACATTAAGAGCATAATATCAAGTAAAAAATGATTATTGCTTTGAGCGCATGCACACACACACGCGTACACACACACACACACACACACACACACACACACACACACACACACAAATTGTTGTCGGTGCCCTGTGCAGTGTGTGGAGTCTTGGACATACAGTGGTCATTTTTCAGCAAATTCTTCAAGTGTTCCACAGATTCAGCATGGACATTTCAGCCCCCTGCAGTCACAGCCAGCATCTTTTGCTGTCTTGCAAAAGACTGGTTCATGTAAGGAGTTGAGGTGTGAAACAGGTCCTTGTTCTATCTATCCATCAGTGTGCTGATTCCTGCAATTACCCAATATCTTTGGAATGGTTTCTGCTAAAAACGTTCCAGACGTATTACAATGAAAATTCCCTTTAAGACTTAATATGAAAAGTGCAGCTTTGGACAACTCTTTCTTCATAGGCTGAATTAGAGCAGTATGATCTCCAGTTCTCCTCTCAATATAACCCCCCATGTCTGGCAGGGCTAGGCACTCTGGAGTGTGTATTAAAGATCCCTGGAAAGGAACAGGGAGTGGGTGATGCTTATTTCAGTGCATTCTCATTGGGGTTGTATTCAGTTTCTCCAGAGGACACTTGAGAGATCCTGCGCATGGAACCCCAAAGACGACGAGAGAACTGACCAGAGCGCACCTGAACACACACAGACATACACATACATTATGGATTTAATAGAATACTTTGTATTTTTGTGTGGCAGTATCATACCTACAAAATACATTTAGTCATTTAGCAGACGCTTATATTTTTTTCTTTTTCCCTACAACAGGTATTTCTTAAAAAGATGCGTCTTCAGAAGTTATGTCATTTAATGTTAGTAATTTTCAATTGCCTTTAT
This sequence comes from Corydoras sp. C115, assembly GCA_019802505.1. NCBI lineage: Eukaryota > Metazoa > Chordata > Actinopteri > Siluriformes > Callichthyidae > Corydoras > Corydoras sp. C115. Next base: position 5,609,643 of record JAFMOC010000002.1, read on the forward strand.
TCTTTCACTAACAGCCATCATTCCAAAAATGTAAGATACCATAGTGGCTCTTTTACAAAGTTTGATTGACATACCGGATCTAAACAATATATTTGTGCAAAAAAAAAAAACTAATTGTGTAATCTGACTGTAAAATGTAATCATGTATGTAATGGTATGTAAAATGTAACGGTAATCATGTAAATTATTTCCTATAGTTTGAATCTAAATAAGTTGAATAAGTAACATAGTAAAGAAACCTTTACCCGATATCCTCATTAGGTAATACAGTATGCTCAGCCCATGTGCACATGATTCAAACACCATAATATAATCTTGGCAGGTACCAGTTACAAAGTCAGTTATTAAAACAAGCTTTTATATTAAAATTGCCTGAGGCCTGATATATACATATATATATATATATATATATATATATATATATATATATATATATATATATATATATATATATATGATGAAATAGAGCAGAGACTGCAAACCAGATTTCTCATCCAACATAGTATCTGAACTCACAAATGCTATTCTGGTTGAATGGGCAAAAGATTCCCACAAACACTCAGAGTGGAAACTTTTATAGCTGCAAACAGGAAGAACCAACTTAGAATGGGATGCTATAAAAACTCCTGCAGTTGTAACGTGTTAGTGTTCCTAGACTTTTGTCTTTATAGTGCATGTACTAATAATCTGTGAATACACATGCAAATAGGGCTGTAACAATCATGTATTTTTAGCTATCATATAGATAATTGCCATTCATAATGTACAGGTAGTAGTCTTTTCTCTACCTCAATAGCAGTTTTGCAGCAACATATCCAAATCTTCATTGGTATTCAGTAAAAAAAAAAAAACTATGTTTGACCAGTGGGTGGACCAGAAAGGGTTTATACATTTTGAATGATTAGATAAAAAAATGTTTTACTTAGTTCAAAACCCCAGGTCTAAAGCACTACCTACTGAGATTACATCAAACTGTGAGCTGAGTGAACCCTGTCATTTATCATTCGGCTTTTAATTTCCTCTCTCACCTCCTCTGGTTTTCCAGCTCCCACCACTATCAGTTTGCCATCCTCCAATCCCACCAGAATGTGACTGCTCTCCTTAGTGACTGATACACTGCGAATAGGGAGCTTCAGTGCCATGGGCTTAGCCGCTTCCGCCAAGCTGTTACACATAATGATGGATGAGAGTAAAACACAAAGCTCTTAAAACACATAAAACACCACCATAACCTCACAGCCTTCATTCTGTAGGTTGCCACATGTGAACCTGACTCTGTTGTAATGGTTGAATACCTAAAAAGTTCTTTGATGTGCAAGTTGCCTTGTAGTGTGCCCAGTATGAGGTAGTCAGAAACCAGGTTAAGTGACGACACCTGCTCCTCCAGCACTGTGGATGCCAGTAGACTGCCATTCACAGAGTACACGTGTAATGCATATTTCTCCTGCAGTGCCACAGACATAAACATGCAAACACACACACACACACACACACACACACACACACACACACACACACACACACACACACACACACACACACTCATTACATGCCTAACCATATATATTTTCACTTTTCACATTTCACATTTATTCCAGCACATCTTCATTCTCTGTGACATCGAACCAGTCTGTTTTTTTTTGTTATCCTCTAAAGAGATTTTTTACTGCCCCTTTTATACTGAGTTTTCTTTGACTCCACTATTATGATTAAAATCTAGAGACTGTTGTGCATGCAAAGTCTCAAGAGATTAGCAGTTATTGAACTATTTGAAACATTTAATAACGTAATCTATCCCAAGATGAGAACTGTTTCAAATTCTGATAGTTAAATTATATCTATATTATTTAATTCTTTGCACTACTGCTACATGATTGGTTAATTAAATAAAAAAGTGGGACACTGTAAAAGTGCTAGGTATGTAAACTCCTGAGCTTTAGAGCTATGCATATGAGAATAATAGTATCATTATTAATTGTATTAATAGAGATTGATAGTAGCTAAATGATTATAATTTATATAAAGCCATATTAGCAAAATCGAATGAATTCCAGTCACATACATATCTGTTCATGTTGGTTTTTAAGTTGTTTAAGTTACAGTAAAATATAATTAACAAGGAATGAATCTGGATGATTTTCATAACTTATGAATGATCCTGATTGAAAAAGGTTTGTGTTATAAATGTCTTAATTTCTGTCCATTCACAATAAAACAAATTTTGAAAAACAAGGTCAGCAGTTTCCCAATGTCTCTGTTAAAAATGTGGAAAAGATCAAGATGTAACAGAACTGAAAAACAAAAAAATAAATATTAGTCCAAAGTGATCAGTCATAGGTTGCTATTGAGAAGTAACCATAGTCTGCTGTTCAGCCGTGATTCAACCAAGCTTAGAATGTTAAACAAAGCAGCTGTGTTTAATTGCAGCAAGCATACGTGGTATTTAAACTGCAATTTAAGACATAAACAAAGTCTCCATAACTAAACCAGGCACCATTTACCATGTGTTGTTCATATGTGAGGCAAAATTACATGTATTTTTAACAGGATATAATTACGAACGTTACATGACTTAAAATACTTTGATAAACATTTTGTTAAGTAAATGGCCATGATTTAAAATATAGATGTAATTGTTTTTAGTCTGCAAATGAAGATATTTTTTAAACACTATATGAGATTATAGTTTAGATTATATATGAGATTATATGAGAAGACAGGCTAACTGTCCTTTCTGGTCAATAAAAGGGCTCATGTTGTGACATCTTGCTGCACAGTGTTTGTTAGGTTCAATTATACATTACTGAAAATTGATTTATGAATAAACAACCCCTCTTATTTTAAATAACTAAAAAATCTTTTGAACCAAACTTACTTTTCCAGCTATGCAGCCCTCCAGGATGGTCTGTGCCACTATGTGGCCCTCCATGCCCACCTGGAGCTGCGCAATCTGGACAGGGACACAGCCCTCACAGGACGGGCGCAGGGTACGTAGGTACTGCCCACGTCGTACACTGTGTACTATTACCGTGCCATCCTGAAGCAAAAAAGGAAAATAAAGAAACAGCTCCACAATGTATTTTATCTGTAAACAGAAGTTGTAATGGTGACATGTAGTACTGACCTTTGAGCCTGAAACAGCCATATCCAGTTCAGTGCTGATGGAGACACAGGTGACTTCAGAATCATGACCACACAGAACTTGTACTGGTCGAGGAGACAAACCACAGGAGAAGCCACCCTACAAAAACAGAACGAGAGTAAGGAAAGATGGCCGCTGGCTTTTTGTATGATGATGTCACAACAACTGAATAGTAAAAATTGAGTTATTAATGAAAATTGATATGTTATTATTATCTTTCCAAGATGATGTTTGTCCTCTCGTCCTATTACATTAATTTTAATGTAACGATTACGTCCTTAACATTCACATAGACCATCCTTACGCTACCGAGTTTCTTGCTCTTATCTCCAGCCTGGACCTCCACCTACTCTGCACTTCAGTTTCTCACTGGGCTTGCAACCAATTTGACCTCATCATGACATGATTCACTTCTGTTTCACTTCTGATGTCCACGTCACTCTGTCAGATCACTTTTTCCTTCAGTTCTTATTTTCTCTTCCTCCACCTCCCTTGATCATGCGTAAAACCACACAGGTACCGCTATTGCACTTTATTTAGTACATTTAACACTTTACATTGTCCACCTTCTCTCCCTCCCAACACCTCTCTGTCAGCTGATGTCATTGCAACATTATTCACAAAGAAGATTGAGGGCATCAGCAAACTCTTTCATGCCCCCATATCCACAGCACTACATGGATCTCACACATCCAATCAACCAACCTTTTTCAACCAAACCAAGCATTTGCACGCATCATCACAGCCTCTCTGACATATGTGTTTGGATGAAGGCCCATCATCTCAAATTAAATTTGGCAAAACAAAACATTTTTTAATTACTCCAGCTAAACCCTCAATACATCATGACCTGAACTTCCAAACTGATGGCTCCACAATCTCTCCAACCAAATTGGTTCATAACCTTGGTTTCCAATTGACTCACATCTTAATTTATCTGATCAGGTCACTAAAATTGCCCATTCCTGCAGATTCTTTCTGTTCAACATCAGGAAATCAGACCTTTCTTAAATGAATAGTGCTGTTAGTTCAAGCACTCATCCTATCCTGACTCAGTTATTGTAATGCACCGCTTGTCGTTCTCCCAGCTTGTACAATCAGGCCTCTACGACTGATTCAAAACTCTGCAGCCCAACTTTTGATCAACTAGTCTAAGCCAACTCATTTCACTCCACTACTCATCTCTCTCCATTGGCTCCCTGTAGCTGCTCGCATTCAGCACAAGGCACTGACTCTGGCCTACAGGACAATCTCTGGATCTGCCCCCTCTTACTTTCATCTATATTTCCAAAATACACTTTAACCTGTTCACTTCGCTCTAGTGATGAATGTTGCCTGGTGATTCAACCTCACCGTGGTGCTAATTCTCACTCCGTATTGTTTACCACTGCTAAATGGTGTAACGATATTCCCAACTTTGTCTGTAAGACTAAAGTCATTCAGCATCTCCAAGAAACTACTTAAAACACATATCTTCTACAAACACTTATTAAAAAAAAAAAAAAAAAAAAAAAAACACACGATCTGATACTGATCAGCTTTGAAAATTTTTAAGGTTTTTCCTTAACTACTGAATTGTGCTGTTCTCTTATTTGTAAGTCGCTTTGGATGAAAGCATCTGCTAAATATACAAGTAAATAAAGAATACATTAATGTAAATTACATAAATCAGTGTTCTATACTAAACACACCATACAATGGACCTTGTTTTTGTCAACAATTGAAAAAAATTGTAAACATACACAGTTTTATGCAAAAGTTTAGGTAGTCTTAAAGAAATTTGATGTTTTATTGGGTTTCAAAATGAAAACATTTTATAACAAGGATGTGATAGAATCGGGTTTTCAAGAGCTCTGCTTTCACACATGCAGTACATAGCAGGAGATCAAACATGTATTTTGAAAGCTGCCAGCTCTAAAGCATGACACATGATACAAAAAGTACAAAATTGGTTACAAATAATTAAGTCTCCAGCTATTTTTTACTTTGTCTAAGGTTTTAATAACTGTAAAATTCAAATCCCTTAGCTTTTGCAGCGTCTTGTTTTAAGCTTGGATCTGATCTATCTAGTTACATGTTTTTTTTTTTTTTTACAAATGGGTTAGTCAATACAATACATATTTGTTTTCAGGAAAAATTTGATATTGCAATGCATGCTTTCACACAAACACACACACACACATGCACATGCACACACACACACATCTGCTGACTAATGACTTAGAAACTTAAGGTTGCAGTGCATGTGTGAAAGCAGCTTAATTTTCTCTCAGAAAATCAATAAAACATGAAATCTGATCTGTGTTACCAAACATTTTTTTTGAAAACTATATTTTTAACTTCTAAAAAAGCAGCATAATCCTACTTGACAGTTAAAATGAAGATTTTTTATAAACTATAAAATATAAACTATATATATAAACCTATATAAACTATAGGATATCATTTAGTGATTTTGTGTCATATGCTGGTGTAAAGCAATGTTATGATTGGTACATTGCCTTTAATCACTTTACAAATTATTATGTTATTATTATTATTATTATTATATAATTATTTTTGTTTTTTAATTAAATGTGCAATGAAAATTTAATGAAAACTTATTAACAACATTGTACAAGCAGATAAAGTGTAACATATATTACAGTATAAATATAACAAAATCATTTCAAGGAATTTTTTACAATTATATGAACCAAATTTTTGTTACATTGGCTGTACTACACACTTAAGGATGACACCAACAAGGTTTGTAAAATGTAAAAAGCACTAAAATCAAATCAAACCTGCTGAAGAACCTGCCACACCATGCATGTGGTATCGCGAGAGCCAGAGATGAGGTAGATACCACATAGGTCTAAAGCCAGACAAGTTACCACATCTGAAACATAAAAAAAGAAAACACAACCAATTTATAAGTAACTCGCTGAGACAGATAAAGAAGACATAAATAAAAAAAGTAAAAAAAGCCTGGATATTTTGGCAACCTCTGAAACATTGCTATTTTTTTTTTATCTTCTAGGCTTTTCATGTATCTCTCTGAATGTTAGAACTCTGCTTGTCTATACTGATTGGGCACCTCTGGATTACTGGTTTTACACCTAAAATGATTGTGTAATTCTGGTTGTGTAACTAACAGTGCTGGAAGGACACCGTAAGTTCACAACTTTCAATTTAAAAAGTTTATGTAGCATTAATTGCTTATTTAAATTAGCAATCCAATTTAATTTATTACCCTTTTCTTTAGCATAGTCTTGCCACCTATTTCTTCTTGTTAATGATTAAATATATGTTAATTAGTTGGTAGTTAAACATTAGGAAATATAAGATCATAGATCATATTTTTAGTCTTGATGGTGAGTCAAAAAGTTGATGAATCCGCAGCAGTGATTTGATAGCTCATTTTGAACATCTCTGTATTTTTATTATGTAGGGTGATGTCTTACCTATGTGGCGACAGATCCTGCCCACCATTTTGGCCTTCGCCAGAGTGGTGACACGGAGACTGCAATCCCAGTGACCGCCACTGAACAACAGGCGTCCATCACTGGATACCACCAGGACCTGGGCCCCGATCTCTACCCCCGGTGAAAAGGGCCCACTTAGAAACCGATGTGCCCTTAACACACACACGCACGCACACACACACACACACACACACACAGAACAGAATAAATGCCTATGACTAAGTATGCCAGGAAAAAAAACCCCAAAAAACAAGGAAAATAGGCAATAAATTTGAGTAGTGTATCAATCATGGCTGTTCCAGAAAGCTCAGATTCTAAGTCCAATATAAACAGGCAACAAAACAACAGAAATTGTTACTGGAACATTACTGTAATAGTTTATACTACTGGTGCATTTATGTAGTTCTTAGTTCCAAAGTTTGAACTATAATTTCCTTAGTGGGAATAAGTTTGCATGTATTCCAGCTTACTTTGGATTGTTCATGGTAGGGTCTTTAGTAAATGTAAAATAGTTAGCAATGTTCTTGTCGTAGGGCAGCCAGCTGTGTGTTCCTATCTGTCCATTAGCGCTCACTGTGACCTGGTTTAACACAGAGATCAGACAGAGAAGACAGAAATAAGAACAAAGGAAGAGAGAATAAGAGTTAAGTGTTCTTTTTTACTGTATATAATGTTCTTAATTTAACTGTTATATAACTGATTCATTTCACAGTAAATAAAAAAAATCATCTTATTTGCCTAGCGAAAAAAGTGACATATTAACTAATCTATGTTTAGGTAAATAAATGTTTATAATAAATGTTTATAAAATGTTTTATAATTTTGGCAGCAAGATTCAATAAAAGTGGAAATAGTGCTGTGTATGCAGCTAAACACAATGTTTAGACTTACTTAACTGTAAAATGTAAAGGTTCTTAGCTACTGAAATAAACTTTTGTTGTAGAGTATTCTTCAATTGGATGTTGTGATTATCAAAATGACTTTTTTGTTTGACACTAACATTAATTGTCTTTATTTGTATTTAAACTATCTTAGTTGCTTGCCAGACATTGAAATATTGTAATATAAAAGTATTTCATCACATGAATACAAAATGATAAATATTTAAGTGCCATTCTAAAGTTAGCTTGTGTGTACACTTAAGATAAATATGTGCAACCTCTTCGTTTTTTAAAAAAAAAACTGTAAAAACTGTTTTACACTTCTAAACTGCACTGTATGGACAAATATATTAAGGCATGCCTCTTACTTATTAAATATGTATTGTATACCATTTTTGTATACCATTTTGTATTCCAGTATTGTATACCATTTTTTTTGAGGAAGGGCTTGTGTTGTTGCAGAATGACAATGCAAATGAATGAGGCAATGACTTCATGAATGGGGAAGTATGGTGTAAAAGAAATAGCTTGCATCTTAACTTGATCAAAACACAAGACGAATGTGAACAGATATACAGTGGGTTGCAAAAGTATTCATACCCCTTGAACTTTTCCATATTTTGTCACATTACAACCACAAACATAAATATATTTCACTGGAATTTAATGTGAAAGACCAACACAAAGTGGTATACAATTGTGAAGTGGAAGGAAAATTATACATGAATCAACATTTTTTTTACAAATAAAAAACTGAAAAGTGCGACGTGCAAAAGTATTCAGCCCCCCTGAGTCAATACTTTGTGGAGCCACCTTTTGCTGCAATTACAGCTGCAAGTCTTTTAGGGTATGTCTCCACCAGCTTTGCACATCTAGTGACTGAAATCCTTGCCCATTCCTCCTTGCAAAACAGCTCAAGCTCAGTCAGATTGGATGGAGAGCGTTTGTGAACAGCAGTTTTGAGATCTTGCCACAAATTCTCAATTGGGTTTAGGTCTGGACTTTGACTGGGCCATTCTAACACATGAATATTCTTTTTTTTAAACCACTCCATTGTAGCTCTGGCTTTATGTTTAGGGTCGTTGTCCTGCTGGAAGGTGAACCTCCGCCCCAGTCTCAAATCTTTTGCTGACTCCAACAGGTTTTCTTCCAAGATTGCCCTGTATTTGGCTCCATCCATCTTCCCATCAACTTTGACCAACTTCCCGGTCCCTGCTGAAGAGAAGCACCCCCAGAGCATGATGCTGCCACCACCATATTTGACAGTGGGGATGGTGTTTTCAGAGTGATGTGCAGTGTTATTTCTCCGCCACACATAGCGTTTTGCATTGTGGCCAAAAAGTTCAATTTTGGTCTCGTCTGACCAAAGCACCTTCTTCCACATGTTTGCTGTGTCCTCAACATGGCTTCTGGCAAACTGCAAACGGGACTTCTTATGGTTTTCTTTTAACAATGGCTTTCTCCTTGCCACTCTTCCATAAAGACCACATTTGTGTAGTGCACGACTAATTGTTGTCCTGTGGACAGTTTCCCCCACCTGAGCTGTGGCTCTCTGCACTTCATCCAGAGTCACCATGGGCCTCTTGGCTGCCTCTCTGATCAGTGATCTCCTTGTTCGGCCTGTAAGTTTAGGTGGACGGCCTTGTCTTGGCAGGTTTACTGTGGTGCCATACTCTTTCCATTTCCGGATGATGGATTGAACAGTGCTCCGTGAGATGTTCAAAGCTTTGGAAATCTTTTTATAACCTAAGCCTGCTTTAAACTTCTCCAAAACCATATTCCTAACCTGTCTGGTGTGTTCTTTGGACTTCATGATGCTGTTTGCTCCCCAATATTCTCTTAACCAACATCTGAGGCCGTCACGGAGCAGCTGTATTTGTACTGAGATTAGATTACACACAGGTGGACCCTTTTGAGTCATTAGCACTCATCAGGCAACTTCTGAATGCAATTGGTTGCACTCAGGGAAAAGGGGGCTGAATACTTTTGCACGTCGCACTTTTCAGTTTTTTATTTGTAAAAAAAATGTTGATTCATGTATAATTTTCCTTCCACTTCACAATTGTATACCACTTTGTGTTGGTCTTTCACATTAAATTCCAGTGAAATATATTTATGTTTGTGGTTGTAATGTGACAAAATATGGAAAAGTTCAAGGGGTATGAATACTTTTGCAACCCACTGTAGTTAACCAGGCTAGTGTCTGACTAAAAATGCTTTTAAGGATAAATGGGCAAAAATTCCACTAGAAATTCCAAGAACTTGCAGAAATCCATTTCAGCTGTTATAGCTGCAAATGAGGACTGACCTAAAAAGAGATGTTGTAAAATGTATTGTGTAGGTTTTCAATACTTGTGCCCATGTAGTGTACTTAGCTTATCTAAAACCTAAATGATCAAGCTAACGTTAATTACTGGTGTTACAAGGAAATATCTTGTAAATAATAAAAAAATACATAATAAAGACTACTTTAATCAAAGTTCTTTCCACTATTGAAGATATTTAGTGTTCTCCTCAAAGAAAAAATAAAATTGTACAGATAAAAATCTGTAAACAGCCAAAATAATTCAGCATTAGACATAAAAATGTATTTTATACATTATACAAATGAATGTGCAGGTGTAAAAGATGCTCTCACCAGCACATCAGAGCCCTGAATGATGAAGGAGCGTGTCTGGTTTCTGGGCACCACGGCTTGAACTAAGGGCAGGCCATCATTCACCACCTACAGCCACCAATGCACACACAATTTAGTTTAATTGACCAAATACATCACCATGTTCTTTTATTTAGTAGTATTGCTTGCTGCTTTATTGTTAATACGATCTAACCTCCAAAAACGGGCGCAGCTTGTCTAGATGGTCAAATAGGTTTGGAGGCAGAGTATCCAAACGGGCCTGCCGCCTGGATGCATTCTGCGCTGACATGCGGGGAGGATGAGGTTCCTGAAGTACAATTGCACACATGAGTGTATTCATTTTAGTGCTGGAAAAAATCTTTTAATCATGTGTATTGTTTGTTTTAATTCCTAGTAAATAATATTAAGCAGTTTTATGACTCATTGTTATGTTATTCTTACATTTCAATACCTTACAGGTATAAAATGAGAAATAAAAATGTTGAAAAAAATGGGAAGGTCATTGGTCTAATTAATTATAGAACCAAAGCATAATTCATTATTATTCTCAGGAAATAGCAAACTGGATCATGTGATTTTAGGGTCTCACCTTGAGAAGCTGACAGGGTGTTTGGCCAAAGTTACTGATAATGCCCTCTAGAGCTTTGCGTTCGTTCTCATTGGCTATAGCATCCAGATCCACAGCACCTAAAGAGAAACAAAAAAAAAAAAAAAACAATCTAGATTTGTTAGAAAAGTACCATAACCTTACTTTAGCATTTGACTTTGAATGACATTACTACTGGGATTTAATTATAACATAACAAACCAAGGTTTGTTTCTACATTAATCTGTAGGCTATATGACACTAATTATAGATGTAACAAATAAGCCAGTGCATCTTACCTTCGTAAGTGCAGTAGTAGAACACATTAAGAGCATCCACAGCCTCTTGGCCTCGCTGCTTAAAGCCAAATATAAGATCAATCCATTCATGTAGATGAGCTGATACATGTTCACTCTCCTGTAAAAGTATAAGTGCATGTGTCAAAGTGTGTGTGTGAGAGAATTCAGTTTCTATGTGTAAGCACTTCTCTCTGTGCACAAGTGTGTTTGTTTGTTTATTTGTACAATGTACCAGTGCTTGCCGATGTTTTCTGATGAAATCTTCTCTAGATGATGCCCAACGTGGCAACACAACATTATTCACTTGTTCCTGATTAACCTGAAGTGAGCCAAGATTAAACCCTGCAGAGTAATAGACACAAATGATTCCAACAACAGTTAACCAATATTGCCAAATATAAACAAAAATAAAAATTGAATCCTAAAAAACACTGAAAAAGTTTGGGCATTGTTCACCACTAAGGCATGTTTACCACAGGGACAAATCACCTTGTATTGAATTATTCTTTTAAGCTTAATGCTTATTGTTGCATCATACATTTTCAATAGGCTTGTTAGATCTTGTTTCATCTTAGGCATTTTGAATGGATTTTAAAATTCTGTTTTTCCTAAAAAATAAAAAGCTTGACTTGTCTAAAAACAGAACATTTTTTACTGTCTTGTTGTCCACATCACATGATTTCAGGCTCATAAAACTCACTAATATTTTTAATTTATATGCCTTCCACTACAGTTTTGGTTTGCATATCTTGTGCCAAATGAATTATACTTTGTCACTCCTATGCCCATGTGGATATGTTCATCAAAATATCAGGATGATATTTTTTAGCATAAATACACAAAAGCTAAATGGTCATGCACGTTTAGCAGCAGTTTCCCCTAAGGTCCCCCTAAGAATTACACTGACTCCAGAAATATGATAAGAAAATACTCCAGAACTCCAGAAATAAGATGATGATTTTTATTAATACATATATACCATTTAAATTCTCCAGGAATTCTGGGAAGTAGAAGAACTCAGGGATGAGCTCCTTCACATCAGCTGGACTTTCCATACGAGCCTGCCATGCTGCTGCTACTGAGTGAAATTGTCGATCTGCACAGTCAAACCTGCACACAGATGCATCCAATCTAGGTTCATTTTTAACTTCTTCAGTTTCTCAGTGCTTTAACACTTACTGTATGAATAACTCAATGCAGAAGCAGAAGTAAGCCAGCTTTCTTAACAATTATCTTGATCTTAACAATTCTAATAGGTGAATTTTTGTAATACTAAATTATTGTATAATAGATGCATCTATTCAAATCAATTAAATTGTAATACTACTTTGTAATGTAGTAGTGAATGAAGAGTTAAACTCTAGATTCGATGTGAAATATTGTAAATGTTGTATATTTTACACATTCTAATATATGTGCTGTTTTAATGCAATGTGTTTTTTGCTTGCAGAGAGTTGGATGAACTTACTTCCCGCTCTGCAGCTGGATGTGCAACCCGGTAAAAGGCTCCATGCGAATCATGTAGTGCATGACACCTGCCGCATTGGAGTAGTGTGTGCCATAATGAAATTTATCGACAGTGCCAGTAGGATCTTCAAAGCTCTCATACCTAATGCAATCACACGCATCCACGGAGACACACACACAAAAACACACACATCTCTTTAAAACTGATAAGACAATATGATTCAGTCTGATATTGAAGAACTACATACTACTTATAACCAGTAATCATGTGTTTTTACATTGATTTATCACTTGTTTATTTGTCACTTGTCTTGCTGTTTTGAAATGTTTACTATATTGACTATTAGGGGACTATTAATATCTCTATAACAAGAATAATGTTGATGAAGTTTCTTATTAGCTCAGTTGTCAGTTTAGAATGGTAGATCAAATACAAGATCCTTTTTGATAATAATTTTAAAGGACATAAAGCCCAAAAAGCACAGTTCTATGACCAGAAGGAATATTTTAATTAAAGGTTTCATATATTAAAAATATTATTCTTAATTTGTATCATCTATTAAGACAAATTTGTGTTTGCATAGTTGCTACTTATTACACAATTCCATATAACAAGGGCAGATTCATGTAAAGATAATATCACTTGTATTAATTTAGACATTATTATAATGTAAAACAGTTAAAAAATGGAACAAGTGTTATACAAAAATTTCAGTGTTTAGGTCCAATGACTTTCAAAAAACTCTTTGTGTGGGGAAAATACTGCTGTGCATTTCTGCAGGTTTACATTGGAAATATCATACATTTTTGTCCAGTTGTTTAAACAGAGAGACAAAGAATGTGCATACTTAAAAAGGAATTTGTTCAAAAAGCTGAAAATGACTCACTAGCACCATGATCACTAGCACCATGATTTTTTATGAATGATTTTATGAAAACATATTCAAAAACTGTGATTATATAATAAAAAAAATAATTATAAAAAGACATCAAAGTGAAAAAGAACAAAGTGTGCAAAAGACGTGTTCTACAAATACTATAAAACCAACCCACCAACCAAAAACTATTTCTTAGTTCTCATATCATGTACTGAATCATTTTCATGGAGAAAAGAAATTGTGAATGTCACTATTTTTTTAGCTTAAAATTTTACCCAAACATTTAGAAGATGGATTTGGCCATTTATGTCAGTGCAGTAGTGTAAATAGTTTGTGTGTGATTCTGTTTAGTATTTTCACATGAATTTAACAGATAAAATATAAAATATAAATTAAATATAAAATAAAATTTTCTTTTCACTGTGTTAGAAGCGCTCGTCTTCCCCGGAAGATCGGCTACGCGGGAAGAATGTGTACGCCGCTTGCGCCTTGTGAGCGTTTCCTTGGAACGGCTGTGCGGAGAAAAATGCACACGCCCGTCCGTCGGGAAAAACGCTCCCACGGATACAAGCCTGCGTGGGAGTAATGAGTAGCGCCGTACCGTGGTTAAGTGCGGAAGGAGAGTTCGGAGACACCGGGATAAAAACAAAACGGGATTTATTCTTTAAAATGGTGTAGGGACACCAACGGAAAGGGGAAACAAACGAACAAGACTAACACCGGGATATTACCACAACAAAGATGTGCACGGGTGTAAGGGAACACGGAAACTAAATACAAAAAACACCTGGTCACGTGCACAAAATAAACCAATCACCCAACGGAGTCCATGAATACCTTAAATGAGGGACAGGGGTCCCAGGCACCTCTGACACACTGTAAGACGTTTTAGGGTTTCTTATGGCATTCTACAAATTTAAATTTAAATAAATCTAGATATTTTAATATAAAGATCATTAAAACTATCGATACTTCATACTTCCATCCATTATCTTCCGCTTAATCCTCTATTAAGGACTGTGGGAGGAAACCAGAAAACCCGGAGGAAACCCACGAGGACACGGGGAGAACGTGGAAACTCAGATTGGGATTCAAACCCGGAATCCCTAGCGCTGAGAGGTGAACGTGCTAACCACTAAGTCACGCCCTCAAATCATACTTAATTTCCTTAATTTAATAGGTTAAAAGGAAATATGTGAGTACATTTGAAGGATTTTAAAAGACCTAAAAGTACAAAAAAATTTTTAAAAAGGGAAGCGTAGCTTACTTTTCACGAACATTCTGTGCATGGCGTGGGTTGACGACTCCGATTGGTTTGGACAGGTCTCTAAATACAGCTGGATCTTCAAAGTCCAATACTGGAGAGGTGTAGTCACACAGAACCCAAGGAAACTGAAACAAACATAGCAGACCTGCATAAGGGGTGTGGTAGCTCAGTGGTTAGGGTGTTGGGCTATCAATCTGAAGGTTGGGGGTTCAAATCCCAGGTCCACTGAAGTTACCAATGTGGGTCCTTGAGCAAGACCCTTAACCCTCATTGCTCCAGGGATGTTGTGATTAACCCTGTGCTCACCTTGTTAGTCGCTTTGGATAAAAGCGTCTGCTAAATGACCAAATGGCAAATGATAAGTACCAGCTATCAACAAATAAATAAAGAAGGAAAGGTATACTCAAAATGTACTTTAGCTTACCACTGGATATTGGGAGAGATCATTGTAAGTGCGCCCAGCAATGGTGTTAAGCTGCATCAGATACTCAAAGTTTGAGATCTCTCTGTATATCCATTTCTAAAAAAAAAACAGTACACACAATAAATCATCATCTCAAACATCTAGAATGTTAACTAGCACATTTAACACTTACAGTTAACATGAAAGTATGTTAAGATAACTAAACTAATTTCATTTTTAATTCACCCTGCCATTTTACCAGCTGTGCCTCTTGGTTCATACAAACCTGTGTGAGATTAGATGCTTTGAGGAGTTCTTGAGGTGAGCGGGAACCAAAGTAAAAGAGATTAGGGGGCCGCAGGCCTAGAATTCGGGAGTAGACTTTGTTTCGCACCTGGGGTGGTTTGAAAAAGGCAAACATAAACTTATAGCAGCAGCCAAAAAAACACGTTATTCAAAACAAATTGAATACCAGTGTTGATCAGATGAGCTTAACCGCCTACCTTTTTTCTGAAATTAATAAAGTAGTGAGCCTGGTCGATGAAGAAAAGCTCTAGTGCTGAGCGGCGCAGGTTGTAGCGTCTCAGATGGACCTCTCGCAACTGACTCAATGGTCGTTTAAAATCAAAGCCAATGCCTAAACAAATGCACAATACTGCTTAAATGTGATATTTTATGCCCATTTTCCACAGGTTGACACAGTTCCCTGGGGTCTTAATAAAATGCTGGTGATATTTTTTAATCAATAGGATTAAGTACTGCAACAACTGTATTGGTTAAACAATCGTATTCAGAAAAACTTTATTTTTGTGTGGGGGTACCAAACCCACTCACCTCTTTTACAAAGTGTGCATTAATTTTTACTCACCCCATCAGCTACTGATGTCAACAAACAAAGAATATTTCCAACATAACCCAAAATTGTTAAAGTTATAGTAATAAGACACTGCCAAGCATTCTAGTGGCACAATTGGTCATATATAAAGTGGAAAGCCAGTTTTTTTTAGATTTTTCAATAACCTGAACTAGGAAGTAGGGATGTAAATCAGAGCATTCTTGATGATTCGATATTAATATTATTATTTTTGATACTTCCCCACAAAACAATATGAATCAGTACTCAATATATTTTACATTACATCTATTAAGTTTCAAATAAATCAACAAGAAAATAATTAGCCTTTTCTGAGATACAGAAACAGTATTCTATTCACACAATGTATGTCACATTATAGCAGATGTGATCAACACACTGTAAAAAGAACAGTTACTCTATAAAAAGAGTCAAATACAGGGCAATAAAAATAAACTGTAATAAGAACGTAATAAAGTAAGTCTAACACTTACTGTGCAGGTCTAGTCCAGAATATTCACTACTTAATAAAGAAAACTATTTAAAAAATAACCTACAGTCAAAAATCTTTAATCTAGGAAGGGTGTGTATATACATCTATTCAAGAATATATATATTACATATTAAATATATATTATGAATATATATTAAAAAAGCTCAACCAGATATGAAATCTATCTTTACATAATGTTTCAAATAGTATCACTGACACAATTTAGAGTTTGAGTTAGCGTTTCCACTTTAAGAATGTTGTAAAATATCGTGTAGCAGACATCTTTGAAAAACGTGGGTTTTGTGAGCAGTGCCAGTGTAAACATTTCACTTCATTTGCCTTCTCCCTTTTGCTACCCGATTGTTCTACTCTCGAAAGTCAAAGTAGGTAATGTGTGTAAAATATAAGCGATAATGTGTGTGAAATATAAGTGATAATGTGTGTGAAATATAAGTTAGAAGACAATAAGGTAGCGCCACCCACAGCTTTGGAGTAGGTATTATGCATACGTATTATACATATTATACGTATTATACATACATACGGAACAGAAGTTAAAAATAGGTGAAGAAAACCTCAGCTGTATAATGGATGCATCTATTTAAATCAATTAATATTTACGCCCCTCAACACATGAAGAATGCGGAAGACATCATCCATCCATTATCTTCCATTTTATCCTCCACTAGGGTTGTGGGGGGGGTTCCCCATGCCCATCCAGGGGAGAATGTTTCAGGCGCTGGGCAGATACACCCAGGACAGGGCGCCAATCTATCGCTGTGCACACTCACACAGACACACACACACACACACACACACACACACACTCTATATGGGGTAATTTGGAGAATTCAATTGATCTTGATCCATATTTTTGGACTGTGAGAGGAAACCGGAGAACCCGGAGGAAACCCACGTGGACACGGTAAGAACATGGAAACTCCACCCAGATTGTGATTCCAACCAGGAATCCCTCGCACTAAGAGGCAAACGTGCTAACCACGAAGCCACCGTGCCCATGGAAGACATAATAAACTTGTTTTCAAAGATATTAAAGAAAACCGGACTAACTAGTAACCAGTGATTTTCTTTGTATAGCAGGTGGTGTAGTGGTAAAATGTACATTAATCAATAAATGAAAAAAAGAACTTGTGTCTATTCAGGCATAATCAATAAATTTCACATTTTCTTATAAGTGATCCACAGAGAAACATTTGTACATACCTTCTTCGGTCTCCTCCTTTTCACTGCTTCCATCATAGAAGTAAATGTGGTGTGTGGTAACCTCTAGACGACCCGGTACTACCGCTACGATAGTTATGAGTTCACAGTCTTCAGAAAGTACAAGTTTCTCCTTTTGGCTTTCCTCCTCACCTTCCTCCACCCTATTTCAATGAGAAAGCCTTAATCTACACCTACTCTTATTGCCGCTGCTGCTTCATGATTTCTACTGAATGCTAGAAAATTTAACTTCCAAATGCATGCAGTAAGTAATAAGGTACTCACTGGCTGTCGATATACAAGAGATCTTCATCCTCCAGGTGGTCATCCTCCATGTCACTCACTTTAGCTTCCTTAGCAACAGCCAGTGGAAGGGGCTCAGAGGAGCTCCGAGGACTCTCAGCACCTATGAATCATCAACAATGGCTTTAAATACCTCTGCAAACATCTTAGAAGTTGTGCTGAAATACTTGTACAAAGGTTAGTAACATATCATGGAGACAGAAATAACCAAACAGCCCTTCCTGAAGAGTACGCTGTTAGTAACAGTTCTCTTAAAGACATCTTAATGTTTATTCATACATTTAAGTGCGAAATACTTCCTATTATAATAATGGAATGAATAATCAGAATTGGATTGTTTTCGTGACATTTCCGGAATTACTTTATACACTTCGTATCCTGCTCTATTGAGGAGTCCATCCATCCATCCATTATCTTCCGCTTTATCCTCTACTAGGGTTGGGGGGGGGGTTCCCCATGCACATCCAGGGAATGTTTAGGGCGCTGGGCACCCAGATACACCCAGAACAGAGCACCAACCCATCGCTGGGCACACACTCACTCACACAGACACACACACTCTCTATATGGGGTAATATGGAGAATTCAATTGACCTTGATCCATGTTATTGGATTGAAGGAGGAAACCGGAGAACCCGGAGGAAACCCACATGGACACGGGGAGAACATGGAAACTCCACCTAGATTAGGATTCGAACCGGGAATCCCTAGTGCTGAGAGGCAACCGTGCTAACCACTAAGCCACCGTGCCACCTACAGAGGAGTCACCACTTTTAAAATTGTTAAAAGTTTTGACATGATTAGCATGTCTGAAGTAAACTTCAGTGCTGTTTATCACACACCAATTAAGAACTAATAACTGGTCTCTAAAGGTCACCTTTCTATTCTCATTGATCTAAAAATTAAAAAAAGTCGGCTAATAATATTGCTCGTGCTGGACACTGTACTTTGACATTTTGTCTAATTGAACCCCAGATAATCATTCACAGGGGTAGCAGTCTACACTAAAGTTTGAAAAGGTCAAGTTCTGCTAATTTCAGTGTTCAAGTGTGCTTAAGTAAAAAGATAAAATATAACATAAAATATAAAAAAACATAAAATGGATTTCCTCTTACATAAGTATATTTTGGCGGCACGGTGGCTTAGTGGTTAGCACGTTCGCCTCTCAGCGCTAGGGATTCCCGGTTCGAATCCCCATCTGGGTGGAGTTTCCATGTTCTCCCCGTGTTTGCGTGGGTTTCCTCCGGGTTCTCCGGTTTCCTCCCACAATCCAAAAACATGGATCAAGTCAATTGAATTCTCCAAATTGCCCCATATAGAGTGTGTCTGTGTGAGTGAGTGTGTGCCCAGCTATGGATTGGCGACCTGTCCTGGGTCTATCTGCCCAGCACCTGAGACGTTCTCCCCGGGATGGGCATGAGGAACCCCACCGCGACCCTAATAGAGGATAAAGCGGGAGATAATGAATGAATAAGTATATTTTAAAATCTGATAAAAAATATATTATATTACATAAAGGCAGAGCATGATCCTAATTAATACACTCAAATATATTAATAGTTCAATGCATAATGTAATTGCAACATCATTATATCTCTATACTACATATACTACAGTATATCTCCATGTTAATTGTTTAAGTTGAACATCCATTAAGTTCACAAAAGCTAGCAGAACAGATGACCTCATACTATTGGTCATTAAGGTGTTTATCTTCAGGATATTGATGTACTCTGATATCTTATTTGCTGTATTAAGTATAATATCTATATACATGCTAGGACATACCCATGTTATCTCGGAGTGCACTGGCCTCGCTGTGGGAGTCGAAGTTGTAGTTGGGTACAAGTTTAAGTCTCATCTTGGAGTATGTCTCTGCATTAGAGAGCTTCCAGTGCACTTCAGATTGATCTCTAAAACACAAACACACCAACATAAAGAAAGCATGAAGAACCCAGAGCCTACAAGTTTTAACATACTTTTAAAATATTTTTTGAACTAAACTAAATTTAATATGCAACTAACTAGTCACACACAGGGGAAAATTTAGGAGTACGTATTTTTTTGCATACAATACAATACTCCTTCAGATTGGAAAATGTTGATGAATGAGGTACTGTATGATGTAGTCACATACCTGTTTGCCCAGACTCCCCTCTCACTGGTAAGCATCCTGCGAAGGGATTTCCAATGCTTCCACACCACCCCCTGCTGGCTGTTACTAAATTTCTGTCCACTTGCATACCGGCTGTTTTCAGTGCGTACCTGCTTTACATATGGATCCACCATTGACTCCTGTGTGAACACATATTAGTATTTAAAGACTCAGCTGCTTTGTTATCATCTGTATCTATTAGACAATAATGAATTATTAGTTAAAGGATACAGATGGTTCATTTTACATTAAATGTTTGACAGTAAAGGATCAGAGATACTAAAGAAAGAAACAGCAAGCTTGAACAGAGACCTGAAACTTTGCCCTGCACTCTGCACGGTCCTTGTCACGCTTTTGAGCAGTGCTCATTAGATCATCAAAACAAGAGTTCCAAAAGTTGGACATCAAATCATGGCTCTTCCCAAAAGTGTCTAATTCATACTGCTGCATTATAGGTCCCACCTAGAAATATACAATAGTAAGAATAAATACTTTTTAAAAACACTTAAAGTCAGTAGACAACCAGCACAAATACATTCTGCCTAATGAATAGTAAATAAATTGTTGGAAATGTTGCAGACACTTCCACCTGGCAACTTAGTTGTGTGATTATGTTCCAACCAATTTTGCAATCTAGTTTGTGTTACTTTGCTATTTTCCAATTTTTTAAAATTTAATATTAGTATTTCTCGACCAAGCCAATAGTGTAATTGAGACTCCTGCACCACTTAATCAGACTGTGCTGCTGTGCAAATAGAACGTCCTTGTTTTTAAATTGAATATGATTTAACTTGTAATAGTTATTTCTCAAAAAGGTCAACATGAAAATTTCATGATTTTTTTATGATGTTTCAGTAAATTCAATATTCTTAAGAGTTTCTCTCGGTGAATGGATCTAATTCCAAATAAAAAATAGTCTGAATCTCAGATGGTAGTGTACAACATCTTGAACATGTCATGAGGAATTGAGGCTCTGAGAGTAAAGCAGCAACACAGTAATAGTATAGTGTTTAATTATTGTTTTAGTATTTTTTTTATAAATATAAATAAGTGAAAGTGTAAGTATTTATGTATTCCAAACAAAGAAATGTGTTGGTTATTTCACATTTATTTACATGTATATACACAAACCCTTGAGTATGCAACCACAAATCTCAAAACAACATCACTCCTATTACATGTCACATATGTATGGAGACACACATACACAGACATGGGCTGATAATACAGGAGGCGATGTGTATATAGAAAGGGTAGATTTATGATTCAGACTTGTCATACACTATTAATTCTCTCCAGAGCTTCTGGGCCAGATATTTGTTTAATCTAAATCCAGGATTTGCTTTTTAGATGGGAGGTTCAGCAAATAAATGATCTTTTTTCTTCCTTGTTTTTACAACACATTGACAGGTTGTTATTTTAAGTGGCTTTTAATAGTGACTATTAATTAAGTAGAGATATTAAGTGGACAGATCTATATACGTATTTAATATTAAATACTTGTCATTTGTAATCTTCTTAAAGCTAAAAGAACTCATTGCTAGCGCCCATGCCATCATTAAAGAAACTACAGACAAAATAACCTAGTGATGCAAAATAAATTTAACCTGATCAGTTTAAACATCCTTAGATCATGGACAGCTAGTGTGTGTGTGTGTGTGTGTGTGTGTGTGTGTGTGTGTACTCATACATGGTTACAGTAGAAGAGTTGCCATTCGGCTGTGCCACAGTAGGACAGCATGTCCTGGGCGAAGGTTGCACTGCCATTGGTTGGAGGGAGGTTAGGCAATAGCTGCTGCAGAATGGTAGGGTCAGCATGCTGGTCTAAAATTGTACGCACCACAGGCACCAGAGGCCTCAGCACTGCCTCCATGCCTGCACTGCCACTTGATAGAGTGTTGCCATCTGCAGGCCACAGTGCGGCTCCCAAACGGCCTAGCAGGAAACATACCTCATCCCATGACAGACACAAAACGGTCTGCAGTAGACTGTGCAGCTTAACACATGCCATCTCACATACCTGAAAAACATTGAACATAAATAGTAAATTAAGGCCTAACATTTTTAAACCTAGATAAATTCTTAATACTCTACACATATAAGCCTATGTAAAAGATTCATGAAATCAGACAAAATCAGATTCTGTATATAAAAATCTTCTAGTTAATGCACATAAATAATGCCACATGGCCTCAGGAGATCTTTGGAAAAGAATCAGCTTCTCATACATAACACTGCCAGAGCAGTACTGCTACAACCTTAGAAGACTTTATTTGGCAGTCAGAGTCTTGCCACACCCATGACTTATTTTGAAAACTTTAATTTTGACTTCACAGCTAAACTATGCAATACAAAACTTAATAACGTTTTGATAAAGAAAATTTTTTCAAGGGAAAACAGAAATAGTATGTTTGGTGAGATTTATTTTATTTCCAGAAGTAGGGATGACTCCGTAATGATAAAAGAAAGCAGTGCATAAACTTTGTTTGACACTGGCTGCCTTAATCATATAAATAGATTTCTGCTTGTTCTGCAGAAGTTCTGTTTACGCTTCAGTCCAAGGGTCAAAACAACAGCAGTGCTTCAGACTGCCTGTGAATGCTCATTTTGCTCAGGGGTCCACATTTGTCCTGCGTGTGTGTCAGCGTGTGTCAGTGTTTACACCTGTTTTTAACTGTGGTGTTACCATTTGCTGGGACAGATCAGATCACAAGTAGCCTGGCATCACTAAGTTAGCACAATATTTTAACTTGTGATAAGCATACTAAACAGGTATGGCAGATTTAATGAAATAGTTTTCTTGTCTATTATAATTTTTTACATATATATATATATGTAAATAAATAAATAATGAATGAATAAATAAATGTAATAAGTATTTACTTAAAACATTCTGTATAATTAGCTATTAGAGTATCTTTCACTTATTCACATGTTGAAGAATTTTTTAGTGCTGTTAAGACACAAGATATTTATATTTAAAACATTATATATACACCTGTGTGTTGTGTTGCCGTATGTATCCGGTGATAATCCGTAGGCCAATCTGAGCCATTTCTCTAAGCTCTGTAACTGCAGCTGTTGTAGTGGTGTGCCATGCCTGCAGCCTGTCCAGCAAATTTACTACGCCTTCAAATATCTGACGTATGAACAAACACAAAATTACAGACAGGTTTAAGCTAAATATGTAAACCAAAACGACAATAAGGTATATACTTGTTTTAATAGTTTTGTCATGTTTAATATCTTGTGTAATGTATTTTTCTTTATATACATTACAGAATAGAGTAAAAAGAGACAAAGTAAAAAGAAATACAGTTAGACTATAGTCTAAATATCCTTTGGTCCCTGAGGCCAACATTTTAAATAAGTTTTGTTGATTGTAAGCTTCTTGTACCTTTTCACTCCAGAGTGTTTGATTGTCAGTGCCTTCTGCAAATAAAAAGTCCTGAAGAAGTCTAAGGAGGCGGAGCAAGGAGGGAATATAAGGCTGAGTCACACCCAGAGAGTCCCGCAAGTCAGAAAGAGATGATTCCAGCATCATCTCTAATAAACTGAAACACAAAGAAGCATGCCCATTTATTAAAAGTTGTGGATTAATTCATTAACCATTAATAATGTTTTCTTATCAGCCATTTAGCGACAGTATCAGCTATATGGAAGATTATTGACATCACTCAATTCTTGCTGCAAATTTAAATACATCTACAATAAAATAAATTGTTTATTTAAGAATAAAATCTACCAAATGTAATGCAGTATAATATGATGTGGCATAGTTTTACATCAACCGTCTCATAAACAATTTTTCAAAACAGTCTAAATGGCTCAGTGGTTCGCACGTTCGCCTCTCAGCGCTAGGGATTCCCGGTTCGAATCCCCATCTGGGTGGAGTTTCCATGTTCTCCCCATGTCTGCGTGGGTTTCCTCCGGGTTCTCCGGTTTCCTCCCACAGTCCAAAAACATTGATCAAGTCAATTGAATTCTCAAAAAGTTGTATATAGAGTGTGTCTGTGTGAGTGAGTGTGTGCCCAGCGATGGATTGGCACCCTGTCCTGGGTCTATCTGCCCAGCGCCCGAGACGTTCTCCCCTGGATGGGCATGGGGAACCCCACCGCGACCCTAATAGAGGATAAAGCGGGAGATAATGAATGAATGAATGAGTCTAGTGATGTTTTAACCTGTTTGATGTAATCTAATAATTTAAACTATTTTAGTGGAATTCTCTTGATAATAATGTGACTTCATTAATTACTATTTCTATATTTAAGCATATTTTGTACGTTTTATTATGATTGTTTTAATGTGTGAACCAAAGCTGCAAGTCTGGTAACTCCTATTAATCCATGTAATCCATGCAATTATTTAATTATTTTTATTGTCCGGCTTTCTGGCGTTAAGGGCAAAATAAATGCAAAATGGCATTTTAGTTTAAATGACAGTAAAGAAACTGCTTTGGTATTTATGTAGTTGTTGCAAAGCTTCAAAATTAGTTTTAATGCTGAATGTATGATTTTAGTAATGAATAATTTTATCTCCACATTAACAGTCACTGTTTGAAACCTGTTACTGAAGATGTTTGCTTTTTTCATTATCAACGAAAATGCTTGTAATATTACAGCTGCAGTGTATACTCCATTAAAAAAACTTTCCATTTGGTTTCCATGGGTTACTTTCTTTCCTTTATCAAGCTCTGCTGGCTAATTCAGAATAATCAATATTGTCTTTTGACACTGAGAGCTACTTCAAGGGTACTGAGTACTGAGGAGATATTTGTTTGTTTACCAATTTGTAGGTCAGTAAGTTTTAGTCCACATCTCGAGCTGCCACTTCTCTGGAAATTTTACAGACAGCGAGATTTCTCTACATACTTTGCTAGACCCCACTGCTTTGTTCTCTAGTTTGGTAATACCGCAGTGCATTAGATTAGATGCATGTGCAGCATTAGTCCATCTTGTAGACTTTATCTTATTACAGACAGTAGCACACCTGGTGTGTCAATTATCTCTCTTTCTCCCTTTATTTCCTTTTTCCTTCCGATATGGTCGATAATTCACACTGCTACCACAGTTGCATTACCACTAAATGTAATTAGTGACCCAAATATTTAGAACAAAACTCTGCAGTGATTCAGAGGTCAATCCTTAGTTTGGCAGAAAATATGTATATGAAATATATGTAGCAAACATATTGTTATATATAATTCAGCAAACATTTTGTTTAGGAGCTCACTTGCGCTTGATGTCATCAGGGGGACGCACAAGCTGCCAGGAGGACCCCAGTTTGGTGAGGACAGAGAATACCTGGCCTCGTTCTCTCCATATGACATCCTCCGATCCATCTGCACCTTTCCACAGCACTTTAAACATAATGTTGGTCAGCAAATTGCACAGTTCCTCTTCTGGAGCCTGCTATGAAGAAAATTTAGAGACAAAAATAAAAATAAAAAAAGAGAAAAATAAAATTCGCAGAAGTATAGAGACAAGGGAGGCAATAGAATCAATCAGTAAAATAAGAGAAAAAAATAATAAAACTGAAAAAACAGAATATTAGTAGATGAGGACACTCTATGTACACTGTTTTAACAACTGCAGCTCTTTCTTTAGCACAGTGCAAATATCATTACATACTTATTTCAAAATTACTCTGATTTTAATATCTGAACGAGGAGGCTTTGTTTTGTGGTGATGTTATTGGTTACAATTATGTATTGCCTTTAGTTAATAATCAGACAGCAGTAGCATTTTGCAAAGCATCTGTTGAAAATTATTTAGCATGCCACTATAGAACCTTACATTAGCTATTGATAATTTAGTAATCAATGTAACTAGAAACTCTTAGTGGACATCAAGTACCTGTGGGTTGGAGTTGTTGGAGGTAGTGTCAGAAGTTGGAGGCTCAGTGCAGTAGCTGGTGTCATCCAGCACATTGGATAGGCTGGAACTTTTGCGAGCTGTTAGACCAGGGAAGGGCTTGTTGCTGTCAAGTGGTGATGGTGTGTCTGGAGTTTGAGGGCCTCTCTGTCCTCCCAGCTCCAGGTCGAGCGGAGATGAGCTGAAGGGTGAAAGGGGCTGATAAGAGACCTCCTCTTCTTCCTCCAACAGCTGGGATGGAGAGAGCCCATCTACTGCATTAGACATGGATGATGAGCGACTACCTCGCTCATTGGAGTCGAATGACTTAAAGTTTAGCATGTCACCAAAGTTCTTGAGCTGGCCTCCAACAGGTGGAGACTGAGAAAGTTCCAAAAAGCCCACCGAAATATCCCGAGTCGCATTTTCCTCATCATTCTCCTCATCCTCCTTGCCCTCTATGTGTTGCAAGCTATAGGTGGTGAACACCTCAGGAGGTTGGCTCTCCACAATGCTATCATCCCTTTTAAGAAGAGGTCGAGTGGAAATAGGCTCCAGTGAAGGGTGAGGACTGATAATAGAAAGGCTGGTGGTACGAGATGCGTAGGATTCCTTTATATAGAGTTTCGTGAGAATATCCTGCCAGCCAGGTTGGCGGGCCAGCTGCTTGACATAGTCTTCATGGGAGTAGATCAAGTAGAAAAGCTGAGGGGGAGTGTAAAAGGAAACATATCAATAGATGGTGCAAAGCATATAGTAGTGCTATACGTAGTTTGTAAACCCTATAGAATTCGAATCAGATAAGTCCTTAAAGTAGACAAAAACCAAATCCATTAACAAAAATGATGCACCTGTGACCACTTATCAGTCAATTCATTACACCTCCTTGCTTCTATAATTAGTGTCCATTCATCAGTTCCACTTACCATATAAATGTAATTTGTAGTTTTACAGTTATTGACTATCTGATCTGTCTCTCTGTACACTTAATCAGTCTGATTTACTCTGTTCTTTAGGGGTCCATTTAATTTAATAGATGCCTACAAATCAGATTTTATTTTTATGGTGGATGATTCTTAGCACTGTAGTCACACTGATGTAGTGGTGCTGTGTTGAAGCATTTGATACAAGTCATCATGTACCTGAACTCCGGACGTTTTTAAACACCTAACTATCACTCCTGGACTAAGAATAAGCCAGCAACCAGCCACCATCCAGTCACCAGCAGCATTCTGTGATCATTGGTGAAGGATTAAAGTGTGAGCTTTTGTCTCTGATTTTTTATCTACAAGATGAAGCAATGCGGAAGATGTGTCTAAAAAAAAAAACTCAGCTGCACCTCAGTGTCTGATCCAATTGTAACAGCATAACACAGAATAACACATCATACAAAACATTGATGTCAGGTCAGGCCTAAGAATAATCCAACCCAAAATAATATTTGATTGTGGAAATCCTGATTATTGGAAAACAAATAAAAGGGATTAAGAAAGTATGTCAGGAAAAAGATGAACTACAGTAATAATAATTAAACCACAAATTTCCTCTATATGGTAAGCAGATCTGATAAAATGGACAATGAGTGTAGATGCAAAGAACTGTAATAGCTAAATATTGTAAAAAACATGTTTACACAGTTAATCATAATTATTTGTTCCACAATCTGAGGACAAAAACTTCCCATTATATTTAAAATAACAGGGAATTTTATGATTTTGGACATTATTTGTATTTGGTTTAAAGACATTAAACCTTATTTTTAATTAACCTTAATTACTAAATTAAAATTTAAATAAAATTTTATTAACTTTAACACCTTTGCAAAAGCTGGTTAGTCAGTATTGATTTCAAATAGATTTTTTCTATCTTTGTTGTTAACGCCTCAAAAAACATGATAGAGCTTGGATCATGTCTGTAATTGTTTATGTATTTATAAAGACAGTTTACCTTGCGACAGATATCAAGTCGAACTGTGAGATCAGCTCGATGAGACAAGTACACCACTGCCAAAATGTCTTTAAAATTTGGGGAAGAATCTGTAACACACACAAACTTAAATGCAAACTAGATGTTCATAATCATAACTCATCTGCTGCAGTCTTCTTCCTAGGAGGTTTACCTGTTGCCTGCACCTGCTCATAGAGACAGCGGATGACAGTTAAGGTAATGGGAATGTCCTCCATCATGCAGACCAAGCCCAGGTACCCAGGA
The DNA here is from genome assembly GCA_019802505.1 of Corydoras sp. C115. Taxonomy (NCBI): domain Eukaryota; kingdom Metazoa; phylum Chordata; class Actinopteri; order Siluriformes; family Callichthyidae; genus Corydoras; species Corydoras sp. C115. The sequence continues at coordinate 5,637,759 of JAFMOC010000002.1, forward strand.
TCTTTGAGCTTAACCCTTTGTTTGCTGCGCTCAGGTACACGGTCACTCTTAAGAACTTTGTAGAGAACCTGTAGAGAACCAGTACAGTGTTGGTTCTAAAATGAAAGTTTGCTGTAACCAAAGTTACCATAAGTATATCTTACTATAGCAACAAAGGCCTTGAATAATTGAATATTTGGCACATTACCTCTTAAGTTCAGACACACAGTGTACTTAAAATCTATGAAAAGTTTCTGATTCCCTGAGCAATGCTATGAATGTAAAGAATAGTTCTGCTTACCTTGAATACCCACTCACGAGCTTCATCACTATAGCTAGGTTTCAACAAAAGACAGTAAAGCTTCTCCACTCCCCACTCCAACAGGACAGACAAAGCTTGTGGACTGCTCCTCAACACATTGTACAAAACTTCCAAGACCCTAATCGCCTGCAGAAAGAGCGAGTATAAATAACATGCATTGTATTTTGAAACGTTTTTCATATAAAAATAGTGACAATACATAAGTGAAAAAGAGGAAGAGTTTTATTTAAACCATTGCATAGAGTTTATAATTGTATGCATATATAGGTAACTTTCAAATAATAAAAATTGTATATAAAAAAGTGTTTTCAGTCATTTTGAAAGTGCCATGATTGTTGGTTTCACATGGGCTGGATTCCAAGATACCACACATATGTGGACCACTTCTGGATGAGATATGGCATTAATGGTCCACTGCCAGCACTAGTAAAGTGTACTTTATTTGGCACAAATGTCCAACAACACATCGGGTTAAATTTGGTTTGGCAGACTTATAGCAGTATTAGTTGACCTAAGCCCTAGTTTTTCCCATATATAAGACAACATGCTTTGTTAATGAGAGATGAAGCAAGGTATCAGGCTTATCAAGTGCAGGTACACCAGAGTGGGAGAGTTAATAGGACCCCAAATTTACTTATCTCTGAATGTATTCATGGTTTAATTCAGTAAATATTTTGTCTATGTACATGGTGATCTACAACATTCTATTTTGGCGAGTTAATCCTGTTCCTAAAGCACACTTAAAACAACCAGCTGATCTTTGTTTACACAGAATTATTACATCATAAATAGAAAACCTGTTTATTGATGTACGTGTCTCATAATTAAATTCAGTTGAACATGTCCTAACCTGTTGTTGTATTGCATTATACTGTGTATAAAACAGGTTTTAAATTCTTCAGAAGCCCTTGGTAGTTTTCCTTTAAAACATGCTGTCCTGTTGCAACAAAATTTAACCTGATTGATGCCTTTTAGCGCTGCTAAGCAAGTTCTGACACCTGCTCTAAATCAAATAAATTAAATTAAATAAAACCCCCTTTTTAATTTGTTTTGGATTTTATTTAAACATATTGTTACTAATACATGACAGGATTGAAGCTTGCATTATTGCAACTTTACAAAATACTACAAAAATACTGGGCTTAATTTATGAGCAAATGTCTCCTGACTTTACTGTAACTTAAGACTTATGTTTACTGTATATGATTAATCTTCTAGGCTTAAATTGTGAAATGGAAGAACAATACAAGTCAGTAAGTTAAGGAGTAATCAGCTGATTGTCAGAACAATAAACTTAATAAACAAAACAATAAACTTAATCTAAGATTCTAGATAAAATGCAGTTGTGTATAGTTTTTGTTTTATTACTGCTGCAAATTTGAATCCTGCAGTTTATCTTTTTTTTTTATAGCATCTTATAGCAACATTCCAGTGCACACTTCTATAGTACACTCTGATGGGTGTAAAACCTTTACAGTGTTTATCACTCATCCTTATCCAGAGCTACAATTTCAAGCCCATTGTCATACAATTTAATGAAATAAAAGACCTTAAGTGTGCAAAGGCAGACTAGTCGTCCACTTCCTAATTCAAGTTCTTAATCACCAAGCCACCACAGGCCTCATTACAGATCATGCACAATAACAATAAAGTTGTCAAAATGATTGTGTCCACAAATGACTAAAAAAAGAAAGAAGGAAAAGCAATGAGATAGTAAAACTATATGCTACCTGCTGTTGATCCTGTACTACTGCAGTGTAAGCCAGCACACTGTGGAGCTCCTCAGTAGAGGAAGACTTTAACAGGAACTCTTTCAGTAGTTCAAAAAGTGAGGTCTGCACTGTCTGCCTCTCATCTGACAGAGCACTGCCGTCCTTCTCCACACTGAATAGGCACAAACACATTAGATTATTATACCATTGTTTTCAAATATTCCGACCTCTTTTGTGTTGTTGTTGTTGTTGTTACCTGTAGTGTGTGCGGATGGAGTCCAGGATATACTGAACTCCATACTTCCTGCGTGTTCTCTGTTTGCTTTCTTTCAAAACATTGGACAAATACTGTACATGACCTACACACAAACACACACACACACATTTCAAAGCTGTGATAGGCAATGACTTACTAAAAAAAAGGCATGCTTGTGGTTCAACACACTGGTCAGAGTGTGAAACAGCACTATGAGTAAACGGATGCATCAAAGTCCACTACTGTATTTATTTATTAAATTCAAAACAGTATTTAGTATAAAACATGACAATATTTAGGGGTAGGGTCCATAGTGTTACCAAGGCAGACAGCAAAGTGACAGTGGCTCCAAATCCGAAAATCAAATAGCAGGTACTGGTAGAGCTGAGAGAGTAGAGTGCTGTTGCCTTCACTGGAGACCTGCTCCAACAGCAACTGGCAAGCCATCAAAACACTTATATCCATCATAGTACTGGGCACCTAAGAGAAAAACAGTGGGAGAAATTGAGGCTGGTTGAAACTTCTTTAAAGCATATTTTGAATTTTCCAAAAGGGAGTGCAGATAAAAATGCTTTAATGGAATCAAAATATGATTCCTGATAACATAATAAATTATTCAGTTTGATGTACGAGTTAGATTTTACTGGTGTAGAAACATTAGGCTTAATAGCCATTACAAAATATTCGTACTTTAACAATGTGAAATCTCAGTTTCTAAATATGTCAATCGTTTAAATAAGTAAATAAACTAACTTTGCTAAATAGCTAAATAAGTTTTTTGTTTTTAAAAAAAATCACAGCATAAAAAATGTAAAATAACAAGAACATGAATAAATGGAATCAGTGCCAAATAAGCTGTTATGGCTGGATTGTTGTATCAAGAAGACCATGAAGGGCTGATTGGGTACAGTGAGATAAGAAATACATAAAGACTAAATAGTGAAGGAGAGATCTACAAAACCTCTTAACACCACCCTATATACAGATAAAGGATTGTACAGCATTTTCTTAATATTAATTACATTGTAGTCCAAAACTACAATAATATTATTAAAATATTTTAAATGAACTCACTCAGGGAAGATATATATATGCAATAGGATCATATGAAGGAGGTAAAGAACTAAAACTGACTCAATTTTACGACTCAAACTAATAACTGTAACCTAATGAAAGGTCTCTGGCTAAGAATCTAAACCAAACAAGAAATAAACTATTAAGTGCCCGAGAGTGAATTTCTGTAACTGACGCCTAGTTGCTAAATTGATACTCTTTGGTAACATTTTGCTAAGCTCTTGCACCATTACCTTGGTTGAATGTGACATGGTCAGTTGAACTGTAAGTGTGATGCAATCCAGCTAAAAGTCCCATTAAACCACATTAATACCATAAAATTTTAATTATATTTTAAAATGTATTCATCCAGTTTAATAACAGACAGAAGCTTATGTCACATTTGAGGTCCAGCACAAGATGTTTGACAATCACAAATGGAGTCATTCTTAGGGATCAGTTCACCCCCACCTTCTGATTGATAGTCCAACACCCCAACGACGGAACTTACACATCCCACAAATTTCACTGAATGCATCACAAATTAAAACAATTAAACAATTAAAACATAAAAATATTTAATTTTATGAATAAGTATTTCATATTACTACTACACACTATTTGGTCTTTCCCAATTTTTCCCTTCACCAGGCAGTTTGTTTTCCTGTTGCTTCATCTGTCCAAGCTAATCTTATTCTTTTAAACAAAAATAAAGCTGGCTGTTCAGAATATTTGACTACATGGAGCATTTTATATTTTCTGATGTACCTGCTATTTAAACTTTATGTGAAACTGATACTTGACACTTTCTCTACCTTGCTTAGCATGGCTCCGATGATTTGAGGTCCATGAAAATGAAGGAGACTCTCTTGATTGACAGGATGATAACGTAGCATATTCTTGACCATTAACAAGAATGCAGCCACACTGTTTCTCTCCAAACGGCCCTCTGATACAAAGTGAGACAGAGAATATATTGGAAACATTAGAAATGAGCAACACAATATAGTCTAAAAATATATAAAAAGAGGATGTTTTAAAACAATTTTTTTTTTAAATTCAGAGTAATAATAAGCCTGTGACTCGAACAAAAGCAAGCTAATGGACTGTTTACTGAAAATTTACTAAAATCATTGTGGTCAGATAAGATTTAAATGAATTCTTACTGCATACCATGTGAGCTCAGTTGAATGTAAACATGGAGAATAAAAGATTCCCTTATTTGTGCAAAGAATGCAAAATTTGTCTTGGTCAAGCAAACAAACCTGTGCACTGTTTAGAGTATTTTTTGGTCTGCAATATTCCTTCTTCACTACTGAGAAATACTGCAGGGTGTTATAATGACTACAAAATAGCATTATGTTCTATCACAATTCCATCTTTGCAGTCTTCAAATAAATTATAAACAATATAACCTTAACAAGGGCAGCACGGTGGCTTAGTGGTTAGCACGTTCGCCTCTCAGCACTAGGGATTCCTGGTTCGAATCCCCATCTGGGTGGAGTTTCCATGTTTTCCCCGTGTCCGCGTGGGTTTCCTCCGGGTTCTCCGGTTTCCTCCCACAGTCCAAAAACATGGATCAAGTCAATTGAGTTCTCGAAATTGCCCCATTTAGAGTGTGTCTTTGTGTGTGCCCTGGATGGGTATGGGGAACCCCCCACCCCCGCAAACCTAATATAGGATAAAGCGGAAGATAATGGAAGGATGGATAAACTTAACAAGTAAAAAAAACATTTTAAGAAAAATTTATAATGTTTTAAATCAAATAAATATAATAAATAGTTTTGGTGAATTTACTTTGCTTGTTAATTTATTACCTTACTGTCTGTACATCATCATTAGCGACTTTCTAACCTATATTACAGTTTACCCATGGGCATGTTATTGAAATGTGGGAAGAGGAAATGTGACCTCATTACATTACATTAGGTCATTTTGCAAACACTTTTATCTAAAGCAACTTACAAGTAAGTAAGGATGGGGTTAGAATACAGGGTCAGTTATGATACACACCCCTGTAATGTTGAGGGCTTACTTAAGATCCCACTTTCAGGCTCTTCACGAATGCTGTTTTTGGTTAACTGGCAAAAAAGACAAATTCTCTCCAAATTCTTGTACAAACTTCCATGAAGAGTTACAGATGTTATAATTGAAAAAGTTCCAGGCAACTTATAATGAGATGTCTTCAAGCTTTCATATGTGTAATGTGTGTGTGTCCCAGTACCTTTTTCTATGTATAGTGTATTGTACACAAAGAATTACACAAGTTTATGATGTTTACATTAAAATTGAACAGTTCTTTAACAAAAATACTGACCGTTGGATTTGCCAAGGGGAAGCAGCATACCAGCAGGACCCCTGGGAGAGGTAAGCTCGGGTCCCAAGAGGTCAGATGTTTCTTCTCCACCAGCCTCCCCTTGCCCTGGCACACAAACCTGCTCCAGCAGAGGCAGCAGAGTACCCATCCCACCCACACAGTTAAGTACGTCCTAAAACACACACGCACACACACACACACACACACACACACACACACACACACACACACACACACACACATGGTCTGAGCTATAAAGTTAAAGTACATAAATAAACATATACAACATGTCCATCGCACATAATTTATTTGAACATTCCAATTCAAAACTATGGTTAATTTTTTGAAAATAATTATGTCATAATATTAGGAAATTATGTTGACATATGATTTTATAATTGACAAGTAAAACATAATCTACTAGTGATGCAGAAAATGTTACACAGACCTTGATGTCCCAATTGACCACCCTGTGGCCAGTTAGTCTTCCATTGTATTGATGGTTGGGAGAAAGATCCAGACAAATTTGTTGTTTATAGGCCTGCACAGAACAATGAACACATAGTAGAGATGAATTTATTTGATCTGCTATGACTGTATGAAAGTCTCTCAATGATGAATTTGCTATGTCATCATCCTGTCAATCAATCAATGAATTTGCTTTTGCAGAAACCTATAGTCTTACCTGAGGTGTGTAGTACAGAAGGAGTTTACTGCAGAGCTCTGAGAGCTCTCCATCTGCTTTGAACAGGGACACATTATTGGGACCTACATGGAGGAAGATAAAAAAAAAAGTTGTAACACTTAATTTGGATGATAGAACTAGGACACACTTGTTATCAATATTTAAAAAGATTAAGCATTTTATTGATTCCCACTCTCATAGGTGTAAAAATCAAGCGCCCAGCTATGCATTTAAAAAAATGTATGCTTGGGGAAAATTATTTCTGTATTCCAGCATGGAGGTGTCCAATACACAAATTAAGGTCTAGAAAAGCTGGATATGTTTGGTGTGGAAAAGATTAACTGACATGAATTAACACCCCAATGAATATCTTCAAGATTAACTAGAACTAAGATTGTGGGCCAAGCTTTGTTGTCCAACATCAGTGTCTGATCTTACAAATCCTCTTTTGGATTAATAGGCAAAATTTCCAACAGACGTATTTGAAAAAATAAAAAGCCTTTCCAGAAGAGTTTTTTTCTAGCTTCAAATGGGGACAAACTTAGAATGAGCATGTCATAAAGCTTGTGATGTTTGTGTGCATGGGTAACGTTTTAATCAGACACTGTACTATTTAAAATAAGCTTTGCCATAGAGAACAGCATTTGCTCCCCAGCAAAAAGAGAAAGGTCATATCTCTATTAACATTTATATTTTAACATATTTGTTTAACATATTTTACACTTCTTGTTATTTAACTAATGCCTGTAAATATTCAAGTTATTGATATAGCTGTACATACAAATAAATGCTCAATCTCTCAGTCGCTGTCTTTTCTTGTATCAGTAGTGATTTCTGAGCTCCAAGCAAAGTCCAGAAAGACCTGGTTACAAAAGTTGTATGTACAGGGAGTAGTCTGTAGTCTTTGAAAAGTGGTGGATATTGTTTTTTTAAACTGAACATCCAACCACCACATATAGACTAGGTGATGTTCAGGTTTCCACAAACTCTTATATATAGTGTAGCTTTTTATTTAATTTTTTGCAAAGAATGCAAAATTTGTCTTGGTCAAGCAAACAAACCTGTGCACTGTTTAGAGTATTTTTTGGTCTGCAATATTCCTTCTTCACTACTGAGAAATACTGCAGGGTGTTATAATGACTACAAAAAAGCATTATGTTCTAGTGTAGCTTTTTATTTAATTCCTAAATAACTCTCTAAATAATAACACTCTCTCTGGCTGGAGACAAATGTGACGATTTACAAAAAAAGGTTCAAAAGTAAAATAAAGAACTGTAATGACTGTGCATTTGGGAAGGAGCTTACCTGCCCTAAATAGTGCTTGTGTCTGTGCAGGTTGCAGTGCTTCATAGCAGATAAAGGCTGTGCCAAGCAGGCCATCTAGTGATGTTGGTGAACCCCATTCGGTGTCCTGGAGTCCTGCTGGAATGGTGTGGACTGGGACATCTCTGCTCAATCCCCAGCGCCCCCCTGGTGGTCCTGTGAATGAGGCTGGAAAGGACTGGGAGCGGGTGAGGTTGGGAGGACCAACAGTAAATAACAGCTCCTGTGGTGTATGTAATGGATGAGGCAGAGTGGGTGAGGTGGTAGTGGTAGTGGTGCGGTGACCCGCTGAACCAATACAACAGGATGTAAAAGGCTGGAAGACAAATGCAGACAAACCATTTTCATTATGGTTGGGGTCTTTATTAATTTTACAAGAGGTCTTGGTAATTACTGCAAAAAACACAACAACTTATCTAGTTAAGTAATTCCTGTGTTACAAAACTTTATACTTGGATTTATTATGCTTACCTCATTTAGAGTGGGAAACCGCAGTTGGGCTGTCTTGTACTGACTTCCATCTATATAGACAGTGACAAGGTTCTGTCCAAATGGCCGTCGCCCTGGAACATGCACTATATCCACAGAATGCTAAAGATGAGAAAAAAGTATGAGTGCCACATATCAGTCTTTTATGAATATTTTGTATTTTTACAAAGAAAAGTTGTGACTTTTAATAAATTCATAGATTTTCTATTTAAAACCTTCCTCATGCATGAGTGTAATTTTAATGCGGTGAACAATCTGTTCAACTCAGCTAAAGTCTTTATTTATATAGCACATTTAAATGCAATAGAAGTTGGCCAAAGTGCTCTACAAAGTAAACATACATAGACTAAAATAATTACAATTAATAAATAACCCATACAACACTATGACTAAACTACAATACAACAAATAAAATAAGAATAAATAAAAAAATAAAATGGAAATTAAAACTGCCATGTCTCCACATTAAAGATTTGGGGGCGACTAGAAGCAGCTGATTGGCTGATATCACAGTCCTGGTGGGATTCTGGATATGTATAAGCTCTGTAAGATATTAGGGGCTAAACCATTCACAGCAATAAAAACAAATATAAGGATTTTAAAATCAATTCAAAAAACACTTGAAGCCAATGCAGTGCAGCCAGAAGGGGGGAAATGTGGTTTCCAGTAAGAAGACGAGCTGACAAATTCTTTACCAATTGTAAGATGTGTAATAATCAATTTGAACTGTAGAATTACAAAATGTACCTTCATTGTGATTGGTACTAAATAGTCAATAAGTGAAGAGAGTGTAGCTAATAAGGTACAAAGTAAGTGTAGTTTTCACATACGACTTTAACACTATTTAAAAATATCCTCATTAAAAGAAGCTTTAAGTCAAATTGTTTGGTCATTTGGTCATTTAGCAGAACATGACTTGCAAGAATTGCCAAGATGGTGGAGCTGCAATCCAACACAATGCAGATATATAGGAATATTATATGTATAATATCCATGGCACTCAACTCGAACTTGTGTTATCTGTGCAGGGAATTACACGAGATTAAACAGAGCCTGAGAGGGCAAGATGTGTGTGCCAAAAACCTCTAAATGTTCAAATTTTAAATAAAAACAAAATTAAATTCTGGCATATCTCCAATCCCTGTTGTGTTCAAGCATGTTGCAAATAGGTTCATAAGATGTCCAGTTTACATTAATGTTAAAATTAGTTTTACATTAAAATTAGTTTTGTTTAATTTCAACTGTAGATTTTTTTAGTGCATCGTGCTACATCTAATTTATTAGCGACTTCTTACTAATGCCATATCTACCAATATTCACATATTTCTTTTGCATATTTCATTTTTTGGGATAGCATAATTGTATAATATTTAGAATTCAGAACCAATTCATACTTCTTCAGGACTTCTTTAAGGGTACATGTAAACCTACCCAGGCACCATCATTCAATGGCTTCTCTGGCAGTGAAACAGCCATGTACTCCTTTTTGGTGCAGACAGCCACCACCAGCACTCCCTCAGTGGTAAAAAAAGCTTCAAATCCTGTCCCTCCTGCTGTAAAGAAGCTGAAAATACAAATCAATGTAGCTATTTTCATAATTGTTTATACTTGCAATGTTTATGTAATATAACTTTGGTTATTACTTTAATACTTACACAAAAAATACTCTAAACATTAAAAAATGCCAAATCATACCTGTAAAGCTGTTTGCGTCGAGGCCCTTTGGTCATACGGAGTGTATTGTCAGGCTCAGTGGCATGAGATTCAGAATGGTGGTGCAGTGGTGGTGGCGGGAAGTTGGTATTGAGATTCAGCCAAGCGTGGAAGGCAAATGCACTGCCTGGCCAGCGCTGAATGGCTGGAACCATAATGCCAGCCATGGGTGGGGTCAGGTCAAAGTACTGCAGGGCACTAGTGCCAGCATTAGCGTGGGCAGCCATGGCAGTCAGAGCCCGCACAGTGCGAGCACAGAAGGGGTGAGGTGGCTCACCCGATTCAGTGCGCAGCATTCTCAGCAGCATCTTGAGATGGTGAGGCCGCATAGAGAGCGAGCCAAGCTCTTGCACCAGTCCCAACAGTGCCTCGGCACACTGGGGCTCTAGTCGCTCTGAGCCCTGGTTTAGCACGTCCAGCACAATACTCAACAGTCCAGCCTCCGCAGCTACAGATAGACATGCTAAGGATCCACGGCACACTGCCAAAAGCCATTCACAGATCAGCAGCTGAAGCATGCGAGACTCAAGTTCAGGTAGCCACTGCAGCAGCAGAAGAAGTGGCTGCTCGTTACTGATGCCAAGAGGCACAGCCTGACAGTGCTCCCCCTCTACTGCCTAGAGTGAAAAGGGTTATCATTAGTATTTCACTAAAAACAGTTTTAATGGAACAGTTGCATCAACTTGCATCATCAACAGTTGCATTAAAATTGTTTTGTGTCAAGGGTACATGATTAATTATTGTACAACACAATTGTGTATAAAAATTGGTTTTATATTATACTGGTATATATAGCAGTAAAGAATAGATATTGTGCTCCAAACTAAACATCATCATATGCATCACATTTCTAAAAAAGTTTTCTTATTTACTCATGAAAAATAATTGTTTTAAAAATATGAAAATGTAGGAGGTAAAAGAACAGAAGGAGTGACGTTATATAGCAATAACACTTTGAAGGTCAGATTATCAGGGAGATCACGCACCATGTTCATGAGCTCCTGGAGGAGTCGCTTAGTTGGCGGGCCTTGACTTTTTAGCACATCAAAGAGCTGAGAGTAACCAATCCGCTCCTTGAAGACCTCCTGCAGAGACAAGCAGGCCAAATAACCATCAAATAATAACAGAAAAATATATAATAACCAAAAAAAGGAATATACTTATATGAATATATAAGAATTATATTTAAATATTAGGCATTGGTTAATAATTGCTGTTTAGTCTAATTAAACTATGTCAGATTTCAACAAAAATAAGAATGTTTGTGTTATGTCTGCATGCTGATATGTTTGCACCTGATTGAAATACCACAACATATTAATAAACTAAAAAAAGAATAGAATAAAAAATTCTGATTTGCACACAAGCTCACAGTATTATATTTTGCCCCGGTCCCAATTTTCTTTCCAATCTCAGAGTGAAATTGTTGACAACTGGAGCATTAACATTCATCTTTAATTTGGAGGCCAATAGTCTTTATTGTGTCCCGCTATGAGACAAATGACGAAGAGGTATGTCGTAATACATTTGTCTATGTAGAGTATTGTTTTTAACATTGCATTAAACATAATTTAAACTAGGCCTATAATTTAAGCTTTTTAAAGGCTTCTTTTTAAAACATCTATCAACATATTTTTGCTTTTGTATTTAATCTTGAGGTAATACTAATTATGCTTACATCTGATTGATGCATTTGGGATCAGCAAAAACAGAGATTTCACAATTCACATACAATGTAAAAACCAAGTTGTCCTTATTATAATTATCTCTTTTTTGGCATGTGGCTTTTTAAGACTGTTTATCCGAATCTTTTTATTGCATTTACCACAATCCTTGGATATTGATGTCTGTAAACTGATTCAATACTCATCAAATCCATCCAGCATCCTAACCCCCAATCCTGCAACCTAACCACATGCCATAAGACTTCTGCCTTAAAAGCCCAAGGCTTTAGTAGCATGATAAAAAGGATGCACTAATTAGACTCTGGGGGATTTCGTAACCTTTAAATCACATGGATTTTACATTATGTGTACAATTTATGTTTAAAAGCAGAAAACAAGACTATATTTGGAGAGAGCAAGGCCTGGATTTTGTACCATAAGTAACACTCCAACAGTGCAGGTAAGAGAAGCCAAAACCATTTTTACTCAGTAAATTTACTAATCTTTAAAACCCTGTCCAAAAACAGTATATTAAAATGACAAAAAGGTCATTATTTCACCAGACTTCAAAGGCATGTTTGAGTGCAACTTAGAAAATGGGTGTTGAAGGGAATGCAGCAAGTGCTAAGAATAACTGAAATATTTCTGCACATGTATAAGTGAGAAAGAATGAACATACCTTGGCAGACGGCGAGTTGCTCATGATGGCAGTGAGAACTCCAATAGCATGCACTGTGATGCAGTCTGAACCTTTTTCCCACACCTACATAAACATACATGTACATGCTGTTCTGTATAACTGATTATGTGGTGTTCACATCTCAAGATGATGAATGAAGATTTTTCTAGATTTTTCATTTTATTCTATTTAAAGTTTTGGAATCCTATTCTTAAATTCCATGTTTTTTTCAGATTTTCTAAATAAATTTAAATTACTTTTAAATATTTCTATAAAAAAATAGAACTAAACACATTTTAATGTAATGCATAGTTACTGAAGTTAACATAAAAAATATAATGGTCTATACAAAAGTAATGGAGGAAATAAAATATTAACAGTCATGGAAAAATGAGCAACAATCTTTAGCGGCAATAACTTTATCAGTCTTTCAAGTAATTTCAGAGGAATGTTGCTTTAATTCATTGAGGTCTGTGAGCAGTTTTGCAGAGCATTTGAAATGGGTGACTGTGCCACTGAGTTCTAGACTTTTTACTGGGTCCTTATAAAACAGTAATTTTGTTGTAAATTCGATGATGTGTTTGGGATACGTAGAAAGATGAATAAAATGAGCCATACATAATCTTTTTCTAATAAAACTGTTATAAACCTAAACATTCAACATGTCAGCTGAGGACTGCAAAATTTCATCTGTAGCTCTTGGGTCTTGGCTATTTCTCTGAGCATCTAAACTTGGGATGAATTTGCTGGGACTTCCACTATGTCAAGACTGTCATAAATCATACTGTCATATATGTTTTCCACTTGCTTACCATAAAATTATACACTTTAAATTTTGGAAATAGCCATCTAACACTTTGTGGATTGATGAGCAACAACAATTCATTCTGTAAGATCTTTGGTAAAGAGGCACTGTTTAAGCACACCTAAATGTCTGCAATTTATATTCACATGCCAATGATAAATTAAAAAACAAATGATTAGACAATATCTAAAATATCTATATAGTGCTGTTCATTTTCATTAAAAAGCAAGGATGTACTTAATTTTTTTTACACACTACATCTGCATTTTTGGTTAATAAACAAATATTGGAATAATTTATGTGTTTTTCATCTGTGGATGTATTTACCTAATTTTAAGACCCGTTAAATCGTGATACATATAACAATACAATTCAATAAAGATGTACTTTCATTTTTCCATTACTGTATATATGTCATTCTTTAATCTACTTATGCTGATCAGGGATCAGATGATGCAGAAGCTCATCCAGATCCTCATAGAGCAACAGGAAGGAAAGCACTCCGGAAAAGTCTTTTGCAGTGCAGGCAAACAGACAAATAGACACATATCTATATCTGGGGTTGTTTTGCCAATTCTCTCTACTAGCATTTGTAAACACATAAATTTAATGGGTCATTGAATTTCTAAGTAAAATGTGTTTACAACTTCTGCATTATATAAAGCATAGTTGCTATTTATAGAAAAAGTTGAACACATTATTAAAACATAAAAAGCATAAAATAAGGCCTGTGTAAGTAATACCATTTATATTTATAGTTCAAATAAGATGAATGCGATATTTTCAGCATACATTTGTATATTATTATAAAATGTATATCTTGTGTTGAAACATGCTTCCTATAAGGCCATGTTAATAAATGGCATTTTCAACAAGGCAGCAAATGATTGTATCTGGAACAACCCCACATACAGCCCCAGCAAGGTTCACCATCACCAATAATAATAATAAAAATAATAATAATAAAAATAATAAAGATCATGCAAAGTAAAAAAAAAAACACCTTGCATGAAGACTAAGGAAAATTCCCAAGGTGAAATCAAGTCATGCATAACAGCTACCACACAGACATGCATTACACCAAAGGTAAACAACCCATGTACCAGAGCACAGGAAACAAAAATTACACCGACAACAAACTCTCCCTCCAACTCTAAAGCAAAAATATTGCAGAAATGCTATTTGTTACAGGTTCCATCTCTGCTCTTTTGCTCTGCCATGTGCATACTTGCAGGCATGTGTGCATAACACTATTGTGTGCATGCAGATATTTGTTGATAAGGATATAAATGTGTATAGAGAAGAGGGTGAGTTTCCTGTGGATGAACCCTCAGGGGGAAGTACCTGCTCCACTTCAGCTTCTGTGAGCAAACGCATGGTGAGGTCACACTGGGCCTCATATTCTGTTTTACTTCTGCTGCTCTGATAGAGCTGCAGTTTTCATGCACACACATATAAAAACAAACACAAATAGTCAGAACCTAGTTTCTAGTGCAGGATAAGCCCTACATACACAAAAAACCTGATTGGACAAGTTTTTCCACAAAAGCACAGTTTAAATTTGCAATAAAAAAAATGCAACTTTGCAAAGAGCTCTGCACAGAAACCGTTCCTTTCAAATTTGACTTTAAATTCACCCTTTTGTACAGCAAACTGCATCACCATTGCAGGTTTTCATATCAAAAAACATGGTATATATGTGTGTATATATGAATTTAAAAGCCCCTTCAAGTCATAATTTTGAAAGGGAAATTAAAAAATGTTGCTAAAGATGTAGTTGAAAACAATGAAGGAGTTGGGGTGGCCCTGTACCTTTCAACAAGTTTAGTACTGAATGAATTCTTTATTTTACTAGTGCAACTATTACTGCTGGTATACAGTACCAGTTAAAATAATCAAAATCCTTTATTTTCATACAGAGCTAAGTGAGATTCCATTGCAAGCAATCACTAAAGATGCATTTACAAAGTTGATAAAATTGCATTAACAGCAAGTATTCAAATGATACTTCTTTATTAGAAATGTACTTCATGTTTGAAAGAATTATTAAATAGCTCATAATTATCAGTAAAAGCTGCAAAAGTGCTTACTTTGCTGTTCTGGATGAGCCGCAGGATGTGCTCGAAACAGTTATTGTTCAGGAAAATGGCCTGGAGCACTGGCCGGTCAGGACAATTTAAGATCTCAGGGATGGAATCTATAAGACAACAAGTGAAAACAGTATTGGTTGAATTGACCTAAAACCACCATTCCCTTAAAAACATACATTGGGGTAAGCATAAAAAACATTCAATAATGAAGACATGAAATATTTTTACAGCAATGGATGGTACTACAAGAGAAGTGATCAATTTCAAAAATGCGTATTTGAATTCACTTCTACATTTTTTGCCTAAAAATGACAACACTGAACATTACTACAGTTGCAAATAATTTAACCCATACAAATGTACATTATGATAACATTCTTTCTATGATGTGGTCTTATGATATTTAGGGTCACAATTCAGAAATGTTTAAAATGATAAAGCACAGGCCTGGAGAAGAGAAAGTCTTGCTCACACACTCAACAGTGACAATTTGGTACACCAGGGGTTTAAAACCTTAACCTTTTAATTCATAGCTCAAAGCTCTTACCAATAAGATACAACTTAGTCAATCTACTTTTCAATATACTCTCTTAATAAGCTCTCATGTTTCTTGCACTTGCTGGCCAGTGACTGTATAATGGACACCAGCACCAGACAAGACAAGAAGATAAAAAGTCAAATAGGGTCTGATGTTCTTGATGTTGTAGAGAATAGATCTGCAGGAACAGGTTGGCTAGGGAGATTTCAGAGTGGTCAATATGGAGGGTCAGGGCTTGATGAATCAAGGCTACTGCAGGAACAATCAGGAGCTCTTTATAAAGCATAAAAGGGGAACAGGAATAAATGTGTGGCATCTGTCATACAACCTAAATATGGTAACAGGTTTGAAGAGAGGCCAAAGAGGCAGGAATGCAGGAACCACAAAAGTGGAGGAGATAGGGAAAGATGTGATTAAATGTTACTATGGAAACTACTGTTTAATGTAGTATAAAAATGCTAGATATACAAACATATTTCACTAAAGGCTAAAATACTGCTGGACACCAAAAACATAATTCAAACTGAAATAAAAATTTTATAAAATGTAGAATTGAGCTTTTACCAAATAAAAATGATTTACAACAGGACCATAGCCCTGCTAAACACAAACAGGTGACACAGGTGTCTTTTTCACTCAGTGTGCACGCTGTAGTTTTAATCCCACCTTTAAATGGGTCATGTGCATTTTTCATTTTTATATTCATAATTTTAGTTTTTTTTTTTAAAATATTTGTACTGGAGAAAGTGTTGTATTTTATTTAATTGTTAAGTGTACAACTAAAATGTGCAATGACAAAAGCATTCTATTCTATTTAACTATTATGAAACTGTTTTCATGAGAAAATAGGAGCAATAGGAGATGTATATATAAAATTAAATTATATATATATATATACTGTATATTCATTCATTCATTCATTATCTCCCGCTTTATCCTCTATTAGGGTCGCAGTGGGGTTCCCCATGCCCATCCAGGGGAGAACGTCTCGGGCGCTGGGCAGATAGACCCAGGACAGGGCGCCAATCCATCGCTGGGCACACACTCACTCACACAGACACTCTCTATGTGGGGTAATTTTGAGAATTCAATTCACCTTGACCCATGTTTTTGGACTGTGGGAGGAAACCGGAGAACCCGGAGGAAACCCACGCGGACACGGGGAGAACATGGAAACTCCACCCAGATGGGGATTCGAACCGGGAATCGCTGAGAGGCGAACGTGCTAACCACTAAGCCACCGTGCCGCCTATATATATATATATATATATATATATATATATATATATATATATATATATATATATATATATATATATATATAAATTATGATTCATATGTGAATCATTTGTTCAATATACTAAAATATATTAAAAACATGTGATATTTTACAGCATCCCTCTGGCAGAAGTGCCCAAAATAGATCAATAATTTGGTCTTACATTCTTCATGCAGTGAATATATGATGCAGGAAATGTGTTAATTGCAGAACTGAGCTGAAACTCTAACAAGAATAATAAATCTTATATGTAAAAATGAACATGTAGAAACAGTGTTTATTTAGTAATAACATGCTAACTGTTAGAAATAAACCTGATTTAGCTGATTTTAATGTCTGTGCTTTAGCCTCAGACATCAGTGTGTGAATGATCTCAAGTCTAAGCCAAAATAAGGTTTTAAATAATGGTTTATTACTGTGCCCCTGCGTGCGATGTAATTTTCTTACTGAGCATGTGTATTTGCAAGGTGACAATGTTGTCCTCCCAGGCCATGTTGACTTCCTGATCAGAAGGTGGTGGCCTGTTCCAATTGAGCAGCTGGAAGTATTTATTGAGGACAGTCCTGATCTCCACCTGCCTCTCTGCAGGGTTGCTGGCATGCAACAAGTGAATCATGGCTGTCAGACAGCGCAGTGTGAGTCGCAGCATCTGTGGGTTCTTCGGCTCATTGGGAATTGGGAAGGGCCGAAGGCACCAAGAACGGAGCACAGACATGAGATCCTCCACGGCATAGGGTGTGATGGAAAGCAGACCGTTCTTCTGCAAAGACACAAACATTATTTTCACATATAGTATTTTGAGTTGTCCCTAATCTGCCCTAGTAGTGAAGTTAATTACAAGACACATACAGCAATCAGGGGTAGAAGGTATATAACTTACCTTGCACCCACTAATGACAGCCCCCTGGAGATGCACCAGTCGAAGAAGCAGATGATCGGGAATCAGCTCAGTCTCCTCCAGGCAGTCTGTGAACATGTTCAAGAACAAAAAAAACTAATTTGTACTTAAAGTCATTCATGCATCTTCAGTAACCAATAAGCATCCTGGTCAGATTTATGTGGTAATAAAAACCAAGAGTTGGCTAATGTAACTTGAATAACATAAACACACTTACAACCAGCATGTTTTTGGGTAATCAAACTAAAGCAATCTCATTTATCTAGATTATCTAGATTAAATAAAAATTACAATATAAACATTAGATTTTTCAAAAACAAAATGAATTATTTGCCTAATACTTTGGAGATATGTACAAGATAATTTGCCATACATATACAGAAATCCTAAAGAATGTTTAACCTATACAGAAGAAATCTATAAGTAACTTAAGGTTAAAAATAAAACCAGAATGTAGTGTTAAGCAACTATTTACAAAAGTGACGATGGGAAAAGTATGCCTTATGCAGCGCGGAAAGCACAAAATGCATTTGTGTGTGTGTTTGGGGCATAATGTGAAATAAACCTATCCGTGTCCATTTTAAGGGAGCAGCTCCATGTGCTCCCATGAGGTATTCCATTTTTCTATGCATGCTCCGTGCATATGCAGTAATATTTCATATAATGTATGTCTGCCTAGGTTGTTTACAGTGAGTGGTGCATCTATGATTTTGGTTGCAAGGATAGCAAAACGCCAGAATTTTACTTTATAAAATATTATATATTCTATATTTAAACCCAACCTATAGCAAAAAGTTTTTTATCTGTTGATTTAAAATATTTTTCCCTCAGATTACATAACTTAGACAGGGATTCACAGGGATACCTAGTTGTATTAGATATACCAAGATATACGGTTATTATACTCAACTCACACCTATTGTTAAAATGACAGTAATATATAAATGCATCAAAGAGAGCTAGAGTGGCACCTTGACATCTTTAATCTGTGGGTTTTCCTTCAAAGGTTTATCTGTCCATCTGAAGCCTGTCAGAATTGTTATAAATTAAATTATTACAAGCTCTCTGACAGATGCCTGAAGGTTTTGAACTGCTGGTTAAATGCCAAGTTAGAAGACAAACTACCCATTTCACTTACGATTTAGTAAACATGAGATGTCAAATGTTCCAACAAGACTATGGATTACATGCATGTCATGATTAATTGTGTCAGTGTTAGACATGACACATTTGTATGATCACCCAGAGGTTTTTAAAATAAAGCCAATTATCCCATTCCCAAATAGTAATTGATGTAAATAATAGCTACTTATATACTTATTAACTACAAATGAGTCTAGATGAAATAAGACAAGCTTTTTAAGAATTACTATATGGACAAAAGTATTGGGCCAACGACACATTTTACCTACAGTATACTATACCGGTTAGTCCCACAATGGCTAAATTTACTTATTTACAGTGGGAAAAGGACAATATTGCACAAGTTGTATGAAAGAAAGAGAGATTATTTCTTACAAAAAGCTATCTACAATAATTTGTAGCATGTCTGAAAATTTTCTCATGCCGTCATCATCTTCATTTTAGTTTATCCTAAAGGTGTTAGATGGGGGTGTGATCACGGTTATGTTTATTCCCACCACAAGCCAGCCATGGAAGAAAGCCCATAGAAAGGGTATTTCCCCAAACTGCAAGTGGTATAATTTATAAGCCAGCAGCATTTGATTGAAACACCTGATTGCATGATATGGATGGATGGATAATGATATGATAAAGTAATGAGTGAGAGTTATGTCCCTATACTTTTCTCCACATATTGCAAGTTTGCTTCTTTTTTCAGCAGTTAATTAATGGTGAAATATGTAGTGTACCATGAAAAAATGCAGGCAAATCCTCTGGCAAGGTGGGAGGCGAAAACTTATACTTGCTTCTTTCCAGCATGCTGACCTCCTCTCTGAGAAAACAGACAAATTTGTGTTCACAGTTTGTGATTTGTCTTAAAATGCTACAAATTTATCATAATTGTTAAGCATTTGGGATGCTATTATTTTAATAGGAGCAAAAGAAAATCTAAAATATATCATAAAAATGCAATTTAGATGTTAATATCAACTCATAGGCCACTTAGATTCATTAGATTCACCTTCTTGTTTCTACACTCATCCATTTCATCAGTTCTACTTACCATATACAGTATATGCACTTTGTAGACTTTAGACTAATGTTGTCCATTTGTTTCTGAATACCCATTAGTCCACTCTTACGATCATCGGGATAATAGGGAGTGGTTGTTTAGTTGTTAGGGTATCAATATAAAGTTTGAGAGTTCAAATCCCAAGTCACTGAAGTTACCAATGTGGGTTCTTGAGCAGGGCCCTTAACTCCTATAGCTCTAGAGATGCTGTATCATGACAATGTGGCCCAACCATACCATCAAGTTGGTACAAATGCAATGACTAAATGCAAATACAACATGTCCTACAGAACCACCATAGAGCAGGTACTGTATGGGTGATAAATAACATTTAAAAACACTATTATTAGACAATCAGAAACTCTCACACACAGATACACACCCTCCGACAAACTCACCCTGCCTGTCGCCGCCTCCATGTCTGATAAGGGTCAAAGAGATTTTCACAGAGCAGCAGGCCATGCTGTACCACCAACTGCAGCGTGCTTTGCTCCTCTGGCTTTTTTTTCAACTGTAACATACCCAAAGGCATCACACCTACATTGTTTTGTGTTTTAAAGACAGGTTTATGCGAATTTTGCAAATAGCTATTTTTAGACAGAAATACAGGTTTGTTCCGGCCCACAAGAAGTGTGATTACCTTTGATTAGGAGCAAAAAGTACACAGTGCAATATGTTATATTAATAACAACAATAATAACAATAATGATAATAATAATAATAATAATAATTATTATTATTATTATTATTATTATTAGAAGAAGAAGAAGCAGAAATAAAAATATATTATCATATATAAATACAAACTATATAAAAAAAAGGCAAAGTGACAGATTTCATAACACTTTCTTTACCTCATTAAAGCAGAATTTCAACAGCTTAATGGTCTCGAACACAAAACCAGGTGTTTTATCAGGGTCAATATTCTCCATGTTCCTGCAAGGTTATTGAAAGTAAATAAAAATATATTTCTTGCTCTCACCCATTATTTTCACCAGACTTGCTAAACCAGTCAGAAGACCAAAACCTGAGTCTAAAGAAAGTATTCAGCTGCATTGTTCATCCTTAACACCAAAACATAACTGCTGATTAATATGTAAATATGTTATCTTTTTGTTTCAGATGCAGCTCATTTAAGGAAAACACAGATATGCAGTCATTTTTAAAATACATGACTCATATATACTTCATTAGGCTTGAACAATGCTTTAAAGTAACAGTTACAGATAATATTGCATATAGTATCCAATTAACTTGAAAACAGTGTGCTTGTGGTCACTGGTGGGCCTTGCCTGCAGATAATAATGAAGAACTTAATGAGGAGTAGAGGGTGAGGGGTGCTGTTCTGTTCATGGCTGTGTAGGTGTAAGACGCTATGCCACAGCTGAGTGCCCAGGAAAACGAGAACATCTCGTGGCAGTAGAGGCACCTCTGTGTTCCACTCCTCCAAACTAAAAAAAAATACAGAGAGATGTAACACAGCTGAAAAAGAAGGCAATGAACTAAACTTATAAAGACAACATAAAATGAAGGTGTATAAATCTACCTAAAAGCATGTGAACACCTATATCACCTAGTAGATCTTCCTTTTCTCAAACTATGGGCAATGACACGCAGTTGCCCCATGTAGTTTTGAATATGTTGAGAGGACTTTCCACAAAATTTGAAAGTGCCCTTTCAGTAAAATAGCAGTAATATAGGACAAGACACATTTTGCAGGTTATTAAACTTTATGGTTATAGAACCTTGTTGGAACATAAAAATATTTCTATTTCCTAAAGAAATCAGAGAAATATGGCTCAAGTGTCTTATTTAGGGCCGATTGTATTAAGAATACATTTATACTTTATTAAGACAGTAAAAAATGTAGATGTCAAGGCATTGTTTAACAGTTACAGAATCACCCCAAAACACCTTACAATCTCTGTTTAAGAAATGAAAATTCTTCTCCACAGCAAGCCAAATAAGTAAACCTACAGAAGTTTCATCTTAGAAATATTTTAGTAGTATGGATTTTGTAATATCTTTTTATAAACCTTTCAGGCTGTCTGAGCTCCAAATGTTTTACTAAAGATTTTTAAAACAAGACATAAGTCAGTTCTAGGCATCTTACTCAACACTCGTTACCCAGAAGGACCAAAATAGAAACAAACCAAAACAATTATTTCAGACATTTTGAATGAACTGGCCATTAGGTTAATGTAATGTCACTGTGCCAAAATCCTTTAAACTTTAAAAAGCCTGGTTATATCCACAAATGAATCAGATCACTGTAAGATATCACATTTTTTTAATAGGATTATTTGTTTAAAAGGTGTATGCTTTTTAGCAAATTCATCAATCCAAGTTTGTTACTTTGTGTACTGCTTACTCCTGACATGAACTGTGTTAGTATTAGTGTATCAGGTCTAGTTCAGTTACTTTGTACTGGTTTTTGTCTCTGTATTTGCCTATGTTCTGATAATTAATTAATGTTCAGCCTTGTTAATTTATTCCTATTTTGTTTGCCTGTTGCATGCCTTCTCTTAGAGTATTCAAGCCCTGCTATTTTCATGCTTAAAGAAAGATTGTCAATTCATTTAGTTAGCCCAGCTCTGTGTAAGTTCTATTTGACATGAAACTTGTCTTAGTTGATAAATATGTACCTTTGTGTTAACGCTACCTGGCAATGTGACAGTTACCTATGTTACCACAATATGTCTTTTTCAGTATTGAAATTCAGTACTACTTGGTCTATTTAATTGAGAAACGCAAGTGATTTTTAGACCAGAAAGCCATATTTTATTTGATTAAGAAGCTTTCAGTCAAGTGATATCAATTCAGTGTGCAGTAGCAATAAAACATACTAAAATATCATATAATAACTTGTTCAATATATGTCACCACTGTCATTGCCACTTTACTTTTGCACTTAATTGTAGTGCTGCATTTTTCTTTTGCTTTATTAAGTCCTTATTGTTTAAATTGCCACTTCATTCTTATTATATATGTATTTTTTGTACATTATATAACTTGAGCAACTGTAATGTGCAATTTCTCTCTGGGATTAATAAAGTATTCCGATTTTTAGAACTGTGACAAAACAACTTAACAACTTCCAGTTATTTAAGGATAATGCTTCATAGATGAAAATATATTGGGTTCAGAAAATATGTATTCACAGTAGAAACTATTAAATATGATTTAAAAAAAACACTATTTATTTTAGCTTTGAACACTTAAAACTCGACATGCCAAATATGGGTGTAACCTGCATGCTGCCAACTACAACATGATGACATGACTTCAGTAGTCTATATGTATTTATTTATTATTTTGATTGTGTAAATTGCAGCATTTGAATATAAACTGAGTTTATGCCATTCATAGTGAAGAGTCCGAATAGATCCTGGGGTTCAACATAACTAAACATCTTTGGTATGAAGCAGAATGCTAAACGAGTGATTAAGCCTGGCCTATTTACAGCACATATGACACAACTGCTTCTCTTAAACATCTTAAGTTTTTAGGAAGATGGGAGCTGCTATAATTGTCAAGCGTTCTTTGTAACTTGGCCATTAATTAGCAAATGATAGTTAAGTTTTTACAAAACAGCGAATCAGAATCAATCATGTCATGTATCTGCTGTTATTTGTTTAAGTTAATAAATTTGAATTTAGTTGATTAAGAGTCAATGTACACTAACTTTACTACATATCATTTAAACAGTAACTAATGCCACATTTCACTTTGTGTTCAAATACAAAAAACCTAAACAGTGTTTCAATCAAAATTCATTAAATCAACTATTCAACAGTAATATACAATATAAATGTATATTAACAAATACATTCAGGAATGGTTATTTAGTCTGCTTTACAGTTTACTGTTTAAATCAAAGTGAGCTTATACAATTTTTGGTTAATTTTACATGTGCACCTCTTGTAAATACTATCTAAAAATTTGATACTTGGTATCTGTACTTTGCATCGATTGTTTTCATTGTCTGACTTGGTAAAATGTCTGCATTTTCATGCTTCATTGAGACTGTTGGATATATAATCAGCATTTAATTGACTTACCGGCGTGGCTCCAGGGACTGCACATCGATGATTTTTTCAAAGGATGTCACAAATGCTTCCAGCCACTGTTGCAGGTAGGTCACATCTTTCTGCAGGACAGAAAAGGAAAGTATCGTGTAAGTTTTAGCCTGTTTGGACCTGACATTAAGAACTGGATTGGGTGAAAATATCACATGTAAAGTTGTCAAGTACAAGTGTGAACGCAACTAAATGCATTGAGGACACAATGAGATCTGATCACTCTGATGACATTTGGAGGTTGTTTGGGCCACATTTGTTTAGCAGTCTGCACAGGACTTTATAGCCACACAGGTGTTTTACATACCAACTGACATAATCTGCAAAAGTATGAAAACTCATACTGGGTGATACAATATTGTAAATTTATTAAAGTAAAGCAAAGTTATTATTTCAAGGATGTATAAAACTTTTAACAATAGGCATTATTCAAAGATTTAAAAATTGAATAGTTATTAATCTTACAATACACATGGTGCTTCATTTGCACTTCATTACACTGTCTATAACATCGTTTGTGTTGCATTCATAGACATGTCCAGCCATCATAATCACCTTATTTTCAAATGCTTTTGTTTTGAACATTATGTGGATAGCTGTACATTAAGAGGTGTGACCTACAGACTACCCAAGCTTATATCAGAGCAACAGGATGTTGCGCTGGGTGCTCCAGTACCATGTCACAGGGAGGATATTGCAAGGCATAAACCACATCTTTTACTGGTTAAGTGCAAGCAATGCCAAAGGGAGAACCTAGATTCCTTACAGATCTTACAGAACAAACGTTAAAACTAAGACATTACAACACTGCATGGTTACAAAACCCCGGTACTTGTACAAAAACAACAAAGAGGGAAGTTTAATATGACTGATGACTGGGAGGAGGTTGTGCTATAGTAGAGTACAGTTTAAAATTACACTTCAGCAGGAAGATAGCATCAACACATGCAATTATTTCAGTCAGCTTGTCAGTTTCAGTTTGGCTTACTACTCTCATGGCCTATATCCAATAGTACAGTGTTACAAGTATTTCTAATCATGTTAGTAGATTGTATTGGAATGGCATTTGGGTCTTTCACAAGGACTTCACTTTCCTAAATTTGCCACAATACAGACTTTAATTGGATGTTTTACATGTGTTAACACTGGCAACAACTACACGATTACATTATCATTCATTTGTAACTTCTGTCACATGAAAGTGCAGATCTTCCATTATTGATGAACGCTACTGTCAACTTATGAACCTTTGTATATACCACTTTTCTTAGCTCTAATGCACTAGCCCTTTAAACTTTAACTATTAAGGTTATGTATTCATTAGCAAATGCATTTTAAAGAATCAGTTACGTAAATTAAGTGATGCTGTTATGAACCCTTGATTATTTAATTATAATTATAATTAAATACTTTAAAATATATAATTTTTTATCTTTATATGGTCATATGTTAACAACACTTAGAGAATAAGATATAAAATGCATTTATAATATGTGAATACAGGCAAGTACCTGTAGGGCTGCACCTAATGATTACTTTTCAATCGATTAATCTAATGACTCTTTTTTTCCTTGATTAGTTGAATAATCTAAAAACTATTGCTCTAATGTGATTTTGTTTGGAATTAAAATAACTTCTCCAAAATAATGAAAAACAAATAATAATAAAAATAACATTTTATTGACTAAAATCCCTATCTGGGTGTAGTTTCCATGTTCTCCCCGTGTCCACGTGGGTTTCCTCCAAGTTCTCCGGTTTCCTCCCACAATCCAAAAACATGGATCAAGTCAATTGAGTTCTCCAAATTGCCCCATATAGAGTGTGAGTGAGTATGTGCCCAGTGATAGATTGGCGCCCTGCGCCCGAAACGTTCTCCCCTGAATGGGCATGGGGAACCCCCCGCGACCCTAATATAGGATAAAGTGGAAGATAATGGATGGATGGATTTTATAGACTATATCTTGACTATATATTTTTTTGTTGACTATATACGATCGTGGACATTGATCTGAATGCGATATGAAAACATGGTACATGAGCGTCATTAAGAAAAGCTGCATGTATCTACATTGGAGGACAAAGAAACGGTTTGTAAATCACTTCTAATAACTGAAACATGTTAAATGTGTTAAAAGTATTAAAATAATATGCTAAAATAAAAAACAAGTAAACCAAACCTACATCGCTGTTTTTCTGCCATGTGGACGTTTTGCTGCACAGGATGTTTGCGCTTTAAATGCTCGTGCATAGCAGTTATACTGTTGTGAAAAGCCATCTCCACTTTGCAAATCTGACAGTGGACCACGCTGTTGTGTTTCTTTGTGAAGTGCTCTCACACTTTAATTTTGTTGACATGTCGACGCAAGTTATGCAAATCGACGTAATCGATTACATCGACATAGTCGATTGATTGCCCCAGTCCTACTGGCAAGCAAGACCAAATGAATATTAGGTTTTAACAAACTATATAGACAAAATTATTGGGACATTTACATATTACACATAAAAGACCATTAGATTGCTTAAGTTGGTCTCCTCTTTGCATCTATAGCTTTCACTCAATACTGCTATAAGATTTTGAATGATATGTGTGGGATTTTCTGTATTTCCACCCAGAAGGACATTTGTGAGGTAAGACACTGATGTTGTATAAGGGGTGCCCATCCAAAGGAAGAAAGTTTTGGGCATTGAGCAGATACAGCCAGCACAGGACACCAATCTATCACTGGGCACACACTCTCTCACACACACAGAAACACACTATACAGTATAGGGGCAATTTAGAGCAGACAATTTACCTTGAATCCATGTTTTTTGGACTGTTGGAGCAAACCGCAAAACTTGGAGGAAACCCACAGGGACATGGGGAAAACATGGAAATTTCCACCCAGATTGGGATTTAAACATGGATTCCCAGCACTGAGAGGTGACTATGCTAACCTTTATACCTACAAACACTGGACACTGTTCTTACATTCAATACTGTGCAAATGTTTTAGGTGTGAAAAATGCTGTAAACTAAGAATGCTTTCAAAAATATAAATAACAATATTTTTTATCAATTTACAATATACAAAGTGAGTGAAAAAAAGAAAAATCTAAATCAAACCAATATTTGTTGTTACTACCCTTTGCCTTCAAACCAGCATAAATTCTTATAGGTACATTTGCACAAAGTCAGGGATTTTATAGGATTATAGTGAGGTGTATGATCAACCAATTATACCAAACAGGTGCTAATGATCATAAATTTTACAAGTAGGTTGAAACACAGTCATTAAGTGAAACGGATAAGCTGTTAGGATAAGCTAGGAGGCTTAAATCTGAGTGAGGAACAGCCAAACTCTGCTACCAGGCTGAGGTCATGGAAGACAGTTTCATGTCACAGGTTATACACCATGGCAAGACTGAGCACTGCAACAAGACAAGGTAGTTATACTGCATCCCAGACAAACATTTCCAAGCAGACTGGGGTTTCAAGATGTGCTGTTCAAGTTATTTTGAAGAAGCACAAAGAAATAAGAAACGGTGAGGATCATAGACTCATTGGTCACCCTTCTTGCAAGTTTGGGGCTGCATTTCTGCAAATGGAGTTGGAGATTTGTTCAGGATTAATGGTATCCTCAATGCTGAGAAATACAGGCAGGTACTTATCCATCATGCAATATCATCAGGGAGGCATATTATTTGCCCAAAATTCATTCTGCAGCAGGACAACGACCCCAAGCATACAGCCAATGTCATTAAGAAATATCTTCAGGGTAAAGAAGAAGAAGAAGAAATCCTGGAAGTGATGCTATGGCCCCACAGAGCCCTGATCTCAACATCATGGTGTCTGTCTGGGATTACATGAAGAGACAGAAGAATTTGAGAAAGCTCTACATCTACAGCAGATCTGTGGTTAATTCTCCAAGATGTTTGGAACAACCTACCCGCCGAGTTCCTTCAAAAACTGAGTGCAAGTGTACCTAGAAGAATTGATGCTGTTTTGAAGGCAAAGGGTGGTCACACCAAATATTGATTTGATTTACATTTCTCTTCTGTTCATTGACTGCATTTTGTTAATTGATGAAAATAAACCACTAACACTTCCATTTTTAAAGCATTCTTAGTTTACAGCATTTTTTCACACTTGCCTAAAACTTTTGCACAGTACTGTAACATATATCTCTAGTATAGGGAAGCATTTTTAGGCATAGGCAAACTAGATGAGTGCCTCATATGCACAGGTGCCTTGTAAGTAATTAAAGGAACACCAAATATTTCATGTTACAGCAAAAAATAGAAATCCTTCAGGTACTGCCATAACATGTTCCCACAGGAACAAAACACCCCAAGCACTACTATAGCAAATAAGTGAGCATATTTGGCTTTAGCCATTACCACTGGTTAAAATGTCAAATGTAAATACAAAACAAATGATTTTCCTACTTTTTTATACTTCTTTTATATAAGAAATGATGCCATAAAAGAAACATCAGATACAGAAATAGGAAAAACATAGTAGGTTGTCAACTGATCAAAGATTTTAAGTACAGATTCATAAACTGATGGATTGCACAATGTCTAGCGGATATGCACCCATGCATTATCATAATCCTGTTATTAAATTTAGCTACTGCCAGACAACTAGTCATGGCACGACTCATCTCTCTAGGCCCTGAGATGGTAGAAGTCTTTATAGACACATCCTCCAGTAACGTTGAATCACAGGGCAAGACTGAACACAAGGTATCATGTGAGGATCACCCAAAGTGGACCCTAAAATATCGGAGCATGCCGCAATGTTGCTTTGAGGCATAGTGACATCCTGAAATGGCTACAAAGGAAGTCCCATTTTCCACCTCACCACAAACAAGTCACAGGTTTAACACATGTTGAATGTTGTGTACAAAATGATAAAACAGCGCCACTCCAATAAATAAGACTGTACACAATGCACATTGTCACAATCCATTTGAATAACCAGTAAACGGGAAAACCATCTGAAAAAGAAAAATGACCAGTTACCAGTTGGTGTTCTGATGGGGGCCAGTCCATGTCTCATGGCATGTGAAATAAAGTGCAAGTGGGGTAATAGAACCCCAGTCTCTTCAGTGTGTCACCGTGTCTTCTCCACCATATCGTCTATGTTAGATTTCTGCTTTTTACGAACTCACACATACTCCACTGCTCATTTGTTCCCTCTCTCTACTTCTGACAAGCAACCAGGAAATGCCAAGTCACTTAAAATGAAGCACATTTCCTCTACTCATCATTGCTTCCGTTTCTGCCTCTGCTGCTGTCTCAGTGGTGGATTTGTGTTGTTCTTCATCAACTAAGGAATATACTTCTGTTTATGAAGTGGAGTGAGGCTGAAAGCGGCACAGAAGAACAGTGATTCATCCTCCAACAGTAACCCAGTCATCAGAAGAATAAAGTATTCAATTGGCTATTAGAAAGGTCATGGATGGTACAGCCTTTCTGAAAACTAGGTGTCTAAATGCACGGCTTATCTTAATTTCATTTAATATTGCAAAAAAAGATAACAGAGTAAAATAATATAAAAACAAACATTATGGATAATGTACATCAAACATAATAATAAATATCTTAGTAAATATTGCCAAAATTTTGAACTATAATCATACAGACACAAGCATTTGGAGTTAGAAGGCTGATGTTAGACAGCTTACTGAAACATGTGAGCACGAAGAAATATTGTGCAAACCCTAGATAGCACATAAAAGTATAAACAGTAGCTCGGATGCACACGTGACCCGTACAACCTCAGATGGCAACCTGAAGTCACTACTGTTACTACTGTACTTGTACTAAGATTTACCTTAGTAATTGTGCACAACCTACACCAATAAATAACACGAACATATGGAAAAAATGTGTATACCAATCCGTCTCTGACACCACTCAAAAACATTATCTTCTAAGATGCAAGAGCTGCACAGATTAAACCAGTGTGCAGTAAGCAACATGGATGGCCCACGGCTTCTACCAATGGCCAGCAGTGGATTAGCGTCCTACGGCTCGTCAACTGGGTTCTCTATTGGTCAAGTCCATCACAGAGCACAGAACAAAGTTTATTTATTGAAATAGCATTATCAGCTTCACAATATTCCAAACCTAAATCTCAAAAGAGCAAACGGGCTACAAGGAAAAACTCCCAAGTATTTTGTTTATATTTGCTTGGAAGAAACAGTTTGAGGGCCAAGGTTCAGCACTGCAGTGACATCGATGTGGTGGTAATTTATTGTGTGTTTTTCTGGTATGAAATGATCCAACAAAAGTAACGCTGGAAATTTTGTTTAATTGTATATGTATGTGTTTAATACCTGAAAAGCATTAATAGCACTTTCAGAACAGTTACAAGTAATAGTGATGGGGGTCAGACTACTGTTAATATCTCTAATTCCATGTTTTTGGAATGTTAGAGGAAACCAGTTTACAGATGACTCTCATTCACTGTGCACATTATTACAGTTATTACAGGTTCATCTTGTCACTTAACCTTGTAAAGTCAGAGGCAGAGGCAGGCACATTTGTTGCTGCACAGTTGTGTTAGTCATCCTCTAATTCATCTTCTTCCTCGTCTTTGTTCACAGGATATTGCTGACATGATGCTGATGCTTGGATATTTTGTGAATTATTCTCAGTCAAACTATGACTCTATGGGTTTTAATAATTCTAGTGTCATACTTTATCTGATCCACTACCACCAGTGCAACACACACTAACACACTACTATGTTTGTGTCAGTGCAGTATTATGAATCATCCAGCACGTAGAGAAATACATGGACTATATTCTGTTATTGTAGACAAATTGCATTGATGTGGTAAGTGGAACTGATAAAATAAAAAATTTGTTTAGAAACAAGGCGGTGTATCTTAAAAAGTGACCAGTGAGCATATACCAACATACTATATATGATTTAAAATAAGGTCACCTGGGACATGAATATTAGGATTATAATATTGTAACCATTAAAATGCTATTGTTAATGATTGCATCCTAAATTAAATTTTAATAAATATTTTATGCACTGGGTACAGGCTGTGTAATATGTTGATGTATTGCAAAAATAAATAAATATTTTAGTTACATTTTTATTGATGTAACAATCTCATACATCCCAGTCCCAAGTATTATTTCCATTCAATACAAACAACACTTCTCATCCTGACTTTTAAAAGCTATTTACCTACAAAGAATATCAGAAAATGCCTCCAGGAGTATTTCTGTGTACAATTCAGAAACAAATTTGGTTTTAAATATAGTAGATACCTTCATTTGACATACATATAATCACATTTAGACACGTTTAAAATCCAGAAAAGTTGAACATTGTGCCCAAAACTGTTTTTAAAGCTGTTCAGAAAGCCTGCAATTGTTAACTGGAAACTTATAAAATTATCAAATAGGTACATCAGTATGACTCAGTACAGCACACTGCAGATAAGACGATTGCTATGACTGTAATGAGCACCTTTTTGAAGTTTTATTGCACAAGTCTAATAAGCATCTTGTCTTTCAGCTAAAAAGCATAATCGGTGAAACATTTAGTTCTTCTTAAGGCTTTCATTAACAAAAAAGACAACAATTAAGTCAGAGGAAGATTCTGATAAATAACATGTATAGCTGCACATCCCACAGTAGGATAAGTGTAAGATGTGATTTTCTGGAAACTAGACATTCTCACATAAGCTTACACACACTACATTTTTTGAGGATAACATGGGGCTCTGCATACAGTTAAAGATGATAGGGAGTATCACATTCCAACTTGACAACAGACCTAAACATAACATTAAAATTAAAAAGATTGGAGGTTATTGAGGTAAATGTTTTTGAGAAGACAAGTTAAAACACTGAACTTAATCTAGTGCAGGAGTAATATGTCAACATAATCTTATCAAGTTAGAGCCTGTACCTCCTTTCACCTATTTTCCTTGCAGTACGGTATACTGATGCATAAACACACCTGATGCTATATAATAAATTCTGAAGTCTGACGAATCAAAAAATAAGCAAATAGCATCCCTGACTACATTTAGAATAAAATCTAAATTAACTTTGAAATGAACAATTTATAATTTTAAAATGTTTACCAGATGCATTAATAAAAAATAAAAAAACTGGTAACCTGGTAAACTGGTAACTTCACACAGCAAAGACCTGTGCTCTCTATTGGCCCTTAATGGAGAACAAACTCAGGGCCTTCATAGTGTAAAGCATAAGCAAGAACTGTTTTGTTGCCAAGTCACCCAATATAATGTCTTTAAAAATAATTCATATTAAATAATGTGTCAGAGAAACTTGGGCAAATATTTATATAATATAAAATATGTGGTAATAAATGGAAGTCACAGTAAAAACTGGGTTCATCATAATACAATAGAAAAGGAAACTTTTTAAAAACTGATTTTAGAAGTGAAACTAAAAAGGAAAAAAACGTTCACTGTAACTGGAGAATTTGATTTGATACTGACACCTGGTGACAGGGGAAATGATTCTTTCTAAGGAAAAGACCCATAGACCCATAAACCCATTAGACCAAATAGTGTAAATCATTTTAGCTATAATAGTGTTTATATATAATATTTTAGCTATAATAGTGTTAGCTATAATTTTTTGAGGTATAATTCTGGTAATGACATGTGGATCTAGACAGCTGATGTGCTAGAATGTCACTGGCAGGTTTAGATTATAAAAATCAATAAAAATTAGCCAACTGACATTAAACACTTTTTAAAAATAGTTACGTCAGTGTTTTTTCTGTAATTTATATTTATCTACTGCTCAATTTGTCATAGGCAGTGTTGCAGGGGTAGATGCAGGTAATCATGCTAGGTTCATATCAAACTAAAGATTGGACTTGATTTGAAATGCATATTGTTTCAGTTTAGTCACACTTATCTTATTCATTTTAAATTTTAGTCTTTTTCTTTGACACATTTAATCTAACATTATTCTTTCACAGACCAATAACTATACATGGGTGTGTTAGAGTAGCAAAAACATGTAACTATGCAGGGCAGGGCTGTATTCCAATTAACGATCAAGGACTACCAGTCAAAAAGCACATTTCTGAAATAGTATGTGCTTTACTAGCATGCCTTTTTAGCCTATTATGCAAGGAAATGCTATATCAATTAACTTTTATCTTTCATCAAACTAATTATGTGACATAACTGCGCTGCCTACTTCGACATTAGGCTCTTGTGTCAGACACCACTATTGGTTTATAAACAATTTAATGTAAAAGTAAAATATAGTATATAAAATATAGTAAAAGTAAAATATACAAATCAACTTAAAATTACCAGTAAAAATTGGGCTTAAATGAGAGAAACTAGGCCACTTTCAGTAATGTAGGCTGTTTCTTTAGGGGAAAACAATATATAATTGGAAAACAGAGAAATGAAAATGTAGGAAAATGTTATTAACGAATGATCATCCAGGTTTAGCTAATACACCCAGTTAAAATAAAGCTCAGTACCCACAGTTTAGGTTTTCTCGAGAAGATGTGGCAGTTACTTCAAACTAACTGAAAAACACTAAATTTAGGTAAATCATGCGCTCAGGGTTCTGGAAAGTACTGGAATTTATCTGTAGCAGGTCTATACTTGTCTTACTGACAGAGAAGTGAGTGTTCTACTGGGGAGAATTTTCCTAATAGAACGGGTAGATCTCCCTAGTGTTGAAAAATACTTTCAGTGTTAAAAATTTCCATCAGTTACTATGTGCAATGTGCATATTCTTACAAGCTATTTTGGCATTATACAAACAAAAATCATTTTTGCAAGGATCATTGCTCTATTGTAACATGTGGTATGAATACCACTTCATGTGTCAGATGTATTAAAAAAATGAAAGCTTAAAGATCAGGCCCTTTTTTGGTAAAATGTAATTAAAGTGTCTGTCTCATAAATAAGACAAAAGTGGATGTCACAGCATGGGATTACACCATGTGTTTTTCAGACATTGTTAAACAACCTAACGTAAAGATGTAATTGCGTACAATTATTATTATTTTTTTTTTATTTTATGTTTTATATATTTTATATAAAGTTATGTTGATATCACTTAAATCTATATGTATTTATATATATAATATATATTTTTCAGTTGTTGATATGGAAAATGGGATCAAATCAATCATGTTATATAATATCTTAAGACAATCTAATTAATCCTGTAAAGTTTTAAATAATTCTTTTGTTATTTTCGATTAAATTTTCTAAAATAGAGCTTCCTGACATTACATTACATTACATTTAGTCATTTAGCAGACGCTTTTTTGTGTTATGAGAACATTACGAGTCAGAAGTTATGCAGAAGTTATCCTGACCTCACTGTATATTTTTCAAACACTCTATTAGAAAATGGTAGTCCTTGCCTTGATATCAAAAAAAGGTCACAGAAGAGCATTAAATATTTTATGTTTAAAACAAGATTCTTATTAAAATTAAGATTCTTTAATAATGTGACTGATGTAGACAGACTGGTAAATTGCAGTCTTAGAAAGATGCAAATGGTCAGCAGCAATCAATTATCCATAAAGCAGCAGGATGGTTGTGTGATAGTTGTTGAGTATTGATGAACGTTACTCATCCTATGAATACATTCCCCACAAAAGAATACAACATACTCAAGCCAAGTCTATTTGACACAAAGCAATATATCACCATAGGTTCATGCTATAGTTCTATCTATACTGTCTTATTATTACTGAGCTATATTAACTACAAATTTAAACTGTCTGAAAGCATTTAGGGAGTACAGAAAAACAACACTAAGTGCCTGGCATACGTTATGGAATGTTTTATGAATGTTCCGGAAAATGGAAACACTTCGGTTGTCGGATTAGAAATCAAACTCATAAGTCATTTTGAAATTTGTATCGCACCATGTGATACAAAATCTGCTTTTATTTATAAATATAATTAAGAATTTTGAATTTCATACAAATATGGGTGAGTGAAATGTAATAACAAAGAAAATATTTGGACATTTGAAATTCTTCCAAGTTATACTCCTTTCTTTAAGTTCTTTAACCAGCAGGTGTAGGCATGCAAATTTGGCTTTTGTCAGCTGTTGCACTGTTGAATACACAAGTCAAGTTTAAAATTCATCTGAATCATAAGAATAGAAATGAATGCAAGGTCCTGTGCTCTCTGAAAAAATGCCAATACACATTATTATGCATTATATGAGTACAAAGCATTTGTTTTGTGTGTATACAGTACAACTACACTGACTTTATTCTGAAGGAGACTTTGTTCATGATGTTATTCTACTTTACTTACGTGTGTGAGACTGTGTGTGTGTGTGTGTGTGTGTGTGTGTGTGTGTGTGTGTGTGTGTGTGTGTGTGTGTGTGTGTTTGTGTGACAGAGAGAGAGAGAGAGAGAGACTGTGTGTGTGTGTCCGTGCGTGTGCGTGTGTGATAGAAACCGAATGGAAATAAATGTAAACTGATTTTTGCCTTTCCATTGAGATCATGCCTGGACTGGTCAGGCTAGATGTAGAAAAAGGCCCATTCAATGCCCTGGTCTGGTCTGTGAGGTTATTTGTATGGGTAGGTCTACTACAACTAAAGGAAGTACACATGCTATAGGACATACAATAAGACATTTGTCAGATGTAAGCTTAAAATTTCTTTAGTTTCTTCTGTTCCATCCAGGGCTTTATATTTGCATGTTCTTTTACATTTTAGACTTAGACTGTGTTCTGTAGGTCAACAACAAGTCTGACCAGTGATTCATTCATACTGTAGCTCAAGCTGGATTTCTTAAGACTGCATATCAAACTACATCTCACTACAAAAGAAACTCTAGATACAAATATTAATTGAGCTGTCACTGATGTACAAAAGATCACTGAAATGTGTAGGCTGGAATGGAAGTTGACAAGACTAATTCTGCACTTCATTGCCAAGACTCATTCTCTATCCCGTTCCTTTTCAGGATGAGTCCTTTCAACTTGATGTGTGTTTTAATAAAGCATAAGATAGCAATGATGAAAAAGCTGAATCATAATACATTTTTATAATATATATTCCTAAGTATTTATTATATTTTTTAAGACAGTTTAACAGTTTTAATTTTATTATTTGAATAACAGCATGCCCACAGACTCCATCTTAATTGCTTTACACCAGACCATCAATTAGCTTCCAGATACCTTCAGCCTGTGCAAATATATGGCATACATTTATATTATTTAGCAAAAAGCTTATTCAGAATTAGTATTCCTCAACAACCCAGGATTTTAAATTCACTTATGACCTCAACTTTAGAACCCTACTTAAGTGGTAACATGATAGTATTTGGGCTGGGTTATCAACACTGTAGCTCACAGTCCAGTACCTTAACTACTAAGCCAACATTGCATAGGTCATTTGCCAAAATGACTATTTTCACTCTATTGCCATCAGAACGGCTTTTTCGTTCCTTGAAGGCAACCACAGAGAGGATGAGGAAGAGTTTCTTCTCAATGGCTATTCGGACTCTGAACCAGGACTAAACGGACACAAATCCCACCGACAAAATCTTCATAATGCAAACAACTTTTTAAACTCTGCACTGCATTATTTGCATACAGATGCACTATTATCACTTTAATTCTTAGTTATAAACAATTTTGAAATTTTTATCCGTACAGTTCCACATTTGTATTTGTATAGTTTCTCTTTTTTTAACTTAGGATATTGTCTAAAAAGGATTTTACTGCTGGCTGTACCGTGCATGTCTACGCATGTGACAAATAAACTTGAATTGATTTGATTTGAAAATGGTTTTGATTTGATTTGAAGACTACTATATCATGCACTGATATAGGTTTTCTCTTGGTTTTTATATTTGTTGAAACTTAACCATCATTTCCTGCTTTCTTTCTGTAAAGCTATATAAATATGGTGTTGTTTGTGTACCATCATTTGCTTTTGTGAGTACTGCCTTCATGTCAGCTGTGCTTTGCTGTGTCTGTACTCTTTCCTCCAACAACAACAGGAAAACTGCTTTTTATATCTCTGATGTTAACAGACCCTTTTATTTTCAAAACAATATGTAAAAATGATGTTACTGACTGTATTGTTGTGTGATTGGTACTTCGTTTGATTCTATTTAAACTAAAGTTTTTTTTAATGCTTTCTGATAACAGATTTTATTATGACAGCACAGTGAAGTGGTCAGTGCTCTCATTTTACAGCAAGAAGGTCACATGTTTGAGTTCTGGGCAAAAGAATATTAAGGTTCCTTCTGTATTCAGCCCATGTCAGCATGGGTTTCCTGAGTCTTTTTCCTTGTATGTTGTGTCTGTCTGTCTTGCATTGGACTTGCAACCAATTTCTCTGCCTTTTGCCTTATGCAGTAGGATACATAGTGTCCTGTTCAAAATTTACAGATTTATGAACTTACATGTTATTTAAAACCTCCTTAACCAAGTTAAACCAACATTAAAAAATAGTTAAACCAATATGATTAAATCAGCATTATTATACATGTATGTATGTATGATGTATGATTGTACATCACCAAAGCTGACACATTTAGCTAAATTGTTTGGGTGTTCTGATAAATAAATGGCAAAGATGCCAATATAAACATGACTCTAGCTTACTCAGATCACAACAGCCATACGCCAACACTTAGTTTCCCAGCAAAGTCATCAAATACCTCACAAAATGACAAGGCCAACAACATGATGCATAACGGATTCGCTACACAGAATACACCCCCTAATTTGATTCAATTTGAAATACAACAGCCCTGTTACATGGATCTAAAGATCACTAATAAACAGGTTGCTGCAAGAGGTTACTAGTGATAGCAGCCATAACAGGAAGTGGTTTTTATCACATCACTATGCAGCACAGCAGGAGGAAGTGGTATGACATAGAGGCATCTTTGCTTTCACAGCCAGGTCAAAGAAACCCTGCAACGCAGAAACAGCTCAGCCTTTGTGACCGGTATGTACCTGTATCACCTGTTGTGATTGCCTGCTATTATGTCAGGAACATGCTGTTTATGATTTCAGAGCATAAAAGCATTTACCTATTTCTGATAGGTATTACACCCCCCCCCCATTTCTGGGGAAGTATAACACTCTGCACATAAATGCACTATGTGGTCTTCTCTTGTTCTTTAAAAAGAAAATAACAACAACAACTGTCAAGCAGAAGACCAATTAGACTTGGAGAAAAAAAAACATCAAAACTCATTAAAAAGAGAATAGAATTTTTTTAATAAAAAAGAATAGAGCCTCAGTGGTTGGATTGTTGTAGATATTAAACATAAGCCTAGCCTTAATGCCAAAACCTTTAGGCCAAAGTTGTGTAACACTACAGACTGGTGCTTTAGTTCTACTGCTGGATTTATTTTTCTTACATTCTCCTATATAAAAAACTATAATAGTGGAGAAGATTAAATAAAAATCAGTCATATATAACTAACTACCTCGTCAATGAATTATTTGTACTATCCAGATCAGTTTTTGTTGGAGTTTAACTGCTTCATAAATGGCTTTCATGTCAATTTCCCAAAAAGTACTGGTACAACAGATAAAGTGATAATAAACAATCAATTATCTCCGATTTACATATCAATATGTCAGACAAGGTGTGCCATCATCATATAAAGGCTGACAAACAAGGCTAGACGGGAGAGGAATATGATGTTTGTGAGGGAATTGAGATGAGCATGTACAAGTGTACAAAGGTTAATTTGTAATAAATGGAGTTGAGGAAATTTGACAACTTTAAATATTTGTGGTTGAGTGAACAAAGTAATATAGAATGTAATAGAGAGGTGAAGAAAAGTGTGCAAGTAGGGTAGACTGAATGACGTAGAGTTGCAGAAGTGATTTGTAATTGATGAGTATCTGACAGAGTGAAAAGAAACATTTACAGGACAGTATTGAAACCTGCAGGACCAGTATTGAAAATGATACATGGCAGCTTAGAGATGGTGGCACGAAGGTACAAGAGAGACCTGTAAGTAACAGAGATGAAGATGATGCAATTCACAATAGGAAACAGGAAACCTAAACAATTGAAATAGACCAACACTCTAATATAAGGTGCAAATCTATGGAAAAAAAGATGCTTTAAACATTTTGAAAAGCATTAGTGGGAGTCTTGTCCTCCACCCCTTCGCAACCTGATGTCACATACACTGCATTTAGCAGTCTTGTTGTTTTGTGTTTTTTTAATTACAATAAAATATCTTTTAAATGAACAACAAATTAGTCAAACCAACAACTAACATTTTTTTCTCTCACTCAGAGGCAACCTACAGCAGCATCATTATAAAATTTGGAAAAAAATGTTATGTCATGTCATGTTATGCATGTGGTCTGGTGCAAAAAAATATCTATACCTTGATATCAAAATATCAAGGTGGGTTCACATCAGACAGACATGTGAACCCACCTTGATATGTTCATGACAAAATGATGTCAGTATTAGACCAGACAGCAATGCAGGCTTGGATAATATCCTTAATTAATCCAGATTTGGAAAACTTAATCTTCAGTGGTTTAAGATTCATGTATTTATATTGTGCTTTTTACAGTTCTACATACTCTCAAAGCAGCTTTACAACTATTTAAGCCTGAACCCCCAAAGAGCAAGCCAATATGACATCACAAAGCAAAACCTACAGGATATTGTTTGTTTATATAAGAAGAAACCTTGTAAAGACCAAGGCTCAGGGAATTCTTGTCCTTGAGTGGCCAGGCAGTGTTGACAGGTAAAAGAAGAATGATAATGTACAACTTATATTATGTTCAGACCAACAAAAACAAGTATATCACTTGTTTAACAACATAAAAATTGAGTTAGTTAGTCTTGTGAATGAGGGATATAGTGTCAATAATAGTTAAATGTCAATCACAAATCTCATTACATGGTGTCATAAATATTTGCTTTTAGCTGGATACTAAATAAATACAACACCGGATCAGGGTAAAATGTTCCTATTTTTGAAATTTTATATGAATCTTTAAAGACAAACTTCATATTAGTGCCCATGCATGCCATGTACAGGAAACATCGTACACAATAGGGTTGGATCAGTTTGACAATATGATATTTACTTTCTGTCACAAAAAAATGGGAACTAAAGCCTAAAAGTAAACCTGTTTTAAAAATAAAATCATAATAATGAAACAGAATACTACAACTGTTTAGATTTCACATTCGGTAAGTAATAACATGTCAACAGATGCATTATTATGATTATATGCATTGTTCAGTGATCATCAAATTAATGTAGTAATACAGGTTTTTTTGCCCCTGTTTCTTGTTTCTTTAAAATAGAAGTGATCACGTTTTACTAGCTTCAAGCATATATCAAAGCAGTATCTAAATGATGTATCATCATTCACATGCAATAATACAACACACACAGTACATCAGTACACACAAGAAATGATAACATCAAATCATAAGCCCAATCAAATGTGTCTATTGCAAAGAGAATAAAGAAAAGCTTAGCATGACTATATAAGCACAACAGAAAACACACGTAACCATTCCTGACTGAACCATTACTGAGAATGGATTAAATATAGAACAAACCAATAATTTAAAAATTGTATCCCTTGAAGCATACCCTTACATTGTATGTCCCAGAGGCTGTACCTGAATACTGCTTAAGTATGTTTATACATTATAAGCCATCTAAAAGACACACAAATGGACAAAATTATTGGTACTTCTCGTAAAATTTCCATCCATCCATTATCTTCCACTTAATCCTCTACTAGGGTCAGGGGGAGAGGGGCTCCCCTTGCCCATCCAGGGGAGAACGTTTCAGTAGCTGGGCTGATACACCCAGGACAGGGCACCAATCTATTGCTGGGCACACACACACAAACACACTCTATATGGGGAAATTTGGACAATTCAATTGACCTTGGTCCATGTTTTTGGACTGTGGGAGGAAACCAGAGAACCTGGAGGAAACCCACACGGACACGGAGAGAACATGGACACTCCACCCAGATTTATATAACCCAGCTGAGAGGTGCAGAAGTCTCATTGACAGTTACAGGAATCGTTTGATTGTAGTGATTGCCTCAAAAAGTTGTACAACAACGTATGAAGTTAAGGGTACCACCATTTCTATCCAGACCCATTTCATGAGTTCTCATATTTTTTTTAAATAATTCTGTTGAAACATGGTTGAAAAGCAATATCTGACTTTCATTGGTTAATTTCAAAAGCATCTTTATATATTATTGCTTTTGTC
The DNA here is from genome assembly GCA_019802505.1 of Corydoras sp. C115. Lineage (NCBI taxonomy): Eukaryota > Metazoa > Chordata > Actinopteri > Siluriformes > Callichthyidae > Corydoras > Corydoras sp. C115. The sequence continues at coordinate 5,679,085 of JAFMOC010000002.1, forward strand.
ATATTCAAGTTATTTCTGTGATCATTGTTTTTCTTTCATTAACCGAGGGGTACCAACAATTTTGTCCACATGTGTACATAGCTGTCTTGAGTTGTCCAAACTTTGTCCAAATAGTCACACTGTACTCTGGAGGATAGAAATGTCTCCTAATGTGCTAGTATAGTTTTGTTAATTCTTTACATTTACCACATTCTAGACTTTCAAAAAATCAGGACTGGTTGTCAATTCATATGTGATGATTCCTTGTGCTCCTTAAAACCCACTTTCACAGATTGAGCCTTATACGTTTTAACATTGCCACTCTGGGAAATGCATGCATCATCAGAGCAATATTCCATTGATGAAATAACTGGTCATTCAGGACATTCCGGTAACTCAGCTTATTTTAATGCTAAGCCTCGACCCACTTTATTAAATCCATCCTTAAACAATGACACTCAAAAGTCCAAACCAGGTGGTGTACATGTTTAATAACATACGAACACGAACACACTCTATATAAACAGAGATGAACCGATTCCATAAGCAAGACAAACTATAAACTTGACCTCACCAGGTATTTACACTTTATGTCTGTAGTATTAATTAAGCACCTGCAGTGTTTTTATTTTAGTCCAGACTAGCAAAATTAGTAGCATTAGCAAAAGCTACTACAGTTACTGCAATCATGCTGCACCTGCTCTACCCGTTTCTATGGCAACCATTCATAACCAAGCCTGTGTTAGCACACAGAATTCACAGAGTACCTTAAAGTCTAAACCATAGATCACATTACAATGTCGACTCCTGCACATGCTGATAAATCCCCAATTTACTTATTTATTATATCAATCAGACATACTAAACACATGGCTGCATGTCACAACCTGAAATTAATTTAGGCCAGTAGAGGGAGCGATGTCACAGAAATGAGCGGTGTGTTTATTTATTTATGAATAAGTTGTACAAATGTCATAAATAAGGAATTAGTTTGAAATTATATACATTAAAAACATTGTATTAAACAATACACGTGAAAAAAACCTACAGTAAATTATAACAATTAATTTTATTCCTATATTCATTAATGATGTTTATGTCCACATCAAATTATATGCTTAATATTAAAGACACGATCAAAACATATAAATCAACATCAGCTCTATAGAATCAGATGATGGAGATGACTCAGATTAACAATAAGGATTATATTACACTTTACATACCCTATATAAAGACAGAACTATCAGGACACCTTCACTTTGCACCTATTGGACCTTTGATGACACCCCATTCTGAGACATATATCACACTCTGTTGGGAAGGATTGACACAAGATTTTGGAAGGTGTCTTGTTGCTCATGAACATATTTGAGGTCTGACACTGATGTTGGGCTCACAATGTTCAATACAGTTAATCCCAAAGGTTTCTGTAAGGGTTGAGGTCAGTGCTCTGTGCCAGCCAGTCAAGTTCTTCCACACCAAACTTATTCAACCATTTTAAAAAACATGTCTTGTGCAATTAAACAGTCTTGCTGCTGGTCACCATGTAACCACAAAGAATACAGTTATCCAAAATGCTTGGCTAGATTATTGATATATACACCTGTGGCCATAAGAATGAATGGCATCTGAATTGAATGATTAAGAGGTGTGTATCTTTGTAGTATATAATGTAGTGTACACCATAAGTGCTTTGTAACAGACACATCACTATTCTATGTACAACTTAGTTTCCAGTCCAGTGGAAGGCTTGGATCCATGAACTTATTCCCAGACCGTCTGTTCACCTCTCATTTGAAAAAACCTGAACTTGCGGCAAGCAGCTTTTAGGGAAGCGAACAATAAGGAAGTAGACGCTGACCACAGCCTACCTGCTTCTCATGTGCTACATGGCAAGAATCGTTATTGTAACAATACACGCTCATTTAAATACCAAAAAAAAGCCCACAGTCTGTAAAATACACAATATATATTTCGGACGTGCTGAGCTCCAGCGCGCTTCGCAGTGACAGTCGCACCAGGGTCTCTTCACTTCCTGAAACTTGTTTATTATCAAAACAAGCAAAGCATGGACAACACAGCCAAGTCGAAAACGTGCTCACACATGAACCACGATGCGACTCATAACACCTTAATAAAACCCTCACTCGCTCGACTCGATGATAGCGTGTAGACGACAACAGGTGTGTTGCTGCGAGGACTCGGCTGATTCCACTCACCTTGGTGTAATATAACATCCAGAGCTCGTACAGTCGCTCCTTTGAAGCCATTCTCCAGGCGCTCTGCCGCGTTAGTGCCACCACAATAAAACAACAGAACTCAACTTCAGATCGATTAAATCTTTATGATCGAACTGGCGGTGGACAGACCCTCGGAATGACATGCTCCTCGGTGGGAGATTATACCTGATTATCCGGCTCTCCCAAAGTTACGCGGCTCCGCTCGCGCATGGCTCGTTTTTTACCAAACCCACACACATATATCGCAGGGTGTCAGCCAACGATCTTAGAACAAGCCCGAATGTACACAGCCATCTCTCTCGTGAGTGTCCACCCGAGCAGAGAAACGAAACGTAAGGTTCCCTCTGAGCGCTGCACACACCTCCAAACCCGAAGCCTCACAGCAGAGAGCGCAAACGTCAGGCGCAATGAGTCGTTTAGAGGAGTCGATTCTTTTGAACTACAGTCATTCACCTGGGTGTGAAGTCATAGTGCAAGGCGTTGGTTATAAATGTCTACTGCCACGACCAGTTTGCCAGGACTTAGTTACAGTGACGAGAAGTTCACTAGATAATAAATAATTCAAGGTATATTATGTCAGGGCAAAATTTAAACTATTTCACGCCCATTCCATCTATAAATGCTTGCATAGTCATGTGATGCCATTCCACAGATGTCTACTATTAGACCTGTACTCATTTGTGAGTATTTAGTCAAAACTGTGTGTTTAGTGTGTTTATAAAAAGAATGTATTTAATCTGTCGATGGATTTGTCAGGGATTTGTGTTGGTCTCTAACAACATTCATTCATTCAGCCATTATCTTCCACTTTATCCTATATCAGGGTCGTGGGGGTTCCCCATGCCCATCCAGGGGAGAACGTTTCAGGCGCTGGGCAGATACACCCAGGACAGGGTGCCAATCTATCGCTGGGCACACACTAACTCACACAAACACACTCTATATGGGGCAATTTGGAGAACACATCTGACCTTGATCCATGTTTTTGGACTGTGGGAGGAAACCAGAGAACCCAGAGGAAACCCACACGGACAAGGGGAGAACATGGAAACTCCAGATGGGGATTCGAACCGGGAATCCCTAGCGCTGAGAGGCGAACGTGCTAACCACTAAGCCACCGTGCCGCCGGTCTCTAACAACATCATCACAAAAAAGTTATTACAAATTTGAAAGCATGTAGTTGTTTGTTCTGGCATAATATTCACACAATCAGGTCATAAAAAGAAAGAGCATAAAAATAGGAGCAATGTCCATAAACTTTTAGTCATAGTGTATTTTGGCAGAAGTATCCAGTGCTCCAAGGTTTCTTCTGGCTCTGTTTCAGCACTGGCAAATTCAAATTAGCAATGCAAACTACTTACTCAATTTACTTTCTTCAAAAACTGGAAATAAGGAAACGTCATAAACAACAGCTTTTGGGTGATGAAAGACACATTTTTACTGTCACAGAAAGTTTATTTTTAGAAGTAGAAAGATATATGTGGTGGTAATTATTTATTTTACTGTGACAGCCACAGCTCTAAATGACATATTGTGATTCACATTGTAGTCAGTTTTTTTTGGCCCTGATTAATTTGGTTATGAATTGAAAGCTTCTATAAGTCAACAAACAGCAGGGAGAAAACTCTACATTTCGGTTAGTCAGTTAATTGCCAGTTTTAAAAGAGCAATTTGTTCCAGATTGCAAGTGGCCAAAATAATGGTTAGATGGATTAAAGAAACTTTGGAGCTTGAATATGTTCCAAGTGACTGTATGTGTTTTTTAATATCTAATCATTTCTGTTTTAAAACTACACTCCATGTAAGCCCTGGTTCACTTTTTGGCCATGCAAACAAATACAAAGTGGCAGACCTAAATTTGAATTTCCCAACCTTAAAAAAACTGCTAAATTGCAATCGCAGGGGAAGGTTTTGTAAATAAGGCTTTCTGATTCACCACAAGCTCTTATATTACTAATTTTTAGATTCATTAATCAATTTCGAGTCCTCACCATATTTTATTTGTGCTGTCTATTTTCTGTCTTCTTCCATATGACACTAGCATTTAGTGAAGTCGAATATTAATCACATCTAAAGCATGTAAATCCCATTGACAATGTTTTTAAGTTGCCATCATTCTCACCTCTTTTTGTTTACTCACAGACATCCATGAATCTACTGTATTTTCCAGAATAATAAGGTCTACAATGTTCTGTGATGGATTCCTGTATCCATCTTTTTTTCAGTGTTATATCCAAAAATCTGTCTCCATACAAAAAAATCAACATAAAGTTTTTTTTATGTATTCAGTTAATGTGATATCTGTTGTAAATATAAGCAATATGTTATTATCATTCAATCTGGTCATGCATGCATTTTTAAACAGTCTTTGGCATTCCAACATGGTCCCTGTGAGAGAAATTCTAACCCTGAGGTATCAACCTCCTGCTGTGGCAATAGACGCCCTATATTCCACACTAGTTAAACCCTAGCACAGGGAACAAAATGCATGTTGATACACCATGCTGTATGACTGATTATTCAAGGAGCCAAAAAGAGCAGAAAACTGCCTTAAAGAGCAGAAAACTGCCTTAAATAATTTACTTTGTTTGTACCTGTAACCATGAATGGAGCATTGTGGTGAATGGGCATTCAAATGAATGTATTATTTATTGTATTTATCATTGTATTATCATCCAGACCATGAATTTTATTACTTTAACTCTGATTGTTAGTTAGGGCGGCACGGTGGCTTAGTGGTTAGCACGTTCGCCTCTCAGCGCTAGGGATTCCCGGTTCGAATCCCCATCTGGGTGGAGTTTCCATGTTCTCCCCGTGTCTGCGTGGGTTTCCTCCGGGTTCTCCGGTTTTCTCCCACAGTCCAAAAACATGGATTAAGTCAATTGAATTCTCAAAATTGCCCCATATAGAGTGTGTCTGTGTGAGTGAGTGAGTGTGTGCCCAGCGATGGATTGGCGCCCTGTCCTGGGTCTATCTGCCCAGCGCCCGAGACGTTCTCCCCTGGATGGGCATGGGGAACCCTAATAGAGGATAAAGCGGGAGATAATGAAAGAATGAATGTTAGTTAGGGCGGCACGGTGGCTTAGCTTAGTGGTTAGCACGTTCGCCTCTCAGCGCTAGGGATTCCCGGTTCGAATCCCCATCTGGGTGGAGTTTCCATGTTCTCCCAGTGTTTGCGTGGGTTTCCTCCGGGTTCTCCGGTTTCCTCCCACAGTCCAAAAACATGGATCAAGTTAAGTGAGTTCTCTAAATTGCCCCATATAGAGTGTGTTTGAGTGTGTGCCCAGCGATGGATTGGCGCCCTGTCCTGGGTCTATCTGCCCAGCGCCTGAGACGTTCTCCCCTGGATGGGCATGGGGAACCCCACCGCGACCCTAATAGAGGATAAAGCGGGAGATAATGAATGAATGAATGAATGATTGTTAGTTCGGATTAGTTCATTCTTCGTATACACATGTCCCTTTCACTCAACGCAACAATCACATGCACCACCGCAGGCCAAAGCACATTACTATCAGTGCTCGTCGCTCCGCCTGTGCCAGGTCGAGTAGCTGATGTAAGATCGCTTATTTAGGATTCAGCATGGAGCAGACTGTAAGCGCCTTACAAGAACAAGCGCTTAAAAGAAAAGAAAGACTTAAAGCGCTCAGAGATCGACAGCTTCGAGTGAGTTTAAAATGACATGTTTGAATTTCTCTAATTCCAAATCTGTTGTTTCATGCTGGGCGAAATGTCGCTAGCTGCTTTGCTAACAAAACAGTATGGTTCATTAGAGCGGTTAGCATGCTAATGTCTTAGCACCTTGATTTAATAATAATCAATAATGAGTTATAAACCTCGGTGTTATAATTATAGCAAGGCAATACCTCTAAAGTATTTTTCGTGTGTTAATGCACTCACCTGCTACTTCGTTAGTTATACATGCTTATTTCTTTACCCATAGTTAAAGTACCATTAAACCATTCATTCATTCATTCATTATCTCCCGCTTTATCCTCTATTAGGGTCGCGGTGGGGTTCCCCATGCCCATCCAGGGGAGATCGTCTCGGGCGCTGGGCAGATAGACTCAGGACAGGGCGCAAATCCATCGCTGGGCACACACTCACTCACACATACACACTCTATATGGGGCAATTTGGAGAATTCAATTGACTTGATCCATGTTTTTGGACTGTGGGAGGAAACCGGAGAACCCGGAGGAAACCCACGCAGACACAGGGAGAACATGGAAACTCCACCCAGATGGGGATTCGAACCGGGAATCCCTAGTGCTGAGAGGCGAACGTGCTAACCACTAAGCCACCGTGCCGCCCCATTAAACAATATAGATTCAATTTGTCGTAAACAGATATTATATGTATGGTGGATCATTTTAACGCTCAGTATCATGGATGTTGTAGTGTGTTCGTGTCTGTTTAGTGTCTGTTTTGTTCCGAGTGGATCACACTTAGCAGTGCTGCTGGAAGGTTTTCATGCTGTTGGCCTGAGAAAAAGCCACCAGCCAGAACTGTCCGAGTAGCGGAATGATTAAAGAGAGAGTAACAAGAAGTGTAGCAACATATGCTTTTTACATCTACATGGTGAAGCAATAATATTGATGTTGAGTACAGAAACTGTAAACGATCGAAAAAAAACCAGTATACAAAATAATCATCACTCCAAGCCATCAAACCTTGTTCAAAAGCAAACCAAACACAATACAACCACTGGGAATACGAACAAGGAAATAAGACATCTACCTAAAGCTGCATGCAATAGCACAAATACCCACTAATAACATGGAACTTCAATAGGCCAAACATCATCTTGGACGTTGCACGTAATAAAAAAAAATTGAACACATCCAAACATGTAGATAGATTTTATATACATATTTTTTAAATCAGGGAACAATATCCTAACCACTTACCGATCTGTACTGATGCTGATCCAAAACAATCAACCAAGTCACAGCAACATTCCCCACATAGAAAAAAAAACTATTCCGTATTCACAGCAGAACCATATGCCCTACTCGGGGCTCTAAAATTTGCCAAACTCATGAACAAACACAACATCCACATCTGTATGGTCTCTAAATTTTGCTTACAGAAACTAAACGTGCCACAACAGAACACAGATATACAACATCATTAATGAACTGTAGAAAAATTATTTTGACATTTATTTTGATATAGTGAAGTTAAAGGAAATGAATGAGCTGATCAACTGGCAAGAAAAAAAAATCAGACCAAAAAAAAAAAACACCAGCTTCAAACCAGCCTCCATGGACATTAAACCTAAAATAAATGTCAATTAAAATGAAACACCCATCTGACAATGAACTACATGAGATCTACCCCTACATCAGAAATAAAATTAAAATACACCAAGGAAAATGCATAGATCAAGTTATATACAACAGATGCAGAATAGGCCACACAAGACTAACACACAAGCACCTTTTACTAGGAGAAGAACCCACATTATGCACAGACTGCAGCAGACCGATCAATATAAAACACATTGTGACAGAATGCCGAAAATACCAAAGTACATTTACCCAATACACTAAAAGAAGTCCTGACTGAAGCTAATCCAGAAATTGTTTAAAATTCCTTAATATTATAAATCTGAAAACAGATATGTAAAAAAAAAAAATGTATGAAATACCATTTCCTGCCATCAGTGCCATAGATAGAATAACGAGGTGTCATAAAAAATCTAGTAGTACAGAGTATGTTTATGAGTGTGCCCCATCCATTTTTATCAACAAAACGCACATTATCACCATGTCGGTGTCACTGCAGTGCTATAAATCATTCAACACCCAAAAAAAATAACTGCTCTCTACTGCAGTCTGTAACTCTAAAGCTACAAAGTCAATCTAAAGTGCAAGTTGATTTAATATGGATAAAATATACAATATGTATGCGCAAAAAAATTACCTAATAAAGTGGCCAATATGATGTTTTATAAGTTGCTAAAATTTAACTCGGTATTTCTTTTGGAATCTGTCTCTTTCATATGCAGGATGAATATCACTACATTTTACCTATTTTCAGGAGCTTTATAGGATTCGTACAGTGCCAATGAATATCATAAAGTGGCACTTATAAATAAAACCCTTTCATAAGCAGTACATTTGTAGTAATTTTGAAATAGACTGACATTTGTACAATTGTATGAATTAACTAAAAGCAAAATTAACTAAGTCAGAAAATGTAAAAGTGTGTGTGTGTGTGTTTGTGTAAGTGTTACATACTGTGCCACAACATCCAGTACTGGGTAGGGTACTATACAACATCGTACCTACAGCATTGCTCTGCCACCATAATTTTATAATAGTAATAATATTAATATTATTATTCAGCCTTTAGGTACAATATCTCCATCAATTTTGATTGGTCTTTTTTATTAGTCTGCTATTAGCTTATCGTATATTTTCATCTTGTTAAAATGTTACAATTTGAATAATGACAAATTTATTTAGAGGTCTCAGTTTGCTCAGGTAATTCTTGTTAATCACCTAGTCAAGCAGAGGAATGTGGCAAGATGGCAACTACATCCTGTACTATTCAGTGCAATTACGCAAAGCCAGCTTTCTCTGATGTGTCCCACCCTTAAATGATTTTAACTCCATATGTCATTATAGAATATTTGAAGGGTGGAACGTCATCATTCTAGTCTTTTGACATTTATAATAAACTTTTTTGTGGTTTTTCAGGTTTACCCTTTGTTGTTATCAGTAATTGTGGGTGGTACCTTGTAACAGCTTAAACAGTTCACTGAGCCAAGTGTGCTAATCCAGTTTTATATATTTATATTTAAAACAGGGAAGGGAACCAGCTGATGGAGAACCTGATAGTAAGAGAGCCACGGGGGAAGAAGAGCCAGAAGAAAAGCATAGGCAAGACATTCTGATCAAAGCAAAATACAGTAAACATTGTGAATTTTAATAATTGCCTATTTGTACACCTAACACCTAGTGTCATGTCTCTACTCTAAACTTAGTACAACAAATCCACCAGTGCAAGTTCCTTTAGTGTTTACTTGAGCTTGAAGAGTTCTGGGGATTGTCGCTTTCTCAGTCTCAGTCCTGAGACCACCACTGGACATTTTCCATTGTTTATAGTCCATGTTTATATTGGATACGGCTTTGAAGCTCTGTCTTCTGTAAGTTAATTGAATTGTTTATTCCTTTAAGCCAACTCTGTGTTCATAATCGCTTCATAGGTACTGTGGTGACTTTGACTTATTTTGTTCTTCCTTGTTTTTGCTGCAATTATTGTTTTCTTGGATCCGATTTCTGGAAGACCACGTTTTTAAACCGGAAGTCTTTTTTTTTGCTTTACAATTGAGGTGTTGTCTAGGTTGGAAAGTTAAAAGGAGTGCCCCTTGTGACTAAGCATACATCATTAAATTTGCAGTGGAGCTCAGATTGCAAAACAATGCAGCACAGACAGGTGAGCTACACCACCCAGCTTATAACACTACTGTCTGCATTGTTTGCTAAATTCTGTTCTGTTGTGCGGCTTGAAGGCGGGCGTCAACTGAGTGGTTTAGTCATGTTTACTCGTAGTTTAAGGGTGACATTCTGTCACATTTCTAGTATTTAGACATTATAATGGGCTGTAGTTACTTATAAAAAATACAAGTTTAGCAGCAGTTCTAAACTGGCTTAAAAACTGGCTGGGTTAGATTTTCTGAAATGTATATAGCTTAATGTATGTGAAATTAATGACTTGATGGGCATTTCCATTTAGAACCATTCATTATAAGTGCCAGTGTTAAAAAATAGGAACAAGATAAGATAAAACTTTATTACTCTCACCATGGGAAAATTCAGATGAATTTCAGAATACTGCCTCTGTTAACATTGTACACTTGTAGGATACTGTGGTGGACTTAGTTCTGCTTTTTCTAGTTAACGACCTGTGCAGAACTCATTATTCTTGCATTTCAGAATTGCTAGGTGAGTCTAGGTTAAGGCAGGTGATGTATACACCCAGTCATACTCCACCATGTCAGTTACAGACTGTCTGAGATTATTAAAGAAAGTAGTCCATGAATGCAGTGACCAAACCACTTTCCAAGCCGTGCGTGTGCGTGCACAAGATATGGGTTACAGAACACACTCTTCATGCTAAGAACTGGCATGAAGTACATTACGGTTTGATGTGTCATGGGCGACAATCACAGTACTTTTAAACCCATTTGGCTAATTTTAAAAATAATACTGAACAATATGGAAATACATATTATTATATCCAAAAACTATTCAAACTGCGATGCCAATTATTTAGTTGTACATTGAATACATTAGGTTTGAGATTAAATAATAACTAAAGTTTAAGCTGTAATTTCTTTTTATTTACATTTAGAAATGATAAACAAATCAAATATGGGCTTTTTTTGTAGTACTGTAGACAATACAGTTTGTAGGCAACCAAAAATAGAACAGCTGCCTTTCTATTCTTTTCTTTACTTTTTCTTGAGTTATGTTTGGCTTGAATTCTTGAAACTGAACAAAAGCTGGGAAACTTCAATATACTTCTAGTGAGTCACTGTGGAAAGAATACGTTCTAAAACATTGGTACTAAAAAAACGCCCTTTTTACTTTAGCCAAAAGTTTTTATTTATTTTTTATTAAGGAGTAAGATTGGCATTACAATGGATAAACAGAAGTACAACAGTGAATTGCATCGTAATACAAGAAAATAAACAGTGCCAATTTAATTAAAACATCCTCAAGCATTTTTAAAGTTTTATAACCCCTAAAATTATTAACAAACAATCGCTCTCTCACACACATACAGTCACAGACCCACACGACAGAGGGGAAGGGAAGGTCAGTCAGTCAGCTGGCACTGTATCAAGAGAATTAAAGTTTGAAAGGAATGGGTCCCTTTTAAAATGAAATGGGGCAGTGTTACCTTTTAACATATGTCCTATTTTTTCCAATCTCAAGAAACATAAAACGTCATGGAGCCACTGTGAGACCAAAGGTGGTTTTGTGTATTTCCACAACATTAATATGCGACATCTAGCCGATAAGGAGGTAAAATTTAAAACCTCTGAGCCTGTGTAAGTTAGCAAGAGTCAGGGACAAGACCAAATATCGCAACAGAAGGGCAGGAGGAGGGAGACCTCAACCCCTAAAACCTTTGAAATAAAGTCAGAATAATTAGACCAGAATTTGCGTAACGAGGGACAAATAAAAACAACAACATATGACAAAGGCTGCATGGTACCCCAGAGCATCTGTCATCAATAGAATTTGGATAAAATCTTGAAAGCTAAGATTTTGAGCGATGGACCCTATTCCGCACTTTAAATTGTCTTAGTTGAAGTGCACAGGGTGCACTGAAATGTATTATGTTCATAGCTCTATCCCACCATTCCTCAGAAAATAAAGTACCCAACTCCTCCTAGGATTTCTTAACTTTTGTAGTGGATTTTGCTTCCCAGGACATAAGATACATATAAATCTAAGATATAAGGGAGTTTTTGGGGATATTTCATAGTCAGAAAATCAGCCCATGGCTGATTGTTGGGAAGGTATGGATAATTAAAAAAATGGGAAGAAACAAAGTTTATTTTTTGTAGGACTTAATAAGTATGTCCATTCAACACGGTCAAGAGATCACAACTTCTGGGGAGGAAGAAGCAACAATATCCAAAATTGTATGAACGTTACAAAAGGACATTTTCTTGGAAGGACATTTTCTTAGCCTAATGCCAGAACCTTGGCCAGAACGGTAACATCAATATTTAGAAGGAACAAAGGTCTATATGAACCACAGGCAGTAGAGTCATTGTCCTTCTTTAAAAGGAGAGAAATGGATGCTAGAGTCATAGTTGGTGGTAGTGCCCCAGATAATAAGGATTCATTATAAAATTCTAAAAGGAGAAAAACTGTACCTTTTAACAGTCAACTCGAAACGCAGTGGTGAAAATCATCCGCTTTCATGTCCTGTAGTTCCATTTTAATCTTAGAATGATGGTCATTCAAGATTGTTTGAAGTTTAACAATGACATCACAAACCAACTCTGACCTTAAAGCGTACGTCTCCGGCACGAAAGCTGAGGCCCCTGTAGGCAAGGATGCAGCATGCAAAGCAGGTCTGATTAGTGAATACGTCGAACTCATTGATTTATTAAATTTTGGAGGCATTATTATATATGCAAAAGTAGCTACTAGAACAACCAAGTGATATTCTCCAGTAACGCAATAAAAACAAGTAATTAACAAGTGTTTCGGTAATAAAACTATTACATTCCCTACGTGCACCACCAAACATGTGTCTACTCCATGCAAACTGGAAGTCCCACCTAAAGGTATTTTTAATTAATTGTTTATGTAGTAGTTTGTGTTTTGCGTTGTGATATTTTCATCCATCCATCCATTATCTTCCGCTTTATCCTCAATTAGAGGGGGGGGGGGGGGTCACGGGGCGGGGTTCCCCATGCCCATACAGGGGAGAACATCTTGGGTGCTGGGCAGATACACCCAGGACAGGGTGCCAATATTTCGCTGGGCACACACTCAATCACACAGACACAATCTATAGGGGCCACTTTGGGGAACTCAGAGGAAACCTACACGGATACAGGGAGAACATGGAAACTCCACCCAGATTGGGATTCGAACCGGGAATCCCTAGCATTTAGATGCGAATGTGTTAATCACTAAGCCACCATGCCGCCTTGTGATATTTTGTTTCTTTTAATTTTTTTTAAATAAATGTGAAGTTCAATTTTCTACACCCACATCACTTTGTTTTATCCAATGCAGTGTTTATAAAAACACTCACTGTATATAAACATTTTATGAATGCTTAGTTTTAAATTGGATTAAGATTTGGTTTGTTTGGCTACAGTACTACAAGTGAAAAATGGTGAGTGAGTCATATTGTTCTAGCAGGTGGTCAGGAAGTCTTTTCAGGAAACAAGGGAGCAGGAGGGGTTCCCTGCCTTTTGTTTCACTTTCTCACTTGAGTGTGTTGGACTATTTTGTTTTCTGTTTGAGGTCTGTACATTTTTAGCATTTTTAGGGTGAAAATCAAGCGGTGATAAAATACTGTGCCATGATCCACCACTAAGTCTTTGATCTTTTTATTTTAAACGTTATTAAATTTGCAAACGTCATTTGTACGCAGTTGTTGGCTTTGGAATTGGAACACCAGCTGTACATTTTATTTATGAATTATATCTGCCCTTTTTTAATTTCCAGAGTGTAACTATTTTAAGTGTGTGGCTGTTTGGTTGCAACTGTGACTTGGTCAGATTGTCCATGCCTGCTATTTCATATATCACAAAGCCTTGCTCACACCAGAGGTCAATCTCGTCTCACAGTATCTTTGGCTACGTTGTTTTAAAACAGAAACAGTCTGCTTGTAGACTGGTGTTCTATCCTCATATCAAAATTGATCTATTGATCAAACTGAAATGTCTGGAAACACGGATCACTGAATGTGCTTGAAGAGACAGCTCTGTAGTTGGTTGCTTAGAGACGGAATATACAATGATGGGTTTAAAAAAGGCTTCGCTCAGAGTAGCAAGACCCAGACAGAAATCAAAAGTGGCTAATTGGTTCATGATTTTGGAAATTAAATGTTTTTGAAATTTCAGGGGCCTGAAAATTATGGAATAATATAGAAGCCAAGAGTAAATATGTAAAAGTGCTAGGTTTTATGATGCAAACAAATTTGTGTATACCTCGCCTTAGGCTGGGTTCTATTATTTACTTGCATTATCCATCCATCATCTTCCACTTTATCGTCTACTAGGGTTCCCCATGCCCAACCAGGGGAGAACGTTTCGGGTGCTGGGCAGATACACCCAGGACAGGGTGCCAACTTATCACTGGGCACACACTCACTCACTCACTCACACAGACACACACACAAACACACACTATATGGGGCAATTTGGTGCATTCAATTGACCTTGATCAATGTTTTTGGACTGTGGGAGAAAACCCACGCGGACATGGGGAGAACATGAAAACTCTAGATTGGGATTCAAACCGGGAATCCCTAGCACTGAGAGGCGAACGTGCTAACCACTAAGACACCGTGCCGCCCCTACTTACATTGTATTGTATCTTAATGCTGGGTGTGTGGGGAAACTTGTACATTAATCCACCTCAGGATTTCAGGGAGCAGGTGAAGGCTTAGAATTTTTGCAGTTGTGTGAAGACACAATCATTATTTATAAAACAGGTCATTAATGATGCTCTGGCATATTTAACTCTTTGCCTGGTTAAAAAATGTCATTGAGTCGCTAACTAGTGAAGAAAAACTTTCACACAACATTCACTAGAGAAGTATACTGTTGGATAAGTTACACATAATGTGCTCATATGCAACAGTGTTATCTGTATGTCCTCTCTCTACCTTTGTGTCTTTTCTCATGAAACTCCAGTCTTATTTTACATGACATTCAGATCTCTTAATGATCTCTGCAGTGAAATCATCGATGTGCACTGGGTCGTGATCATGTACGATTCTGTCTTTGCTTTGTCCACATTAACAGACAGATTGTTGACGCTGCACCAGTCCATAATCAGTTCAACCTACTCTCTGTATGCTGACTCGTTAATCTTGCTAATGAATTTGGAGTCTGGACTTATTTCCTCACAGCAAGCAAGACTTCCAGCCTTAGCCCTTAGTTGCTTAAATGATAGTGTCTTCTTGTTAAAGCTCTTTTGTTGATTTGCTTAATCCTCTGTAGTGTTAGTAACCACACACAACGTAACTAAGCTATAATAGTATATCACTAACAAAATGGTGTGCACTGTCTAAGTCACATTACCTTCATTTATTGTTCTGAAAATGCTTATGCTAATTATGTTTGCTGGGTGGAGAAATGCTGTTTATGCCTGCACTCATTAAGAGAGTATATTGTAGGCACACATACTAAGCACAATGTAGTTTCTCCAGTTCACCTACTAGTGTTTTATTTTATGGGAGGAAACCAGAACCTCCTGAGAAAACCAATGCGGAGATGCATATAAACTCCACCCAGAAATGGCCTTGTATACCCAGGGTGGGAATTGAAGCCAATCTTCCTGTCAGACAAGAGCACTAGGAAAACCTATAGAAACCCTTGCATTTAATAAATAGGAATGACTATACGAGCAGCTCATCTAACCATACAGAATATTTAGGTCATCCATAGTCTTATGAATACATGTATAAAAATGATGCAACAGCATTTGTTCACAGGGTGGCACCTTGGCTCACACTGTCATCTCAATTCCCGTGAGTTCAATTCCCGGGTGGAGACTTTTCAGTATCAAGACTGCTTGTTCTCCCTGTGTCTACATGGGTGTTTTTATATATATATATATATATATATATATATATATATATATATATATATATATATATATATATATATATATATATATATAAAATAACAGCCATAATGATCATATAAATAAAAATTATACTAATTATTAACGTGGGGCGGCACGGTGGCTTAGTGGTTAGCACGTTCGCCTCTCAGCGCTAGGGATTCCCGGTTCGAATCCCCACCTAGGTGGAGTTTCCATGTTCTCCCCGTGTCCGCGTGGATTTCCTCCGGGTTCTCCGGTTTCCTCCCACAGCCCAAAAACATGGATCAAGTCAATTGAGTTCTCCAAATTGCCCCATATAGAGTGTGAGTGTGTGCCCAGTGATAGATTGGCGCCCTGTCCTGGGTGTATCTGCCCAGCGCCCGAAACGTTCTTCCCTGGATGGGCATGCCCCCCCCCCCCCCCCCCGCGACCCCAATATAGGATAAAGCGGAAGATAATGAATGAATGAATGAATGAATGAATTATTAATGTGACAATATTGATATCAAACAAAATTTTAAAGTTGTGGAACTTGGTTAAAATAGATAGTTAATTAGTTCCAGTGGGAAAATGTGTTTTTGTGTCTACCTTCCGATGGACTGATTACAAAGGTGCTTTCCTACCTTTCACCCTTTAATCCAAAATAAGATTAGTGCATTTGATCACGTTTAATGAGCACGAAAACTTGTGATCTCCACCCAATGTGCTGTAAGAAATCTTCAGTATATGATCTATTGTCCACATAAGTACATTCGCGCCTCATCCCCCACTCGCTCATCAGTATAGAACCAGCACTCATCTCCTGAGACTGCCGCTGAGAAAGCTACACCAATAATGAAGACCAGAAACCATAAAGTGTGCCACAAAGAGTCTTATCACTTCAGACTCTTTATGACTCCCTAAAGATCATCATTTACGTAATAAAAAAATGCTATCCGTGTTTCTCAGCTATAGGTATGAGATAATTGGGATGTTATTAAGTCTTGGCCTGATGCAGCCTGCGAAACAGGTGCTACATGCTAATTAGCTCGGAGGAGCAGAATGAAGGAAGGCTTTGTACACGTGTCCGCCTCGTGAATGATTCCAGCCCTGTTTAATTGCTCCGGTTTGAACTGTCGCGTCTGTACAGGACAGACTTGCACTGCTACCTGCTGGCGACTGATTTGTATTATTTTTGTACAGTACGCTCGAGTTGAATTAGACTTGCGTCATTCCACTGTGATGACGGTTCTGTTTGTGGAAACAGCTCATAAAGGAGTTGAAGTCGTGGTGCTTTGTGTGTGTGCGTAACTCCCACAGTCAGAATGACGCGTTTAAGATTAAACAAACACGGACAAATTCCACAAGAGGCTTTATCTAATATTTCTTTTTGTAGACATAGAGTTATAAATAAATTTGGTTTGCACAATCAGCTGCAGGTTTATTCCTGCTTCCGTTTCTTCACAGTATGTGAAACCTGGTTTTATGTCTCTTTTATTAGAGTGATGTTTTATTTTAACCATTCATTCATTCACTCATTCATTATCTCCCGCTTTATCCTCTATAAGGGTCGCTGTGGGGTTCCCCATGCCCATCCAGGGGAGAATGTCTCGGGCGCTGGGCATATAGACCCAGGACAGGGTGCCAATCCATCACTGGGCACACACTCGAACACACTTTATATGGGGCAATTTAGAGAACTCAATTAACTTGATCCATGTTTTTGGACTGTGGGAGGAAACCAGAGAACCCGGAGGAAACCCACGCGGACACAGGGAGAACATGGAAACTCCACCCAGATGGGGATTCGAACCGGGAATCCCTAGCGCTGAGAGGCGAACGTGCTAACCACTAAGCCACCGTGCCGCCTATTTTAACCATGATCGTTGTTTTTTATTTGATTGTATGTCCATTTAGACAGATTGAGGTCTATTTGCCTTTGTATATGGAAAATGCAAATTTGGTTAATATATTCACCGGGCATTTAATTAGGTATGCCGTCTTTTTATACATTTATCACTTTTTATCAGTTCCACTTACAATATAGAAGCACTCTATTGTCCTATCATTACAGAAGGTTCTCCACATGTTTCCTTTCATACTTTGTTAGTTCACTTTACTCAGTTGTTCAGTAACTAGAAATAAGTGTAAAGAGAACTTACAAAATATGCCAAGAATCGGCTGTGCTAGTCTGCCGTTGTGTTGCCTTTAAATTTTATCTTTATGGTCAGAACTAGAAAATGTGAGTGTAGAAACAAAAAAATGTACTCAATAAAGTGGCTGACTAGTGTACACAATATCAGGAATGTGTATATAAGGCATTTTTGGGAACTATTAGTTAGGTCCAGAAAATTATACTATTATTTTAATTCATTGCTGTAGATAAACGTCTCTGCAAAGTGATCGACCGATGTGACATACATTTTAAACAAAAGTGCAAAATCTCAAAATACAAAAAAGTAAACAGATTAAAGCAGATTCATTATAAAATCTTTGCAGTATAAATAAACATCACCTTCTGCCCTCTCGTGGAAAAACTAAGCAACAACACATAATTGTATGAGTGATTCTACTATCTCATAAATATAATTTTTATGAAGCTTTTTAATGTAAGTGATGAAGATATTATTTCTGTGTTTTATACAGAGACATCAAGCTAAGAAATTACACACCAGAAGATGAAGATCTGAAAGAAAGACAAGTGCCTAAAGCTAAACCATCTTCAGGTGGGACTGTGCATATATGCCACCCTGTTTTATTAGACATGGTCACACAGCATCGTGTCTGAATCTGCTCCAGATGAATTAGAAAGCTGGATAAAAATAGGATTACAATCCTATTTTTCTATCCCATATATATATATATATATATATATATATATATATATATATATATATATATATATGTATATATATATATATATATATATATATATATATATATGTATGTACTAAATCAAACCAATATATTTGCACAAAGTCAGGGATTTTGAAGGATTATAGTGAGGTGTATGACCAACCAATATCAAACAGGTGCTACTGATCATCAATTTCACAAGTAGGTTGAAACACAGTCATTAAGTGAAACAGATACAGTGTAGGAGGCATAAAACTGGGTGAGGAACAGCCAAACTCTGCTCCCGTTGTGGTTTGAAGACCAGTTTCATGTCACAGATCATACACCATGGCAAGTCTGAGCACAGCAACAATACACAAGGTAGTTATACTGCATCACCAAGGTTTCTTCCAAACAAATATTTCCACGCTGTATGGGGGTTTCAAGATGTGCTGTTCAAGCTCTTTTGAAGAAGCACAAAGAAACGGGCAACGTTGAGGATCGAAGTCGCAGTGGTCGGCAAACGAAACTTGGTGCAGCAGATGAAAGACACATCAAACTTATTTTCCTTCAAAATCGGAAGATGTCCAGCCGTGCCATCACCTCAGAACTGGAAGAAACCAGTGGGACCCTGGTAGACCCATCTACTGTCTGGAGATGTTTGTTCAGAACTGGTCTTCATGGAAGACTTGCAGCCAAAAAGCCATTCTTCCTACATGGAAACAAGGCCAAGCAACTCAACTATGCACGAAAACAAAGGAACTGGGGTGCAGAAAAATGTCAGCAGCACCGAAGGGCTGGAGAGTGATACAATAACGAGTGTCTACAGGCAACAGTGAAACATTGTGGAGGTTCCTAGCAAGATTGTGGCTGCATTTCTGCAAATGGAGTTGGAGATTTGGTAAGGATTAATGGTATCCTCAATGCTGAGAGATACAGGCAGATACTTATCCATCAATCAATACCATCAGGGAGGCATATGATTGGCCCAAAATTTATTCTGCAGCAGGACAACGACCCCAAGCATACAGCCAATGTCATTAAGAAATATCTTCAGCGTAAGATATGGCACAGAGCCCTGATCTCAACATCATCGAGTCTGTCTTGGATTACATGAAAAGTATTTGAGAGAGCCTACGTCTACAGAAAATCTGTAGTTATTTCTCCTAGATGTTTGAAATAACGTACCAGCAGAGTGCCTTCAAAAACTGAGTGCAAATGTACCTAGAAGAATTGATGCTGTTTTGAAGGCAAAGGTTGGTCACACCCAATATTGATTTGATTTACATTTCTCTTCTGTTCATTCAATTGTTCAACTGTTAATTGATGAAAATAAACTATTAACATTTGCATTTTTAGTTTACAGCATTCTTTTACACCTACCTAAAACTTTTGTACAGTACTATACAGTATATATACAGCATTTTTATTACAAACACTGTAGCAGTCTAAAGTGATCTGCAATTGTTGTAGCCCATCCTCCTCAAAGTATTACATATTTTCTTTCTTTAAATTTTTTTCTATAAAGCAAAAATCATAAGTGTCCCTTGTTTAATTTGACTTCAAAAGTAATCTTAGTAAGTTAAAGTAAATTCAGCATACGAACACTTACATCTTAAGCTAAGAATGCCACTACTACAACTGAATTGACACCTTTGTGGCTGTTATTGTTTCATAATGGACAGGTTTTGCCTGAGCTTGGAATGTATGCTGTCTGACCTGATTTGCTTCCTTTACTTGCAGTGGAAGACAAAGTTAAAGACCAGCTAGAAGCTGCGAACCCAGAGCCCATTATTGAGGAAGTGGTGAGAAAAATAACACCCCCAAATATCATCTGCACTGTCTCTGTGACACACATTCATATGGTGTTAAGCCTGATTTCTACTGTGACCATAGAGTTTTAGAGCCATGCAAAACTCTCCAGTTCGGCAATTGCATTATGTTTTGGGTTGGTATCTCATGTATGCTTTTGTGGATTTTAAAAACAGGTAGCATTTGTTTTGTTTGGATTAAAATCTGGACTGATTTCAACATTATTGCTCAAAACACACACTGACCTTTTATGTTGCCTAGTCTTGTAAATGCAACACCTTAAATGCCTAAAAAGCAGAACATGGTTTAAAGAAGGCATAAAAACATCTCATTTTATAGCAGTTTAGTTTGATATAAAATAATAATGTGATCTATTTTGCCTAATGTTTTTACACACAGAGGAATTTCTGAAGGGCACTTCAGCCATTGTACCTGGTGGGACCGGCAATTGAACAAGAACCTTCTGGTCTCAGTGCTGGTTCCTTAACACCAAGCCTATGACTGCCCCCTTTTTTCCCCAAATATGAATGTTTTTTTTTTCTTTTTATATAAAGCCATTGAACTCTAACTAATGTAATCCCAGTCTTTTTGAGTAAATATTATTGAACACAGCATAAGAACAGGATGCTCTACTAGGTTGCCAAAGGTTACAGGTTACAAAGATGTCTAGTAGGGGTGAGCTGCAATATTCGCTGATTCGACGATTCGGAGAACCGTAGTCAACTATGAACCTCATAGTCCAATGTACCATTTTGACCACATGGGGGTGCCCATGGCTGCTGCTAAGCATTAGTTTTTACATGAAATGTCTTTGTTTTCGTTACATATATAGCCTTTTGTCAAATAAAATCCTAATTTCTGTTAATATTTTTTTTAATGATGTGTGTGCTTTAACCCATTTACGGTGCTCTAGAAAAACAAGTAAAATATTAAAAAATATATTTTTTAAAAACCACACTTATAGCGCCATCTTGTGGTGAAATTTTAACTGATTAGACTATCAGTCGACTATAGGGAAAATCTGACGAATCAGATTTGACTATGAAAATACTTAGCTGAAGACACCCCTAATGTCTAGCAATCATGTTCACAGAATAAGTGCCCTTATGGTAACCTTACTCTAAAGAAACTTTATCTGTATAGTCGCTAATATATTGCAATGTTTTAAAAATTCCACCAATAACTGCTGTCAGAGCCACTCATGAAACACACACAAACACAGTCAAGTGGTCAGTCAATGAATGTAATAGTACATACTGCTTTGTCAATGTTCATTTTCATGGTGCTTTTTTTAAACTAATGCATAAATATTAATTCAGCATTTATTTAGGTTAAAACAGGATTTAACCCAACTGTTTAAAAAACACCATGCTGAACATGTCTTAACCAAAAATTCTGCCTCCCTGTCCATAGATATTTTCTCATGAGGAAATATGCGTGTCTTTGTAGCTAGCCTGTTGAAATATAAACAGCTACAGATGTATTCATACTGCAGTATGAATCCGTGTTTCTGCTGTCTGTCTCATACTTGTGTTTCTTTTTCCCCTAGGATCTGGCCAATTTAGCTCCTAGGAAACCAGACTGGTAAGTAGTTTTATCTGGAGTTCTTTTTATGAGCTTTTCCTAGTTTTCTTTGAAATACTATAAACACATTATATGTACTTGTTTCATGGTAGGGATCTGAAGCGAGATGTAGCAAAAAAGCTGGAGAAACTGGAGAAAAGAACACAGAAAGCTATTGCTGAACTAATCAGTGAGTATAAAGTATAACAGATTTGAGCTTTTTATAATACTGTCTGCTGAATGATTGCTATTTTTTAGGGTAATTGCTTTGAGGTTTACAAAGCCCTTAAGATTTCATTACTCAAAATGACATTGTGTGTACAGTTTCCCTCGTGAAGCCCCTCACTGTCCCCAGAATAGAACAGTACATAATTGATAAGTGATCTATTCCTCCTGCACCCTGAGGTCATCCGGTCATTGTCATTTTAAGCGATTCTTTATGTATGTGTCACAATAAAACACCCCTCAATTCTTTCATTTTCTAATCCACTTATCATACAGTAATTAGGGTTGTGAGGAGGGTTTGGACTCCATTTTTGTTCATTTGGCAAAAGGCAGAGAATATACCTCGAAGAAGAGGGCCTTCCCCAAATTTCCACTTAACTGATACTTCTTCACACATATGAAAGCTAAAAGATTGTAGATGGTTTACTCTATTCCTAAGGTATATAAATGATGCGTGCAAAAATGCAAGATTGTTAAATACGATTGTCAGCTTTCACAGCTAATAGAATGTGCTGTTTGTTTATTTGTGTACCTTTTATGCATTTGCACTGAATCATTTCTTCATCCTGGCCATTAAACAAGCAAGAACTGAAGCTTTGCTTTTCTGAGCATGATTCATTATGTATGTGTTTGTGTTCAGGGGAACGACTGAAGGGGAGTGAAACTGAGTTGGCAGGAGCTGTTGGAGCAGTCGCTGTCGAAGAGGCAGAATCAGACTGAAGGATTTATAAATATTCTGAGATGGATATCATCCTGATTGGTTATTTTTTATGGTCTGAAACCTATTTTTGTAATCTTCTTACATATACATTAAACTTCTTTTCTATGTATGAAGTCAACGTCTAAATACTGACATTTTATTAGTACATCATTATTGTTATCATTTTCATCAAAGTTCAGAGGGACACATAATTAATAAATGCAGGGGTTTCATTCACTCCCATCACCAACAATTTATAAAATCAAGCACCTGGACAACTGTATGCTTCCAGCTTTGTGGGAACAGTGTGTAGAAGGCCACCTTATGTCCCAGCATCATTGCCCCAGTGGTACGAAGCAAGGTCTGTAAAGGTAATGATGAGACCTCAACCTCTGAGATGAAGTAGGTTGGACATTGTGAGCCAGTCCTTATCATTCAGTCTGATCCCCGAAATGGAACCGTATTCAGAATGATTCACCCCAGCCACTTTTCACTTAATTACTACATTGTAAATTGATTAATGAATAAGCATCCAACAGCTGAAATACATTTCAGACATTCATCAATCAATGACTTACTTTAGTTGCGCTAAAAACAAATTAGGTGCATCTCATATTACATACCGTTACCGTCGGTGTTGGAGGTTTCAGCATCACCCCCAATTTAATATGGCTAATGGCATAAATATTCATTCATTATCTCCCGCTTTTATCCTCTATTAGGGTCGCGGTGGGGTTCCACATGCCCATCCAGGGGAGAACGTCTCGGGCGCTGGGCAGATAGACCCAGGACAGGGCGCCAATCCATCGCTGGGTACACACTCACACACTCAAACACACTCTATATGGGGCAATTTAGAGAACTCAATTAACTTGATCCATGTTTTTGGACTGTGGGAGGAAACTGGAGAACGCGGAGGAAACCCACGCGGACACGGGGAGAACATGGAAACGCCACCCAGATGGGGATTCGAACCGGGAATCCCTAGCGCTGAGAGGCGAACGTGCTAACCGCTAATCCACCGTGCTGCCCTGGCATAAATATAAATTACTTAAAAACTTAGTGTTGTAGTGGCACGGCAAGAAGGATCTGGGTTTGATTCTCGAGTGGATCTCTAGTTTTTTTTTTTTTTTTGTAAACTTTGGATTTTTGCTTCAGAAAATAGTTTCTGTTTCCATTCCTTAGCCAGGTGAACTGAGAATCCTAATGTATGATCAGTGATTTAAAGTCAGACCTTTTCTTGTGCACTGTTGTAGTCATGCTAGAACATCAAAAGACCTTTCCCAAACTGTTTAGACAAATTTGGATGCACACAGTTAAAAAATCATGCTGGATGTTTGATTTTATACACTTGTGACAGTGGGATTTAATAAAACATTTAAATTCTGTGATTTAAAGGTGTGTCTGAATACCTCTGTGTGCGTGCACTATTCATTCAGTCATGTCTGACCCTTCAATATAGGCCATTTCACAACGATCCAGATCTCTAGAGTTCCATTATGAAGATTCTTGAGGTAGGTCACTAACTCTGTGGGGCAATTAGCATCTCCAATTTACCCATCATGTCTTTGGAATGTGTGAAGACGCCCATTTAGGCACTGGAAGTGAGGGAGGTGATGTAGACTCAACACACAATAGACCTTTGTTTGCCCTTCCTGGGAATCAAACTCAAACCTCCTTAATGTAATGTAGAAATGATATGACGGGTTAATATGCTTAATGCAGGTCAGAATTTTGAGCTTGCTGCCTCTATGGGATCAAATCAATAAGCAGTAAAGAAATTGGTATAATGCAGTTTATATTTTCACTTCAAATTCACAGGTGTAGCAAGATTATAATATACACATACAAGACAAACAATTGTATTTTTAACCTTTACATTTTACATTAAAGTGCATAATTAATTGTTGCTATTGTATGCAGCTAAAAAAAAAAACACTCAAGCTACATAAGTAAGAACCTGCTTTTGCTAAATATATATTACATTACAAGCCACCGAAACATAATTCAAATGACCTAATTATTGACAACACATCCTGATTACACCTGTTGAAATCTGTGCTGATCTGGCATTACACATTAGCATCTGGTCTGAAAGAAATCATCATGAGCATCATTGAGATACTGTATTCATAATCTGTGGAATATACATAAAAGTGGAAGAAAAACTGCATAGATCTGATCAATGTACAGCCCTTAACACACACACATATTACAGTATTTAACACATTACAAGTTTTATGATTTTCATACACCTATTTGTGCAATTACTGCTGCACTGCACAGAGGTACACAACCAGTTCATGGTGTACAACTGTTTTAAGAACATAAAATTAACTTTTAAAAGACGCATTCATTCTTATATTTATCAAGGTGCCATTCCATTTATTTAAGCCATTGCTCAGGAGTTTAATACCAAAGTTAATTATCAATATAAAGAATATCAAACCCCATTTCGAGCAGCCATTAGTTTTTAATAATAAACACTTTCAGTTGTTTCATTATAATCAAATGCTATTTTATCAGATAAAAGTATGTATTTGTGTTAGCATGATTGAGTACTGAATATAATATACACTCACCGACCACTTTATTAGGTACACCTGTCCAACTGCTCGTTAACACTTAATTTCTAATCAGCCAATCACATGGCGGCAACTCGACATGGTCAAGACAATCTCCTGCAGTTCAAACCGAGCATCAGTATGCGGAAGAAAGGTGATTTGAGTGCCTTTGAACGTGGCATGGTTGTTGGTGCCAGAAGGGCAGGTCTGAGTATTTCAGAAACTGCTGATCTACTGGGATTTTCACGCACAACCATCTCTAGGGTTTACAGAGAATGGTCCGAAAAAGAAAAAACATCCAGTGAGCGGCAGTTCTGTGGGCGGAAATGCCTTGTTGATGCCAGAGGTCAGAGGAGAATGGCCAGACTGGTTCAAGCTGATAGAAAGGCAACAGTGACTCAAATAGCCACCCGTTACAACCAAGGTAGGCAGAAGAGCATCTCTGAACGCACAGTACGTCGAACTTTGAGGCAGATGGGCTACAGCAGCAGAAGACCACACCGGGTGCCACTCCTTTCAGCTAAGAACAGGAAACTGAGGCTACAATTTGCACAAGCTCATCGAAATTGGACAATAAAAGATTGGAAAAACGTTGCCTGGTCTGATGAGTCTCGATTTCTGCTGCGACATTCGGATGGTAGGGTCAGAATTTGGCGTCAACAACATGAAAGCATGGATCCATCCTGCCTTGTATCAACGGTTCAGGCTGGTGGTGGTGGTGTCATGGTGTGGGGAATATTTTCTTGGCACTCTTTGGGCCCCTTGGTACCAATTGAGCATCGTTGCAACGCCACAGCCTACCTGAGTATTGTTGCTGACCATGTCCATCCCTTTATGACCACAATGTACCCAACATCTGATGGCTACTTTCAGCAGGATAATGCGCCATGTCATAAAGCTGGAATCATCTCAGACTGGTTTCTTGAACATGACAATGAGTTCACTGTACTCAAATGGCCTCCACAGTCACCAGATCTCAATCCAATAGAGCATCTTTGGGATGTGATGGAACGGGGGATTCGCATCATGGATGTGCAGCCGACAAATCTGCGGCAACTGTGTGATGCCATCATGTCAATATGGACCAAACTCTCTGAGGAATGCTTCCAGCACCTTGTTGAATCTATGCCACGAAGAATTGAGGCAGTTCGGAAGGCAAAAGGGGGTCCAACCCGTTGCTAGAATGGTGTACCTAATAAAGTGGCCGGTGAGTGTATATACTCCCTTCTTTCTAGTCTTAGAATGATTTCTGCTTACCATATAGATGCACTTTGTAGTTCTACAATTGCAGACTGTTGTTCCCCCTTTGTTTGCATACTTTGTATGTTCCCTGTACTCTGTTCTGTAATGATTAGGACAACCACAGGGAAGGTATTTATTAGGTGGTAGATGATTCTCAGCACTGCAGTGACACTGATGTGATGGTGATAGAGAGTGTTGAGCTAGTTGAGTGGATCAGACACAGTTGTGCTTTACATCTACAAAGTGGATGTGTCTAATATAGGGCACAGTGAGTGGACAGTTTTTAAAAAGTAGCAGCACTGCTGTGGTCCACTTGTATGCACAACATACCCTTACATATTATTATCATTGTTCATTACATATCAGTGTTCACCACCCCAATAATACTTGCTCTGTAGTGGCTCTGTGGGGGTCATGACTAGCAATGAATAAAAGTTAAGGGGACTAGAAGTATGTCATTGTAAAACTTTAAAATGCATCAATATAGTAAATGAAGCAGTTATAATGCTTAATTGGTGTGAAAACAAGCAGGCTTACTTAATAAAGCAAATGTAAAATTTTATATAAACAGATGCATTACAGATCTCCTTAACTAGCACAGTGCAAAGATAATTGACAGCTGAGGCAAATGTGACTGATGAGATGCTGTGGATGAAAGGTTTGAGTTCGCTTTGTTAGTTGAAAAAATATTCTACAGGTCACTGTCTAAGTCTAATTAAACACTAAAATGGTTTAAATTTCCTAAATATATAACTTGTAATAACATCAAAACACCACGAAAGATTTTAGTAACACAAGCTAAGCAAAAAAAAAAATACATATGCCCTTATAAAAGCAATAATAAATCATAGTTGCAACTTATTTGCCTATTAAACAGTTTGGAGAAATTACAGGCCACTTTCATAAATACAATGCTCGAATTTGTTAATATCTAAGGGCTGTAGTTAACTCTTATGGCCTCTTCACAAAAAATTGTGGCTTAAGTTCAGGACTTTGACATAGACTGTGTACTGTTGCTGTTCATCAGTCGGATACAGCTTTCTGTGGTTATGACAATAGATGCTTTAGTTCAGCAAACCATGAAGAGCTTTGCTTTTAGTCAAATGTCCTGGTTGTACATTAAATTTAAGTGTCTGTTTAACAAGGTCAGGCTGCTATTTACCCTTTTTACGATTACAGAGGAAGGACGGGTGAAATTATTTTTGTATATTGGTTTACTTTTGGGGGAAGTTATGTCTATATATTGAAATATGATGCGCTGTTACAGTTGTTAAAGAATAATACAGAGTTAAAGAAATGTTATCTTTCATGATTACACATAATATTAATACCTGGTGTCAATATTCTCAAGCGAGCAATCACCAAAGCTCTTATCTAATCTAATCTTTATCATTTAATAGAATAGCAAAGTTACATGGTAGGATAATAAAGTGTGCACTAAAAAGTTCAACAAGTAAAAGTGCAGCAAATATGAGGTAATCTGGTCAGGAGAATATTGCACAGATTTGTAATAGGAGTTCTTTTAAAAGGAAGCTGCTGCTGTTAAATGAGCACAGGGCTCGTGAGAACTGCTCCATGCAAAAAATGCTACTTTTGTGGCTTTGAGCACTGTAGCCCTTTAAAAAGTGTGCTGGTTTAGTAGTTTTCACAATGGCCTCCACCTTCAATCTTTCGTGCTGCTGGACCGAGCTCCACTTTACACACACGCTGCGCAAACTTCAGTGAGCACAAAGTCTCCTCAACATTCCTCTCCAGCGAGGAAATCTGAAAGATAACACAAACGATGTGAAAAAAATTAAAATGTTGCAGGGTTTCATGTTTATTAAAAAGCACACAGACAAAATCATGTATAAAGCCACTAGGGTGAGGTGGAAGAAACTTTGACCACTACATTGTGCAGTGTAGCTAACTATAACTAGGGTGATAAATGTAAGGAGTAGTGTAAATGGTTAGTAATTATGTTTTTGGCTTCAATTATATAGGACAGTAAAACATTAAGTTAATGGTATACCTGTACCACCATGGCAGTTTTATTGCCTTTTCCTAAAGAATCCTGCAAAAGATAGGTGAGGCGTGAGTTTCTGAAGGGGATGTGGGTCTGCCGTCCTCTCAGGGCCTGGATCACGTCTCCCAGAGCAAGCAAAGAGCGGTTGATGTTCTGAGCCTCTTTCAGTCGCTCACCCTCAGCCCCTGACTTGGACACTCTCTCTGAACCAGCCAGGTCTACAAGATTAAGCTTACCTATGGTGAGTAAAATGATGGAGAATATGGTGGTCAATAACACTGCAAATGTTTATACTGACATTTTAATAAAATCTAAGTTAAGTTATTAATGATTGAGGTCTTATTCTTCTAGTTAGACAAGGTATGTATCTACGTATGCATATTTATGTATCTTGAGTATTGAAACCTCATTTCCAGAATGGCTGGGGCAGTTCTTAATGCAATAAACATTTTTTTAACAATGTAAAAAACTTCCAAATATTACTTTACATTTCAAAAATCAATTGTATTAAAAATTAAACAAATACTGACCACAAGATTTGGTGCCAGTTGCGAGGTCCACTCCCTGAACGCAAACAGTAAGCAAAGCATGTGAACGAGAGCTGTGTTGGTTCATCTGTGTTCCAAACGTTATTCTGTTTCTTCTTGCGGTGGCTAAAATCTGCAAGAATATGTAATTACCAAGTTCACTTAGTTAGAAAGTTTCCACTTACCCTTTATTTGAACACATCAGATAAATTACAGATACTAAATTAACTAGAAGTAAAAATGTATTAGTGTGTCTGTCCAGTGTATTATCATTATTTATTATATTCATTCATTATCTTCCTCTATTAGGGTCGTGGTGGGGTTCCCCGTGCCCATCCAGGGTAGAACGTTTCGGGAGCTGGGCAGATACACCCAGGACAGGGCGCCAATCTATTGCTGGGCATATTTATTATATGAATTATTAAATTATTTTTGTGTTTTCCTGTCTTTCGCTCAGTGAAAACTGAAATAGCACTTTTTTGGCAAGTACATATAACGGACTGACCATTACATCCTGTCCAGTTCAGAAAGTTCAGAAATAGCAATTACAATTTGAAGTGGTTTTTGTTGTGGCTGAACAATGTTGCTCTTACTTTCTTGATATGCTGAAAGCTTTTGACCTCGATGATTCTAAGACCAGGGACATGTAGACCAGAACCATCAGGGTTGATTTTGATGTCCAACTTCTCCCCATCCTTACTTAGCAGATCTCTAGGATTTACAGAACACAAAGCTTTAGTTTTATGCTGTAGTTTAGGTATGACTATATTTATTTATTTGTAAAATCATGTAAATTTTTATGCAATTATATTTATACAATTACAAATGTTCAGTTTTACCTTCCATAAAGATTTACCTAGTAGTTCTACAAATAAAGTGACTATAGTGACATTGACTAAGAGGTGGTATGTTATAGTGTGTGTTGTGCTCTTATAACTGGATCAAAAACAGCAGTGCTGCTGGAATTTTAAATCACTTTTTACACTTACTGTTCACTCACACTTACACTTCACTCAAATAGACACAACCACATCATTGCCCCACCTTGTAATCTTAAAGGGTAAGAAAGTAGTAATCCTAAAATAGACATACATTAAGATTAAAAAAATATTTAAAATTTTCCTATAACTGTATAACAAACACAACAAAACATGCCATTTTGCTGTTTGATCCTTTGCCTAAAACCATATTTTAATATAAAACAAACACAATCTATATGAACTAAAACAATATAAGTGACCGAAGATACCTGAGAACCTCGTTATAAATTTCCACCGAACTGACAGTGACTGTGTAAGTCCACATGTCCTTCCTTTCTTCAATCTCATTGAAGAGGTGCTTCAGAGCTCTCTGGTTGATGCCTGGGTTTTCTGCAGGACCCTGTAATAATTTATTATAATGTCATTTTCAGTGCAGATAATGTTGCTTTTTTTTAATGTTGCTTTTTTTAAACATTATTATTTCTTATTCACAAGTTTTAAAAAACAAAAAGCTGTTTGTATATTTCATCTGTAAGCATTAATCCATATAGGTCTTTATTTAATATTTTGATTTAGACGAATTCATTCTTCAAAATTTAAATACAGAAAATATAAAGATGCTGCATGAATATGTAATATCTTTTTTATCCTCACAGAATGTTTTTGATTGCTGTGAATAATTTTTAATTATTATGCAGGTAGGAATATTGCTGAGCGATTGACATGCACAGATCATATAAGCAAAAATCAATACATAAACAATGACTTCCTTAACTGATTAATACCAAAAATGCTCTTGATGTGAATTTAAATACAATTTAAATACAAAATAAGGCCAGGTATCCAGATCAGTGACATCCAATCTGGAGTAGTTCATCATTATATGCAGTACCTCCATGGTGTAAGTCTTCCCTGAGCCTGTCTGGCCATATGCAAAGATGCAGACATGATATCCATCTATGCAGGATGTGATCAAGGGCTCAATTTCTTGAAATACCTGTAAACATGACTGCAAATTAGTTTAGCCTAGACAACACACAACTGGTAGACGACACTTTTTATTATATGTGCCATTGAAAACAAGTTGGAATCTATTTCAAACTAATTCATTAACGGCAAGTAAATTAAATCATTAAGCCTAACAAGGACACAATGCAGGGTACTGCTACAGGATGCTGCCTACCTAGCAAGGTGGTCACATTTCAGCTTTTTGCATAACATGCCAAATAAGACTCTAATAACCAATTCTCACTTAACCATTATGTATCATTATAGAAATGTGTCAATTAACCTTTCTAAAAGTCTGTACATGTACTTGTTTGAGTCATTATTGATTATAATGTCGCTAAAATACCATTTTCTCTTTTCAAATGTAATACTCGTGCTCATCCCTGAGTTTTAAAGCTGTATCTCCCCTGCTGCCCATCAGCTCTTGACCTCTTTAGGCTAAAGAAATGCATTTAATTTGTTTTACAAGTAAATAGGGCAATACTTGTGATGGATTTGAATGATAAATTATTATATTAGTAAGTTCACAACATTTTGGCTAGCCTTCATTTGTGTAAAACAATAAATAAGAGCGGGAATTTCCCATTTATTCCAGTAAAATATTTCTGATGTAGTAGTCAGTGTTTATGTTTATATGTTATATGTATGTTTATGAATTTCTCACCTCCTCTTGTGTGGCTTGGGGGTGAAAAACTCTATCTAGCTCGAAGGTTTTTGATTTCCCTTTACTCAGGACCATAAGCACAGATTCATTGTGTGGGTCTGTCGTTACAACAATGGTCTGGCCTTCATCATGCTGGTCTTCCTTAATGACCGGTTTCACCCGACAAAGCACTCGGATATTGCCTAAAATCAGTCATAGTTTCAAAAAATTGTCAATTTCATAAAGAAAGAAGAGCAAATAAATGACTATATTTGACGAACCTTTTAGCTCAACCAACTGCTCGTGATATTTACGTCGAAGTGCAACCTCCTTCCTGTATTTCTCCAGTAGGTCCTTGTTGGTCTCTGACATTTCACTAATTACTGCTGAAATCTGTAAATATATCGACTTCAGTTTGTGGTAAAACAAAGATGCAAAAAAGACTGTTATATTATGTTATTTATAATTTCTATTAATTTTTTCATTCATATTTGAGCCTTCATTTCTGTAATACAGAAAGTAGTGACTTTCTCTAATATATTCCATGAATTACATCAGTGTGGGTATATTCCAAAATAAAATTACCATGGAATATCAAAAGATCAGAATGTCAATATCCTAGCATATATTTATTTAGTCAGCAATAAGGATGTAAAAACTTTTTATTTAAATACTACAACATTGATGTATTGCTCTGTAGTGCAATGGTTTGCTGGACTTGGTTTGTAATTTCTACAGTATTAGTACAAACATCATCAAACTGTAAGTTAGAGTTAATGAGGAACAGGGGAAAAGTAGACATCTTCTATTTAATACTTAATATATATATATTTCAGTATACACAGCAATCACAGGAATATAGGCATTTTCTATACATGATGTGCCAATAAAGACTCACTACTGGTAAGCTAATGGCAGAAAGATGTGAATTTTATTTTATTCTAATGTATGATTCCACTTGCCTGTTTTTTGGCTTCTTTTATGGCTGATCCATAAAATTCTGAAAAGTTGCGGACCTGGCTGCGCAGACTGGCATAATCTGTCTTTAGTGAACGCAAGGTGGGAGGAAGTGCATTCAAGCGCTTCTGAACGGCTGATCACATTGATATGTCCACACACACATTTACACAAACAACAGATATCACATGGTTAAAGACTATTTGAGTATAGCTTAATAGTGTTTGTTGAACTTTGTTTTTATATTTTTAACATAGAAATCAACTAATATAATGTAATACTGGCAATTAGGGATGCAAAATATCAACAATGGGGACATTGAATTTTCCATTAAGAGAATAAAAAACACAATATATATATACAATGATATATTAAAACTGCAAAATCTTACTTATGAATTACTCAAGTTTTGATGCATACTGTACATGTAAATAAGCCTAAAGTGACTTTGAGAAGAGCATTTACATTAGCAATAGTAAAAATGCACACACTTATGAACTGATCCTGCAGGTTGTGCAGTTGCTCCTGTGAACAGTTTGCAGCTGCCTTCACTGCCTCATCTTTCTTTTCCTCCAGATGCCCGATTTCCTTCAGCAATTCTGCTTGTAGGGTCCTGATTTCTCTCTCATATGCAGCAATCTATGAATATAGTATAGTCCCAAATATGAGAATTTGTACTTTTACCATGTTGGAAATCAATATAACCATTATAAGACATGAATTAGTATTTTAATATTTTAATGAACTTTTATGTAAAAATTGTGAAAAACTTTAAGTGCAAACATAAGAGCAGAAATGACCTTATGCTGAAGGTTACAGCTGACTTCATCAGAGCGCCTGATTTTATCCTCTAGTTGTTTACATTTTTCTTTTTGGCTGGTCAACCTTTCACCCAGCCTTTCATTCTTCTGCCTGGCTTCAGTCAGTTGTCTCAGAGTTGAAGGTGACTCCACTTCCACTGTCTGAGTGACATACTGCCACAAAATGGAAAAATGCACAATGATTTAAGTTATATAAACACAAAATATCACACATACAGTTATATGCATAATATATTCTCTGTACATCACTTAAATGGATTTGAAACAATGCAAACGTGATGTGCAGACCGCCAAATCACTTAACAATTACAATCACTTTTATATAGTCCCTAAATGTTCACAGGCTTAAAAGCAATTATTAACACAAGTAACACGATTCTACACATCACATGAAATTTACATATTATTCTTATTATTGTTATTATTACTGCTACTACTCATTTTCTAATGTGTTTGTCCTAATCAGGGTCAAGGGGTGGGGTGTGTATACAAGTCAGGTCTGGTGTAATCGCCTCTAGTTTGCCAGTCTACCATAACGAGGACATATCTACTATTATGAAGACATACATATTTATACAACATTGTATCTTTACACAACATTGTATCACATATTACATTGAGGAAAAACCCACACAAATAGTATATTTCAGTCAAAAAAAAGACCTTGTATGGAAATGGAACCACAGATCTTTCTGCTGACCTAAGCCACACTGTTGGCTTTTAGTCAAAGAACATTGAAATGAGCATCTCTGAACAATGCTTTAAACTTAGGTTTTTGCTAAGCTAAGCATGTTTCAATTCCTGCTAGTATCAATGTTTTGATTCATTCACTGCTGCATATGTTTGCATTTTTTTTTCAAAAGAAGTCATAAATATGATAACTTCACTTACGCAGAGACCTGAAATTCCACGTTTAACTTAAAGTCCACTGTGATTTTGTTTAAACATAACACAAAAATGTTTTACAATTTAAACCCAGCTATAAAGTACACAGACATCCATTTTAGATTAATGCATTTTAAAAGTCTAACTACTGTCAAACTACTGTCATTTGGGAGGGCTTTTCTCATAACCTAAACTTTTGTGGTAATCATACAATAGAATGCAAAAAATTGGCACAACATTGAATGACAAAATGACAAAACCAAAAATATTTTTTTAAAATGTTTTTGTAGTCAGATAAGTCTTTCAACTTTTCCTTGCATTTCTGTGAGATCTTTTGTTTCATGCGTCACAGTAACCATTTGATGTTCTTATCATGAAACTCTACATTATTTTTATCATAAAAATGCCTTGCTTGTTGCTTTTTAAAAAATCAATATTGGCTTTATTGATCAGTATTATCAATAAAGTCCAAAGGGCTTTTTATTCAAAATTAACTCAAGATGTTCCATTGTACACTTCTGGTGTAAGTACTTCTGGTGTAAGTACAAAGAATTTATTCTAATGATATTTCCACGTAGATTATATTGTGCAGGTGTCACCACTTAAAAGACCAGGTACTACCATGGCAGCGATATTTTAATTATACATGTCATTTACACTCAAACAAGAGGTTTTATTTGCTGCTCCGATCCGTCTGTCAATATCATGCTCCATCTTACCATCCCTCGTGAACAAGACCCCAAGATACTTAAAACTCCTCCACTTGAGGCAAGATCTCATCCTTGACCCAGAGAGGACTCTACCCTTTTCCGACTGAGAACCACCTCCATGGTGAAATGACTGAAAACAAATACTAATAACCAACAAAGTTCAGTGACCCTGTTTAAGGTTATCTAAAATCCAATGAGGTCACTAAACATTCCAATTATGCTGCCTTTTCATTATCAATTGAAACCTTGATAAACATTGCACACATCAAAATTATGTAATTTTGCATACAGCATACTTTGAAGTAATATTTATCCTATATATAATAGGATATCTTTGATTAACAATTCATATCTTACTCAATTAATTAGGCAGAGTAAAATAAATATTGCACAACTGTGGTCAGTAATTTGTAATAGTACGTTCAGAACATAATTATATATAATTAATTAATTCGCAGGGCGGCACGGTGGCTTAGTGGTTAGCACGTTCGCCTCTCAGCGCTAGGGATTCCCGGTTCGAATCCCCATCTGGGTGGAGTTTCCATGTTCTCCCCGTGTCTGCGTGGGTTTCCTCCGGGTTCTCCGGTTTCCTCCCACAGTCCAAAAACATGGATCAAGTCGATTGAATTCTCCAAATTGCCCCAATATAGAGTGTGTCTGTGTGAGTGAGTGTGTGCCCAGCAATAGATTGGCGCCCTGTCCTGGGTCTATCTGCCCAGCGCCCGAGACGTTCTCCCCTGGATGGGCATGGGGAACCCCACCGCGACCCTAATAGAGGATAAAGCGGGTGATAATGAATGAATGAATGAATGAATAATTAATTCGCTTATTATCCTCTAAGCTAAATTTTCTAATCAGGGCCATTAATGTTGCTGGAGCCTGACATGGTGTTTGTACCAGTTACAGCTCTCTTGTCCATCACAGGGCAAACACAGGGACGAACACATGCACACACTTGTGGCCAAACTTGCTTTATTTAAAATCATGCCATTTAAGACCAAATATCAGTCTGATAAATTTGACGTCTCTTACTTTCACTACAGGCTCCTTACTGCGCTCTTTGTCTAGCTCAAGCTGCAGCTCCTGTACTCTTTCATCGCGTCTCTTGAGCTCTTCTGCCCTACGCCACTCCTCCTGCTCACTCCGACGCTCCAAGCGTAAGAGCTGTTCGGCACGCTGTTGCAGAGTGTTTTCCAGGTGCAGTACACGGCTGCGTAGGTTCTCGTTCTCCTGTGTGGTATAGATATAAAGAACACAATTGAAAAGCTTACTTGAATTTTACTTACTTTACCTTAATTTTGTTATGAATTATAACCTCCAATGATAGTGTTTTGCTTCCAAATTTGTGAAGGTATTAATTCACATTTTGCATTAATTTGCATAATGTTTTTTTTAATTTTTTTTATCAACCCTCCTTTTAAAACAGATAATTCCTCCAAACAGACTTATATATATATATATTTGGCGAAAATATAGCGAGACTTACATACCCACTATGCCATTTAACCCCATTTACACAGATTAGGATGTCAATGTGAGCTTACACTATTAAAACTAATCAACACCTCTGATTTTATTGTGATGTTTTTAGGTCAGGGTGTAGAATTAAAATTCTCTTTCACTATGTGGTCTGTGCTGTCACCTTAACAAGCATTGAGCTGGACTGAGATGGGATGATGGAGAGTTGCTGCAGGAGACCCTGAGTCACAGACAGGCTCTGCTTTAGGGTTTCATTTTCTGCTGATAAGCAGAGCATGCGCTTTTCAGAGTCTGTTGCTCCCTGAAAAATGAATCCAAAGCAAAAATGCTTAGCCTTCCACAGAGAAAAGATGCCAACACCGCAAAGCTCTTTAAGGTGAAGATCTTTGCCATGAATCATTATGAAACTGTAGCACTAGATTCTTGTTCAAAAGCACCTTTAGTACTAGAAAATAGTGTAAAAATGCTTACAGAAGCAATTCGAAGCTTGCACAGCTCCTCCTCTCTTTCCTCAATGCAGCTTTTGAGTTCATCAATCTGTCAGCAGAAAACATTTTGAAACACCAATTTAAAAAAGGAATTATATAAACCATTAAGCATGGAAAGACTAACTGCTAACTAAAACTGTGAAGGTATAATACTATATACAGAGTATGTGTCATTACCTGCTGTTGAAAGGCCTGTACTTTAGAGTGTCTGTCCTGCTCTTTCTCTTCTAGTTGTGAGTGAAGGAGACGCAGTTCACCCCTCAGCAGACTCCTCTCACCCTGAAGCCCACAAAGAGACTTCACCAACTTATGCAGCCCTGGTGAACCTGGTGAACAAAGGTTTAAATTATGTCATTATCGTCATAGGGAATTATACCTAATACCTATTAATCGAAAGAGACTTTGTTTATTGAATTACAACTCATTTTATCTAGTGCACCTACAAACTAAAATATATGTTGCTGTTGTAAATCTTTTTTTTTTTTTTCTGAGAGGAAAAGCACCAGGAAGAAATCCACAAAAATTCAAGGAGAACATGCAAATCAGGATGTGTGTGGAATCCCAGGGTTCCAATGAACCGCTTCATCAGTTTCTGTTTTGGTACAGTCCCACACTCATTTATGTTCATGTTACACTCATTTTAGATCTACAGTACAACTAATTTTAGTCCAGTAAAATTAAGACACACCTCAAAAGCAAATTTGCAATGTGTAGAATCATGCAAAACAACCTAGATCACATGTTACTGCAGCTCGTGGCACAAAACTAAGCTGTGTTTATAGAAATATGCTAGAAATATGTTATTAACTAATGTTGATTTTTATATGTTGGTGTTTCTGATAGATTTGATTGGGTGGCTTGGTGTATCTTTACTTTTCCATCTATTTTTTTCTAATACATTTCAGACCAAGGGTTGCTATGGATCTAATTCCCACCTTTCAACATAAATGTTAATGTAATAAGACTCCACTACATAGGTTACAAAATAAAAGGTTAAAGAATAAGGTTGATAACGACAAACACCTCACAACTAGTACATTAGAACAGTGCATTAGAACAGTGCATGAAAACCCAGGCAATACATCAGAATGCACATGCCTCTACAATCAAAACCTTATATAATATTGTATGCTATTTAGGGTACTGTTCCACAAAGATGATGCATTCCTACAGCAACTAAATAAAAAATGTATGAAAAAAAACAACTAAGCATGTCCGATGTCAGATGCTCCATCTTTGAGGTAATAGCATATGAGCTATGGCAATTTACTGTGTCTTTAGTTTAGAGTCTTAGCATTTTAGTGCCACTTCACTCAGTAAGGCTAGTCATGGTTAGTAGCCTTGTACACCTCCATAGCATTTCCTGTACACTAATTTAAACATGGACCATACACCACTGTATGCAATGCCTGGTAGTCAGTTGCACCAGTTGCATAATCAATTTAAAGATGGTTAAGTTTATAAGATTTGGCCACACATGGTTAATGATGTTTTATAAGCTTCTGACACAAGTTCATTTCCCTGATATTAACTATTTATACAAATTTAAAGGAAGCAGCCACAATTTCAGAGTTGAGATGAGGAATTTAAAATATAAAATTGTAAAACTGAGCACATGCTACATATAATGTTTAAGGGTTTAAAAAATTGATATTAGATTTCTACAAGCTGTTAAATTATTTATTATATTTAGTGATGAAGTCATTGCTCATTTGCTCATTTGTGATAATTATGCTTGTTACAAATGCTTGTTATTACTAGATGCAGAAAAGTATAACCTTATTACATGCTAATATATTTTATGCTCATAATTGTTATATCAGCTAATGACTCTATATGCATAACAAGTCACATAGGTTTTAAAAGCTAATTTTGGCTATTTAGT
Organism: Corydoras sp. C115; assembly: GCA_019802505.1. Lineage (NCBI taxonomy): Eukaryota > Metazoa > Chordata > Actinopteri > Siluriformes > Callichthyidae > Corydoras > Corydoras sp. C115. The sequence goes on from JAFMOC010000002.1 coordinate 5,717,940, forward strand.
ATTATAAATACTGAAATGCAGTGATGAGCCATGCATTTCACACCAAGACCTTCAGTAATGCTCCAACTGAATTAATCCACCCGTGAGTAAGAATTTAAGATGTGCATTGGCAATCAACTGATTAGAGATAATGATAACATGTGCACCCTTTATAAGCTGCAGAGATCAACCACAAGCTGCTGGAAAGCATGGCAGATAGCATTGGCCAACATGTGTGTTGTAATGAATTTAAACCTGTAAATATGGTCTGTTCCTGATCCTGTGCAGTCCTGGCTTTGGTTCTCATTCATACCCACCCTGTTCCATGTGAAATTACTTACAATAAACTCATAAAATTTAGGAATATTATATAGGAAAATAACACTTTATTTAGGAAAAAACTGTTTATTTAGTTCCTTAAAGAATTTATTTTCTATTGCCATTGACGCTAATGCTGAAAATCAAGTGGTATGTCTGTAATAAGTTTGAATTGGCTGAAAATATCTGCTCATCAAAAGTACTCTCCAATCAAAGGGTGTGAATACGCTGACATAACATGCGCAGGTAAGAAAGCCACTCAAAATCTGATTGGTTGAAGCAACAGTCTGATTGACACTTATCTGATGGTACCAAGCTGCAAAATTTATCCTGAATGCCTAGGCAAAAAAACCTGACAATCAATGATGCTGAAATGTGATTGGTTAAATGAATAAGAAAATACATGTCAGGAAGCGGCACAAAGTGTACAGACCATTTGTAATTATTTAATTAGTATTCATAGACAAAATATAATTAATATCGGTCTGTGATTCAGATATTTTTTTGCTGTAACAGCAAGAATGCCCTGGGTTTGATCCCAGGCAGGAAACAAGGTCCCTTCTGTGTGAAATTTGCATGTTCTCTTGTGCCTGCATATGTTTCTTCCCATCTTTAACAATATCAGTGCATGTTAGATGACAAATCCATAACGTCCTCAAACAGACAGCGTTATCTCTAAGACTAACACCCACTAAACTTACAGTATAGTACTTCATTTAATAAACATCAACAATTTTTACAACAAAATACTATATGAAACACCTTTTTGTTAGCTTTATTAATTGTAAACTTTATTAATTTATTATTATTTGTATGCAATGCTTACAAATACATTAAGATATCAGTAAAACATTTCCTCATTAGCCATGACCATACAGTGTTTATGTATATAAATAATTAAATAAAGTGTTATTAATGACAATGTGATAGTGATGGTTAATAGCAGTACACTAATAATGAGCTGTTTCTATCTGCATAATATATAAAATATAATATCCATTATTTATTATTGATGATAATGCCTTGTATTGGGAAACATTTTTTAAGAGTGTACCTGCTTTTGGCCATAGAGCAACCATGTAGTAACTAAGTAAATGTTACACATCCTTCTTCTTCTTTATTCAGTTTAAATAGTTTTTAAAACGATAGTTAACTTAATTGTAAGCTGCAGCCATTGGAGCTTTAAGCAAAATACTACCAGAAGGGAGAAATTAAAACTAGCATTACAATCCAAGTAAAGAGAATACATAATCAAACAAACCTCTTAAACACTGGATCCTACCAAGCCATCTATTAGAAAAGACTACTGTTTACCCAGCTGCAGCACTAATTGCAAATAGATTGTTGCACGCTATTCATGAAGTCTAGTTATGGTAAGCTTATTTTTACTGTACTTAAAAATAAAATATTAATGTTGTCATTACACATTACATTTATATTAAACAGTGCTTGTCAACACAGATGGCTTTATCATAACACAAAATTTGGTCTGATAAAAATCTCCTTAGTAAATAAATTTCCTTAGTAATAGCAAAACAGCTAGCCTAAGCTAAGCTACCATAGTTTTTGTAGTAAACCAACAAATATGAAGTCATAAAATATGAAGTCATAAAATACCAACAAAACCTGATTCAAATAGGAATTTACAAGAATATTATGATGCTGGTCACTGTTAGTGATATATATATGAATTCAGAGTGTTTTTAACCTGTATTTACTCCAGTGTATTTATGAAATTACTGCAGGGATGTTTTATAATATATCTATAATTTTTGACACATGACATTAAATTGAATGACATTTGCAGCAGTCTGATACACTCGTATATCTAATTCCAGGTCTGTGTAGTTTACTTTGATGTAAACGTACGTCTGACTGGTGACATTTCACAGTTTCACAAGTTCTACATTTCTTTGAATTTGAACATTTGTTTCTCCCAGTATATTTTCAGCCTATGTGCTGCTTTTTTTAAAAACAGGCTTTAACAAATGTATATTCAACACTATGGTGGCTCATTGTTCAAATAACTTTAGTTTAATGGTTTAAGTCTAAGCACTATCATTGCTTAAATTAACTAGAGCCTTAATCCATTCTCAGATGGCAAGATAATAAACATTCATACAGTAATATCCAGAAATACTTACTGCCATTGTCAGGTGATGGGCACTGCTGCTGGGACATGGCATCCTCTAAGTTGGTAATGACACTGTTCTTGTCCCGGAGGCGTTGGCGGTAAGAGGCACGTAGGGCCTTCATTTTATGGCGGTGCTGCACCCGATGTCTACGCAACTGTATGCGGTACTTCTCAGCTTGCTGCTGAAGCTGCTGCAGGTGAGAGTACTGCTCTAGAAAGCTTAGCAGGTGAGACATCACTGTCACCAGAGGAGATTCAGGCACCTATAGGCACAGGACATAAAGTACTTGATACATTTGTTGCACGTTGACAGAAGATATGTTCTTTAGTAGAAATTAAACCTTCTCTACAGGCTCAGTGCTGGAAGCTCTCCTCTTTTCTGCTTCTTGTTTAAAGGACAGAAAGGCCCCCAATGGAGTTTTGGCAGGTAGTGAATAATCTTCATCACCCTCATCTTCATCACTCCGTTCCTCACTGTCACTGCTGCTGCTACCTAAAATATTAAGGCACTGTCAAAATCATTTAGTGCTAAAATTGAAAGCTAGTAGCTATTGCTCAGAAATTCTTAGAAAAACACTTGCTTGAATCACTGAGTTGGTCGGCACGTCGCTTTCCCAATCTTGGGCTATGGCCAGCTCCTCTCCTACTCCCTGTTTCCATGGAAACATGAACAGGCTCCTTCTAGGCACAATAGAGGAACTTACAAAGGGGCAATTGATCAATCAATATTACTATTGATTACTATAATTACATTTACACATGCTTAAGGATGGACCCTCTCATCATTTCTGCTGTAAAGTGGTATAAGACATCTGACCTTTAAATATATCTAAATAATTCTGCATACTAATAATGTAACACTGGTATCAATATTCCTTTTTCCAAAGTCGCAGGTTTTTATTGTAACCAGCAAAAAAACAAATACAACAGATAAAAAGGACCTAGATGTTTCAGGCAAGCAAGCATAAGCACAGTCAATGTAATGAATTTGTGTGTTCTGTATCTATATATATATACCTCTGTAGGCTCTGCACATGCTCCTTCATTTGTAGCTTCCTCGTCCTTTTTGAAGATGGTATAGAAGATGTATACCAGCAAAGAGTAAAAGGCATACATCCTCCCTGCAGTGCTTTTTCAGTAGGATGAAAAAACAAGCTTCATTGCCTGTTCATCTGCTCGTGTGCAGAGACATCCCCATGATCAGCTTCATTTTTCACCCACTTCTACACCACAAAGGAGAGCCTGGGTGCTAAATTAAAAAGGCTTGCAAATCAGGTCGTAATTTCCACTTACTCAGAATTATACAATGCTTTAGTAGAATTTGTCCAAATTCCTCTCACAGATCCCACAGAGCCTTTTCATACAGCCTTCCGGACTCTTAGACTCCAGCTTTACATGGTGCTGATGAGCAGAGGTTTTTTTTTTTTTTTTAACTCATCACTGGCATTTTCGTTTTTCCTACTCCTCCCCCGCTTTCACTGACAATGTATTGCTCTTTTGCCCTCCCCCTTCCTCATTCTGACGACAGTCACAGGGAGCATGCTCAGATGTTTCAGTGAACTCTGCAGTGTTACACACTGATGATATGTACTGACCAAAGGAAGGTGAGTGCAAGGAATGGCCTGGATTGGAATACATGAAGCAGAACAGCATGTTCTTTTGCATGTATTGAATTATGAGGTTATTTACTAATGTACCAACTTAGTGGCAGGACTGTAATTAATAATCCGGTCCCATTTTGCATCACATAATCCATACACATTACTAGAACTATGCACATGGTCAAACATCACATCCTGTTTGTGCTGTTTAAATGTTTTCTTTAAAAATCTAAATGTCCTGGTCTTCTGGAGTTGATTGTGTCCGATTAAAAACAAACTGCTTCTTGGCTGAAAAGAAAAGCCAGTATATTATTATCGTGTGCCAAGCTCTTTACTACCATATTTCCAAAACTAGCATTATTTATTATTTCTATATAGTGTTTAGTAGGTGCTCTTTTCAAAAGGTATTTTTAAACACCAGGGCATGGCCTGAGTACTGAACCCATTGAATTTGACTGCAAAATAGGCTTGGCTGAAGTTTCAAATGATAAGGCGTGTCCTGTTTACCAAGTCATGTATTTTTCGTCCCTTTCATGTTTCATAGTGACACGATACAGATTCAAATTAGTGGGTAAAGTGGTCCACCAGTCTCGAATGTTATAATCTAATCTAATCTAATCACGAACAAAATTTGAGATCCTCTCCAGCAGCAACTAATTAATTTATAATTAAAACCTTTATTAAAATCAACTAAAGGTGTACATGACAGTGTTAATGAAATGATATATATTATAAAATTCAAATAGATATTTACAGATTTGCTGACAAAAAAAAACATCAATGATCTTAAAAACTAATAAATAACAAAGCCAGATGCACATACTCACCTTTACTTTTATAAATAGAAACCCTCTATGATTATATAAAAAAACAATGTTTATTGTTTATTTTAGTGGTGCTTAAAAGCCATTAGATATATACTATATATTAGGGCTGCAACTAACGATTATTTTGATAATCGATTAATCGGTCGATTATTTTTTCGATTAATCGATGAATCGGATAAATAAAAAAATTAAAAAATTCCATGTCTTTACATTTACATTTAATCATTTAGCAGACACTTTTATCCAAAGATGGATGTTTTTCAGTAAAATTATTCTATAGTATTATATATAGTTATTTTATTCAAAATGTTTAAGTTAACAATATTTGTAATTAATGAAAAGCACAATGAAAGAACGGGGGTTGCGCCGCGCGCAGTCTCCCAGTGCCGGGACATTTAAAGCCGCGTACTTTTACGCCGTGCGCGTGTGCGCGTCAATCCCGCGTGCTGCTATTGCTCCGCTAAAAACCAGGACATGTCCTCACTTTAAAAAATAAACCGGGACGCCCGGGACAGGACGTGACATATGGATGGGTATTCGTATAACGGACGTTAAGACACGTTCTCTATCACTGTTATTATCCAGTTAACAACCAAATACAGCATGCCGCTGCTCTGCCGGTCTCACAGTGTTACGATTTACTTCAGAACTAAAGAAGCTCGGGATGTTGTAGAGATTTATCTGCTGTTCAGCTTCATCCTCATCAGTGTTTATTTCAGGAGCTGTATCATCACCGGTGCTGCTGCGCATGTTCACAGAGCTGCATGTTCCACGTTCTTTAGTTTCAGCGTTGGTTGTGTCTCATTTGTAGATTTATAACTTGTTTTGCAGACTCCGCCTCGTTCTGTTCAACCCGCTATTTTTTTCCAGCCTTATTGAAGCGCTACATGTGACGTAAGCGGTCGTGACATCGCGAGTAACGCGGAAATCGCGCGACCCAACGAATCGATAATGGAAATTCATTATCGATACTTTGGATAATCGATTTTTATCGATTTTATCGATTCGTTGTTGCAGCCCTACTATATATTAATGCATATTTTTATAGTAAATAATGTGAGCCCTAACAGATTAGCAAATAAATTTTAGTGAAAGTATTTTCAATTTGATGACAATCAGGTGTGAGTGGACACCGTTTTTTTTGTAGGTATCTGGAAACTTTTGTCTATGCAGTGCATTTTTTTCTTTATAAACAATACGAAGAGACATTAAGTTCCTCTTGCATTCCTTCTTTATCCGTTTCCCATTATCCTAATTCCCTATTCATTTTCCATAAATTGAAATGTAGCATCCTTCCAATGTACATATTGTCTTGTGTTAGGAAATCTCAATTTCCTCGATGAACCTTTTTCTGGAGGAGTCGAAAAACCACGATGCAGACTTTGGTAGATACTCGAATCAAGAGGTTTATTTAAGACAAACCAAGCTAAAGAAGTGTGTTCTTCCAAAACAAGCCCAAGACCGCGGTCGACTCTGACTTTTGCACAACAGCAAACCTCTCCCAGCCAGAGTCCAGAAGTCCAGTTTCTACCCCTATTTATCCTAAAAACCCACCACTATTTCGGCTTTTTTCCTAGAGCAGCTATGTTGAGGGCATCTGAAAGGTGATCATACTGCCCTTTCTCTTAGGGGGGTTGTTAACAATTTGGTGTGTATGAGCCTCTTTTACCAGGTCTGATGTCTCAGTTCCTGGAATGGACGTGCTGAACGTGCACATTTTAGAGGCGTATGTTTGGTTCAGGTCAGGCTGACAACCTGACTTTAACCGTCATTCATCTATTCTGCAATCCTCGCCTAAGCCCAGTCACTCATATTTACTGAACTTTGAGCTGATGTTCTGTTTGTTGATGTTCTGCCACTTTGACTGTAGTAAAAACAATTAATTAATATTTATGAATCAGTATGGAAGTTTACAAAATTTTGCCTGTTAAGAATGGTTATATAATAAGTTGAAACGGCATTTATGACATCTTAAAAATGTATAAGTAAGTATAAAAGTACCAAGAATTATTTTGGGACACAGTAATAATGAATTAATAAATAATTGTTTATATATTCACAATTCACTTTTTATGTTTTTTCAGTCCCAGTGTTTCAGATCATGCAGGAATGTATTCAGTGCCCTTTTGGTCATCCAGCATCCGACAGCCATGACACCTTCCAGTATGCACACATGTAGCTCTGCTGTAGCTTGTGAAACCATCCCGGCCACCCTTCTTCCCCTGACATTAGGGGCAATGAGTGCAGGGAGACTAAGAGTCACACTTCCCACCATTCCAGTGCCATTTCCAGCAAACAAACACACGGTCAATGAACAGCAGAGAGCTGATAAGGCCAGGCAGCGGGTCATAATTACTAGGCCATCCCCTGAAAGCCAATTAGCAAGCATTGTGAGGCATGTAGAGCCAGTAAGGAGAACATGTGCAGTGAGATGATCCTCACTATGCCACAAGAATCCGAAGGCAGATAAAGCTGGGCTCAAGACCCTCACTGCCCATTCAATTTCATTCTGCACTTGAAAGAGTGTGGGACCAGAGAAAGGCAAAAAAGTCAGAGCAGAAGAACATGCAATAAGGAAAAACCCTACTGATGGAGCTCGGTGATCCTGCAGACACAGAGATAGAGAATCCATGTTTGAAACTTGACAAGAAATCTTATTTGCTACATACTTCACATCATTTGCATTCCCCATTGTAAATGTAGCATTGACTGTGTTTTCTGACACCAAGTCAGTGACAGAGATTTGCAGAAAGTTGTAGAACTGTGCAGTCCAAACCTGATCCTGGAGACTAAATTTCCTGTTGAGTTTGGCCAATTCACTTCTTCAGAGGTGCATTCGTATAGGCATCAGGTTTAATGCAGGGAGCCAGTAACCAGTAACAGCCTATTTAGGATAATATTAAGCTTGACTAAAGGTGATAGATCATGATGGGAACTAGTTACTGCAAAGGTTGATTGCCAGAGGAGGTGGCAGACCTACCTAAATAAAGCACTTGTATTCTTGTTAAAAAGCACTCTGGTAAAAGATAAAATATAATTGTCTCAGGAACCCACTTTGAGAACTGTTGTTATAAAACATATTTATTTTATTTTGTTATTACTTTCCCGAAGACAGCTTCTTGTTAAATTCAAGTCAAAACATTTTGGAACACATGGTGCATGCACACATTAAAGTATATATATTTACAAAAAAAAAAAAGCGCTAGGCATTCCCAGTTCGAATCCCAATCTGGGTGGAGTTTCCATGTTCTCCCCGTGTCCGCGTGGGTTTCCTCCTGGTTCTCTTGTTTCCTCCCACAGTCCAATAACATGGATCAACTCAATTGAATTCTCCAAATTGCCCCATATAGAGTGTGTTTGTGTGCGTGAGTGCGTGCCCAGTGATTTATTGGCACCCTGTTCTGAGTGTATCTGCCCAGCGCCCGAGATGTTCTCCCCTGGATGGGCATGGGGACCCCCCCCCCCCCCCGTGACCCTAATAGAGGATAAAGCGGAAGATTATGGAAGGAAGGATGTATATATATATATATATATATATATATATATATATATATATATATATATATATATATATATATATATATATATATATATATATATATAGATAGATAGATCCATATCCATCCATTATCTTTCACTTTATCCTATATTGGGGTCGCTGGGGGGGGGGTGCAATATGTGGCAATTTGGAGAACCAAATTGACTTAATACATGTTTTTGGACTATGGGAGGAAACCAGAGAACCCGGAGGAAACCCACGCGGACACGGGGAGAACATGGAAACTCCACCCAGATTGGGATTCGAACCGGGAATCCCTAGCGCTGAGAGACGAACGTGCAAACCACTAAGCCACTGTGCCGCCCCCACATATATATAAGCACGGTGGCTTAGTGGTAAGCACGTTCGCCTCTCAGCGCTAGGGATTCCCGGATCGAATCCCCATCTGGGTGGAGTTTCCATGTTATATAAATATATATATAGTTCTAAATAAAATTAAAAAATACAGTGGGTTGCAAAAGTATTCATACCCCTTGAACTTTTCCATATTTTGTCACATTACAACCACAAACATAAATATATTTCACTGGAATTTAATGTGAAAGACCAACACAAAGTGGTATACAATTGTGAAGTGGAAGGAAAATTATACATGAATCAACATTTTTTTTACAAATAAAAAACTGAAAAGTGCGACGTGCAAAAGTATTCAGCCCCCCTGAGTCAATACTTTGTGGAGCCACCTTTTGCTGCAATTACAGCTGCAAGTATTTTAGGGTATGTCTCCACCAGCTTTGCACATCTAGTGACTGAAATTCTTGCCCATTCCTCCTTGCAAAACAGCTCAAGCTCAGTCAGATTGGATGGAGAGCGTTTGTGAACAGCAGTTTTGAGATCTTGCCACAAATTCTCAATTGGGTTTAGGTCTGGACTTTGACTGGGCCATTCTAACACATGAATATTCTTTTTTTAAAACCACTCCATTGTAGCTCTGGCTTTATGTTTAGGGTTGTTGTCCTGCTGGAAGGTGAACCTCCGTCCCAGTCTCATATCTTTTGCTGACTCCAACAGGTTTTCTTCCAAGATTGCCCTGTATTTGGCTCCATCCATCTTCCCATCAACTTTGACCAACTTCCCGGTCCCTGCTGAAGAGAAGCACCCCCAGAGCATGATGCTGCCACCACCATATTTGACAGTGGGGATGGTGTTTTCAGAGTGATGTGCAGTGTTATTTCTCCGCCACACATAGCGTTTTGCATTGTGGCCAAAAAGTTCAATTTTGGTCTCGTCTGACCAAAGCACCTTCTTCCACATGTTTGCTGTGTCCTCAACATGGCTTCTGGCAAACTGCAAACGGGACTTCTTATGGTTTTCTTTTAACAATGGCTTTCTCCTTGCCACTCTTCCATAAAGACCACATTTGTGTAGTGCACGACTAATTGTTGTCCTGTGGACAGTTTCCCCCACCTGAGCTGTGGCTCTCTGCATTTCATCCAGAGTCACCATGGGCCTCTTGGCTGCCTCTCTGATCAGTGATCTCCTTGTTCGGCCTGTAAGTTTAGGTGGACGGCCTTGTCTTGGCAGGTTTACTGTGGTGCCATACTCTTTCCATTTCCGGATGATGGATTGAACAGTGCTCCGTGAGATGTTCAAAGCTTTGGAAATCTTTTTATAACCTAAGCCTGCTTTAAACTTCTCCAAAACCATATTCCTAACCTGTCTGGTGTGTTCTTTGGACTTCATGATGCTGTTTGCTCCCCAATATTCTCTTAACCAACATCTGAGGCCGTCCCGGAGCAGCTGTATTTGTACTGAGATTAGATTACACACAGGAGGACCCTTTTGAGTCATTAGCACTCATCAGGCAACTTCTGAATGCAATTGGTTGCACTCAGGGAAAAGGGGGCTGAATACTTTTGCACGTCGCACTTTTCAGTTTTTTATTTGTAAAAAAAATGTTGATTCATGTATAATTTTCCTTCCACTTCACAATTGTATACCACTTTGTGTTGGTCTTTCACATTAAATTCCAGTGAAATATATTTATGTTTGTGGTTGTAATGTGACAAAATATGGAAAAGTTCAAGGGGTATGAATACTTTTGCAACCCACTGTACATGTCCTCAAATTTACCATAAATCATTATTACATTCTGTAAAGAAGGCTTATTATATATATATATATATATATATATATATATATATATATATATATATATATATATACACACACACACACACATATATATATATATATATATATATATATATATATATATATATATATATATATATATATATAATAAGCCTTCTTTACAGAATGTACTAATGATTTATGGTAAATTTGAGGACATGTATTTTTTAAATTTTATTTAGAACTAGAATATTATGCAAGCGTGGCCTGATTATTTTACCTTGAATAGGTAATATGATGCACGCAGAGCTGAAAAAGATAGAACAATAGTTACAGACGATGTCATGAATTCCTGCATCATGTCCATCAGGCCATCTATAGGGTGGACTGTAAAAAAAAAAAAAAAAAAAAAACAGCATTAATAGTTAGGTTCATTAGCCATTAATGACATATACTGTATATATACTGTTAAGTACTTTATGTGTATATATATATATATATATATATATATATATATATATATATATATATATATATATATATATATGTATCTGTTCTGTGGATTGCTTGCGTACCGAAAGAGATTAGTGCTTAATGAATCCAATTTAGTACCCACTGTCCTAGAAGTGTTGTGTCAAAAGCGCTTCAGAATAAACTAACGCTTTTCGCCATTAAAAACTACTAGCTCATGTATCGTGTGTGTATATATAGATATATATTGTTTGTTCGTTTCACGTTCTGCTTCGTTACAACGATGAATACTTGAGGAAAATTAATACATTTCCGTGACCTACCGTTACACTTTTTCTGAACAGTTTGTGACCGCTATCGAGCGCTATATACCAGTGTAAGCTGTGTACAAACACGGACCATGTTTCTACTTAAGTACCGCAGGAAGGATTCTTGAGATAAATTACTATAGCTGAGAGTTTAATAAACTTGGTGTGAATGTATTCCTATCGTCATTCACGGCAAAACAAGTGCCGCTCTTTACAACGTTACACACGATCCACGCCTGAAAACAGTAAGTCTGGTAAGGGTTGCATACAAACAACCATACGTAGTGCACTTCCTATTCCATCTTAACAGAGGTTAATCTAAGCACTACGAAGTGCCCTTGTCTAAAGAAAATGTATATTTGAAACCCAACCAATGAGATCATTCTGTGCTGCCCGGTGGATGGGAGTTGCATTACACATTTCTGTTTCAACGAAACCTATATATATATATATATATATATATATATATATATATATATATATATATATATATATATATATATATATATATATATATATATATATAAAAAAACACATAATCCGTAACACTCATTCAATTAATATATGAAGTATAAAAAAATAAGCTAAATAAAGTGCTAAATAAATTTGCAATAGATTACGAGCAGGGCGGCAAGGTGGCTTAGTGGTTAGCACGTTCGCCTCTCAGCACTAGGGATTCCCGGTTCGAATCCCCATCTGGGTGGAGTTTCCATGTTCTCCCCGTGTCCGCGTGGGTTTCCTCCGGGTTCTTCGGTTTCCTCCCACAGTTCAAAAACATGGATCAAGTTAATTGAGTTCTCTAAATTGCCCCATATAGAGTGTGTTTGAGTGTGTACCCAGCGATGGATTGGCACCCTGTCCTGGGTCTATCTGCCCAGCGCCCGAGACGTTCTCCCCTGGATGGGCATGGGGAACACCACCACGACCCTAATAGAGGATAAAGCGGGAGATATTGAATGAATGAATGAATGAATTACGAGCTCTTTCTGTCAAAAAGAGTAAGCAGGTTGATTTTTGCAGATTAAAATGTTTAATCGACTGTCTGTTTATGCACAGTGTACCCTGTTTCAAATAACATTTTCTTACCCTGGAAGACAAAACTGCTTCAACTTTTTCATTACTTATTCAAAACACAATGTTGCAAAAAATATTTAGAAAACAAATTGAAAAAAAGCTTTAGAAAACAAATTGAAAAAAAGATGAATTAAGGATGTTAAAGCTTCTACTATTACATTGTCCTTATTAAAGGAACTAAAAAAATTAACTAATGAAATCTGCCAGACTTTGTATATATTGTCTTTTATTGTAGATAAACAGATAAAATTACACTTCATAAATTCCAACAATTTGAAAATAAGTGTAGAGTTAACTTTCTAAGTAAAGTTGGTAATATACATAACACAACCACAATATATGTTTTGTTCTTTTAAGAAATGTATAACATAAACGTAATACTTAATTGTCTATTCATGATACCAATAAAATATTAGCATGAATTTTACTTCAAGCTAAATTAGCCTAAATTTAGGTGTTCATCTAACCCCAAATATATCATTATTATTATTTACCAAAGGTTGAAGCCATGTCAAAATAAATGCAAGAAGTTAATGCAAGGTATTTCCTACAAACAGAATTGAATATTTTTAAAACACTGCACACAGCCAAACCCACAAATGCTATATATTATGTGTCAAATGTATTAACTATAATCGATTAATCAGAAAATAAAAAGAGTTAACTTATTTGAACACAGATATACAATAAGAAATATGATTTGGTGTAAACAACCTAATTATTGTTTTGTTTACCCACATGACTTAAATCAAAAGTCAATGCAAGCTACATTATTTCACCTGTTTGTTTGATGACCAGTTGTCTAATGAAATACTTGTTATTAGAACTATTAATTTCATAGTGCAAAATAGTCTTTTACATTTTACCTTATTAATTTATTTTGCCCAAGAATGTGGCTAAGGATAAATTAAAACTAGATTTTAATACATCTGTCGAGCTCTAGGACGGACTATGACTCTATAGTTCTTGGCCTTTAGGACGACACTAGCCAGGCCTCGCAGATCAGGTAGCGGCTCCTCAGGGTTGGCAGGCAAAAACTGAAAGTCTTGTAAGAGATAGGCAGTGAAAAGAAAAATTTCCATCTTCGCCAAAGTCTCCCCTAGACACAAGTCTAGCACCTCCACTAAAAGGCATTAGAGCTCGGCACAAAGCTCCACCTCCATCCAAAAAGCGCTCTGAAATAGGGATAGACTATTTACATTACTGAGCTTTAATTAATGTTTAAATTAGGGTTCTATTTGTCATTTTATAACATATTTATATTTTCTCTACCTGGTCTGAAGCTGTATGGATCTGTCCAAACTTGTGGATCATGATGGGCACCAAATAAATTTGGAATAATTACTGTGTTCTTGGGAATATAATATCCTGAAATGCTAAGGACAAAATAACACCTAATCAGTATTTTTGCAGACAGGGCATTTTCTGTTTCATGTTTCATTGTGGTTACCTGCTGTCTCTTATTGCCCTGTGAGGCACAGCAAGAGGGGCAACAGGTCGCAGTCTCAGAACCTCATTAATAACAGCACACAAATATGGGAGCTTATGTCTATCACTGTAGCAGGGATACACTCCCTTAAGTACATTATTAAGTTCCTCATAGACACGAGTCTGAACCTAAAGAGAGAGAATAGATGATTAGTAAGAATGCTGTTAAATTGTCAATGAAACTACATTACAGCGGTATGTGAAACATAATCACAAGTGGTACATGCACAACAAACAGAACTAAAGTTGTGATATGAATAAATGTTGGAATGGCCAACAGTAGGGATGGCCCAGTGGTAACTGACTTTATTATATAGAATATATAAATGCATTATGCAGATGGATGGCAGTTTAACATGTGCAAATCAGCCAGTGGTACCAGTGTTTTAAAATATTTAAACTTAACACTGATACACCTCTGGTCTATGTAATAGGAAGGCGATGGTCCAACTGAGCCAAGCAGCAGTAGTCTCTGTTCCTCCTATTAGCAGGTCAACGGCAGTCATGTGCTTGTGGGTTTCTGTCTGCGATGTGAACACAAGAAAAAACATATCTAAGTCTAATTGTCATACTCAGTAGCGTCATAAACAAACTGCTTCCTGAACCCATAGCCAAATCTTACATTAGGTCATGTTCTATGATGAACAGCAGTAAACACAGACCACAGATTATATATATAAATTTTATTTTATTTTATTTTTTTTTATTAATTTATTTTTTGACAGCATTTTACAAGTAGAAAGAAGGAGTATGAAGAATTCAAATCCTGAAAACAAATGCTGAACTATTAAAATTAAGTCTTTCACATTTGTAAATTCATTCATTCATTCACATACCTATATTAGGGTCCGGGGGGGGGGGGCATCCAGGGGAGAACGTTTCGGGCGATGGGCAGATAAACCCAGGACAGGGTGCCAATCTATCGCTGGGCACACACTCACACGCACAGACACGCACACAAACACTCTACATGGGGCAATTTGGAGAACTCAATTGAATTGATCCATGTTTTTGGACTGTGGGAGGAAAGCGGAGAACCAGGAGGAAACCCACGCGGACACGGGGAGAACATGGAAACTCCACCCAGTTGGGGATTCGAACTGGGAATCCCTGGTGCTGAGAGGCGAACGTGCTAACCACTAAGCCACCGTGCTACCATTTGTAAATTATAAGCATTAAATCAGTGTTAATAATAATATCATGTGACACGGTGACGCTGGGGAGAGACAGTACTGATCAGGGAGGTTGATTAGCGCACCTGACGCTGCTCTGTCTAATGACCGTGTGCCGTGTAAGCTGTTTAATCTAAAGCTGCGGGGAGAGAGCCTGAGCATGAGCTGGTGGCACGGTGGACACGCCATGCGTGCAGGACAATAATACTGTTTAAGTCCAGTGTTTTGTATGTACGCGTGTCGTGTCGACAATAAAGCCTGTTTGATGGGGTCAAATCCTGTCTCGGGTCCTTGTTCCTTCCACCCCGTTACATCTAATAACAAAGTTTGTTTAATAATAGGTGTGTCCTCACACTTATTTGATGCTCAAGCGGTTTAATGTGATATCTACACTTTACTCTAAATCACTGTTTTACTCTGTCAATTGGAATTGAACAATTTTTGCTTACCATCTTATGTGTGGTTGATTCTGGGTAATCAAAATGCTGAAGAAGTGAACCAATGTAAGCTGGGCTTTCTTTAGTTTCTGTGCTCTGCTAGAATTACACCAACAGATTAGTTAACCTGAACAATAAATACATAAATATCCAATGATATGGTCCAAAATAACAAAGTAAGATGTGTTACCTTTAGCTCATCCAGGTGTGCCTTGATCATTTCGTCACGTTTAGCTACCTCTCTCATTAGATCGGAAAATGGACCATTAGGTAAGCTCTGTTAGGAAAAAATGTCATTATGTGTAGATTGGTTATTTATTGCAAATTAATGCAATGAACAGAGTTGCCAGTTGTGTTTGCATGAACGTCTGTTGTGGCTGGATGTGTTGCTATGTGTGTGTCTATGGTTCCATACGCCAAATCAATAAGCTTTATAATTAGAATCATGGGTTGGGTCTGACAAATTATCACTCCAGTCTTGTTCTATCTGGGCTTTTGACACCAACATATGTACATGTCTTTGAGTTTTTAGTAGTTAAAGCATTGTATAGTTTCAAATTTTTTAATGGAGAACCTTTTCCAGCACATAGAAGGTGAATGAACTTATAATACCTAACTAGCCCATCACTGAGACATTGTCAATTTCATTCACACCAATTGAAATATATGGGTGGGATATTCAGTCAAATAACAATAACGCAAACATGTTTCGGCATTTTTAGGGAATTATTGATCCTTACTCAAGCTCTCTTTTCTCAACAACCAGCAAATGAGTGATCTATAAAAGTGAGTATTAATGTACAGTGAGTTACTCGTAGCAGTGGAAAGGTGTCCAGGGCTGAGATCCATGGTGAGCCCCAAAGAGACACAATCTTATTCAGGCATCTGTGTAGATCCTGCAGTTGTGCTGATGACTTTTTGTACTGTGAGACATTATAAAATGGAAGATTTATTGTAAGTATAATAAAATCTAACTGAAACAAATGTAACAAAAAATGTGAAACATTACTGTTTTTCTGAAAGTTAGCATAGTTATGATGTTACTTGCTGCAACAGTGAAGTCTTCAGACAAATCAACTGCCTCCTCTTTATAGTCCAACAACACCTGGTACAAACCAAACAATTGGCATATACACCAATTAAGTCAAAATAGGATATCTATTAAGAAGACCTGTACACCTAATGGCCTTGTGGCCACAGTGCAATGTATAAACTCATGCAGATACAGAAATTAGCGATTCTGAGGTGCAAAATGCGTATACCTGTTTAAGGTGAAGTGCTTGCTCTTCTATAACAGATTGCATGGACTCAGCAGCACATCGCTGCAAAGCACTATGAATCAGGCGTCGTTGAGCCTTCCATTCCTCGCTATAATCACCCAGGGAGATGGAGAATCCTCCACCTGACACTTTATTAGCTGATGAAATAGACAGCGATGATTTATATATAATATAAACTTAAATGGATTTTAGAAGAAATGAGGAAATATGAATAGCTCACCTGTGTAAGAATGTGGTCTTCCTGCAAAGTCAGACCACTTTTTAACCAATGCCTCACGAATAACCTCACTGCTGTTCAGAACAACCATTGCTGCATCATATTTACAGACAAAAAAAACATGTTTAAGTACTGTTTATTTATGCATCAATGTTAGAGATGAAACATATAAAGATGAAATGAATATGATTAACTGGTACTGCCACAACAAAGGCGATATATATTCCCATATTGACGAGCCAGTCCAGTCAGATATATGGGCAAATGGTCTTGGCTAAGCTCAAGCATGTTTCCCAATAGTGGAAGGGCAGGAGGTCCAGGGAGAGAGGGAGATATGGAGCGAGGTATAAACAGAGAGAAAAAATGTAGAGGTTTTGGCACCAAGCCTAGACAAATAAAATGTCAGTTAGTGAAGGCAATTCACACAGTTTTAGATATTTTTAAGAAGCTAGAAGCAAGCTAGTGGTTTTCTGCAGATCTCTGTATTGCAACATACATATAGTTTTTACATAAAAAAATAAACAGGACTAGTTCAGTTAGAATTAATGTCAAATGAATTTATTATGTTTAAATAATATTTTATATTATATATATTTATATTTTATATATTTTCTACTAATCAGAAAAGTTCTTATTAAGAAAATTTAATTTGTCAAATCTCTTAAATTGTGGCGGCATGTTGCCTCTCAGCACTAGGGATTCCCGGTTCGAATCCCCATCTGGGTGGAGTTTCCATGTTCTCCCCGTTTCTGTGTGGGTTTCCTCCGGGTTCTCCGGTTTCCTCCCACAGTCCACAAACAAGGATCAAGTCAATTGAGTTCTCCAAATTGCCCCATATAGAGTATGTATGTGTCTGTGTGAGTGAGTGTGTGCCCAGCGATAGATTGGCGCCCTGTCCTGGGTGTAACTGCCCAGCGCCCAAAACATTCTCCCCTGGATGGGCTAATATAGGATAAAGCGGAAGATAATGGATGGATGGATGGATAATCTCTTAAATTCTTATTTAACTTAAAGATAAAGGAAAACAAATTTTACAAATACATACTGCTTATATGGCTGCTCAATAAATGAATCATTTTATTTAAAATATTAAATATTAATTATTTTATTATTCCTCTTCCATGTATATATATAATCTTTGGTAAAAAAAAGAGTTCTTACCTTTGTATTTAGAATTTGGTGCATCATCCTCATTATGCTGACGTTGCCGCTGCTCGGGACAGTGGATGAATATTATGAGCAGAATGAACAGCAATACAGCTGTTCCAACACTGAGTGCTAATACATACATAGATTTGGTGGTTTCTTTAGTTTGACTCTGTAACGGTTTGTCTCCATTTCTTTAAACATCTCACTTCTTCATTTATCTTCAACTCTTAGTCCTTGCTGTCCATTCATGGTTAGCTCAAGGATAGGCAAATATTTGTTTTGCCCTTCAAATCAATGTCATGTAAATTAATGAATGGATCAGTGTTGTTTAATAGGGTAGACTAAAGTTTATATAACAATAGGCTTTTGAAACATGTAGGAACATTTAAGGTACTGCTTTCAGTATATGTATGAATAGTGATGCATTAAAAATACACTAGGTTTCTGTGTATTTAATGTTGCCAGCCAACTTCAGACTGACATATTACCCCAGGTCACAGCAAAAAGAATCCATTCATTGGATATAACACACAGTGATTCAGCATTTATCATAAATAGAGGGCAATGTTGTTTTAAGCAAATCAAGGGATGGCAGTGTAAATGGCAGTGGATTTTCATTTTATAGCCAAACCAAATCCCCAAAGACTTTAAACTTACTGCTACAACATCAGCGTGGATAAACTCACATGCAAGCTGTACACTGGAAAAAGACTGAATGAAGCCCTTTAATCAGATTTTACACTGAGTGCAATGCAGATCATTATTTTATATTAAAATACGACATTGTAAAATTTAATGTCTTAAAATAAAATAATAATTATAAGATGTGTAAAATAATAAAAATACATAATGTCTTGTTATTTTAACACGAATCCAGCTTTTAGTACATTGTACCAGGATGACCAAATGTCTTTTTTTATCTTTATTGTTTTTGTTTTACAAAACAATTTCTGAAAATCAAACAACTGAAACTGTATCTGTATCATCAATACATCCAACATAATGAAAATATAACATGTAAGTGTACATTGGCTATTTTTAGTTCAGGTGTGATCCAGGACAAATTATGAAATCTGCCAGCAGTTACTGCTAGAAAATTAGATGCCAGTGACTTAAACTTGAGTAGTTTAAGCTAACCTGATTTGGAAAAAAAGTATCTGAAGTAACAACTAAACTTTTTAACTAATCATGACAATTCCTATAACATTTGATATTTCTGAACTTTACATTGTTACATTATGTTACAGCAACATTTTGTACATTATTAACTAATTACAAACTGTTGATATATATTTATATACGCTATGTACAGTATTGTAATAAATGTTTTCAGAACTGGCTCTTTTTCATTGGTCTGTTTTAGCCTTGGTTGGTCAGGGTCATGTAGCTCAGCGAGGCAGGCCGTAACTTCATTTCAGTAAATGGGAGGGAGTTGTCCTTGCCCTGCCAGTCAATCCACACAACTCCCTGATAAACACAGACTCACTTTAGCTAAGGTGTATCTTTATCCTACATCATTTTTTAAACATAATTTTCATTTGGTAAGGTATGTTCACATTTAACCAGATAAATGCAATTTGTTTGTGAATTTGAATGTAATGGTTGTAAGGCTTTTATGTGATTACTAAATACATACTTTATATATGACAAAATAACATCTTATAAAGTACACCTACTTGCTTTTATATTTATTGTTCATTTTATCAGTTTCACCTACCTTACAGATCCGCTTTCCAGGATGTGGTCTATCTTTGTCTCTGTATACTTTGATCTTTATTGGTCAGGATATTGACCATTATTAGATATTATTTGGGTGTGAAATAATTTCCAGCACAGCAGTAAAACTGATGTAGCATTTTAATGTGTGTTTCTTGATATGATTGGATCAAACCGAGCAGTTCTTCTGAAGTGGTTTAACACTGTGTAAACTTACTGTACACTTTATTAGACATTTGATCATCTCCAATTCTTTCATTGATGCTTACAGGATGCTGCTGACTAAACTTTTTTTTACACTATTTATTTTAGCAGTGTCACTGACTTGTCTATAAAGCACTGAAACGAGCCCAACCCAACACAACATACCATCACAATACCAGTATAAATTAAGTGCTGAAAATTATCCACCACACAAATAATACCCACTCTATGATGTATGATATGGGTCCTGACCAAAAAAGAACTGAATAAAGGGGAATAACAATGGATGCAGAAAACCAAATAGACTGAAAATTGATAGAAGTTTGATAGAACTACAATGTTCAATGCAAAAACTGTGTAGATACCTGATCCTGAGAAAATGTTCCATAAAGACCATTAAGATTGGCTTTGTAGCAGTTTTTGTACCACCAGCCTCCCATGTATAATTTTGTACAATTGGCACTGATGGGACTTAAATCTTTGTCCTTAGTTGAAAAAGGACGATTATTATGATAGCTCATGGAATTCCCTGAAAGTTAATGCAAACATCATTATAATAGTTATGTTAATAGTTCATAACTGTTATACTTCTTAATCTGTGTAACTTAGTAACTAAGTAACTTACCAGCAGTGCCAGAATACCCAGCCACTTCAAGAGCATAGTGAGCTGCCTCAGATCCCACAGAAAAGGTGGAGTACTGAGCATAGGCTGTGTCATTTCCTGAACGCAAGTCAACACGCAGGGTCATTGGTGCCAGGCTTGTCAGTGTGTGAAGAATATTATTTCCTGGGGATGATAAGTAATAGATTAAAATGATTAATGGGAATTTTATTTTTCCAAAAAAATACATCCAATATCGTTCAAAAGTCTTACCCAACCAAAACTCAGTACTCAGTTGTCCAAAGCCTTTGCTATAATCTTTCCATCCTCTAAAGAAGTCAGTAGTTCCATCACACCGTCTCTGAAACACCTATTATAATAAAGATGCATGTTGTTTTTTTATATTGTAAAGCCTTTGACAGTAAAAAATGTGAGCATAATAAATTATGCAAGACTATTCCAAAACATTAAATGCAATTTGGATATGAATCTTACAGTCCAGCCTCCTCCTGTGGTCTCCATATCACAAAAGACCCAGACTGGTTCTCCACCTTTCCCCTCTGGGAAAATCTCTGCTTTTCCTGAATCCTTTACCCCATTTTGCTGCACCTGGGAGCATTCAGCGGGGTAGGGGTAAGGTAGCTGTGCTGTATAAAACAAAACAGTGGACTAGGGCAGACTTAGGCAAAAAAAAACAAAAACATTATCGGCAAGACAGGAAAGTCTGCTTACCAGTGGTAAATGAAGTGGATACAAAATGGATGTACTGTCCCTCACTCTCACCATCTACCCGTACTATGTAGTTGGTAGATGCCACCAGGCCAGTCAGCTCATACTGTGACACTGTTGGATTTAGGATGGCTTCCTAAATAAAGAAGAAATATAGCAAAAAAGCATGCTTTATGAAGAGTGACTGCTGTAAATAACATGAATATAAGATTTGTATAGGGAACGTGCTTCACACAATATTACACAAAGCTTTATTTACCTTAATATTTTCATTTAACTTGTATGTCAACCTGTAGCTTTTAAAGGGCAAACTAGGGATCTTCCAGGAAATCAAGGCTGAATTCCAGGTAACTTTGCTGGGTGTCACAGCTTGAAGCTTTACACCTAAAAAACATTTATTAAGTAAATCCTGATACAAGCTTATACTGGTACTTTATGGTCATAAACCCTGATTATATGTGTGGAGAACAATAGGCAATTGCTGGTTTTACACTAGCCCTCACTTTTGTCACTATCAAATTCAGGGAAATTACCCCTAATGTATTCTCCTAATATAAATATATCACAATACAGTAAAACACAATACAGTAACAAAGACAAAAATCAAAGCTATAGTGATTTTACTTTTATCATTAAAAATCAACAGCAGGCTTTATAACCTGTTAAATATAAGTAAGAAAAAACATGTATCTTTAAAATAACACTAGCTATCTGTTATATGAAACAGCAGTGTCACTTTTATATAGTATTTTGAAATTGTTAAGATTTATACTGATATACACAGTTGTTAAAGAGTTTGGAACAGAACATTAGTGAGTCCAATTTACTAAGAAAAGAATGGATTTCAACTAAACATTAAGTTTCTCAACTCAAATTAATTGCCCTTGGGGTGACAAGATGGTAATGAATGGCCTGGCATTAAAAGGCAGGATTCTTTTTATTTGCATGTTCGTCGTCTGTTTTGGTTTTCCGTAGGTCCCCTGATTCCACTTACATTTTTTGTAATTAGTCTGTAGTCTGATTGTTTTTCTTTCTACTAAATTTCAGAGTATGTGTGTAAGATTATTGTCCATTTAAACAGATAATCATTGATGAAGGTAGACACTGATGTGGAAAATGTTCTACAACAAAGTTACTGCCTTCATGGACCTTTCATTGTACACTTGCATTTGTTCCACAGTCATACTAGAGCAGAAAATTGCCCTTCCTCAAAAAAGAAAAAAGAAAACTGCATGGCGGGTGCTTAATTTTATACACCTTTATGCCAATGGGACTGAATAATATAGAGGCGTATACCAATACTTTTGTCCATTTAATTTTGTGAGTTCTGATCATAGCATTGGTGTACAACCAGTTCATTAGTAAATTTGAATCATTTCAAGCTTAAACCACAAATGACAAATCATTTTATTCATAACTTAAAAAAACAAAAACAGAAAAAGTGAAAAACTAATAAGGCTTCTTAAAACTTTTAAGAATGTCTGAATGATTAAATGGCTTTATAAACCTTGTAGTTCTGGTCCTTAAATCTGATTGGCTGAGCTGTTTGTCCAGCCGTGACATTACTGTAAATTACAGGAACTCTATTGCCTTATTGCTTTATTAACCCACAGAGATGTGGGCAACATGTAAAAAGCTTGTAATAATAATAAGAGTGCAGACAATAAATATATTTATCTGTACTTGAACTAGTGACAATAAATTACAATTGAAAAAGGAATAATATTTATTTTGGACTGCTAATAAATATGTTTTAAATAATAGTACTAACTAAAACAAATGCCTATCCAGTACAAGTTTTATTAATGAGTGGTTACAGTATGTAATTGCTTGTAATTAATGAACACTTACCACTCGTTGTGGTGAAGACTGTGGAGACAGAGCCACTCTTAAGGGTGTTAATTAGGCTCATTATCTTCACTGTGTAAAGGGTGGCTCTTTGTAAGCTTTTGAGCTGGTGCTCAGTAGAATGACCAGACAGCATCACTGTCACTGTTACATTGGGAGCTTTGAAAGTACAAAATACAGTGGATTACAGAAAACGTATGTAAGGATTTTTAGCACATAACTTTAGCACAAAAGCATAACTCACATTTTGTTAACCCATAACTGAGGATGTAATGGTCAACCTTGGATTTAGCAGGCTTCCATACCAGTAGCGCTTTTGAGTCAGTGACATTCACTGCACGGAAGCTACTGGGGGAATCAGGTACTAAAAATTAGAATACAAACAAGGAAATTGTCAAATATGGGTTGGTAAGTCCTTTAAATTGTCGCCAAGATGTTTTTTGTTAATGATTACCTGTAACAATAGAGGCTGTGCTTGGTTCACTCTCGATTGCTCCAATTAATGAGCTCACACTTATGTCATACACAGAACCAGCAGAGAGATTGGAGATAAGAACATGAGACAGCTGGGAGTCAACAGACATGGACCCTGTAAATCCTGAGCAGATTAGACAAAGACACATATCATTTATATATCTTAATACTACAGGTATAATTATAGTTTGAATGAAACTTAAACTTGTTTTGTGTCTTCAAAGAGTGTTAATTGCATGCATGAACAATGCATCAAAACATTTTTTTGGTGTATATATATTGTGGTTTTATTTTAACACAATCGGGTCTACTGTTATAGCACCAAATACCATTTTCAGAGTTGGTATATATGACTTTGAATCCCGTTACTGTGTTTTTAGGTTTGGTCCAAGACACAGAGAGCGATGTTTCTGTTATATTACTAAACAGCAGTTTTGTGGGGGATTCAGGACCTGAAAAAAGACCCCAAGAAACAATGTTTTTTATGTTAAAAAATAGAAACAAGTAATTTAACAGAAATGCCAACCTTTGAAATTTATTGATTACTATCATTATTTATTCTTTAGCATTTAGACTCTGGAGAAATGATCAAACAACTCAATTATTAAAAAAAATAATAATTAATGACAGACAAATGAAGAACATGCAAGATTTACACAGAAATGAACCATTTCTCTGTTCTTAGAAATCATACTCAGGACCTTGTACCTGTGACACTAAAATGCTAACAATTGTTCTACTAGACCACCCACCATATGTACAGCATTTCATTTATTGTATATAATATAGATGAACCTAAAAGATTTTTTACTTATAAATAATAATAGTATGTGTGTGTATATATACCTGTAGATACGACGAGTTGGTGAATTTTGGATTGTACTTGTGGCCCAGAGCTCTGCAAGGACACTGAATACTTAGTCTGAGGTCGCAAATTTTTGAAACGATAGGAGCGAGCACTTCCTGCTAGAACCTTAGAGAACTTTTCTTCACACTTTTTATCAGACATACCAGTCTGGTCTTTAGATGTTCGGTTTGAGCTAAAGTTCTCATTCACAGTACTAATTCCTTTGTTATGTGCATGACTTTCCCCAGCATCCTCTGTGTCTTTCTTACTTTTGCCTCCTGTGAGAACCTCTTTTCTAACTACAGTAAAATTTCTAAACACTACATGAGGAGCTTCCCAAGTAATGACAAACCCAGTGGCAGTGATGTTGTGAACCTCCACAGCGCTAATGTCTAATAATTTAGTTTTATTAAGGAATGACTTAGATTCAATGGTTGGCTTTTGCTTGGTAACTTCACTGTTCTCTGTATTTTGTTTTCCAAGTGTTCCTTCAAGAATAGATACATTGCTACCTTGTTCCCTGTTTTTGTGCTTGTTATTTGAAATCAATGGTGTTTGTATTTTTTTGGTTTTGGTTCTGTCTTCCATGTGAATTTGGAACTTATTCTCCTTTTCAGCAAAAGTAGTTGAATTGTCATCTCTGTCCTTGTTTTCAAATGTTACATTTCTAAGAACCATTTCCTTTTTATCTTTGTCACTAGGCAGTTTTACATTTACATTGCATTTAATCTTTTTCTTTACAGCTGATCTTCTTGAAGATTCATGTCACATTGGGGCTTCTTCTTATTGTTGTCAATGGAATTAGATTTATTTAAATGTTTTTCTACAGTTTTCTTTCCCAATATTAAATTAAGAATATGTTTCTCATTAAGAGTTGTTGCATTTCCTGTTGCAGATGTTCTTCCTTTATCACTACTGTGTGTACTGGTATGGTTTGACTTGTCTCTTTCATTTGAAGAAGTTACAGGTTTTCCATCTTTTACAGCTGGCATCTCTTTACTTTTTATCAGTTGTTGCTCATCTGTTTTCTTTCCATGATGAATGTTTGTCTTATTGCCCTCTGGTAACCTTTTCTCTTTTTCAATGGAAATAGTGGTAATCATAATTCTGGTTTTATTTCCTTTAAGACTTGAGGTAGTGGTAAAATGTGACTTCTTGTCTTCTTCATATAAAAAAGTGACATTCAAATGCTTCTCCGCCTTTTTTTGTTCAGGTTTTCTTTCTTTAATACTGGCTGTCTCACCATCCTTTACTAATTTCTTTTCTTTCTCACTGGAAGTTGCAACATGTTTTATTCCAGCTATTTTCACTTTAACATTAGTAACGTTTCCCCAGTGCAACTTGTCTTTCTCAGTCACAATAGTACTGTTTACAAGTTTTTTTGCTGTTTTCATCCCAGATGTTACAGTATGAATGTTGGTCACATTGCCATGTATTAACTCCTTTTCCCTGGAAATAGATCCATTTTTTATTCCAGATATTCTATCTAACGTGTTGACATTGGGCTGAGGGAACATCTTGTCTTTTTCTGCAGAAGAGGTAACATTTAAAAGTGTCTCTGTCATTTTCTTTCTGGGTTTTCCTCCAGCAAGAGTGGTTTCATCTTTTCTGAATTTCTTTTCCTTCTCACTAAAAGTTGATCCATTTTTAATTCCATGTGTTCTTTCTAAAGCTTTAACATTGGGCTGATGTAACACCTTGACTTTATCAGTAGATGAAGTTACATTTATTATTTTCCCCACAGCCAAAGAAGATTTACCTTCTTTAAGACCTGTTGTCCCAGGTTTTACTAACTTGTGTTCTTTCTCACGGTAAGTTGATCCATTTTTCATTCCAGTTATTTTTTCAGAAACTTTAGCATTGGGCTGATGTGACATTGTGTACTTTACAGTAGATGAAGTTACATTTAAATGTTTCTCCATGGTCAGTCCAGGTTTTTCCTCTTTACGTGCTGTTGTATCATCATCATTTAGTAAATTCTTGTCTTTCACATCGAAAGTTGCAACAGGTTTCATTCCAAGTGTTTCTTTGGGAATACTACTCTTAGTCTGATGCTTTTCTTTGTTAATGAAAGTTTTCTGTTCATTTTCTACATTCAGCATCTCCGTTTCATTAATCACTGGTAAAATCTTCTCTTTTTTAGAGGAAAAGGTTACATTCCTCATTCCAGGAACAGCTATTCCTATTTTCTCATTTGTCACATTTGCTTGTTTCATAATTTTTATATGTTCCAATTTTGATATCTCATCTCTCTTTTTTGTTTTTTTATGAGTGTCATGTACATCTGTTGTATTACGATGTGTGTCCACCTCATTATGTCCTGATAATCCCTCTTTAAGTGGGACTGCGCCCTTGGAGATCTGACTGTCTTTTTTAGTAGAAGTCGTTATGTTGATCTCTTTCTTCCCCTTTGCAATTTCAGATATTCCTTCTGTAAGAACTGATGTAGTGTTACTCGGAAATCCTTTTTTGTGTTTATCAGCATCAGTTGAGTTGGACAGAGGCAGCTTTGATTTAACATCATCATGTGATTGCCGGGTGCCTGATGTAGAAGTTAGTAAACCTTTTAATGTACCATTGGAGTGATTTAATCTGTTTTTTTGGTCTGGTGTTTTTACAGTAGTTGCTTTTCCCTGAGTTCCTTGTCCTCTGTCAACTGTAGTGCTTGAACTATTGTGTTGGTAAGCATGAATTCCTTCTCTATTTTCAATGCTTGCCTTGTCAACACTCAGTTTTGCTATTGGTTTTGCCCCTTTATCATTTTTTTGCTTTGTCTCCTTGTCTGGTTTTGAAATCTTTTCTGCCTCTGTCTGTGTTGCTGAGGTGTTCGGCTTGGGAATGTTACTTTCAGAAGACAATGTCACATTATTGTCCTTTACAGCACCTGAAAATGAGGATAGGGCATTAGTAATTAAATTAAGGTTATGTTCTGAACTGCCCAGCACTGTTTTTACTTATTTTGCTCACCTTTACTGCAGTCTATACCTAAGAAACCAGTTTGACACACACACTTCCTTTTCACACAGTTTCCATTCTTTGTGCAGTTTGAAGGACATGATGTTGCGCTGCAGTCTGGACCACTGAATCCCATAATGCATACACACCTCCCCTCTTCACACTTGCCCTGGCCACTACAGTTATTTGGGCACAAAATGGCTGAGCAGCTGGTGCCTAAAGATATAAAGAGACTTCATGTCAACCATGATGTACACAATAAAAGTAGATCCACTTCAATACATACCCATTTAGCAGTTACAGTCTTTTAAGAAAGTGTGATCATGATTGTTTAATTGTTTAAGGTTTTACTATATTATATGTGGTTAAAAATTCATTAATTCATTCATTATCTCCCGCTTTATCCTCTATTAGGGTCGCGGTGCCCATCCAGGGGAGAACGTCTCGGGCGCTGGGCAGATAGACCCAGGACAGGGCGCCAATCCATCGCTGGGCACACACTCACTCACACAACCACACTCTATATGGGGCAATTTGGAGAATTTAATTGACTTGATCCATGTTTTTGGACTGTGGGAGGAAACCGGAGAACCCGGAGGAAACCCACGCAGACACGGGGAGAACATGGAAACTCCACCCAGATGGGGATTCGAACCGGGAATCCCTAGCGCTGAGAGGCGAACGTGATAACCACTAAGCCACCGTGCCGCGTGGTTAAAAATTAATGAATATATTTTTATTCTAATTGTAGTTTAGTTTTAACTTATTTTAATGAAATAGATTTATTAAAGATATTAAATGAAAAAAAATCATAAAGTTTAAAATGTTTTTGAAAATTATCCTTAATTTGAGTGTTAAGATATTCAATGCTAAATATAATAAAAAAGCTATTTATTTTGAAAAGCAATAAATTAGTAGACATACAGACTAACAAACAGAAAAGATGTAATTTGATCTTATTTGAATTTGTTGATGAGGCAGTATGCTTTAGGTTGTTGTAATGCTGCAAAGTGATTCAGCTGCTTAATAGAAAACAAACCTGAATGCTATTTAAACTGTCCATAATTTAACCAAAGCTTAAGTTCCAGCTGAGAAAAATGCTCTTAAAAATATAATGCTTCCACCACCATGCTTTATTGTGGGTATTGTTCTGATATTTTAAATCACAAATCATTTTAACAAGGTTGGGCAAACTTTTTATACTATATACATATACATGTTTTATAAATTTTTTATAAGAAAACACATTTTAATAACTTACATTTTTTTTTCAGTGCAGACATCTCCTTCTCGAGAAACTCCACTCTGCCTTTTAGCTTAGTCATCTCAGTCTCACAACCACCAGTGCAGCTTCCAGGTAGCAGGCTGATATGATGTGTCATTACCAAAGGTGAGCCTGGCTTCACGCTTAGTTCAGTTTCCTGCACTTTGGTTGCATTGATTATGTCTTTTTGGACACAGCCTTCTGAGATGACAACTTTTATTGGAGAGCTAGACTTGTCTTGTAGGGATTTTTCAGCACTGGTAGTTGTAACAGGTGACATAGTTTTATTGACATGGCTGTCTTTTGAGGAGGTAGAAAGCCTATGTGTTTTTGGCCTAATGTTCAGCAGTGCAGAAAGTGGCTTTATGGTGTTGAGTTTGATAGTATGATTAGTTGGCTTAGTTGTATTTTTTCTCTCACCAATTGATGCTTGACAAGCAGGAAAGGTTGTTAGTAAGAAAAAAAGAAATAAGGAAAGAACCATCATGAGCTGCTTTTAAAAGAACCTTAAAACATCAAGACACAATGCCAGTAGTATTAAGTCCTGGTACTGGTGCTAGATACTGTAGACCAATTCTGTTGAATGACCTAAAAAAAAGACATTCAGTCATTTTTATTTGTTTAACATTTATCACAAGTGAGCCCTCAGCATAATCTAACTTAATCTGACAATTAAAACATACTAATGCAAATCTAAACTAAAATGTACAAAATTAAAATGTTTAGAGTAAACACTAAATTAAATACTGAATAATGTATTGGCTTTAATAATGTAATCTTAAAGCCTCAATGACATAAGTCCATTCAGTGATTCTAACAAAGGGAGTGATAAGTAAATAGCACAGTTCAAAGCTTCGAATTAATACAAATCTTTTATTAATTCTCAGTCACAAATATGTTTAAAACATCAAAACTATTTTAAATAATCTGATGCAATAATAAAATACAATTTGTATTTAACATTTCTTATTATTAGACAATGGTTAGTCAGTCTTAGTCATCCAGCCATTAAATATAATACATGTTGAATACAAATAAAATTTTAAATAGAAAAGTACTTACTAAATCAGACAAATCTTTGTTAACCTTGCCTCCTGTTCTCAATCTGAATGCCATGAACACCTCCACTGGACTGAATAAGATATGTGGGGTAAAGCGAAGGAAAAAAAGTGCACTGCAAAAAAAAGGAGGTGTAATGGAATCTACTTGAATATTACCACTAGACTACCTGCCTCTTAGCTTGCTACTGCATTTTATATACTGCATTTTATATACTGTGTGTGTGTATGTATATATATATATATATATATATATATATATATATATATATATATATATATATATATATACATACAGAGAGAGAGAGAGAGAGAGAGAGAGAGAGAATATTTGTATATTAACACAGTATACTTTGGTATACATAGAAGTCCATGATTGACTAAATGACAGACCAACATTTATTGCTGCAAAACAAGCCAAATTCATTATTCTCCCACCACTTGTCTTGACAGTTTAATTAGTTTTGCTATTGTCTAAATTTTACCAAATGTCTTATTCAGATTAGGGTTTGCAAACGTACACTGTCTTTTTCTAATATTTTTATGATTCTATGATTTTTTTTAAGGTTTTGTGCTTTGAGATCAGGTTGGTGAGGAAAGGTGGAACAAGAGCAATGGACATACTTAAAAGTGATGGACACACCTGTCAGAGGTTGCACTTATGGTCTGTGTGCAGGTATTTGAGATATTTTAATCCCATTATCTATGCAATAACATCCTGCATATAAGTAAGTATGCACTTACATATCAATTGTATTTAAATATTCTGACTATTTCCTAGTGCAAAAGGTGTGGTCCATGTTTAGGCATGTTTAGATGATATTGTCTGAAAGAATCTGACTGGTCCACACAGAACTCTGATCTCAATATACCATCAAAAACATTTGGAATGAACAAGAATGGAGAATGCAATCCAGGCTCTCCTTTTCAACATCAGCATCTGCTAATGCCACTTTTGATGTACAAGGAAATATTAGACAACCTAATAATGAATAATTAGACAACCTACAAAATCTTGAAGAAAGACTTCCCAGTGGAGTAGAACACATTATAATTGTAGAGAGGACCAACTTAGAAGCTAGTGTTGTAATATCTGTGTAGGTGTAATGTGTAGGGGTTCTAATAGTTTTTTCTACAACAACAAGCAGGTAAAATATTGGGAAAATCACCTAGCAAGAAAGCATATCAGATATCATTGATTATATTAGTATTAATAAAATTATTCAATGTAAGTAAAAAAAATCATAAAATCATAAAAAATAAACATAATTAAAAAATGAATGCACATGATTTATATATTTTATGTAGAGAGTTAAAGACATGGTCAGTACTTTTCCCCTACATGTCAGTGTTTGTCTGAGGATGTGTATTGCTCTTTACTACCCCATAAAAGGGGCTTGTGAATAGTTTGTTGCTTCATGATGGGTGGCTCATGCTCAAAAATGTACTTACTTGGATCTGTTTCAAAGTATGCTACTGTGGACCTAATTTCTTGGAAGGGCCATCCTCCTGCACTTGACCTGATTTTGGCCCCTAGTGTAGTGTTTAGTGTGGGCTCTTCAAAAATCAAAGCTGCATATTCAGTACATATTTCAAATGTTTTAACATGTGTAACAATAAAAAAACTGAGTGCTCATCATCATCAGTCAGAAAATCTTAAACAGGAAAGTTATAATGAAATATTTATTAAATATGATGCAGCAGTTCAAAAGTGGTATGTGTAAATAATTAATACTACTTATTTTTCTAACAATAACAATATTTGCAAACTCACTTTTTTACACAATGAAATAATTATGATTATATGAACATATGTTTAAGTAATTTCCCTGATCTGTTTTATTTAGTAAAATCACTAAAATTATCTGTAAATAAATCCTTATCATGAATGAATCCTTATCATGAATGAATCCTTATCATTCAAGTGTACTTCATATATTTAATTATTGATACCCTGACCATAAAACTATGATAAATTCTGATCACACCTGCCTAAATCACATGTTTTTTGAGTCAAGTAAGTTAACACTAAGGACATATTTATTAATGACATTGTTCTGCAAATCTTTATAGAAATTGTGTATGTATTTTTGCAGAAATTGAACATATGCCTATTTAATCATTTTTAAACATTACCATTTTTATTAACATTTTAAATGTTAAATTTTAATGTTTTAAACATTAACATTCTTTTGTATCTGAGTTAATCAGAAATCAGCCTTGTAACCAATGTGAGTTAACAAAGTGCAAGATATGCTGATGGAGAAATTAAAAGCAGATGTTTACTGGCAATAGTGCCAGATGTGAAATGTGGCAGTTTCAACCTAAATTTCTCAAAACCTTCACGCATGTTTAGCTTATATTACTGCAAATAAAATCAGAAGTTTATTGGTGATGAAAGAAACAAGGCCTTCATTCAGTCAGCTCTGACTGAAGTAACAGCTTTATGCTCCCTCAATGCTTACATTAGACTGGTTTTCAGGATGAAATGAACATCAGCACATAAAGCTTGGGGTTGTTCCTTTTTGCCCTCCCCTCACTGTCCTCTCACTTTAGTCCCCTGATGTCCACACTTTACCTCCGTGAATGTTCATGTTTACTCTTTGTGATTAAGCTTTTGACTTATGTTATTGCCCTGACTGCAACATTTTTGTAAGTACTCCCTTGTTGGTACCACATAAATACTGCATTATCGAACACATTAATCAGATTCAGTTAAACAGATTCATCGATGGTGCTCAGTGCAGCATGTTTTATTGCTGAAACACAAAAACCTATCATTTGACTGCATAAATAACAGTATGTTTTTATGTTCATAAAAAATTTACAGACACGGATTCTGAATAAAACTCCAGTTACTATATTTTCTTTCTGTCGTAGTTACTTTGCAAAGACCATTAGCACCCAATTCAACAAATGCAAATGGTTGCATTTACCACTGTAAAATGGTGGAACGATCTTCTGAATGCCATCCGTGGGGGGGGGAGGATTGGGGGGGGGGTTTGCAGGATAGGATAATGATCAGAAAATTCTACGATTTGAACTGTAGGGATAGTATTGGCCTTGTGATGAGCAGTGCCTGGTTTCCTCCAAACATGACGCCTGGCATTCACACTAAATAGTTCAATCTTTGTCTCATCAGACCAGAGAATTTTGTTTCTCATGGTCTGAGAGTCCTTCAGGTGCCTTTTGGCAAATTACAAACGGGCTGCCTTGTGCCGTTTACTAAGCAGTGGCTTTTGCCTGGCCACTCTGCCATACAGGCCTGATTGGTGGATTGCTGCAGAGATGGTTGTCCCTCTGCAAGGTTCTCCTCTCTCCACGGAAGAACGCTGGAGCTCTGACAGAGTAATCATCGGGTTCTTGGTCACCTCCCTGACCAAGGCCCTTCTCCCCCGATCGCTCAATTTAGACGGCCGGCCAGCTCTAGGAAGAGTCCTGGTGGTTCCAAACTTCTTCCATTTACGAATGATGGAGGCCTCTGTGCTTATTTGGACCTTCAAAGCAGCAGAAATTTTTCTGTATCCTTCCCCAGATTTGTGCCTCGAGACAATTTTGTCTCGGAGGTCTATAGACAATTCCTTTGACTTCATGCTTTGTGTTTGCCCTCTGACATGCAGTCAACCGTGGGACCTTATATAGACAGGTGTGTGCCTTTCCAAATCATGTCCAATCAACTGGATTTACCACAGGTGGACTCCATTTAAGCTGTAGAAACATCTCAAGGATGATCAGTGGAAACAGGATGCACTTGAGCTCAATTTTGAGCTTCATGGCAAAGGCTGTGAATACTTATGTAAATGGTATTTCTTTTTTTGTGATGTGATGTGTTTTTTATTTTTAATAAATTTTCAAAACTCTCAAGAAAACTTTTTTCACATGGTCATAATGGGGTATTTTGTGTAGAATTTTGAGGAAAGAGATTAATGTAATACAATTTGGAATAAGGCTGTAACATAAGAAAATGTGGAAAAAGTGAAGCGCTGTGAATACTTTCCGGATGCACTGTAGATATATACACAAAATTAAAACTTTCCACATCGATTTCACTTCTGGAAATTTTAATCAAGCAGTTCTGCTATAAAGTATGGACAAAAAGAAATGTGGCTTTACCAAGGATTAAATCAAATGCTACATTAAATTATTTTTCCACCAACAAAATTCATTTCAGTGTTATGTATTCTGTGAAGTAAATAAAAAGCCAGACACATTAAAATTTTTATATTTTATCCAAACACCATCTACCTCATTGACCCTGATTTTGTTTTAATTTTGAAAATAGGGTAAAATTCAAGAGGAGAGGGTTTTTGTGTGTTAATGATACAATGCTTAAAAAATTACACATATCTTTGCTTTTAGAATCAGTGTACCAGGTGAATTCTTATTAACAGTTATCACCTTATAAACCGTATCACCTTTTGATGTAAATAGTGATTTAATGTGTACGCTACTGTGCATTACATTTGGCAGCCATTAACTTGGTACTGTTTTCTAAAGCTTTGGAATCCTTTGCAGTATTGTTTATTTTTTGTTGCATTACAGTTTGATGGCTTTTGTTCAATCCATGTATTTGAGTCCAAGAGATATAACATTCTGTGAGAGAGAGAGTGAGAGAGAAAGAGATAGAATACATGCTTTAATAAAAATAAAGATATTTCTAATAATAGAATGTTAATTCTATGCTGGTATTATTAACACCTTTTACTTTGTCATCTAACACTAACTAAGTTTTGTGCTGTATGTTGATCATGGAGGTGTTGATGTTGATCATGGAGGCATTACATACAAAGAACACAAGTTTTCAATGTAGCATAAAACTTATTAGCCCAAGTACACAAAGCACAATATAAATACAGTGAAGTGTATATTAATTAACTATACACTTTTCATTTTCTAGAGTCCAATCCCTCTTTTAGTTTACAAGATTGCATGGTTTTAAACTGTGGCAACTCCTGAAAGAAAACCCATAGATATTAGGATGACTTAAGCACACATGCTATTCATTCCTCAGAGACGCTTCCATTACTAAAGCTCAAGGAGAGTAAAGTGGCTGTGCTTTTTTTTTGTTGGATATGATCTCTTCTTGGCACCGTGGCTTAGTGGTTAGCACGTTCGCCTCTCAGCGCTAGGGATTCCCGGTTCGAATCCCCATCTGGGTGGAGTTTCCATGTTCTCCCCGTGTCTGCGTGGGTTTCCTCCGGGTTCTCCGGTTTCCTCCCACAGTCCAAAAACATGGATCAAGTCAATTGAATTCTCAAAATTGCCCCATATAGAGTGTGTCTGTGTGAGTGAGTGTGTGCCCAGTGATGGATTGGCGCCCTGTCCTGGGTCTATCTGCCCAGCGCCCGAGACATTCTCCCCTGGATGGGCATGGGGAACCCCACCGCGACCCTAGTAGAGGATAAAGCGGGAGATAATGAATGAATGAATGAATGAATGATCTCTTATTATTCATTAAAATTACGTTAGGGTTGGATTGCTACTAAGCAACTACTGAGCAATTGTAATGCATAGCTCACAAACAAAATATTACTTACAGTCCTCTGGAATCTTTAGTGGAACCATCATTACCCATGATTAGGTAACTTTGCCCTTGCTTCAAAACAACCTTGCAATGTTTCCTTTTAGCAAACACACGAATGTCACCTGGAACCACACCGATGTCTTGATCTAGGGGTTAGGACATCCAGTTTTAAACATTCAGTTTAAAGTGTTTGATTGTACCAACAAAAAGCTGTCAATCCTGTCAGCTGTCAACAATGTCAATCCATGACAAGAAAAGAAAAACAACTTACTATATTTGAGGACATCTGTAATATTGGTGATGTACAGCTCAAAGTTGTTTACATCCTCAACTGAAATCACTTTGACCATAAAACCTGCATGCAAAATAAGGTACAAAGTTAGGACAGTATAAAGCTTTATGTTTTATTCATATGTATTTACAACTACATCTAAATAAAATTTACCTGACTATTTTCCATTAATTCTGTTATACACTTTTACAACAGAACATTTCAGAAAGAAATATTGTACTTTTGGCTCAACTTCTTTTTTAGCCAACTTTAGTTAATAGTTACTAATGAAATGGGGTTTTATAAAATGGAGAATATGTCAAGCTTTTAATGTCATAATATTAAAGATGCCCAGCGATGGATTGGCGCCCTGTCCTGGGTCTATCTGCCCAGCACCCGAAACGTTCTCCCCTGGATGGGCATGGGGAACCCCACCGCAACCCTACTAGAGGATAAAGCGGGAGATAATGGATGGATGGATATTAAAGATTAAACATCTGTTTTTCAGAATTCAGACCCATTATGTCAGTGAGTTGTAATCAGTTCCAACAAATAACTGTATATAAAAAATAGCTAATATTGGTAGAAGCACTGTGAACATGTGCAATGTAACCAGTTGGCAGCATGACAACACATGATTCTTATAGCATAATCTGTAAGTAACATAATTTAAATAATAACTTGTGACAGCGTTGAGCTGAACAGCACTTATTAAATATGCTTATTTTTGGCCACAATTAAG
This sequence comes from Corydoras sp. C115, assembly GCA_019802505.1. Lineage (NCBI taxonomy): Eukaryota > Metazoa > Chordata > Actinopteri > Siluriformes > Callichthyidae > Corydoras > Corydoras sp. C115. Next base: position 5,754,260 of record JAFMOC010000002.1, read on the forward strand.
GCCAGTACTTTTATTTTAGATCATGTATGTTAGATAATATTTAAGATCACCATTAAAGAAAATTCATATTGTAGTAAATCAATATTTTTTTGTTTACTGAGGGGCTAACAAAAACTTTCTGCATTAATATTTTTGGTGTCAGTTTTACAATTTTCTTTCTTTTTTTTTAAGATCAACTTCTAGCAAAAAAATTGTATCTGCCAAAGGTAAAAAAACTAAATGTGACATCTAACTGATGCACCTTTAATTTATGTAAAAGGTACATAGTTAGCTAATTAAATATAAGTGAAATATCAGTTATTGTTACAAATCAGGGCGGCACAGTGGTTTAGTAGTTAGCATGTTTGCCTCTCAGCACTAGGGATTCCCGGGTTGAATCCCAATCTGTGTAAAGTTTACATGTTCTCCCCGTGTCCACGTGGGTTTCCTCCAGGTTCTCCAGTTTCCTCCCACAGGCCAAAAACATGGATCAAGGTCAATTGACTTCTCCAAATTGACCCATATAGAGCATGTTTGTGTGTGTGTGTGTGTGTGTGTGTGTGGGGGGGGGGGGGGGGTGTGTGGGTGTGAGTGAGTGAGTGTGTGCCCAGTGATAGATTGGCACCCTATCCTGGCTGTATCTGCCCAGCACCAAAAAGGTTCTCCCCTGGATGGGTATGGACCACCCCACCCTACAACACTAGTAGAGGATAAAGTGGAAGATAGTGGATGGATGGATGTTACAAATTAAGCCAACTAAGTTGCAGCTAACTTAATAAATACTGATAAACTAAAGCAACAAAAATTGTAAATGTCTAGCTGCAAAGTTAATGAGGATGGCTAGTTCACTTATCTCTGTAATATGGAACAATGTTTTGTAAATGATGTACCGACCATAATCTGCTACTGGCTGATAGCAAGCATGGCTTAAACGGTCGTTCCTAGTAATGTTTTGTTCTTGTTTCTTTTCTTTAAAGCAAGCTCCTAAAAACAAACACAGGTCAAATTTTTGTTTGGTTGGTTCCTTAGAAGTAAAATAAAGTTTGTGAATAAACACTGTGGACCTACTTTCAGCACACTGACACACTTCTTCCGAGCAGAGCACAGATACCATTTTACTCCTCTTGGGGGCAGCATAGAACACAGAGCATTTTCTATCTGTAGGATGACGTTAATTAAAACCACAGAAACACAAATTTTACACTATACTTGTTACTACATCCCACACATCAAGATGGAATAGAAAATACACACTGAATTAATACTTTGACATAAAGAATAAAACATAATTTAGTGGTTGTTTTTAGACCTGGTTCATAATAGTCATAGAAGTAGGCAGGTGCAGGCTGCAGTAAACCTATTGGCACAGTCTGCTTGGCTTCAAATGCAATACATTCCCCCACATCAGATATCTGCATAAAGAAGCAGCAATTATTTTATTGTAAGTCTCTCTTTTGATTTACAGGATACAATATTTGTAGACTCGCTTATCTTACCTCATTGAAATACAACAAGACTCTTCCTTTTGAGACCTCATAATGAGAGATATATTTGTCTGCCAAGTCCTTTAACTAATAGAAATGTAGACTATGGTTGGTTGCAAAGTAAAAAGTGAAGTGAAACTTACAGTAAACAGCTGGAAATGTATACAAGTGAGTATATTTGTATTTATTTACCACCTATAGATAAATAATACTATAAACAGAGAAGTAGAATGTACTTTATATTTTTTATTCTTTTGTAATTTTCCTTGTACAAGGGTACTATGAACAACAACATAAAGCACCAAAAGATAATTTTATTAGATTATTTTAATTTTTTTAACAGATTAACAATAAATGTATGTTTATCTAGATGCAGCACCATTAATTAGTAAATTAATTAAATTATTAATTAGTTAATTAAAATTTATATGTTTGAAAAATAGAAAACTGACCTTATCAAGATCCTCTGTTATAGGCTCAAAGCCACTGAGTAGTGTGATGTCTGCAATTGCCATGCCTGTGTTGGCTTGCCCCAAAGAGTAACTGTATTTAAAAACAAACAAAATGAAGCAAATCATTTGGGTTTTGATATTTTATCATTATTACCTTCATAGCAAGTAAAAAAAGCATTATAGTGGAATAAAAATATGTGTTTTGACCTGACACAGACTGTATACACCACTACGTCCTCAGACTTAAGACTCTTTTCAGTATCTCTCCTATATCTTGTGCGAGCATCAAACCATTCAATTGCTGAGCGAGGGAAATCTTCTTCCTCTCTATTTTCTCCATAGTCACTGTAATCATTGTAATTATATGTATCTAATATGTGAGCTGTAAGAAAACAAAACATGAAAAAGTACAGAGGTTTGTTCCTCATAAAGTTTACTTACTTTGAAAGAACCAATATTTGAACAGATTTTTTTTTTTGTTTTTTCACAGATCAATGTGTATACACACATCACTTTATTAAGTACACCTTATTGTTTCTACACTCATTGTTCATTTTATCATTTCCATATATAATACAGATGCACATTATAGTTCTATAATTACAGACTGTAGTCTATCTATTTTTAAAAATACTTTGTAAAACCTTTAAATCTCAGTGAAACTGTTAGACAGGGCAGAATCTTGTTAGGACAGATAAAGGATTAGAGGATGACTAGTACAAACTGCAGCTTCTATTTCTGATCTTACACTTATATCAATAGTCATGTAAGTGGAGCATTGAGGTGGATGTGTATAATACGGTGAACAGTGAGCAGACACACTGTTTACAACCTACAGCATCATTGACTTGTTTTATTTAATCATAAGGGCTCAACACACGATGTCATGCCATCACCATGTCAGTACCAACGCAGTGATGAGAATCATCTACCACCCAAATAATTTCTGCTCTGTGGGTATTGGCCATTAGATAAGTAATTAAAGTAAAGAGAACTAATAAGGTATGTTAAGAAACTACAGTTTGTAAATGTGTATATGTTGTAAATGTTAAAACAGGTGCACCTAATAAAGTGGCCAGTCATTGTATAGTTGTTATTTTAGTAACAGTCATTTCTAATGTTTTATTTATTGTAGAGGTGTAAAATGTCCTTACCACTGTACTCAATCTTCCCCTTTACTGTGACATTGATTGATAATTGATCACAGATGGTAAAGGGGTTCTTTGCATAGTAAGCTTTTACCACCTATAAAATGTATATGATTTATAAGTTATTTTTTCTCAAACATCAATGTACAGTTGTTCATAGTGGGTATACTGGGTATATATATATATATAAATATATAATATATAAGATATATAGTGGGTTATATATAAATAGACATAGTGGATTTTGTGTTACCTTTATTTTTGCTTCACCATTTCCTGAGACCTTTGCAATTACATTACTTCCCAATAGTCTCTGGAACAACAAAGATGATGGACGTGATGTTAACATTAGCCTAAAAGTCCTAATTCATTAAAGTACCTATTTATATTAACATTGAGTTTACTATTAATTAAGTTAGTAATTTTCTAACCCACTTGTCCTAACCAGGCAGGTGGTCGGCCTATTGCATTAGTTCAAACCCATATGCTTATATAGGTGTCATTATGAAGCATAGGCACACCTTAATCCCCCACAGCTGTCAACACCTGGGTAATTTAAACATACCAGATGTTTAAACACACACACAATTACCCAACATGTAATCACCTCATTTACATGTAAACACATGTAAATATACAGTATATGTAAAAAATACATGTAAAAGTGCACAGGTCCTCTAGTAATGAAGGTTCAATGAAGGTAATCAGGAAATTCTGGTCTGTGTACCCAGTCAATACGCGCGGGCGCGCGCACACACACACACACACACACACACACACACACACACACACACACACACACACACACACACACATTCAAGGGCATAATAGTAACCTTAGCTCATCATCTGTCCCAGAGAATACCTGCATAGACATAAGGAGAATATGCAAATTACACCCAAAAATGACCTTGTTCAGTACTTGAGAATTGAACCAAGAACCTTCTGGCTGTGTGAGAACCACATTGGTGGCATTAGGGGTAGGGGTTTGGGGAATGTGTTAACTTATACCTTTAATTCTGCTTCTGTCTTCTCATTTTTCTTGTTTAATATAAGATTTTCCTTTTCCTTTCTTCTAGGACTGGTAAACTGCACATTTAGAGTAGTGAAGGTTGCTTCAGGTTTACGTATTTTATACTCTGAGAGAGCTTCCAAGGCCATTATTGTGTCCTAAAACAAATGTTAAATAGATTAAAACATCTTTTCAACTTCCATGCTCATAGAAAGGTGTTTGTATAACAGTGATGCTTGACTCACCTGTGTGGATTTAAATCCCCCTTCATAGTTTTCTTGTGAGGAAAGATAGCAAGCTGCCCTTTCTGCCTCTTCAAAATCATCATGCTCTAATGCTGTAAGAAGAGCATAAGCAGTGGTCTCTACTGTCAGAGCCACCTCAGATGGAACGAGTTTAGTCTTCCTTTCATCCACTAGACGAAGGTCTGCACTAGCTCGCCATACTTTACACTCGCCCTCTAGAAGAATGAGAAAAGCAGAATTGTAAAAGATTGTATTGAATTGAAAAGTTTCAGCATACACATGATGGTAATAAATTATATATTTTCATCCTAATGCAATTTACAGTATATTATTGTTCATGGCTTTAAAATAGGATATCAAACTACTGTATATCTTACAAGTCAGTTGGTCAGTGTGTATGAACATGCTTTGGTATAATACCATTTATTACCTTTTACTCCCAGATTTTTAAGTTTATTCCAAACTGACAGTGTCTTATCCCAGTCTTTAAGGCATGTTGATAAGCAGTAGGATGTTATAGCTATAGAAAATGGCCTCTTTAAGTCTTGAACACGTGATAAAAGATATTGTGTCGCCCGAGAGATGCTACTGGTCTAAACATTAGAGACGCAAATCACTTATACAATCAAATGTTTGAGAAGCAAGCATTCTAACCACCAAGGTGAAACACATTTTTAAAAAATTTCATATCTGTAAAATGAACTCAAGGTCATTTTTTTGGAGGCATAACTACAACTACACAACTATATACAGTGTTTCTAAACCCTTTATCTACATGGAAATTTTTTAATGAAGTTTCTGTGTATTTACCAAATTCATGTAAATAATGTGGCCTGTACAAGCAAAATAACACATTTAAGGATTCGTAAAGTAAATTAAATTTTAATTTTAATAAGTATTTGCAGAAACTATATGTTAATGATTGCTATAGATGATATAGACGTGTATGTCCAACCTGCATAGGACCATACATGGTTGTGTTGGCTTGTCACCTTGGGTGTCAGAGTATAAAGAAACGCCAATGGACGCATCATTAATTAAAAAAAAAAAGAAAACTAAGATTATAGGATTTTATCACAACAAATTATCAAAACTGTGCAACTGTACCATAAGAGTTTCAAAAACAGAAGAGGGTTCGGAAAACCACGACAGATACCTGTGACATTAATGGAATTTGTAGTAATGGTGTATCTATATATTAATACAATTATATTATAATTATATATTATTTACCACATTACTCATTTCCCAATCAAGAAAAGGCAAGGAATGATTGAGAGCAATGGTTATAAAAGCAGTAAGAGAAACATCTTTCTCAAATCCTCCAATTCCACCCTAAAATCAGAAAAAAAGTATAACATTATCATCAGGTCCATGACAGCATAAATTCATTTTTACTTAGAAATCTTAGTATAAATAAAAAAATAATCAAAGCTGTAATAAGACACTATAATTATACTTAAGTCTTATTAAAATTTTACCTGCATTTCTCTATGAATAACAGGATGTAGATCTTTGAATGATCCATCTTCATCTTGCTTTTGGATAAGATATTTAACCGATGCTCGAATCTCAAGTTGAGAGACAAGTTCTTTACCAGCTTCTAACTGACAATTTGCCACAAGAGACAACACCTTCACTACAAGGGCAGTCAGCCTAAAGGAATTCAAGTTCAAGTAAGTAGAATTTAACCATCATGTGACCTCCCTTCTGAGTTAAAGATTATGCTGAGGTTTATATGCTGCTATCATCCGACCAAAATAAAACCTGTGGATCAAGAACAGTGACATTGGAAGAGAAGGAAAGAGGTCTTACCAGGTACTTGAGGGATATGTAGGCCATGCGCCATATGATCCATCAGGCTTTTTAAATGTCAAAATTCGCTCATAGCCTACAAAATATAAAAAAAAACAGTAACAAATAATTTTTACAAATAATTTTATTAGAATTTTAGAACATCTGATGATAAAATAAAGAATAAACAATGGCAATGCTGTATAACAAGTGCACATGAAGACAGTCCCACAGGACAAAAATGTGAAAGCCTACAATTTTTCAAATGTTTTTGCATGTGTGCAAATGTGAATACACAAATGTGTATCCCCATGCCCATCCAGGGGAGAACGTTTCGGGTGCTGGGTAGATACACAGGACAGGATGCCAATCTATCGCTGGGCACACACTCACTCACATAGACACACACTCAAACACACGCTATTTGGAAAATTCAATTGACCTTGGACTGTGGGAGGAAACCGGAGGGACCCGGAGGAAACCCACACGGACAATGGGAGAACATGGGAAATCCACCCACCTTGGGATTTGAATGAATGTGGTGAATGTGAATGTGCTAACCACAAAGCCACCGTACTGCCCCATGTGGATAATAATAATGAAGAAATTGTTTTGAATACAACCCTATTGAAAGTGCATCTTAAATGATGAATTCTAAAAACATTTGTTTATTAGCTGGTGTAGCTACTGACCTTTTACTATATAGTCAAGTGCTGTGTCTCTGGTATCTGGTGGCAACTCCAACCAGCGGTTGGTGTGGTCCAGGTATTGGATGGCCAGTGCTGTAGGGGACACTGTGATCATCGTTTGCTCGGCACAACCGAAAGGTGCCCTTATCAGGTTCCTCACTTTATTTGGTGAAAGAAGTTGCACTGCTTCTTCTGTATTATATGCTCCTTTTAATTTACACACAGACATGATAACATACGTTAAAAAAATGTGAATAAAAAAGTGTACTGCAAAGCAATTGTCTTTAATCAGAAACAGAAAAAGAAAAAGAAAGTCATAATTACCTTCTATTTTGACAAACAAGTTGGTAACTGAGCCAGGAACTGTACTATTTGGAAAATCTCCATCAATTTCAAAGATAATATCACTTTTTCCTGTTTAAAAAGAAAACTTTAAGAACTTTTGTATGACTTATATAGTAAATGCATCAGTCACCTTTTGTACTTTTGAGTGTTTAAATAATGGGTTGGTTTGTTGGTCATGCCAAAGCTTAGTAACATTATGTGTATGTTTGCAAGTTGACAGTGTTTTAATCTGGTCTAAAAGGCAGATTTATAAGTGGTTACATAGTTGTATTCTGTGGCCTAAGAGATGGCATTGGTCTAAATTTTTAAATCTTTATTTATCTAAAATTTTTGAAAGTACTGAATAACCAGATAATTTATCAGTAATGGATTTTTTTTGATTAAATGGGCATATTCTAAAATGACAATCCTAAGATTCATTGATTTGTTAATATCATATTATTACATACTGTTATTTTACTAAACACTTGTTTCAATTAGACTCATTTGAGTGAAGTATGTTTACTTTTTAGATTTAGAAATACTTGCTAAGAAACTACACATCTGGTAACAGGGCATGCTTTAGCAGAGCAATGTCAGGAAATCAGATAATTGGTATAACACCTGCTGCCTTTTTTGTGATTGTGTCTCCCCTCTGTGAGCATTGAGAAGGAACAGAACATCGAACCCTTAAGTTGGAGTGAGGAAACTGTGTCCTGTGTTTGCATAGGTTAAGCATAAGGAGAGAGCAGTTGCATTGGGTTTTTGAGGCAATAAAAGCTCTTCAGCATTCACACCTCACACTATAACCACTACAACACATTTGGTAAAACAGACAGTCATCACATTTAATTATTTTATGTCTCTGTGCCTCCCCATCTAACTATTGCATTTTTTATTGAATGATTTCACATTTCAGATTAGTTTCAGCTTTAGGTAAGTATGTTTTAAACTGACTATGGAGTGTACATTTCGACACAGGCACTTATGACCATTTGAAAATATTTGGGTAAAGCAGGCATGTTATTAAAAAAATGTTTAGACAGCATTAGTGTCTACAATTCAGCTGCTATAAATCAATCTGAATAGAACAAAACCTACCATCTAGGTTTATTGGGTAAGTTTTCTCCTCATGCATTTGTACTCCTTCAGACTGTTAAACATAGAGAAGTACAGTTACTTTTGTCGAAGCAAAAGTTCTTTAAATGTGCAATAGGTTGCGTTAATTTCAATTGTTCTAACCATCACCAACAGTGTCTTTTGAATGCTATCCACTCCCTCTTCATATTCAGTGTCATAAAGCTGGACAGTGATAGGAACGTCACCCTTTATTAATGGAACGGCAGAAAATGTAACTGTTTCTGCAGAATTAGCATTCAAAGTGATGTTGACATAGGAATTGGTGGATGAAGTTCCAGGTGAACATAAACCATCCACTTGTTTCATATGAACAGCAAGCTGCAAATAAAAATACAAATAATAAATGCACAAATAAATATTTTAAATAAAAATTATCATAATCAACAAAAGCACAAAATAAACTTTTATATATAAAAGGTGTTGGGGAAATGGGCAAGAAAACACAGATGTACCACTCCAGAAACTAAATGTGAAAGAGAAGCACACTAGCTCTAATAGTGACTATTTCAGGTTAACATATTACATTTATTTTTAGTAAAATATAATATTTATGTTATGATTTTTATTAAATTAAGGTACTTAAAATTGCTCCCAAACCATGGTACATGATACAGCATGTAGCTTTGTGCTGATACAGCATAAGCACAAAAATGTAGCTTAACATGAATATATTTTTCACCGATATAAAAAAAAAAATTATATATATATATTTGATATAACAAATATATATATATATATATATATATATATATATATATGTGTATAATTTGAATAACAAATCAAGTCTCAGTTATTGAGAGGTGGCTGGGGTGCTGCTGATTTGATATATAACTAACCTGTCGATCTCTTTTTCCATAATTGTAGATTACCACAACAATGACCATTTGTTCATTTGGCTTGACAGAGTATGGAAGTTTCATAGAAATAAACAGCTCTTGAAATACACGTATTGGCAGAGGATCAGCCACACAAAATCCTGAAAGAAGTGTTCATCCAGAATGTTTTTAAGTGTTATGATCGACACTTATATATATACCATTTACTGATTAATAAGAAACAATGTAAATTGATAATTGATAATTAAAATTAAACCCTTTACCATGGGATGAGGACAAACTGAGAGCCTGGATTTCCCAGGTAGTAATGGAATCAGGGACATATATTTTATGGCTGAAATAAAAAAGGCACAAAAAAATCTGTATGAAAATAAAGGTTACTAAACTTGGGAAATATAAGAAACATTTTATACTTCACAGGTGTATGTGAGTTCTGTACTTACTCTGTTTTTCTATTCACGTCAATAACTGAAAAGCCAAAGCTGGGTGGAAAACTCCGTCGTATATATTGAATCTCATTGTCAAAAAAATCTTCTATTTTACTGGAACCAGTTGCTGTACACAGACAGATAGAACATATGAAATAGTATATTGAAAGCAATGTGTTCAGGCACATTTTAAGTAAAGTGTAGATATTTTAGGTCATTTTGGTCCCATTCTCATAAATGTATTGTTTATTGTGTTTATTAAATATCAAAGTGGAAGTACATCACACTTATCAAATCATTCTCTAGGGCCCTTCACTATTTATATTTGAAAAGTGTATTGTTTCTAAAATAAGAGGATTATGAACAAGGCTTGGGATGTGTCTGTAAGCTATGGCAGCTCTTCAAGACTTGTTGTATTGTTAGGTGAGCTTTTCATATGTAACATGTTGATACATTGGTTATTTAACAAAAGTACATTTGTTATTTAAAATAAATTTTAAAATGTTACTAAAACCCACTTCTGCTTTCGCTATTCCTCATGTCCTCCTTCCTTTTGTTTTCTCTCAGCTTTGCTGCAAATTCACAGCACTCCAAGAAAGCATCCACACACTTGGCAGTTTCAGTCTTGGTTATTTTTTTTTGGCGCTCTTTGCAGGTTAGTAGCATTGGAATTAGTGTTAGGCCATGACGGCAGCACCTTCGCAAACTCGCATCTGAATACTCAGTCTCTTTGAAGCACAAACGAAAAAGTAAATAACTTTTGAGGTAATAGAAACTCCATGAAAGGATGTCCACCGACTAGTATAAAATGTCAGAGTGCAATTTCAGTTGTAAGACTAAAATCAAATTACAAACTTAATATTTGAGAAATGTTAGTAAATTTTCCAAAGATGCAGTGAAAATAATGTAATTTGTAATATTAAAATTATGTAAAAATTATGTAAAACTATGTAATTTGTATACAATATTTCATTGCTGTGGTGCATCCTGGATGTAAATATTGGGGCACCATCTGTGAAGGTATAGAGGTGCATTTGGTCCATGGTATGGGTTCATTTCTGGGAGTCAGTTCTGATCTTAACAATCACACAACACAAACACAAACATAAAATTTCTAAGCACCTCATTAGAGAGGTTGCTTTTTTCCTAACTTTTGGGCTATTTTAATGAGTAAGGTTAATTAACAAATTACACATTTGAGTTTTTATTGCGTTTTTACAGTGTCACATTTTTTCTGGAAGTGGAGATTGTAGATGTAAAGTGAGATGTTTGTTGTTGCAAAGTTCCACCTTTTTTCACCATTTCTGTCTGGACATCAATCGAACGTCTCTGCCGTCTGAAACCTGATTCACAGCTAAATCCTAAAACCCACCACAAATAAAAAAAATGATGAGGCACCTATCTAATTTTTCTATTGTAAATGTTAGATTTCATGATTTCATATATATATATATATATATATATATATATATATATATATATACAGTGGGTTGCAAAAGTATTCATACCCCTTGAACTTTTCCATATTTTGTCACATTACAACCACAAACATAAATATATTTCACTGGAATTTAATGTGAAAGACCAACACAAAGTGGTATACAATTGTGAAGTGGAAGGAAAATTATACATGAATCAACATTTTTTTTACAAATAAAAAACTGAAAAGTGCGACGTGCAAAAGTATTCAGCCCCCCTGAGTCAATACTTTGTGGAGCCACCTTTTGTTGCAATTACAGCTGCAAGTCTTTTAGGGTATGTCTCCACCAGCTTTGCACATCTAGTGACTGAAATTCTTGCCCATTCCTCCTTGCAAAACAGCTCAAGCTCAGTCAGATTGGATGGAGAGCGTTTGTGAACAGCAGTTTTGAGATCTTGCCACAAATTCTCAATTGGGTTTAGGTCTGGACTTTGACTGGGCCATTCTAACACATGAATATTCTTTTTTTTAAACCACTCCATTGTAGCTCTGGCTTTATGTTTAGGGTCGTTGTCCTGCTGGAAGGTGAACCTCCGCCCCAGTCTCAAATCTTTTGCTGACTCCAACAGGTTTTCTTCCAAGATTGCCCTGTATTTGGGTCCATCCATCTTCCCATCAACTTTGACCAACTTCCCGGTCCCTGCTGAAGAGAAGCACCCCCAGAGCATGATGCTGCCACCACCATATTTGACAGTGGGGATGGTGTTTTCAGAGTGATGTGCAGTGTTATTTCTCCGCCATACATAGCGTTTTGCATTGTGGCCAAAAAGTTCAATTTTGGTCTCGTCTGACCAAAGCACCTTCTTCCACATGTTTGCTGTGTCCTCAACATGGCTTCTGGCAAACTGCAAACGGGACTTCTTATGGTTTTCTTTTAACAATGGCTTTCTCCTTGCCACTCTTCCATAAAGACCACATTTGTGTAGTGCACGACTAATTGTTGTCCTGTGGACAGTTTCCCCCACCTGAGCTGTGGCTCTCTGCATTTCATCCAGAGTCACCATGGGCCTCTTGGCTGCCTCTCTGATCAGTGATCTCCTTGTTCGGCCTGTAAGTTTAGGTGGACGGCCTTGTCTTGGCAGGTTTACTGTGGTGCCATACTCTTTCCATTTCCGGATGATGGATTGAACAGTGCTCCGTGAGATGTTCAAAGCTTTGGAAATCTTTTTATAACCTAAGCCTGCTTTAAACTTCTCCAAAACCATATTCCTAACCTGTCTGTCTGGTGTGTTCTTTGGACTTCATGATGCTGTTTGCTCCCCAATATTCTCTTAACCAACATCTGAGGCCGTCACGGAGCAGCTGTATTTATACTGAGATTAGATTACACACAGGTGGACCCTTTTGAGTCATTAGCACTCATCAGGCAACTTCTGAATGCAATTGGTTGCACTCAGGGAAAAGGGGGCTGAATACTTTTGCACGTCGCACTTTTCAGTTTTTTATTTGTAAAAAAAATGTTGATTCATGTATAATTTTCCTTCCACTTCACAATTGTATACCACTTTGTGTTGGTCTTTCACATTAAATTCCAGTGAAATATATTTATGTTTGTGGTTGTAATGTGAAAAAATATGGAAAAGTTCAAGGGGTATGAATACTTTTGCAACCCACTGTATATATGTGTGTGTGTGTGTGTGTGTGTGTGTGTGTGTGTGTGTGTGTGTGTGTGTGTGTATGTACCTTTCCTCATTTGTGACTTGACTGTTGGCGAGTGAGAGATAAAGGACAGACCAGCATCATTAAAGACTGCTGGGATGTCTTTACCACCACCATATGAACATCCCAGATCATAGGAAAGCATAGCAGTGAACACCTGCAAAAATATAGAAAATAAATTTTCCTGACAACTAAATCTGACTTTACAGTGAAATCCAAAAGACATCCCTTTTTTGCACCATAGTGTATATGATCTATCTACATGCATTAATGCATTTAAGCAAATAAAACTTATGGCATAGGAAACAAAATTTCATTTTAAATATAACTTTTACCTGTTTTTGTGTTAGTTTATTTTGTGCATTAATAGCATATATTGATTTGTCTACAGCAAGCAATGCCACTTTTACATTTCTTTGCTCTTCCACATCAATATTCAGGTCAACAGCCTGTCCCGGAAAATAATCTTTTTTGCCATTCTTTTCTGTCACCTCTAGCTGTATAACATACAAAATATTTAATAAAACATTAAATAAATCCCATACAGCTGAATGAGTAAACAAATTTAAAACACACATAATTTTTGAATATTTAATAATCACATTCTGTTATTTTATGTGGATACTATTTACCACTTACCTTGCCTTCACACACATCTTTGACATCAACCCAGACTGAATCAGCTACAATTTCACCATTTGTGTCATAATAATACCCAAGGAGGCGGAAGGATGGAATCATATCAGAGCTGATCAGGAGGTTCATTTGAGAAACAAATGCTGCTTTCAAAGACCCTGCTTTAACCAAAGCACCTTTGCTAAGAACCTGAAATATATAGATGCAATTTTTTATTTTTAACACACACACACACATACACACACACATACACACGCGCGCGTGCACACACACACACACACACACACACACACACACACACACACACACACACACACACACACACACACACACACACACACACACACAAGGTTTCATTCAGTCTCATTACCACAAGTAAAATCCAACATCTACACATGCTTGATAAACTGTATGCTTCCGTGTTAGTTTGGGGCAAGAATCCTGAAAAGCTAACTTTATTTAATTCAGCCCAGTTTAACACATTTCAAAAGCCAAACTTTGACCAACATCAAGTGTCAGTCCTCAGGAATGCTTTTCTGAATGACTAAACAAAAAAGTACCACAGACATATTTTAATCTTGTACAAAGCATTTTCATGAGAGTGGAAGCTGGTCTCCTGTCTCCTAGAAAACCCAGAATTATTTTTTGAAGAAAATATTCTTATAAAATTGTATTTACTGCCTTCAGAAATGTGAACTTCAGTGTAATACATCAAATCTTACAGTTTTGTGAAGTTTGGTTAGACAGTGCTGATACTATCTCATTGTTTAGTTATTTGTCATCTGAAGTAATAGCTAGCCTATTTCAAATCAGGTCCCAAGCACACAATTTGAAATACCTCTTTTGAGATTTATTGTTATTACCAGGTAGTAAATATGTCCATCTTCAGGCTTGCCGTTGACAACATTAAAAACAAAATCCAGCATCTTACCAGGTGACATAACATTATTGCTTATACTTATGCGTAAGAAGTTTCCATTTGAGGAAGTGGCAGGGAAAATCTTTTTTGTTGATTTATATTTATCCACTGTTACCTGACAGGAGTAAAAAGATATGTACCTTTTTTAGCAGATAACTTTAGTCACAACAAAGAGACAAACATTTCAACATACTGACCTCAGCAGTTAAGTATGGTGTTTCTTCAGTATTGAAAACTGTAAAAGCTTCTCCTTCATCATTAGTTTCTACAGTTTTCAAATTGTCTGTAGTGTCTAAAATACTGACTGTTACTGGTACTCCTTTAACTGGAACACCATTTGGAGTGCGTACCACTACCTATTAAAGGAAACGAACAAGAGGCCATTTTAAAATGATTAAACAGCCAGTTTTCTTGCATAGCTGATTTAGTCCATCTCCAAAATGACTCACCCTCACATCAAAAGGCACTTTTGGAATAAAGTGGGATCTAGTCCTGGACAAGTCTACTTTGTATTTCTGTGACACAATAGGAAGTAACACTTCTGACTCCTGTATGTCACCACCTAATATGAGCATGGATATGAAAGGTAATTATTACTTTAATATCATAATCTCCCTTTAGTCTTCTTTTCAGAATGTGAAATGCATGTGCATGTAAAGATTCATGTAGCCAGACTAATAGAATACATTAAAAACTTCCCCTGAATAAAGCTTTTTTTTCTCCTTTTTTTGTGTGTGAGCCTAAGCTTTTGTACAACCAGCACAGTTTTTCAAAGTAGAGGTTTTATGTTAATCAAAATTAAGACATCAAATTAAACAATGATGTATTATTAATTCGTACGTTACAAGCTTTTTTTAGTGATTACTGTCATTAAGAAGTTTTTTTCACTGTTTTTTGATGGTTCTTGTATTTTCTTTTAGGTGTCTCTTGCACAGTACAACAAGTACTTTTTATCCTTTTTAGGACATAATGTGCGTAATGTGCTTTTTGTGGCTGATGTAACAGCAACATCCCTCTTGTGTTCAGCCCTCCCGTGTTCAGCCCTCTCGAGATCAGCCCTCTCGTGTAAAGACCTATGAGTATACCTGCGTGAGTCCACCAAGCAAGGAAAACGACAAGGCAACTACACTACGTATATTTTTTATTCATCTACTGTTTTGTTAATGACTCCTCTTATATAATTCACCTCTTCTGATATCTATTTTTTTTTTACTATTTACATCCTCTTCTACTTCAGTATGTGTTTTCAGTTTATTTATGTCATTTCCCTATCACACAGACATTCCTTTCCTCAGAAGAGAAGGCGCACACTTGCACACCTGCGATCTCTGCACCAAGTAAATACTCAGTCGGCCACTAAGAAATCCGATTTCATTTGCTGCTCACTCTGGCATTTCTTAGCTCTCACTGAAACTTGGATTAGCCCAGAGAACTCTGTTACCTCAGCTGCCCTCTCAACTAATTTTCACTTCTCTCACTCTCCTTGAGGAACAGGTTTGCTGGATTCCCTCGAATGGCAATTTTCTCCTCTTATACTTTTATCATTTTCTTAACACTGTTTCATTTGAATTTCATGCACTGCCCATCACAGAACCTGTTAAATATCATTTTGTTGTCATCTATCTCCCCCCAGGTCAACTGGTCAACTTGATAAATTTTTCAAGGAATTTGATATGTTATTCCTATCTCTCCAATATGATAGTTGTCCTGTTGTCCTCGTTGCTTTCAACATTCACATAGTCTGACTTCACGCTACTAAGTTTCTTGTTCTTATTTACAGCCTGGACCTACACACTTCAGCCACTCACTGAGCTGGTAACCAATTCGACCTTATCATAACAATATTCTGTTTCACTTCTTACCTCCACTTCACTGTTTTAATAAATAATTTTTTCATCAGTTTTCTGTTTCTCTTCCTCCACTTCCCTAGATCATTTTTTCCATCAGTTCTCTGTATCTCTTCCTCCACCTCCCTAAAACCACACAGGTACGTCATATTCTTACCTCTCTCTCTAATACAGTTTTTACTGACTTGATTACAGATACTCTTCCTTGCATCAATATCTTTTCAATCCTTGACACTAACATTCTTGCACATTCTGCTCTACCTTGGCTACCTGTCTAGACCAGGTCTGTCCAATATCCACACAGCTTTCCCTGCAGTCCCTGGCTCTCACTTTGAAAACATCACACTACTCTTTGATCCATTGAAAGTAAATATCATTAATCTGGTTTGTCTTTAGATTCAGAAACATACCAGTCTTCACTGTCCACCTTCTCAAGAGACATAACTGCTGCTAACTCTTCATTCTTACAGTCCATGGAAACATGCATTTAAGATGCTCACACTTAGTACATTTAACACTTTACTTTGTCCACCTTTCCCCCTCCCAACACCTCTCTGTCAGCTGATGTCTTTGGAACTTTCACAGAAAAGAGCAAACCCTTTCATACCCTCCATATCCACAGCACTACATCTCAAACATCCAATCAACCAACCTTCTTCTCTTTCTCCCCTGTCTCAGAATTGGACATCTTCAAGATTCTTCATGCCAGCAAACCAACTACTTGTCCCCTTGATTCCATCCCATCTCACCTCCTTCAGTCCATTACTTCCTCTATTACATCAGCACTTGCACAGACAGGCCAAAGTTAAATATCTGCTCAACATGCCATTGATCAACCCAAATCTGGTCATGAGCTACAAGCCTTAATCGGGTGGTATCTACACAGGTCTCCAGGTTTCTTACACAGAAGAAGATCAGACCTTTCTTGACTGAACATGCTAAGATGGTAAGATTGAGTAAGACTGAGTCACTTAGCATCTTTAAGATCATCTCAAACCAAAATCTTTCCTTAACTACTGAATTGTAGTATTTTCTCATTTGTATTTGCTTTGGATAAAAGTGTTTGCTAAATGTCTAAATGTTATGTAATTCGGTGGCTTGAAGCTTTGGTTGCCTCTAGCCATTCAGTTTATGGCAGCAGTGTGCGTGCTGCTGTCACGGTGATGAGATTAGATGGCTTTGCGATTCGTTACATCTGCAGGTGCTCTTTCAGGGTGCTAAAGCTGTGACCTTAATTACAATATGCTACGTTTGTATGAAGGATTTTCATATTCAACATGTTGCTTCTGTACATATATTTTTTAACAGTGCATAACTACAGTTTCTGTGTCCTTTTTAAGGGTCCTCTATTTTTATCAGAAAATGACCAAGCAGCACTAGCATGCTGTGTCTGGTGACAATTGTGAAACAGAATTCACATTGCACACACACACACACACACACACACACACACACACACATATATATATATATATATATATATATATATATATATATATATATATATATATATATATAAAAACAAAACAATCAAAGTGTTTACTCAAGGTATCTGTAACAGTTGTGGCAATATAGAATTGTGCATCTTCATTAGCTAATTCTTCCAGACTTTCAGTTTCAGGAGTTAATTTCTTCTCGATGTCCGAGATTTTAATAGTGATTTCAGCTTTTCCATCTTGTAGCTAAAGGAAGCAACATTATTCAGTTGTTCACATGTGATCTGACTAATTGGTTGCAATAAGGAATTTCAAAGTATACAATTCAATGTGGACTTACTGGTCCAATTTGTTCTAGTCCTTTTAAAAAATGTATTTCATTTGACTCCTTCTGTTTCAAACCAAATCGACAGTGAAATCCACCACTGATTGTTTTCCCATAGGAATATCTATTGAGTGAAATTATTTAAATTGCATTATTTCATACATCATGCATGTATCAGAATGTATCACATGTATCACAATGTCACAAATAACTTTAAAATACAATTGGTAATTCATTATAGTTAATTTACCTCCTCCCCAATCCTTTACTATGGTTGCGTGGATATGCAACCATCCAGGTTGTATATCTGTATATTAGTTTTTACAAACACTAATTTAACAAATAAAAGTAAAACTAAAAGAAATAAAGGAAGATTATTTTTGTTTTTAATGACAAACTTAAGGTTATTTGTTAAATATGGACTAATTTAGGTACAAGTTTCTTAGTTTGTAGACATAGCTTCATTTATTTAGCTCAGATTAAAAAAAAATTACAAATTAAAAAAAAAATTATATGTTATTTATATACTTAAAGTTGCACCAATATATTGAGTAGAATGATAAATAAAATTGAACAGCTGTGAGGCAGATGCTATAATACCATGTGGCTGATTACGGTCATAAGAACAATAAAGTGCATATAGATCTGACAAAATGGACAATACTGCAGAATCATATAGGAGTACATCATAAAATGTCCCATAACTTGAAAAAACATATAATAGTCACTTTAGTAGAAACTGTAAAAAAAACTTACGAAGCTTTGATTTTGAATTTAATGTTCTCAGAGATCAAAAGGTTGTCAGCTTCAGGATGGATGGTCACCACAAAACTGGGTAGGACTGAAAGTTTCACATGAACACACAAAATATATAAAAACCATATACAATACAATAATCATTATATTTCACAGTATAGAAATATATGTTTTACTCCATATAAGGTTAGCTTGTAGATTAGCATAAAAATATATATGCCCAATTACATTATAAAAAAAATGTTTTTCACTTGTTCGCAGAGTTGACAGAGCAGAAAAGTTTTGCATAATCAACATGGCACAGTTTTATACAAGGCCTGGGACCACTGATAATACTGCAGTTTAACTGATTATTGACTTATTGACTTGTGTTGGTTTTTGAAGTCAGTTTGGATTAAAACCTATGATAGGTTTATATTGAAAATTTATATTTATATTGAAGCTCACCAAACTTTTGGACCTTAAATTCTTGCATGGTGATGCTATCTTCATCACCATTGTAGTGAGCTTTAATCTTCCACACACCTGGTCTAAAAGAACAAACACATGGAAGATACAGAGCCAGCCAAACCATTAATAGTAATAGCTTAATGCTTATTCTTATAGATGTCTAAAAATGACAAATTATTGAATGCACAGTATTTTTATGAGAACTTACTGTGACACATCAGGAATAAGAAAATTGCTTGTATATATGCCATCTTTAGCACTGATCAACTTCGTTTTGATAGTGTTGCCATCTGCATTCTAGAGATATTATAGTCCGGATAAACACTTTATTAATAATGCTTGTAACATATTAATTTTAATTAATTGTAAGACATGTAGAGCAAATTAAATATACACTTACAATTATGTAAACATGAATCGGACTGTTTGTAGGTCTCATTGAATGATCAAGAGTAAAAATTCTGTACTGGACTGAAATTTAAATTGAAAGAACATATTAATGACATGTACACTTACAATTAGCATTTATCTGCTGAAAACTACACTACTAATACTAAAAAATACTGTGGCAACACATGGTGTCCACATAGTTTAGGAGGCCATGTGGTGGCTTAGGAGGGGAGCCATTTTGTATAGGGGATAAGTTTGGCAGATTGCCCCACCAATTCTAATGGTTCCCACAGGTTTTCTCAGCCTTGCGGCATAAGGTGGAGCGGCGGGCTGCGCTGGGAGGAGAAAGTAGTTGGAATATGTTCCTGACTTTGTGTGGAATAAAATGTGATATCTGCTAAAACGGTTACCTGACTCATGCTCTATTCCTCATCATCGCCCCAATACTACAGTTTTGTAGTAAAGAGTTTTTGTAATAAAATTTATCACAACATATAAATTTTGGTGTTACCTTGCTGTGTGGGGTTGTAAATGGGCTGGTTTGTTTGAATAAAGATATAGCCTCTGTGTTGGGAGACCAGTACTCGGGTTATCGCTCTCTTAATTTCGCCACCGTCACATACAAGATTGAGATAAGGTACCTCTGCATTGACTGATGGCAAACTTGCAAATTTTTCTGGAAGAACCTATTTCAAAGAAAAATATTTTTATCAATACATCATATATGTCATAGTCCTTCGAGTTTTAAAAAAAATGATCAAAAATATTTTAATTTTGTTTAAAAAAAAAAAATAATGCATATAGTGTAAAATGAAATGAATAAGAAAAGACATTTGATTTTCTTCTATTTTAGCCAATGTTTGATCTCTTTCTTAATGTTTAATTCAGTGGCATGCTTTACATTATTGGTTGGTATATGGCCTTGCTACAACACTATGATTTAAGTTTTCTAGATTTTGATCCTTGAAAATGGACTTCAAGATGCAGACACGTGATACAGAAATTGTTTAAAAAAAAAACTGCTTCAATGAAAAAGTGTGAAGTCTTTGAGCAAATTAATCTTAAATTAGCGTAAAGAGAACATAAGAGGAAACGACTGCAGTGAAGTCAGAGGGCATAGTGACTACCAAAAAATCAGCCAGCAGGAGGAGCTGTCACGTTTCTAAAATAATCAGAGGGAGAAACATCCTGAATAGAGAAGAGAGGCTGAATATATTCCCTAGTGAAAAACAGAGACTGAGTAATGCCTTAAATGGAGCAGAGGACACCCGTGACATACTCAGAGTCCTGGAGAAGCAAGGTAGCAGAGTCAATGGGACAGGAATTGTAATTTATAAAATAAACATATAATGAACAAAATAATGAATGAATGAAAATAAACATTTATTATGGGCGGCAAAGCTTAGTGGTCAGAGCTGGGAATTCCAGGTTCGAATCCCAATCTAGGTGGAGTTTATTTGTTCTCTGTCCACATGGGTTTCCTCCCACAGTCCAAAAACATTGATTCAAGTTAAACTGAATGCCTAAATTGCCCCATATAGTGTGTGTTTGTGTGTATGTCTGTGTTAATGAGTGTACCCAGTAATAGTTTGGCCCAGCGCCCCAAACGTTCTCCCCTGGATGGCCATGTGAACCCCCACGCAAGTAGAGGATTAAGCAGAAGATAATGAATGAATATTTATTCACCTCTAGAGTTATTAGTTTAATGTTTCCTTCATTTGTGATCGTTGTACTCTCTTGATTTGACACAAGGACGCGCCCCACCTCATTCTCCAAAAAACAGGTCACTGATATACCCGACAGTGTCTTACCAACCTGGATTGACACATGTTCTTTGACTCCTACATGAAACACGCTGGGAGCTGTCACCATGAATCTAGCACTGTGAGAGGAACCAAGGCATTTAAGATACACATTTATGAAGAAATTACATACAGAAAAACATATCAAGGAGCAAAAACCCAAAATATGGGAAACAAAAAATTTACTCAGAAAGAATAATATATTCTCCCCCGGAAAAAATCCAAAGACTATCTTGTTGTGTACAGTATTAACATGTGGCACCACCATGCTGCCCTCCATGGTTTGTTAGTTTTAACCATGAGGATAAAAAGATAAAGCCACTATCAGCAAAAGTGTCTGATAAGATTAGAGATAAAGGTTTGGTCTGTACATTTAGTGCAGAGATTAAATCTGAAGTAACAATAAACCCTAAAACTTAGGAGCTTCATAGCCAAATTAAACTAAGAAGAAATTAGTAAAATGACACAAATAACATAATATTAGTTGATTTTAATTCAAAGGTGGGTGGCACGGTGGCTTAGTGGTCAGCACATTCGCCTCTATGCACTGGGGATTTCCCGGTTTGAATCCCAATCTGGTTGGAGTTTCCATGTTCTCCCCATGTCCGCGTGGGTTTCCTCCCACAGTCCAAAAAACATCAAGGTAAATTGAATGCTTCAAATTGCCCTGTATATAGTGTGTATGTGTATGTGTGATTGAGTGTGGGCCCAGCGATAAATTGGCGGCCTGTCCTGGGTATATCTGCACAGTGCCAAAAACGTTCTTCAATAAACCTATTTTGAAGGTGAAATCCATCCATCCATTATCTTCCTCATTTTACAGCAAATTAAGAGTTTTAAATTATTGGTAGGGCAGCACTGTGGCTTAGTGGTTAGCACGTTCGCCTCTTAGAGTTAGGGATTCCCGGTGTCTGCATGGGTTTCCTCTGGGTTCTCCGGTTTCCTCCCACAGACCAAAAACATGAATCAAGGTCAATTTAAATCTCCAAATTGCCCAATATAGAGTGTGTCTGTGTGAGTGAGTAAGTGAGTGCTCACAATGGGTTGGTGCCCTGTCCTGGGTGTGACTGCCCAGTGCCCGTAACGCTCTACCCTAGATGGGCATGGGGAAACCTCCCCGCGACCCTAGTAGAGGAAGATAATGGATGGATGGATGGAAATTATTGGTATGACAATCAGTCATAAATACTAACATAAAAAGACTGACAAGTTATATGTGGCAAAATATTACTTACTGTATATGGTAATTAAGCCTTGTGACCTACTACATTGTGTGACTAGCACTTTTTCTGGGAAATCATACTCAGGTTCATAGTGTTAAATTTTATGCCCTAGATGAACAGTTAAAATATCATTAATAAGTATAAAAATGTCATTTATTTAAAAGTAAGAGTGTTGCATTGTGTTCCTTTGAAAAAATAGGTAATACAATAATCATCAGTATATATATATATATATATATATATATATATATATATATATATATATATATATATATATATATATATATATATATATTCATTCATTATAGAAAGTTTCGGGCGCTGGGCAGATAGACCAAGGACAAGGCACCAATCCATCGCTGGGCACACACTCACTCACACACACTCTACATGGGGCAATTTGGAGAACTCAATTGACTTGATCCATGTTTATGGACTGTGGGAGTAAACCGGAGAACACGGAGGAAACCCACGCGGACATGGGGAGAACATGGAAACTCCACCCAGATGGGGATTTGAACCGGGAATCCCTAGCGCTGAGAGGCGAACGTGCTAACCACTATATATATATATATATATATATATATATATATATATATATATATATATATAGTACCTGTTTAAATTTTAGATAACACTTTCTATTGATGCGTTTCATATATAATGTATTATAAATTCATTCATAAAACTTTATAAGCTGATCATAACCCTTTAAAACAAGGGGACATAATGTATTATAATATAAACTTTAGATTCTTTGGGTTTTTTTTTAAACATTTTTACTTAATATAAGAGTGTAAAGAGCATTCATGGTCTTCACAGTTTAATATATGGTAATTTTTTATGCATTATACTTCATAGAAGTAGTAAATGACAACACTATACTTAAAGCTCCTAAGGTTTTATTAGCAGTTCTGAACAGACAGACACAAACACTTAATCAGTCATTTTAAGTGAAAGCATTCTTTTTAAAAAAGCATTACGTCACTTGCCACTACGATAAGTTGCAAAACTTATAAAATTTATATGTTATAATTCATTATGTCGTTTAGTATTCTAAAGCTTTATGAGTGTGTTGATAATGCATTTATGCATTCATTCATGCATTCATTCACTTTCTATATCAGATTTATAGAAAGTGTTACGGGGTTGTAAGTAAAATATTTTACATAATTTAAATTAAGCATAAAAGAAGACTATGTAAGTGAGTTTCTCTCTTCATTTTTACTTCACCAGTTTATTTAAATAATAAGCAGTTGTGAGCAGATGGCACTGGTCTCTAGCATATATTATGTTGTTTGGCCAATATTTGTTTAAAGCTCTAAACTTAAAACATTGTTGTAGATGTATATAGTAGATTATTAGGCATATACTGTATTATTTTTTAAGTATTATTTCAACAGTCGTGCATTACCATAAAGACAAAAAAACATTAAAGACAAATTCTGACCACTCACCTCCCTGCAGTGACCAGCTGCACAAAATAGCCTAAGTATAGCAGCAAATACAACAGTGAGTCCATATTATATCCTGTAGTTAAAAAGAAAGTGTGTTCTGATAAATTATCCCAACACCGACTTCTATTGTCTAATACTACAGGCTCCAAAATAACTGCTTAAATAACAAAGACTCTGGAATAAAAAATTCCCATTGCACAATCCAGATTTCTGCCTTCCTATTGGATAAACTTTTTTTGTCATTTCCCTAAAGTCATGTGATTTTACAGAAATTTTTTAAAAATTGGCAAACACAATAACCAATTTTGATTAAGGCTAAAATCCATTTTAGATTTACAGGTTTGGTGCACAAGTGACAAGACAAAGATTGTCAAAATTGTCAAAATTGAACAACTGAGACAATTGTTCTTTATTACTCAGTGGCATGGCTTTATCCAATTATACTGGTTTACATTTTATGATACATTTTAAAATAGCACTCAATCAAGTCAGATTGTCAAACTATTGCCCAATCTCCCATATTCCCCACAGAAATAGTCAGACATGCATGTGGTCTCTACTGCCTGTATTATCCAAACTGATTAACGCCTTTGCAGGTAATTGTATTAAAACACTGGCTTTTTTTTTAATGGGTTATTAATTTTAGTATATTACCATAAATAAATCAGATTCAAATGAATTGTGGTGGTTAGCAGATTAAAGCTTGAATTTTAATTAGTATTTGTGAATGTCACATTGATACAAGGATTATTTGAAATATACAGTTAGTTATGAGTTTTTACATTATTTTGCCTAATCTGGGATTATGCAAGGATACAAGGAGGATAATTCAAAAATGTTTTTACATTTTTGGTTTAAAAGACATCAGTGAGAAAACTAATATTTGTAAACCAATTTTTATGGGAATTGTAAAAAGAATAGCAGCAAAAAATATATTAAAATCTAAAATAATATAAATATTTTTTGAGCATAGATATCATCATTTAAAAACATGGATCTTTATATCTATGCTAATGATATCTATGCTCAAAAAACATTTATATTATTTTAGATTTTAATATATTTTTTGCTATATATATATATATGTGTGTGTGTGTGTGTGTGTGTGTGTGTGTGGTATTGAACTCAGTCAGTGAGTCTGCTGTACCTTGACCTGTTTTGCAATTTTTTAAATGATTCACTTTGGACCTGCTAATTTTAAAATTTAACCATGATTTCTATCACTGTTTTGTTCAGATTTGTCCTGAAATTTCTGAGAATGTCAAGCTTCAAGTAATTTTTATTGAGATATGGCTATTAAATGATTAAAAAGCTATTTCTCATCATCCCCTAAATGCCCTAAAATGTCTCCTAAATTCTCAGAGCTTGGTCTTTGGAGGTTCAAGAAGGTGGCAGCAAGCCAAAGGTATGATGTCCATCCACAATTCCTGCTCAGTGACCAGAAAGATGCAAGAATTGCGTTTGGACAATCAGCCTCTGACAGCCAGAGAGAAGCAGCAAATCTCCCCAGTCCCAGTTTCCAAAAGTTCATGGTCTTCTGTTATACATATAAAGAATACATATTAAAGGCATGAGGGTAATAAAATAATCAACATCTTAAGCCATTTGCTAAATAAAGAGGCTTTAATATATTTACATTAGTACAATCATTATTTTACTTAGCAATTATCATACACATCAGACAATTTACATACACATTTTATCGCTTTCTAAAAAAAATTTCAAATGGGAAAATTTCTATCAAAGCAAAATATTTTATCTAATTTGTTAAAATATTTTGATTGATTTGGCTTTTATGTAATCTTCATATATGTTTATTCTGTAGTTGAAATCTTAAAGACTTTGCTATTCTACCATGTAAAATAAACTTTGTTGTATTTTTTTTTTAATGAATATCCAATCAAATTATGAGGCATTGAGATTATACTAAAATTTATAAAAGGCCTGACCTAATCCGTTACCTTGGTATCTGACGCACAGCAATACTGCAAAACTCCGGACTGGAAATCCATACATCAGAGGGTTCTGGTTTGCGTCTGACTCTGTCAACGTCCTGCTCCATCTCTCTAACGGTATCTTTGTGTTTGTCTACATCTCTCTCACTCTCTCATTCTATCCATCTCATTACATGCAGCACTGGGGTTACCTAAGAGACTGGGCCTCAAAAGAGAAAATCTCTTCGGCCACAATAAATGGTGCAAGTGACAGAGGGCAAGGAAGGAGGGGATGAAGGGGGCAGAGGGAGCTGGAGAGGGAGAGATGTCAGATGACAGGTGGATAGAGCAAAAATGAATAAGCTGCTTGGTAGTTGTGACTGTGCTTTAGATGTGCTATGTGCTTGAAATCGTCTTTCCAACACTTGAACCTGGCTGATGAAGTAGCATTTAAGGATATGCTTTAAGGCAAATCTGACTCCCTTAAATCAATTACTAACAATACGTATCTCATCATCAGTTTGATCAGTATCAAAAAGAAAACGCATCAAACTGTGTTGTGTTGTTAAGTAAATATTCTAAACTTTCTTTAAAGAAGTATACTAAGCCAAAGTATGTATTTTCTTACATCACATTTTAACGTGTGGGACCTTTACTCAAACCCAAAAATTGCAGTTTAGCAGCTAAATACATCATATGACTTTTGTTTACGCTATTGCTTAATAAGCATATATAATTACTTACTATCATACTGCAGAAGCAGCTTTTGTACAAAAAGGCGTGGCGTGGGAACGACTCTTTAGGGTCAAGAGTGAGGGTCAGGAAGGCAAAGGTTACCAGCAGCTGGACAGTGCACATGTGAAGCAGAGGCTGAGAAAGAAGCTTGAAAAGGGGAGGGACAGTGCCAGTGTGTGGTAGTAGCCTCAACAGGGTATTAACATTGAACTGTGATGCAACAAAGGGTATTGATTAGAATTCCCCGAAAAATCTTCTTCACCAACATCTTTAGTTGACAAACTTAGATGCATTGAAAACCTGCTAATGTGTAGTGGGCCATGTAACAAGGACAAGAAGAGCTTAATTATTCTTTACTGCCTTGACATAAAGGCTTTTCAGGTGCTAATGTGCTATCAAGAACCATCTATGTTTGAAGAAACATAAACTTTTTTATGATTAGACATGATTCGGTTAATACATTTTAATAAAAACAATATTTTTTTAGATTTACCGCATTTTATCCTGCCACCAAAAAGTTTTAAACTCTAAAAACATTAGAGGTAAGCTATCTAATTGGTACAAATGTATTAATAATATTATCAATATGTGTAAATTAGCATGTATTCATGTGTGCTTACCCAATTTAATTAACTTTCAATTTCAATTTCATTATCATATTGAAAATTATAAAAGTGGGCGGCACGGTGGCTTAGTGGTTAGCACGTTTGCCTCTCAGCGCTAGCGATTCCCGGTTCGAATCCCCATCTGGGTGGAGTTTCCATGTTCTCCCCGTGTCCGCGTGGGTTTCCTCCGGGTTCTCCGGTTTCCTTCCACAGTCCAAAAACATGGATCAAGTCAATTGAATTCTCAAAATTATCCCATATAGAGTGTGTCTGTGTGAGTGAGTGTGTGCCCAGCGATGGATTGGCGCCCTGTCCTGGGTCTATCTGCCCAGCACCCGAGACGTTCTCCCCTGGATGGGCATGGGGAACCCCACCGCGACCCTAATAGAGGATAAAGCGGGAGATAATGAATGAATGAAAAATTATAAAAGTAGCTTTATAAAAATCCAAGCTATTAAGAAGTAGAAGACACAATAAGTCTAAATCTTCAGACCTTACGTACACCACGAGCCAAATAAAGTAACAAACCCAGATATATTATACATGCAAAACCTATTTCCAGGAAAGTTTAAACACTTAATGAAAAGAAACCAAATTTAAATCTATAATTAGTTAATTTCATATAAGTTTTATTTAACATGGAAATATCAGAATACTTTATTAATCCCCAGGAGGAAATAAGCAAATAAATATTTTTTCAGTTTTTTCTTTTTGTTAAATATTGTAATGCTTCTGTGCAAAATATGGACAGAGTTTTTATTTGCATAACAGTTTTAGGTTGTATTTTTTTATACAACAACAGCTGGAGTATACTGACAGTAATTTAACTGCTGTCATGCCACAGTCCTGTTGCATAACCGTAATTGGTTAGTAAACAGCCTTAGCCTTAACCTTCTGTTATTGCTGAACACATTCACTTGCCACTTCACAAGTACAATTCTTTGATTCTTACTCATTCTTTGATTCTAAAACTTCATTTTAATAGTTTTACTTACCATATTAGATACAGTTTTTAGTGCAGACCCCTTCATCTCCTCCCCTCATTTATGGTAAATTGTTTTATGGTTATTTCTATGGTAAACTGAAGCATTTTATCATTGCATTAATGCAAACTACTATTAAAACATAATTTTGTTCAAGACTGAACGTTATTAACTGCTGCACAGTGTGTGTTCTTCTTCAGTCTTCTTATAATTTTTCATCAGGTCCCTAAGGACACTGCCCACAGTATGCTAGTGGCTGGGCAATTTGGTTGGTAGTACATTTTTGGTTTAGCAGTGACACTGGGGTGTTAATATAGCAATTGCATAGCTGAATACAATTCACTAGTACTAGCTCAACATTCACTAATGCACCACCACTACCACATCAGTGTCAATAAAGTACCAGGTATGATCCACCACCCAGATAGTACCCTACCCACGGTGGTAATGATCATTAAAAATGACAGTGTGCAATATATACAACTACAACATGGAACTTTATGATAAATAAAATTGACAAAATGGACAATGGATGTACCTAATGAATTGGTCTTATGCATGTCTGTATATTCTTTATGTGCCATTCATAAAGAAACTGCTATAGACTCAATGCTTGCACTAAGCTAGTGCAGAAACAAAAGAATGATGTATTTTTGAATCAAAGTCATTATTTTCTTTGACGTTGTTGATTTCACCAGTAAGTAGTTGAGTGATGAGTGGAAAAATACACAACAATCCTATAATTATTGTAAAATAAATCCAGACTTCTAGTTACAAACTTTAATTAAACATTTATGTTTTAAAAAATGTTTTCACCCATCTTTACTGAACTTGCCTCAACGTTCTGGTAGTCTGTTCCCAACTGTGAAAACAATGGAATATAAAAACAACCTCAGGTCTGAGTGACTGTTTAAATCATCTCACTTTTAATTATTACATGTAATATGCAAAATCAACAGTTGTCAGTATAATGTTAAATTCGGTCCAAACTAACCACATTCAAAAAAATGTAAAAAAATGAAAAAACATAAATTTTGTCGGTAGTAATAATAGAAATAATAATAAATATTATAATTGTAATTTGTAGTCTTGGAGGTCATGCAAATTTACAAATTTACAATGTAACTGCTATTTCTTGTGCTTATGACAATAAATTCTTGAATCTTGAATCTTAAATCTATAAGTGGGTAGAAATACAAAAATAAATATTGACACAAATACATGTTATATTTGTTTTAATTGTACATGTTGAGGAAACTTTAATATCCACTAGAAATATACAAAGACATCAGAACACACAACAATCTGTTAAGAACATACCATCAACATTTCATAGGTAACACATGGTTAAAATCATTCATTGAAATCAGTTATAA
This sequence comes from Corydoras sp. C115, assembly GCA_019802505.1. Taxonomy (NCBI): domain Eukaryota; kingdom Metazoa; phylum Chordata; class Actinopteri; order Siluriformes; family Callichthyidae; genus Corydoras; species Corydoras sp. C115. Next base: position 5,783,803 of record JAFMOC010000002.1, read on the forward strand.
GGAATCATAGATGGAAATTCTGGATCTGAACAGAGAAGGCCTGGCTGGAAAAGTTTAATCAGAAATGAAGTGAAGGTGAGGTCAGGGAAGTGCAGTCTGGGTCATTAATTTCAGAGTTACTCCCAGGGGGTCAAAAGGAGACAGCCAAAAGAGCAAATCGGGGGACAATATCAGTATGCAAATTGTGGCGGTTGGGGCGACAGCCTATTTGGCTGCGAATTTACATTCCCATATGTTCTGCAGGAGCCACTCCTTTGTCTAACAACAATTGGATTTCTATGATAATGTCCATATGCATATCGGTCATGTGCTTCAATTAAATGGTTCTCAAACTGAGGTTCCTAGCCCCACAATAACTCACACTGAGCCAGGGGATTTCGAATAAGATTTACCATGTTGTCATTTATAAGAACAGCATGCTACATCTTTATCAGTTTATCATTAAATGATAATCAAAGTATTTTAATAAGTAAACGGTTGCTGTTTGTTTTCCAAACATGAATTTACATCCTTTTGAATATTCTGATAAAAAATCTTACTCTTTTTTAGAATTTTGTAAAATTTTATGTAAAATTAAAATATAGGGGAGCTTAGGTATGTTATCTATTTGCCAGTGCTGGAGATGATAAAGATATTTTGTACATACTCACAAAAAATGGTCCTCTGTATTTATTTTTAAAAAAAGCCTGAATCATTGGGATTTCAAAAGGCAAAAGATATACCAGTTATTGGTGTTATTTTTAATTATTATTATTATTATTATTATTATTATTATTATTATTATTATTATTATTATTATTATTATTATTATTATTAATAATAATAATAATAATAATAATAATAATAATAATAATAATAATAATAATAATAATAATAATAATAATAATAATATTGTTTTATATTGAAATACATAGAAATAAAAACAGAACACAATACATTGTTCACATAAATATAACTGTCTTGTCCATGTGAAATTTTGCAAACTACAGATGGTTAGCAGTATTATTTTTTATAGAGCAGTAGCCTTCTTTTTGCAACAATACTGAATATACCAGTGTTGTTTAGTATCCTTCTAATGGTGGACTCACCAAGGGTTTTCAATATTCCAGCAACATTGCTATGTCTGGTAGTAAGTAAAGGTAAACATTGGCCTATAAATATACACATCTTATTAGATGTTTAATAGTTTTACAATTCTGGATATAAATGCTAAACATTTTGCCTTTATCACTGCTTATATGAAATAACAGCAAGTGCTAAAAAGCTTCTGACAAACATTTTACCCAACTTGTACAAAACAATTTTTGTTGGATACATTTAATGGCTGCAACTGCTATCTTTAAATTGCACTAAATAATTTACATGAGATATAAATCTTAAGACTGGGAAGGCCACGCTTGACTATTTCAGAATGAAGTTGGCTAACAAAAATTATGCTCAAGAGTACAATTCCAACACAAAGTTAAGTTCTTCACAGACAGCAGAGCATTCAAGATTCCAAGAAATTTTATTGTCATCACATGCGGTACATGAAATGACTATACTAATGAGTATTTTTGTTAGTCCAAAACGACAAGGTCAAATCTTCCATTTTATTAGCCAAACTTCTTTTCATAAACCTTACCTTTCTACATTTACATTTACATTTAGTCATTTAACAGATGTTCAGAGAACAGACAAACTGCTTCACTCTGTGGTCAAATGGTTTAGGTATCGTTGCCTTACTCAATTAAACTATTGCGTAGAACTCTGCTGGCCCATCTGATTTTTTTTTTGCAATATTTCAGATGACCATTTTTTGTCCCTTTGTAAGTGGTGTTTAGGCAAAAAGTGATTGGTTGTTTGTCACAGCTTTAATAATTCTTAATGTAAGTTATTATTTCTTCCTTGTATTGATGATATGACTAAATACTCTGAAGAAACTGTTATTTTCATAACCATCATGGTTGCTTGCTTTGCAATAAGTATTTAAACATTTGTAATACCTTTAATGATGTCTCTAGAAATATTCAAGGTCTTTAAAAATCTTTTACCCAATAACCCTTTTGGATCAACAAAATGATTTTCTCTCACGGCTTTTGTAAATTGCACATTTTTTAAAGGCTTGAAACATGTTGATTTCAACTCTGTGATAAATATTTAAAGTAACTTTGTAACACTGAAAGAAATTCATGTTGAGGTTTTATCAGGCTGTAGTTGCCAGTGTCCTGGTGTGCTGGGGGGGGGGGGGCAGCATATTCAACATGCACAGGTTGGACATACTTATGAGCAAACTGGTTGTGTGGTTGGAATAAAGCTGGACTTTCTGGTGACGGTGGCAGAGAAGAGGACTATGGACAAATTACTGGACATTATGGTTGGTGCAGTCACCCTCTGCACACAGTCGTCACCAACCAGAGAAGTTTGTTTAGTGACATACTGCTTCTTTCTACATGCAGGACCAACAGACTTAAAAACTATTTTGTCCATAGTACCATCAAACTGTACAACTTCTCTCTAGGGAAGAGGATGACAACAAATGGAATAGGGCAATAGCCTGACCACCACAATAATACCATCAACCGGACTTGCAACACCTGTTTTATGGTACAATAACATAATAATCTGCAGATAAAAGAAATTGTATATTTTATAATATATACAGTATATACTTTTTTGCATCGCTCCTGTATTTCTATTTCTCGTGCCACTGGTGTCTTAAGTTCCCTACGGGAATCCTTTAATTGGCGGCACGGTGGTTTAGTGATTAGCACATTCGCCTCTCAGCACTAGGGATTCCTGGTTCAAATCCCAATCTGGGTGGAGTTTCCATATTCTCCACGTGTCCAAGTGGGTTTCCTCCGGGTTCTCCGGTTTCCTCCCACAGTCCAAAAACATGGATCAAGGTCAAATGAATTCTCCAAATTACCCCATGTATAGAGTGTGTTTGTGTGAGTGACCAGCGATAGATTGGCGCCCTGTCCTGGTTGTATCTGCCCAGAGCCCGAAACGTTCTCCGCTGGATGGGCATGGGGAATCCCCCGTGACCCTAGTAGAGGATAAAGCGGAAGATAATGGATGGGAAAATCTTATCTGATCTGATCTTATCATTGTGATCTGACCCTGCAGTTTTCCACTAGGGGCAGTATTGCAAACACAAAAGGATCTAGAAATGCGGTCCAGAAACTACTGCCTCCGGTATTTTAGATCTTCAGTATAATGCAGGATGTGCCGCCTTTAGGAGGCGCTTCCACAGGTCTGTGATGAAACAGGTCTCTAACAAAGCAGCTTCTTTAATTCAACACCCTGTGGAAATCAGTGGTTATGTTTTGAATTTGTGAGCACCGTGGTCATCTCCAAAGTTTAAATGAAACAATTTAATCGATACTGTGTGTTATATTTAAGTGTAAATATTCAATGGCTGATATTCATGGTAAATATGCAATTATGGTGTTACTCTGTAGAGTATACGATAAACAAAATATCATATGGCATTACATTTATTAACACTAAAGTTAAAAAAAGATTTTATGATTAGAATGCAGGGAAACGTACTGGCCGCTAGGAGGCTGAGTGTCTAGGTATCTGGCTGGATGCAAAACATTGACTTCTTTATTGCGTATTTGGTCAAAAAAGTAAATGCATTCTTCGTAAATTACTGGAAGATTCAAGACGAGTAGCGGACCGCATCGTGTACGTAAGGGGAGCTTTATGAGGGCTGTGCGAACGGTTAGATCGAGAACTACGCAAATAGTTTATGCTAACGTCGCTCGCGAAGCTAATGCTATCATGCACGCAGATCTTGATCTGGTAAACGCGTCGCTAAGGATTGTCTTACTACCCACGTTTAAAATATTTATATAGTTAGCTTTTATCTGCGTGTTGTCTTTTTAAAAAATACAAAGCCTGGAGATACACGGCACGGTGTAGACCTGGGTATTTTGTGTGTTGTATTACTGGCGTTGGCAGACTCGTGTTTGATAACTGGGGTGTTGCTAACTAGCTTAGCTGTCCTGGTCTGCGGTCGCGTCTCAAGATGTATACTTTGTGTACTATGTAGTGCACCAGATCGCTGCTCTAGATCTTATGCTGCTCTTTTTTGTGGCATACTGTTTAGTATGGAAGGGTGCCGCCGAGACACAAGCTAGCCAGCTAGTCTGGACGGACGCAGCGTAGCTACAAGCAGTCTGGTTTTCGATATCTTCAGTGTTTAGTGACGGGGCCGGTTGTTTTTCCTTGTTTTTCTTACTAACATAGCAACAGAAAGGGTTTTACAACACACACACACATGGGAATGGCGTGGATATTAGACGGGCAGGCCTCTCCGGCCATGTTTGTTGACATTACTTTCTCCCAAAACGCAGTTAGTGTTTGCTGGCTGCAAAGTTTGCATTGATAAGCACCGAATCGCCTTAGAATAATAATTTTAAACAACAAGGACTGTACAACTAATCTTATTTAATATGGTTTATCCTTATTTAACGTCTTTATTTCTAGTTTTAATTAGTGGCGTAGTAAATCATCATTTACCGTCCGCTCTAATTTTGAATAGCTATGATAAAGATGTGAAGATTGTAAAGAAACAATAGAGGACTTTCTAGGCGTCTCTAGAGTTGTAGCGAACTAAAAGTGAACAGTCTTTATAGACTATTACTGTAGTTTCAACATTCAGCAACATTTTAATGAAGCATTTACTGTAGAAAAACAACAGTTTTATCCATGTCCCTGATCATTTTCTTAGGTGGAGTAGGAGGACCTGTAGTCTGCACGTAATTGGTCAGATTGGCTCGCATCTATGAACTCACTGGCATCCACCACTTCTGCTGTCAGTAGCCCAGTTAGTTCTTTGGACTCCCCTTTGTCTGTCATTAGCTCATCCACTGGCTCTCCAGGTGTGCCTGTGAGCTCGGTGGGTTACGGACCCATCAGTAACCCACAGGTGAAATGCTTTGTTGATCAAAAATCCATATTCTGTTCTGTGTGTATGATTGCAAGTGTATTTTCATCGCACATTGTTTGACATGCATCACCCTAAAAATCCAACTTCTCTTTTCTTATGTTTTGTGCTCAGATAAACTCCTCAATGTCTGAGTTGCATACCGTCAGCAGCTCTGATGATGTGAAGCCACCGTTCACTCTGAAGTCACCAGGTGGCACTGGGCCAATGCTGTCCCAAAAACGTCTCTGTGCTATATGTGGGGATCGCTCCTCTGGTAAGTTTTTGGGAGGGGAAATTGTGTTTTCATATTTTCTTTTTAATTACATATCGTCAGAGTACGTAACCATATATCAACCATATACAATCTGGGTAAACAAGCAGGCCCTTTAGCTTTAGTAGGATGCATTCACAGCTCTTGTTGGCCTGGTTTAAAAATCACATTTGTTTACCTAGTCCACTTTTTTATTTTCATACCTTACATTTTTCTGTTATTGATAGCTAGGTATTATTCCTATTATTGTTGTCTTTTCAGGAAAGCACTATGGTGTGTACAGCTGTGAGGGTTGTAAGGGATTCTTCAAGCGAACCGTGAGGAAAGACCTAAGCTATATCTGCAGGGACAGCAAAGAGTGTCTTGTTGACAAGCGTCAGCGCAATCGCTGCCAATACTGCCGATACCAGAAGTGCCTGGCAATGGGCATGAAGAGAGAAGGTGTGTATGGCCAACTGCTTTTTACATGCAAAACTTTACTGTGAAAAATTTATGATGGCAATGCACCAAATTCACCAATATTTAAAATAACATTTTGGCACAAATTTAGTCATCCCCATTCATTAATTAATCTTCAATATAACCACAATCCATATATAAAAAGGTACGTTTCTAAGAAAACCTCACTGAATATGATAATACAGTGGAACGCCTGTTTGCATAGACATAGAAATCCGAAATTGTTGAAAACTGAGACACCTATTTCTTGTTAAATTATTTCTAGCAGTTAATAGTGTTTTTATTTATTTTGGTTATATCGCTGCAGTTGTGTAGAAAGATGCCCTATAAATAAACTTGCCTTGCCTAGAATCCTGCACAGTTCTGTAAACTTGCACGTTTTAAATCGTTCTCCTGTTCAACTGTATGTGTATTGCTGTATGTGCAAAACTTTACTGCCATTAGGAAAGAACTTGGAAGAGAAGCCAACATATCTGCGTAAGTCAGCATTAGAAACCTTTTTCTTACCATTATATGACTGAAGATAAATGTGTCAGTGCAGCCTATGTTATGGATTTAATTTAACTTCTTGTTATTCTCAGCACTTGGTAATACTTTTTGTACAAACATATGGGACAAGTCACACCTGTTTTTGATGCAGCAACATTATTATTATTATTTTTATAACATTACCTTATTGTTAGAGACCTAAAGACCTTCTGCAAAGCTGCAGCTAGGTGGGTAACAGTTGTTTAAACACAGCTGTAAATAAGTGACAAAACATTGAGTCAGCGCTAGAATAATGTGCCACAGTACAACATCAGTTACTGCCATTGGTTAATGTCTTATTTTGCCCTTACAGCTGTGTGGCATTGACAGTGACATTGTTTGACTGACTTTCATTTATGTGGTGTGTCTAAAGTTTTCTAAGAAAGGATGTACATACAAGTAATCAGCTGACATTAGGAAACGTTGTCAAACCAGACTTTCAGGTGGGGAGGCTTTTGAAACCACTGCAACTGCCTTACCCAGAGCAAAAGACTCTGTCTAGTTTTGACTCTTTGCTACATTTTGTCTTTTAATACCATTGAGCAACTTTTAAGTGCTCAATGGTCAATCAAACAAAACTTTGAACCAGTTGTCACCGACCTCTGATAAGCAGTCAGTGAGACAGAGTGCTGGGTATGATGTATAGAACTTTTTTAGAGAAGCTAGACAGAAGAGAAGCTAGACCCCCCCCCTTCTTATAGATATTATACATTATATTAATATATACCTGTTTATGAATGTATATTTAGTGGGTTTTGATTTGGCAGTCTATATTTTTTTCTTACTGACAAACCATTGCTATTGATACCTGGCTATTATGGAGACCTCTGATGCAATTAATTAATTAATGCAATTAATTCCAATAAAAAATGCAGTCATACACATTCTTTGAAATTTACTTTGTACATATTGCTTTGATAAGGTAGAATAGATAAAATTATCTATAAGAAAATTAAATGTAGAGAAGAAAGGGCAAATAATAAAATTTTTTCCTCAACCGAAGATTGTTTTAACTATTAATTTTTTTGTGGTACTTCCTAGCTGTTCAAGATGAGCGTCAAAGGAATAAGGAGTGTGAGGCGGAATATGACTTTAACACTGCAGTTAATGAGGAGATGCCAGTGGAGAAGATTCTGGAAGCTGAGACAGCAGTGGATCACAAGACAGAGCTTCACTTTGCCGGCAGCTCTGGAACCAATGCAGTAAGTGCATCTTCTCAAGTAAAGCCATTAAAAATAAATATACAGTATGTCTCCATCCTCAACTATCAGATTTAAATGCAGCATGAATTATTATAATCATAATGTTCTAGTTTTTGTACTCTTTGCTAGCAACTGCTGTGTAGGTAAATTCTGCAGTTTATAATTTTAACATGTGTTGAAGCAAAGTTTATCATTTTGTGAGTTTTAAACACTTTTGTCTATCTTTGCGCATCCTGTTTATACCAGCATGTGCATACCCAGTGTACACGAATAGTCTTGTGAAATTAAAATATATTTTGGTTCTCTTTTTTGGTGTTGATTGTGTGGGGTAGAGAGTGTGTGTTGGAGGGCATCTACCTGCCTTGTAGTAGGGTGGTGACCTGTGCGCATTTTTAGTTTTGTCACATTGTTTATTATTGTCATGATAAAAAAGCAAAGCATTGTTATTTTTTAAAACCATGTTATTTGATTTATTTAATTACTAACTAACTAAACTGTTTCCAATCCTATTCACCAAATATATGTTTCTTTCTGCACTCTAGCACATTGACCCTGTGAGTAACATCTGTCAGGCAGCAGATAAACAGCTTTTTGGCCTTGTGGAGTGGGCAAAGCGTATCCCACACTTCTCTGAGCTACCACTAGATGACCAGGTTATTCTACTTCGTGCAGGTGGGGCATCATAAACTTCATAAGCACATTCAACTTTATGGGATCAATATAATTTAATATTAATGAAGTTGTTTAATGGTTGTGACTGTAAATATGTACTTAGTTGTATTGCATTGTAAAATATCAGTTAAAAAGCTGGTTTCAATTAGATCTGTGGATTTGTTCACTTGACTTGTATTCATTGTGCTTTTACAGTGTACTGTTATCAGATTTCCTTGTACAATAATTTCTTGATTATTAACATCGCGAGCTGGTCAGCCAGGTCAAAAAACAAACCATTTTAAAATTTGCGTGTAGTATAGCCACAATTTACTTATGATGACGCTTATATCAAGTTCTAGAGCTAAGAATGGTGTTTGGATAAGTCGAAATGTGATTCTGGACCTTTAGATGGCACTATAGCAGGAAAAACATTTTACTCTCCCATTATCTGGCCAAATTTCTATCTTGGACCAAATAATGTGGCCCAGTTTGAAATGGATTTTTTTTACCCACTAATTATTTAGCACCCATCATGAGTCTGATTTTGTACATTCTTGCTTTTAAATAGGCCTGATAAATAAGAATTAACATGCAGTTGAAATCTATTGAATTTGTGTAAATTGGTTTTGAATAATATTCCAATTTTATCCAGTTAATAATATTCTCAGCGATAGATTGGCGCCCTGTCCTGTGACCCTAGTATAGGACAAAGCGGAAGATAATGAATGAATGAATAATAATATTCTGTGGTAATTATAAAATATTCTGTTATAAGGCAATTACAGTGATGCAACCTTTTATGTTTCTTTTGTAAAAGATGTTTCCCGATGTGCCTGCAGTACCTCATTACACCAGGATGTCCAAACTTTTTGAAAAGAGGTCTAAATTCAATTCAAAGTGAAGATTCTAGCAGTTCTTTCTGACGTTTTTTCACCACAAAAGTTATGAAAATACACACTGTTATAAAACAGTTTTTATTGTCACAAATTTATACCTTAAATACCTTTTATCTTTCAAATAAATTAATAAATATAACATGAACATCTATAGACACAATGCTTTCATATCTGGAGAGTCGGATAACATTGAAGAAACTATAGAATATAGTTACAGGTAATATATAATATATATATAGTATAGAATATCTTAAATTTAAATTCATTCAATTTAAGGTAAACACCTCTATAGAAAATTGGTAGTTGTGTCAGATGCTTTTGTGTTTTCATCGCAGGCTAATGAGAAATAATCAAAAGCCACTTCTATGCCCCCTTGCTGCCTGTGAATATCTGACGATTTTTTCATAATTCTGCCAGAGGTACAAAGACACACAGATAGTATTAGAATGGTGCTGCCATCAAGTGGTAAAAGGCGAATTACATTCCAAATTTTTTTTTCTGACGGAGCTAGCGACCCATAAATAACACATTATAAGCCAGGGCTGTTTGGAATCTGACCCAGACTTTGGACATGCCTGCATTACACATTTTGGTAGTTTCTCTTGTAAACACACATTTTCAAACAATCCTAAAGATTTTTGGTGTTCCCTATTGCAAAATCCAATGGCATCAGGCTGTATCCCTTTTTGCTATTTCAAACTGGGCCACATTTTTGCTTCATATGTCTATTTGCCTCATCAAAATTATTGCAATTTGAAAAAGCGATGTTTATTACTATAACTACACCACTAATTAAATAATTAATAAATAACCATAATTCCAAAAAAGTTTCCCAAAGTTGGAGAATGAGTGTACTTGTCTTGTCATGTCCACATCCCAAAGACAACCTGTTTACTTTATTGTTGTAAATAGTCATAGATTATCTAAATGTAGGAAGCTGGAAGCAGAGGAAGTTTTTAATTTAGAAGTGACTTCTTTTTAGAAAAGGTACTGAATTGATTAGTTGTTGCAGTGTCTCCTTGTGTTTCCATAGTGAACATCAGCTGTCATGTGATACAATGTGTAATATTTTGCAGTATTTTATATATATATATATGTGTGTTCAAAATAACTTCCTTTAGGGTGGAATGAACTTCTGATTGCTTCACTGTCCCACCGCTCAATCGGGGTAGAGGATGGACTTCTGCTCGCCACAGGCCTGCATGTTCTCAGAGACAGGTAACAGGAAATATTTCATTAGTTTTAATTCTATTTTGCAAAGAACACACTATATCTTTCATATTAGAATTATAATTTATTTTGAAAACATTCACTGCTATGAGGGGGGGGGGAATTCTTGCGTGTCGATGCAAGTCATGCAAATCGACGTATATTCGTAATCGATTATGTCGACGTAGTCGAAGAAATGTCCCAGCCCTAGACTTTAACAACACTTATTCATTGAACTTGCACTTTCATTTATTGTTTGTCACTTGTATTAGTTTGAGGATTCCAATATTTACTTCCAGAGCTGTTTTAAGGTAAACTGACAACTACTATCATAGATCTTCCTTAAAATCATTCTCCACAGGTTCTTAATAGAATTGAGGTTTAGGAGATGGTGCATTGTATTGAATAAAAATGATTTCATTTATTAATTTCTTTAAATATGTTTGTTTCATATATCTGACTGCTGATGACATCACAGAGAAAGTGCACGCAGCCCTGAGGTGGGGGCGATATTTGACAGGTAACTACAGAAATCTTATTGCTTGAGTTGAGTAAATTTGCTGTACTTCATGGTTTGTGATATGCCTATATAATTTGTTGGTTGGTTAATATCAGTTATACTTTATATCCGGTGTTTTTACTGACTTGATAAAAACGTGATCGTCCACAAAACTGTTGGTTCCAATTGTTAAAGAAGTAGACAGAATTACTGGACAAAAATAGACATTTGTTAATGGAATACTGAAAATAACAAAGGATTATTTGGTTTTGGTTTTCTTTTTTTGTGTGTTTCATTTTATTATTATAAACAATGTCTTCCATATTATATTTACATTTTGTCATATGCAGAGTGCTGACTGAGCTGGTTAATAAAATGAGAGATATGCAAATGGACAAGACGGAGCTTGGCTGTCTGCGAGCAATTATTCTCTTTAATCCAGGTAAAATAAAAATACAAAAATTCTGATTAAAACTTTGCATATACCGATTTGACATGGAGATTCAATTGATGAGAGAACAAAACGTCAGTGGCACTGTGCTGATCCACTAATATCACAACACTTATTAACACCCAATCACCAGGTTAATGTCGCTTTAGTGCTTATAGAGTGTGTAAAGAAAAAAAAAAGGACTGCAGTCTGCAGCTGTAGAACTGCAAAGTTTATCTGGTTGGTAATAGAGGTTGATAAAATGAAGAATTTTTTTTTCACACACTGTGCCTGAATAAATACCATTAAACATGACTTATTTAGCTTTTTCTAATAAGACATGCTGTTTTATCATGTTATGCTGATATTTTGCCCAGTCCCTCATTTTCCCTCATAGAATTTTCTCACACTGACAGCAAAAATCTTTTAAATGTGAGAATTTTATGTTTATTAGATGCCAAAGGTCTGAGCAACATCAGTGACGTGGAACTCCATCGAGAAAGAGTGTATGCATCCTTAGAGGCGTACTGTAGACAAAAATACCCTGAGCAGCAGGGCAGGTATGGTCCTTGTTTTTTCCTATCTAGTTTTATTTCTAAAATGTGTTTATTAGTCAAAAACATCTGCTCTGATTGTACCTCTTGTATCTGTTAAAAAATAACAATTGGATCTGTTCAGACTTGGAACAATTAACTGACGAACTAGCCATGGAAAGTTTCATAATTATGAGAATGAGTGGTGCTGTGGAATAGATAACTGAAACTGAAAACCTTCACAAAGCATATAACAGTAATGCTTTATCCTCCCCTGGTTATGTTTGCTCTATAGGTTTGCGAAGCTCCTTCTCAGGCTGCCCGCTTTGCGCTCCATTGGTCTGAAGTGTCTGGAGCACCTGTTTTTCTTTAAGCTAATTGGAGACACCCCCATTGAGACGTTCCTGATGGAAATGCTGGAGGCTCCCCACTAATTTGACCCTGAGGGAGGCTGGAGGTGACATCACTGTGACTGCACTTTTTGATCTCAGGGGAACTTGAGCAATTGGCCAGCCTCCAGCCTGGATTATACTTCTTCTTAGGGTTGTCTCTTTGTAAGTACAAGGCCGAGTCTAAAAGACCCAAGACTTGTCAAGAACCGAGAAAATGATGGTGCTATATTTGAGTCATAAGTCTTGAATTCTTTTTATTTTTTTTTTATTTTGTTTTTAATAATTTTGAACAGCCGTTTCCTTTCTAGCTTACTTAAGTGGGATTTACAATTTCATAGAACAATTTTAAGCATTTTAAACATGTGGATGTTGAGCTTTTACTGTCAGTAGGTGTGCTCCTTCATCAACTCTTCAGTCTTGTATCCATAAATCAATAATTTATTCGACCTGGACCTTAAAGGTCAAAAGAACAACCAGACAAACAGTTAAAAACTGTTTTAAAACAGAAACAGTGCCGTTGCTGTCCTAGTTGTGCCCACCTGGTTAACCATATATGCAAAGTAAGTGTAAGAGTGTGAAGAGGGGCTCCTGGTGATGTGCAATTTTCAAAATGATGTTTTACTTGTATGTGGAATTGATCCTAGTTATGTCAGGTCTTACAGTTTTAAAAGAGCGGTCACAAATGGACTTTACCAAATATTCGCCAGCTAAATTCCATTTATTAAAAGAATTGTGCCACCAACTTCAAATAAACTTAATTTTCTGACTTGAAATTGAGCATGTGAATCCACATTTTCTTCAAATAGCATTGATGCTTTGGCTGCAATGACCTGGAAGAGTGGGGCCAAACTGGAGAACATGGTGATTGTAGTCACGTAAATTATTAGATTGTCAAGTGGTGTATAAATACAGTGCGGTCCAGTATGCAGGCAGTCGGGAGGTTGAAATAGATTGTCTGTATATTGAGTTATTTTACAATTATTTTTAACATTGCTAGACAAAGCCAAGATGATTGATTGTGGCTCATCTGACTGAGTGGCTCTAAATGCAAATGACTTGTATGACCGTGGCTAAAAGAGGATATGGGTGCTTGACTGATCTTTTACGTGCACAACAGGGGCTCGAGTTTGGCACCAGTTGGTGGCATTTCCTACTCTGTCACATATAGCAACACTGGTAACAAATCGGTGGTTAATTACAGGGAAATTACTGGAATTCTGGTTGTTGTGCACATCTGTTTCTCACCTTTTGATTCATTGTACTGTTTCTTCTTAGACTTGATCGGTTTGGTAAAAAAAAATGGAACATAAGTAGCATGCTCGGTTAACTAGGTTAGCTAAACATTGCGATTTGACCGCGTGTTTTCGGCTAAATTTGACCTGCTTGTGACATTGCTTTTTATCTTTTTCAAGTTTGTTTATTTCGTAATACATGCTTGTTTTTTCAAATATTGATTAACCATATAACTTGAGTTATGATTCCTTACATAAACTGCACTATACCAGTTCAAATATCAAGTATTTGACCAAAAAAAAGGGGTGATATTTGTGTATGCTTTGCCGCTTAAATAGCCATTTAATGTTACATCCATGAAAAGACGCACATATTTTTACCAAGCTGAGTATGAGCAATACTAAGTCCACTCGGCGTGTGCTTTTCTCGTTTTATCACAGAGACAGGTAATTGGACTTTTTTTATTAACAGAAAAATCATGTAACATTCTAGTACTGTGCGAAAATTTTTCAGGGACATTTGAAATGCGATTGCAAAAAAAGGAGAAATCGGTGTTAACTTTGTATTCCATTGCTATCTTCATTGGTTTTAGTTGATGTGTACATAGGATACATGCCTTAGTTTGCACTGGATTTCCTATGAATCCCAGTTTTCTGACTCCGTCGTTGCTCCTTTTCTGATATGCTTATGGCTTCTTTTCTCAGATTACGTTTAGATTTGTAATTTTGTTTTTGTACATTGTTTTGCTTCGCTGTTGCATTCTGTCTATGCCAACAGCTTTGGGGGCGAAGACCACAGAGACATGGAAAATGCAAGTTCCCATTTTAGCAGAAATGTGTTTACTACCCCTTGGGGCTTGTTCTGTACAAACACCATCTTTACTGCATTAGACATGTTTGTCTGTCATTGCACTAAGTTTGTCCTACAAGATTGATTGTAATGATCATCCACCAGGTTCATTGTTGTCACCGCTTATTGTAGAACAGCCTGGTGGCAGTGCGAGTCAACCATGTGGACACAACCCTAAATAAAAGCTGGTGACACCCGAAACAGTGTGGTTTTTAGTCTATTTTTTGATTACCAAGACCAATTCAGCATTGTGAAAACAAGTGGTGCATGATTTTAAATGCAGCATTTCCACTGAAATAATTTTAAATTATTCTATTTTGCAGGTTTCTGTGGATCATCCCTGTGATGCTACAATACTTTAATAGTACAACAGGTACCATTTATTCAACAGTAATAAGCCACATCAGATCTGTTTATTTTTGTAATTGTTTTTGGTCAGCAAGCCTAAATAGTTCCCCAGCTGGTCTGGTCTGTTGCCTAGCAACATTTAAACATAAACTAAATCTTGAAGCTCAATTCAGCCCTGTGGTTCTCTATGTTCTGAATGAAGTCAACAGAAAGTAATCAAACAGATAAGTAGGAGTATGCATTTGATAAACAAAGTGTTTTAACAGCAAAAGCAATGCAGTTAAATTGCATTCATGTGGTATTGCAATTTATGCCTTGTGTGCAGACAAGTGCATTACATAAAATTCAGCCCGTTGGTTCAGCCAACCACACCCCCATTTTCTCATCTGGGCTTTGAAGAAAATGAATTTAGATGCATGTTTGCAGGGAGTTATTAACATTCCTCCTGTTAACTTGCATGTTATTTGCGGTATAAAGTTTTGAAAACTTGAGCAAGATAAGAGGCATTTAACCCGCCTGTTAAACCAGACTCCATGTGAAAACAGACTTCAACAGAAAACAATGTGGGCTGCTTTTTGAAATTTCTAAATATGTTATTGGGAGGTGGAAGGAAACCCAGACGGCCAGGGAAAGACCAGGCTAACCTCACATTTGCCTAGATTAATTGCGAATTGTGTTCGTGTGACATTACAATGTGAAATAGATAATGCATTTACATATTGCAATTATTTTTAATTCTGTTTAGCATGTTACACCCAAATTACCGGTATTTTATTTGATGTCTCATTAGTCTTGTTGGGTGAAAGCATCACGACATTTTTAATGGCCTACATCAGCTTCAGCACCTGCCAGTTCCATTTTGTGCTCTTTTTTTGGCTTCTGCCTGATTTATACATGTAAAACCAAGTTCATTTGACCAGATAAGAACACTGACCAACTTTTTTTCTGGGCCAGATGTATTAAATCTGGGTAAATATGAAATTGTATTAGTAAAAATCTTTACTCAAACCTCAAGTCTGTTTTTGAACAAATGAAGCTAGTGCATTATTTGAATGTTTTGAATGTTCCTAAAGGTGATTTGAATAAATCAAAGCAGGGTGTGATTTTTATACTTGGTTAATAGTTGACAGTCTTACTAATTAAGGGTTGACCATTGGAAGCTTGTTATGTTGTTACTCTCACCTTTATTATTTTTGGGGTGGGAGGGTTACTTACAAGCACCCTACATTTGTTTCTATTGTTCATGAACTCCAAAATGGTCCCATCCAGAGCTTCTGTCCTTTTGCAGAAAAGAAAACAAATTTGTGCAGCATTTCTGTGGATGCTTTAGAAAAGCTTTTTTTATTGTAAGACTTGCAGACAGTATATGATTTTGTGTTGTGAGTATTATCAAGAAAAATTCACATTCTTGGTACTCTTATCCAGTACTCACTGTGTGTATGGCACTTGCACCAATAGACCGAACGCGCCTCGTTTAATCAAGTGCAATGATCTGGAAGGCCTTTTGAGAAGGCGTGAAGTTGGGTGAACTACCATAACCAAACATTTCAAGTTTGTGCAGCTTAAAAGGACATGGCATGACAAAAGCAAAGCTTACCGAGCATCACAGAATCATCCTTCTGCTTCATATGTCCTCTGGTTTTAAAACCAAATATCTGAACCATGCATGGCTTGTTTAATTCACTTAAATTACAATTTTCTTTTAGAATAACACTGCTCTTCACCTATAATACACTGTTCTATACAAGTACAAAGGAACAACAGATGCAAAAATAAAAACTAAAACGCTCATTTACACAATTTTACAGCATTGGTTTTCTCGGGGATCCTTTAGTTTCTACATTAAATTTAGTTCATTTTCATAATACAGTACACTTTCTGAGGAAAAACAGCATGATAAACACAGTACATGTTCACCTCATGCAAATACTTAAAATGACTCTACAATAGCATGGTACACATACTAAGGTGCTTGGAAGCACCATGGTCTCTGTAGTGGGCTTTTAACTAGTAGCACAGTATGGATTGTAGGTGAAATAATGATTGTGTTTCACATTTGCCATTCAAAATGCAGTGTTGTGACCCACTGTATTTAATTTAAAAAGCTTACAATGTTAGATTACAGTTAATTGAATAATGGTTGAGTCAGTTTTGTAATTGCATCATGTGCCAAATTTAGTTGCCGACTTTAGTTTGTGCAGCTGTCATTGTGTATTCTCTATTAAATACCCTAACCAGGCTTAATGCACTCCCCATGTCTGTGTGGTTTGCCTCCCACAGTTCAGATTAATATTATTAGAGATATTAAATTGCCTTTGTGTGAATGCGCGTCGGCCATGTGATTGACGACCGCACTTCTCACTTTTCATCCAATGAGTGCTGTGTAGCAGTAACAATGCAAACAGGTGTAAAATAATTGATTTTTTCAGCTTGTGCTAAATACCCGTCGTGTCTCAGTAAAATACTGTTAAGCTGAATCACCATCTAATACGCATTCAATGGAAAAGATAGCAATTAAGCTAAAACGTGGATCTTTTTTGAGAATACACTTGAGCTGTCATATTGTATTCTATGCAATTACGAGTTCTTAAGATGTCCAGATTATCTATTATTAGTATTTCATTAAACTATTTGTTTGTGCATGCAGGTCAATAGATGAATATGATTTTATGTATATAACTGAGGTACATGAAAAGAATGGTCTAAGCAATCCTACATGAAAGTGTGATATTAGCATTTAGAATTGCAGTGTGATCATAGCCAAAGTATTTCTTTTTATAAGTCAGATTGCATGGCACAATTGGGGTCAAAATTGTGCACTAGACTATATTGTATTTAGACTGATAAAATGTAACATTTGCAGTTAATGTGAATAAAACAAAAATTGTATGGGGAAAAGAGGAAAATTAAAAGACTACCACAGCAGTGCAGAGAGAATCACCCCTGCTATATAAGTCAGTGGTTTATAAATCTGTGCTCCACAGTTTTCATTGGATCAGAATGCTAAAGGTGCTACAATTAAAGTCTGAATTCTACCGAACAGCAAGAGAGTCCAACCTTGTTAAAAACAGTCCTCCTGGTTCACTCTCAAGGCCACAGTGGTAAGAAACGCTTGCTTTAGGGCTGTGAGAGTGGAAGAACGAGCATGTATCTGAAGAGGTTCTTCAACAAGTTTGAATGGCAGCTGACACCGACTGTGCTTGTCTTCTAAAAAGTGAGAAACGTCTTGAAATTGTTCGGAAATATTCATGAGAGAACCAGTCTTCAGATCTGCATGCTTAGTTTTCTGTGTTTTTTCGGGTATATCCAAATCTGAAGCGCAGCTGATTTTGTGTGTGTGTGTGTGTGTGTGTGTGTGTGTGTGTGTGTGTGTGTGTGTGTGTGTGTTTGTGTGTGTGCACGCGCATATTCATGTTGGGACCCTGAGACACTAAAGTTTGTTTCTTGTCACACTTGCATCTCAGAACCACTGGCAAAGCCCAAAGCCTGCGCCTCCTCTGGAGTGAGCCCATTCTTCAGTGTTCTTCTTACTAGAAAAGAAAAGAAAGTGGTTTCTTAAGAACTACAAATTGTATCCATTATATTATTCTACTTTATTTAAAACCACAGGTCAGGTTCTTGTACATTAACAAGTTAAATGCACATCATGATATCATACCTCCCTCGCAAAATATTGGAAGTCACTGAATTATTTTTTTGGGTTTAAGATGAAAATTCAAATATAATTGGACTTAAGAATATGTTTATTTCTTGGTATTGACATCAATACACCTATTACCTTTGGCCACAGCACATCCTGTATCACACCACCCAGTTTTCAGTTAAGCAATAACAAAGACAACTAAATAAATTAAAAATGAGAGTTGATTTTATATTAACTGCTTGCAGTAACTGCAGTGGCGGGCCATGCACCTGGGCCTTCAGTTATACTCCATCTGACTTAATCCACCTGTCAATTGCATCGCAGATAGATAATAGATTGTTGTGATGGTAGCACAGCGGTGCTAATGAACTGATGAACGTGTGTGCCCTTTCGACCATGAGCAGCAGGAATACAAGAGGCAGATACCGTCAGCCAGCATGTGTGTATTAATGAACTCTTGAGCCTGTGAAATCCTGTCTCCAGTCCTCATTTGTATACACACTGTTACACTCGTGTAGACACAAATTAAAATCACCAACAATAACCTCAAAAAATTGCAATATTAAATAAGGAAAATAAAACTCAATCAAAAGCCTGATTAAATCCTGATTCTTGGCTTGGTTTAGAAGCAGTCATGCAATCTCAGCACTAACACCATGTTTAACGGATGAGTTTGTACAATTGGATCATGATCATGATTCTTTCGTTTTCCCACTTTGGTAAATGTCTGGTATAAAGTTTATTCTGGTTTGATCAGTTCATAAACACACATAAATAACAAGAAATACCCATCTGTCGCATGATACAACCTTTTGCTACCTTTTACCTACAGTTTAAGTGGTCTGATACAAAATGTCTTATAACCCAAAACCAGATGCCTTATTATAAAGCAAAAACCAAATAATTAGATTTGTGGTTCAAAACATTTCATAGGGCTGTGTTTATAATGGGATCTATTAGTATTTGGAAAGTGAAACAATTTTTGTAGAACAGACATTTCAGCTTTAATTAAAGAGAGCATTCATCATTTAGGAATCAACTTTTCATAGTCCCTCTATTTTTACAGTTTCTGGGGTAAACAAACTAACAATTATAGATAAAAGGATTGTTAGTTTGGCAGCTTTTGACTGAAACAGTAACTACAACGCTATACAATTCGGTAATAATTCTTCTGTTCTATCAGCAGACACATAATCAATAAACTAGTGACTCAGTTTCATTGGCAGCCATACATGAGCATGTATTATGCTGCCTCCAATATGTTTGACAGATTGTGGTATGTTTTGGCTCATAAGCCCTTCTTTTCTTTCCTCATTAATTTCACATATTTCTTGTGAAAGTCTTATTTCAAGACCAAGCAGGCTTTAATTTTTAACATGTTTTCTGGCAAAGACTAATCTTAACCTTATCTGAGTTAAATTTAGGAAACCATCTCTCAATTGTATTGACTTCAAAAATGATATACCTACCACATCAGAAGTGTTCTCCACTTGGATAGGTATTATTTATTTTGTCCTAAGAAAGAACTTTATGTTTACCTATTTAATTGTTGACCATGTTCTTCCAGACCATGTTCTTCCATGTTTTTTAGGAATAGATTTTGTGCAGTCCCAAAACATTGTCTCTGTATGTATATGTTTGTTTTTCAGTTTTTAAGCCTGATAATTAATTTAATATGGGTCGCGGTGGGGTTCCCCATGCCCATCCAGGAGAGAACGTTTCGGGCGCTGGGCAGATACACCCAGGACAGGGCGCCAATCCATCGCTGGGCACACACTCACTCACACAGACACACTCTATATGGGGCAATTTGGAGAATTCAATTGAATTGATTTCCTGTGGGAGGAAACCAGAGAACCCGGAGGAAACCCACGCGGACACGGGGAGAACATGGAAACTCCACCCAGATGGGGATTCGAACCGGGAATCCCTAGCGCTGAGAGGCGAACGTGCTAACCACTAAGCCACCGTGCCGCCCTCTTTGAAATTAAAATGCTAATTAATACTTGAAATCAAACAAAGATCTGATATGTTTTTAATTGATCTCAGTTTACGTTGTTACAATTCACTGCTAAAAATCTATGTAAAAGAAAAGAAAAAAAAAGAAACTATTTACATAAATGAATAAATTAATCTGCCAATGTAGTGAGTAAATTTATCTTATTCAAAAATTTGCTCATTTATCTTACATTGAAATCTATTTAAAAACACGATTTGCTACACTTTTTAAGATTTCATACATTGCAGTGTTCATAACTAATTTTGCTGTTAAGTATGAATTACTGCACCAGTGTCCTCTATTTAAGGCAGGTATTTATCATGACTGTGTTACCATTAATATTTATTTTTATGGTACTGTTAGCACATCGCAGTAGAAGATCATGTCATTTACAGTGAAAGATGTTGGGTGCTGGACAGATTAATGTTGTGCGGTGTACTTACAGGACTTGCGGTTGGCTCTTGAGCGTTTTCTTTCTCGAGGTTGGCTACGCTGACTGGGGCCCTGGGTTGCTGACTTTACTATGCGCTCCATGATTTCATCTGCTGTGTCTTCCATGCAGCTAGAAGTCTCTTCATTGGCTGATGACCACAGTCCCATACGACCTACAGAATCACAGAGTCTTTTTGAAAGAGCCTTATAAACACTGTGCTGTTTAATGTAGCTGGCAAATCCCTATATGTGTAAGCACAGTAGGCAAAAAAGAACACTTAATCACTTTAGTTGCAAAGGGGGTTAGAAGGTGGAGAAAGTGAATGAGTTTAAATACTTGGCATTAAGTGTATGAATGAATAGACTATATAGTAGACAGTAGAGAGGTAAAAGAGAGTGCAAGCTAGGTGGACTGGATGGTGTAGAGTTGCAGGAGTGATATGTAATAGATGAGTAACTGACAGAGTGAAAAGGAAAGTTTACAGAACAGTAGTAACACCTGCAATGTTGTATGATTTAGAGATGGCGGAACTGACGAAAAAGCAATAAAGAGACCTGGAAGTAGCAGAGATAAAGATGATACAATTCTCACTGGGAGTAGTGAGGATGGACAACATTAATAATTAATTTATTAAAGGGAAAGTAAAGAAAGGACATTCTGAAGACAAAGTGGTGGAGGCAAGATTGAGGTGGTTTGGACATGTGCAGATGAAGAGATGTTTATTTTGGCAAAATGATGCTGAAGATGTAGCCACCAGGCAGGATGAGGAGACAAAGGCTTTAGAGGACATTCATGGATGTGGTGAGGGGGGACATGCAGGTGGTTGGGGACAAGAACAAGGTGAAATGAACATCTGAAAAGCATCAACAATTTAAGACTTCCTCACGTTATTTGATATGAAAATGCAAATTCAGGCTGCGAATGCTCGGTGGGCTGAACCGAGCAATCTTCATAAACATCAGCTTTAGATTACCATAAGGCTCCAGATAATCCATTATCTCATGTAAAGATTAAATCTTACATTATTTAAAATGTGTTTGTAGACATTAATCGATAGCAACATGATGCATGATTTTGAACAGAGGGGAAGTAATACATACTTCGGTTAGCTCTGGTTCGTGTGCGAAGTCCAGGCAGTACAGAGCTACTGCTTTCTCCTAATTGCAGGTTGTTGCGCAGGACCGCTGTCATCTGTTCATGCTCTGCTACATCTTCAGCATTACAGAGCCCCTGCTCTGGTGGATCCTGACCCTCGGCTGTAGTGCCTGCAAACTTGCCACTCTGTTGAGGAAGACAGCAAGCATTAACCACAAAAACCTGCTGAAGTTGGGTGTGGTGCATCATCAAACAAGTCCAGTCTGCTGACATTGTGGTTGTTAAGATATGAATTTCTTAACAACAGATGGATTACTGGCATGCACTGTATACGAACCAGCTTATGGATATTAGTCTTTATCACTCAGCACAGAACATTATTATTATAGACAGAGCAAGGCTGATTAAAAACAAAAAAAGTGCTTAATCTATAAAAAATATGTCCTAAAAGTCACTAAGAGAATCTTGGACTGTTGGTAAATACTTCCTTAACATTACTTTTATTATTTAGGGTTTAATTTTTTTAGTCAACTACTGGTGTTGTGTCTGCACCTTCTTCTCCTACCTCCTACCTGTGTGAGTTTCTTAGGTTTTTCCCACAGTTTAAAATACAGCAATGGGTTTTTGGGTAAGAAAGTGTGTCTGCCTTGAGATGGCCTGGTAGTTTGTCAAGTAATCTGGCTGATTGGTGTAAATCAGCTTGGTGCTAATGGTAAATTTTGGGTTGCTACTTGCTACATTAATATCAGTGTAGAGTACAATACAGTATGTGTGTATGTGTGTGTGTGTGGAGTCTGGAGTTTCACACTATATCATGCTTAAGCTTTAGTGCCACATAAAATAATGTTAGGTTAATCACATATTTAAATGCACATACACACAAGCAGTCACTCATACCTCACTATCTTCTTCATCCTCACTCTGTAGAAAGGAAACGAAAATATAAAGAGTGAAAGCAAGAACAAAATGGAGAGTAAGCCACAGATGATGAGAGCTAAAGGACCGGAGAACAAATTGTATGAAGTATGAAGTGACAGAAACCGATGCAGGCAAGTAGCCCTAAAAGATATCTATTGATTATCTGTTGACTGTTGAGAGCATCTTTCTGCTCTGTGGGTAATATGTCCTACAGACAGCATAATGTTCTTGAATAAATGAATGTAGACACCATTGCTGATTATTATATTTGCACTTAGTTCCTTTAGTCAAATATAATATAAATCAGAAAGCCATTAAAGATGAGTATTTTCTGCGGATTTATTTTCAGGGACATATTTAATGTCTAAAACTCTTTAACCTTATAAACTCAGGCAGATGAACACCCCCTTAAGTGGGTTTTGTAATTGCTTTTGTACAATAGAGACAATAACAATATAAATCACACTGATATTTAATTCATAAATGTATTGTTGCTAGACTACAGGAGTTCCACTTGTAAGCTGCAAAACCACTTGCCTTTTTATTCTTTACTTTAGCAGTACACTAATATATAATCAGTGACTTTTTCAAAAAATAATCAGGCATATTTTGAAAAGGAGGTCAGTTTTAATCATTCTTGTCTATTCTGAAATACCAGAACCACCACCTGTTGCTAAAAAAAAAAAAAAAAAAAAAAAAAAAAACGTAAAGTATTAAAATGTAATACATCTTAATTAAAATTAATTAAATGTTATATCCCCAAATATAAAACAATCCCAGTTAATTTTGTAACAATTCACAAGGCTTTGTAACAAGGCTTCTGTTCTTGTGCCTTGTATTGTGGGTTATCCAAAGGCTCCAAAAAACAATTATAACAAATAAAAATTTAAGTCCAAGCAATTTTATAATTGGTGGATTATTCTCAGTCTAGCAGTGTCACCGAGGTGTTTAAAAACTCCAGCAGCAGTAATGTGTCAAATCCACTCATACAATTGCATTGCACACTGATACAATGACACCAAATCAAGGTCACAGCATTGTTGAAATTCATCCTCCACTTAAATACAGACCCCCTTTCCAGAAAAGTCTGGACACTTTCAAAGAATGTTATAAAACTCTAACTTGTTAAGAGATTTTCAATGATGGAGTTTGATGAAATATGGGTCACATCCTACAACTACTTTTTTCAATACTTGCATATCACACTGGTTAAGTCTGGTCTGATTCCATTCATTTTAATAGAAGACACATACTATTTTTTGCAAAGCCACACTGTTGTAACTAGCAGAGGATGAGGCCTAGCACAGCTTGGAATGGACACAGTTCATAGAAAAAAAACACAACACACCCAAACACCAATATCAATATGTACATGTGCATATGTAAAGGAACTTTTTTTTTTGCAATCCTGCAATCAGAAACTGACAAATTTACTTACTTTTAAATGGTAAATCATGACTCATCTACGCTTGCAAAGATTAATTTTTAAAGATTTCATACCGGGTACAGGTGCTGTATTGGTTTGCTGGCGCATGTAATATTACATTACCACTCAGCATGGATCCCCTCAGGCCAATAAATTAAGAGTTCAAATTGCTCTTGAGGTAAAGAATCCCTTTCCAAGCCAAACACACCACTAGGACCTTCCCTCCTTATGAGTCTCCCTCAGCGACAGACATAAGCAGGGCATATTTGAGGAGCTGTGGCTAGCCTGAAGAACGGTTAGAGTACCTGAGATATTAATTACATAACTAATTTTCAGCAGCATTGCGCACTTAATCATTTACAAATGGAGCAGAAGTTTTGAATCCACTGCAAATAAAAGTTTCACCGCACAATGTTCATGGTTTATAAGTCAGCTGAACATGTTGTCACCTGAACAACCGTGTTTAATCCACTCAGTAAATCATTTATTGTGGTGCTGGAATTCTTTGCTGGTCCATTAACTATTCTTGAAAGACATTTTATGAGGTTTTGGACAAGAGAATTATATAGATCAGTGACTAAAGCAAAGTGAAAAAAAACAGTGGAACTTTCTAACAATATGGATTCTTCTCCAAAGCCTAGTGATGTTTTATACCACTTTTGTCAATATCAGCTAGCCTGTGTTCTTTATTTATGCTGTGTTTAAGTGGTATTAAAAAGATGTTCTACTTTTATGCACCATATGGTCAAATGTACTGGAACACACTTAATCAGTAAATACAGGTGTTTTATTCAGGCCCATTGCCAAAGGTGTATAAAATCAAATACCTAGCAATGTAGTCTGCTTTTGCAAACAATTGTGAAAAAAATGGTATAAAGATAGGATTGAGTTTAAGCACATTACTGATATGGGTGGCCACCAATGCAACAATTCAGTATAAAAGTGGTATTATTGTTAAGTAAATCAGCTTAATTCAAGCATTACATTAGCAAGCACAATGCCAGATGTGGTATATGCCATGGCTAAAGTCTGGAGATCTGATGGATCATGAGTTGGTTGGGTAAAGCTCATTTAACTCATTTACACTCATTTAACACTTATATACATAGTTTCTGCTATATTTCACATTGCATATGGTGCTATGCTATATTTATATAATTTTATACTACATTTTATATATGTTTACATTTTATATATATATATATATATATATATATATATATATATATATATATATATATATATATATATATATATATATATATATATATATATAATATTGATAGTTGTATAGTCTATATTATATATATTTATAGTTGATTATAGTTGTATATTCTGTATGTATTACATGCAATACAAATGATAATAAAAAACTTTCTTGAATCTTTAATGCAAACTATTTACTTGACTCCACTGTGCCAACTGAAAAGTTTGATAGAGGTGAAACAATATACGGGGTTGTTTTTCAGGGGTTAGTCTGGGCCCTTCTGGTGTAATAGGAGGTGCTTAACGACTACTCTTTTTGAACCTTCATATATTTGCTGATGTTGAAGCAGATAAGAACTCTGGAGTAACTAATATACCAGATGATATGGTGTGTTTGTATAATCAGCATTTCTGTCTCAAACTTGGTTTCCCCAAACAGTTCACTGAAGCAAATTCTGCTTTTAATTGGTGAATTGGTGCACACTACATGAACCACAATACTGGGTCACCTACACTAACCTTTTATTACCAGCAACCATGCTGTTATGGGCCTTGTTTTGTGCACTAGGATGCAGTTATGCTAGGACAAAAAAAATCCCCAAACTTTCCTACAAAGTTGAAAGTATACAATTGCTCAAAATGCATGGCTATGTACTTATATTTTGTATGAGATTTAATATTCATGCAGCAACAGGGCAGATATAGCATCTGCTAAATTACAAAATGTAATATAAATATAGGTGGATGTATGTTTTTATATTTTTAATTTAATTGGGTCATTTATTGGACGCTTTTATCCAAAGCGACTTACAAGGTGAGCACAGGGTTAATCACAACATCCCTGGAGCAATGAGGGTTAAGGGTCTTGCTCAAGGACCCACACTGGCAACTTCAGTGGACCTGGGATTTGAACCCCCAACCTTCAGATTGACAGCCCAACACCCTAACCACTGAGCTAACCCGCCCCCTTATATTCTTTACTTACTGATAATTTGTTGTTAAGATCATCATTAGCATAAATATTTGGGGGTTTGATCATTGGTTGTGCATGATAATAATCCATGACATGGATTTTTATTACAATAATGGGGCACTGCAAAATCTAGGGTACTGCATTATTACAAAAATAACTGAATAACATTAATATATTGTTTTAACCAGTGGTAAAGGGCACCATCTACTGGTGAATGTATATATCTCAGCTATTGGTGGTAGTGGTGTCCTTACATCAGTGATCATTTTGCCACGGGTCTTATTTCTCTCGCGGTGGTTGGCTCTCTTCTGCTTCTGTTGCAGCACTCTCTCCCTGGTTGTGCGATATTCCAGTGCAAACTCACTGAGGATCTTGCAGAAGCGATGAATGCTGACCTCCTTCACTGCATATGGTGGATGGCCCAGGTACAACAGGAAGGCATGAAACCTGGAAAGCCAACACAACCACGCTCTTACACAAATTACATATTAGATAACAGCAATAATAACAATACTACCACTACTAGGGCGGCATGGTGGCTTAGTGGTTAGCACATTCGCCTCTCAGCGCTGAGGATTCCCAGTTTGAATCCCAATCAATGTAGAGTTTCCATGTTCTCCCCGTGTTCGCGTGGGTTTCCTCTGGGTTTTCCGGTTTCCTCCCACAGTTCAAAAACATGGATCAAGGTCAATTGAATTCTCCAAAGTGTCCCATATAAAGTGTGTCTGAGTGAGTGTCTGTGTGTGTGCCCAGCGATAGATTGGCGCCCTGTCCTGGGTGTATCTGCGCAGCGCCCGAAACGTTCTCCCCTGGATGGGCATGGGGAACCCCCCCGCGACCACTAATATAGGATAAAGTGGAAGAGAATGAATGAATGAATAAATTTAAAGCACACTTCAAAGCATAGGATGTTACTTTAGATTAAGCATCACTCTATGGGAACATCAGAAAAATCAGCTGAAAGAAGAAATAGAGTAGAGATTTAAATCAGCTGACACTAGGAACCTGTTAATGATGCGTCTGTGAACAATGGAGAGAATGATGATCCTCTCAGCACAGTCTTTCAGAAAGTCAGACATGCGCTGCTTCAGTGCCGGCTTCATTTCATGCTTGGCAATGACCTTGAGGTGATCCCAAGAAGCTTTGCAGCGTCGCTCCACTTGGGCCAGATTCTCCTGCAGCTGGTCAAAGTCCACCTAAAGAAAACAGACCCGAAGTTCACTCACAGCTACAACTTAATGAATTTTATTCGAAAAGGAAGAAAAACAAAAAACATAGAAAATATGATCTATAATATCAAATGATGATTTAATTGATTTAATATTTTAATTGGTTAGTTTTTTTGTTTTTTGTAGTTTAAATAAAAAGTGTTTACATTAATCAAGTGACAACACTAACAGTACTTCACATAATTATGATTTGCTGAACTTAAGCAGTACCTTAGCAGAGCGGGTTATGGCTCCGATCTCAGAATAGAGATCCGAACTTTCTGGAAACTTCTCCACTACGATGGCACAAATGTGATGAAGAAGGGACTGCTTGTGCACAGTGTCCTTAACTTCTGGAACCTTCTCCAGGTAACTCAACTCAAATCCCTTCACCTGAGCAGGAATAAATACATTAAATAAAAGAAAAACGTCTGTCTGTAAAAAATACTGTAAATACATCACAAACAACTTAACTTAACTTAAAACAACTTAATTTGGATAATTGAATATTTCATTTCTATAAAAGGACTTCAAATCCTGAGCCATTTCCACTACTTACTGCCATTACTCAGATGTAACTCAGTAGATTACCATCTGCTCCATCAAGCAATAATATAGAATGCTTTTGAAAAGAAAGGTGGGTCAGGCCACTGCACTCATGCTTGATCACATGAATGCTTCATTAACTGGTAAATAGCTGGGCCTCAGTAAAATGTGGTAGACTACATGATCTGGTTGGCCTGTTCCCAACAGTAAGGAAACAGGAATAAACCTAATCACATGCCATGGCTTTTGTTTTCTTTGTACTCTTGCCCTAGCTCAATGAATTACTTTAAAATACACTTTCATGCCTTAATTGCTTCTTTGCTTTTCATAATGATTTCAAAATGTCAACAAGAGGAAGCAGATAGAAAAAAAGGGAAACTAAGATGGAGGAAGGCAAGGACCATCACTGAGTTATAAACTTACAGTGGAGCCATTGAGGAAGTTTCCGATAGCAAGCAGTGTGGACAGAATAAAGCGCAGTGTTTTGTTCTTCTCCAGTTGGCTCATTCCTTCTTTTAGGTCCTGTAAGGGCTCTGCTACTTCCTAAAAGTGGGGTAGGAGATGAAGACAGAGAAAGAATGACAGATTAAGAGACATGAGAGAGAAGAAACCGACAAAAAAGATAAACAGACAAAACGGTAAAAAAATAGCAAAAGGAACACAGAATAAAAAATAAAAACAGTGTGAAAGATAAAGGAGAAGTTGATTAGATGTCCCAATGTTCAACTTAACAAATAGCTTAGATGTGGAAGGTAGAGTAAATCGCTATCTCTAACCTTCTCTAACACTTCGTAGTCCATTTTGAAGGCCCAGAGGTGTAAACGCGCAGATAATTCACTGATGGAAGAGAGTGTGAGTAGGAACTGCTCGGCGCTACCCAAAGGAGTGTCAGGGTTGGCCAGTTGCGCCTCCTGAATCCTTTGTTTTTCCTCCTCTGTGGGAATCATGGTCAAAATTTTCTAGAGACACATTGAAAGAGTGAGAAAGAGGGAACAAAAGATAAATAAAGTAAATTAGTACAGGATAGTATTTCCCTTTGTTGTCTTTAAAAGTTAAAAGTGGTTTCTGGTAAAGTCAATATATTGAGTTATGTTTTAGATTAAAAAATGTATTAAAAAAATTATGATTTCATCCAACATAGGCAAGAATCAATGCTAATAAGTACATAGTGGCAAAGGTCTCAGGAGTCTTAGTTTCTTAAATATATTTTTTAATTCCTCAGTGTCAGTGATACAGAACATTTGTGGACGAGTTTTTGACATTTTCTGGCTTTTGGAAAACACTCATTAACTTTTCTGAAATGTTATTGCGCAAACATGCCACCTATTCCTGAAGAAAATAATCAACTGGTTATTCAACAATAACAATAAGTCATATTATTAATAATAATCTGCAATAAAAAAACTGCAAAAGCAATGCTCAGTATTTTCTTTTAAGTTATAAAAATAAAAAAAACTTATCAAAAAGCCAAAACAAAATACAATTTATGTATTTAGTTAAGAAAAAAGGCTTGATATTGGTAACACTAATATCGACAATTTTAAAATGTGTTAAACTGGAAGAGATTACTATTCTGTTTTTTTCATTGTGGATTTTTTGATTCAAGAAATTATGAGCTTTTTTCCCCCATATAAACATGATTTTCATCAAGTTCTCACTGGGGTGTGAAATGACTTGGAACATGAAGCAAGACTGAATCACTGAATCATCTCACCAATTATTTATATAATTATAGCAAAAAATAAACCAACTGTACTAGTAATGCTGGCAAAGTCATACTTGTTTAACAATCTAAAGGAAATGCATATGTGCTGAGAGAAAAAAATGATCGATTATTTCAAAGAAATATTCAGAGTAAATGTTTTTGGTCTTGGTTTATTGTGGGTAAAGTTACACAGAGCCATGAATCTACTGGAAATAAAGAAACAGACTTTTATGTAAAAGTCTGGGCTTGATTACAAATGATTAAATGATCTAATGTTGGGAAGAAATAATAAGGAAAAGCATTTTTAAATGTTGTACAAACAACATTTCCAAGTAACATTGCATGTAAAACATGGCAAGTGCTCAATGTACTTATGTGTTCATGCAAACTTCAAAAGCAATGCTCAGTATTTTCTTTTAATTTAAGATGTATCTTTAATCCTGTGTTAATCCTTGCATTAATATATATATATATATATATATATATATATATATATATATATATATATATATATATATATATATATATGTCACAGGTGCCAGGTGGCACCTGTCCCTCGTTTCCTCCTTAATTGTTTCAGTTGGGTGATTGGTTTGTTTTGTTCACGTGTTTAGGTGTTTAGTTCCTTTTGTATTTATTCTGAGTTTTCCTTCCCTTCGGCGCACGTCTTTATTTTGTGGTTTATATACCCAATGTTACGTTGTTTGTTTGTTCCCCCTTTTTGTTGGTGTCCCTACACCAATTTTTATTAAATTCGATGTTTGATTTTTCATCCCGGTGTCTCTTTTCTCTCCTTCCGCGTTCAACCACGTTACGGCGCTACACATCTTCTCCGTGTAGGTCGTAATTCCGTGGGAGCGTTTTCCGTGGACCGACGCACGCATTTTTCCCCGCGTGGTCGGCACCCGGGAGCGCTCACTAGGCGCAAGCGGCTGAACGCTACACCTCCGCGTTAGCCGCCCTCCTCCGGGGAAGAACGGACGACTGGTAACAATATATATATATTATAATATATCATATATAATATAAAGAATCCAAATTTTTGAATGAAGAATATGTTATGTAAAGGTCATATATCCATCCTCCTTCTTATGTAAGAAGTAATCATGCATTTCAGAATCTCATTGATTCATACTTAAATGCAAACACAACTATAATGTTCAGGACTGTGAATGCAACTTAAGCACTGATACATTACATGGACAAAAGACAATTGCATATACTACAGGACTTGCATGGATTTTATAATATCTTATTTTATTCCAGTTAAACTAAATTAATTTATTTTAAAAAACATGGTGATGGGTAAATAAAACACCTGAATTCGAAGATGAAGAGGTGTGTAACATTACTTTCATCAATACAGTTTATCAAAACTCAACTAAAATGATCTTACCTCAATTCCCTCCTTGTTTAAAGCATACTCATCAAAGTTCAATATGGCTGTTTTGATGGTTCGGGGTGGTGGGAGAACTGTAAGCCCGATGTTTATTGCATTGCTCCTTTTAGAGTCAAGAACAATGATTTCTTGACGTTTACCATCAGCTGCAGTTTTCTAAAAGAAACAATAGCAATGAGTAAACAAATTGGTAAAAAAAAGTGCCCAGGGATTACATGTTGTACAAGTGTTTCACTAATCTTGAGTGAGCTAATGACTGCGTATAAACAGACTATAAAAATTTACAACAATTTCTTAATGGGCCTCTTCTCCTGGACACAGGTCAACCATATCGGGGCAGGTAAGGCTTTCCCAAAGTCTTTTTGTTAAGTCACACTCATTCTTCATTTTATCAGCTTCACATACCATATAGATGCACGTTTTTGTAGTTGTAATCCACTAACCATTAGACGTGTACCCACAACCACCCTGTTGGACCTGCATCCAAAATTTGGAGGTTGACTCAAACAATCATGGAGAAATATGGTAGATGTCTCTAATAAGAGTACAATTTGTCTGCACATTGTTTAAAAACTCCGGCAGTGCCAAAGGTTTTGAGCCAGTTGTCCCTGAGACTAACACACCACAACCATGTCAGTGTTACCGCAGAGTGGAGAATATTCTTCAAATCAAAGAACACAATTAAGACCTAACAAAGTATAAAAAGAAATATACAAACAACAAGCTGTAATTGTAGAACTACAAAGTGCATGTTTATAGTTAGTGGAATTGATAAAATGAACAAAGGGTATAGACTGGTGAGTGTATGGTTCATGATGGTCAAACCTGTCATCATTTAAAGTATTTGTACAGGCAACACTGGTGTAGTAAGTATGTGTTATTATGAGAAAGCAAGACCTTCACTTTGTTGTTTTCATATCTCTGTATCAACTATGAAAAGGTTCCAGTCAGTACTTACTAAAGGCTACCTTAAAATAAATTGGAATGGAATTTCTTTTATGTGGGTGATTAGTGGCAGCGCCTTCCTGAGATATGAATACCAGAGGGATCTACTAAAAGTGGAACTTGTTTAAAAGACACGCAAACACCTGAAGGCTATTTTGAGACTTTTGACAGAAAATATTTGTAGAGTAAAATAGGAACGATGTTGCACAGAGAGAGAAGACTTATACAAAGCAATTAGAACAAAAAGGAATAGAGGGAGGTAGGAAAGGGCAAGAAATGAAAAGCAGCTGTGAAGTCTGGATTGGACTAAGTGAAAAAAAGAACCATTGCATTGCAAATACGTGTCTGACAAAAAAGGAGAAGCCACCAATATTTAAACTTCTATATCACACCAAATGCATCCAGCTCAATCTTAATACCTGAGCTGCAATTTAATGTATACTTCTTACTGTTCAGTATAGCTTACAAGGTCTCACTAACTATACTGTAATATTAAACATATCACAGGACAGATGGAAATATTTGTAAATTGTGGTATTTTATGCTTAAGCTTTACAATTAACCTTCATAGGGTTAAAGAAAGGTGGACCAAACCCCAAAAGTGTACTATTTGAGAATCGATGAAGACAATTAATACTGAGGAAGAAAAGATTTGTAAACAACCACAAGCTTTTGTAACAGAGCTTAAAATAAGTTTTAAATTTGACAATTGCTAAAATGGATAACTTTCAAAAATATTTTGAGAATCACAGACAGAAGTCAAAACATCTGTAATGAATAATGCAGTAATCAAAATTGTTCACCTTTGCAACAGGAAGCTCTTTGGACTTGGTCTCAAAGAGGTGCTCCAACTTGGACATGTCTAACTTGACAGGTTCCAATTTGGACCACAGTGACTCCTTGCAGTGATTGTGGCTTCTATACTGCCAGTCTGCTGGTCTGACCTCGTTCCAGAAGAGCCTAATGGTCTTTTTTTTCTTCTGAAAAAGTGGGGGTTCCCCCCGACTGTGCTGAGGTGACCCAAAGTGTGAGTGAGGCATCGAGGCCACTGAGGGTAGTGGAGGGGGCAACATACCACCTGGTACAGGGGGGGGAGGTGGGCATCCAAACAGTGGCGGTGGTGGTGGAAGGTTTGGTATGCATGGTGGTGGGGGAGGTGGGGGCATTTGGTCCCCTGATTTTATTATGTTCCCTGTGTCCAAAACATCTACATCATCTTCCTCCCCAAGGTCCGTGAAGTCCATTTCTTTGATGCGAAGTTCCCGAGGTGTGGCCATCAGCTGGTCCCAAATATGGTCAGATTCCTTTTTGGGAGGAATAGGTGAGGGTGCCTTTTCCTTTCCAGCATGATCAGCCTCATGAGGTGAAACCAGTCCTTTTACCAAGTCACCAAATTTTTCTGCCACAGTTCGCACATTACACTGGTTGTCCAGATGTTGCACCTCTGCTTTCTTAAGATTCTCCTCAGTCGTTTGCTGGCATGCTTCCAGATTGGAGATGCGAGTGACGAGGGTTGATGAATGGTCTGGATCAATTCTATTCTCTTCTTTCTCACTTTCCTTTTTTTCCTCCTCAAGGGGTTTCTTTTTCTGTGCGTAGAGCATGTCCAACATGAAACGCTTACTGTTCAAAACCTTCCCACACTTTTCGTTGATATCTGCTGCTTTATTGCATTCTGTCCACTGGCCTAGGTGACAGACAAACAAAACAAGGATCACTTATAAATCCTTTAGAGAAAACCCAAGAATTGTGTATACAGATGAAATTCACTTTCTGTTACTTTTTCAGGCTCATATAAAATTTTACTTGTTTATTCAATTTACAGGTATAAAATACAAGCTAGAGAATGTTGGGGGTCACCTGAAAATAATCCATCTGCCTGTTAAAAGCTGTAGTATTATCCTTATGCTTTACTATAATTAATGTGTTTCGTACAATCACATGAATAGTAAAAGGAATGTTCACATACTATATGCCATTATGTAAATGTCATGAACACCCCACTTTATAGCAATTGCCTTTACAAGAAATATAGCTAATTTAGGGTTTATATATTTTGGAAGCACGTTTTCTGGCCCACACAGAGTCATAGCCTGAACCAGCGCGAACACCTTAGAGGTGAACTAGAATGATGACTGTAAGCCAGGATCTCTTGTCCAAAATCAAAGTCTGGCAAAGTCTCCTCTGGCTGACAGGGCAAAAAACTTAGTCAGACACACATAGAAATCTTTTTTCCACAATAGGTAAAGCTCTTATAATTGCAAGGGTATAGTGGCTATAGTGAAAAATTTAATTATCAACTTGCTGGCAACAGTTTGGGTTATGGTGCTGTTTTTTTGTTAATCTGGGAAAAATGCAAAGTGAACTCCAGTGGCGTGCATAAAATCTTTTATTTAATGTTTATAATATCTTGAGGTGAAATGTTATATTGAATGTGAAATATAGGTGTGAGGTGAAATGATATAGCTTCTTCCATACAGGCTGACATTATACTAAATTTATTGGTCATGATTGAATATCTACTCTTTAGCTTAATTTAAATCTCATCCTGCTCCGCGTTAAAAAAAAAAAAAACATGCAAACCAAATATTTTAATACATCAATGTTTTTTTTTTTTTTTTACCTGAGTCATTGTCATTTATGAGCTTCTCCTCTCTCTCTTCTCTTTCCAGAGTGCTGCTGGCTGAAGAGATGCTGGAAGCAGAGCAGTTGTCCTTCTCATTCAGCTCCTCATTCTGTCGCTCCTTTTCACTGAGTGCTGTGCTCTCCTCCACGTCTCTCATCACTGTCTGCTCCTTTTCACATTCCTCATCCTCTTGTTCGTTCCCTACATCCTTAGCCATCTCTTTCTCAATGCTCTCTTCTGCCTCCTCTTCCTTCAGGCTGGTGCCTTCACTTTGCTCATCTTCCTGTGCTTCTTTCTTCTCATCATCCCTGTCTCCTCCTAGCTTCCGTTTTTCAGTATGGTTGGATTTTTCTACCTCTGTTTCTGTCTCTGTGTGGAGGAGAGACAGAGTAATGTCCTTCTCATCCAGGGGCCTCTGCTCTTCTGGCTCTAAGGGCCACTGTGGGCCAGACACAGCAGGAGACGTGGAGGGAGGCTCGATATGGCTTACCTCTGGCTCAGCTTCTGAACATTTTGGGGAAAGAACAACACACCAACACACACACACACACACACAGAGCACAGGGTTAGTACCGTTTAGGAATGTCCAAGTTCTAAGGAACTGCTTTGAAAAATGAGGATCATTTTGATTTGCTCTGACTTATAAAACAAATATCTAACCATTTATGACTTTGAAGCTTGGGAACCTCCTAAAATCACATCCTGATTGTCTACAGTAATCAGCAGCAAAAACAAAGAGGAACATTCAGCATTTGTTTCTTGGTTGCCAGGACGAAAAAGCCTTCATTACTGTGACTCCTGAAAGGTGCTTGGCTGTAGCTCTTACAAAAGAATCTCTCATAAGACCTTCCTACCCATCAAACCCACCCCCTCTTTCTTGAACACAGTAATAAATAAACAACCAGCAAATTCAGTTCAACTGAGGCACAAAAGGAGACAAAAAACATAGTGGGAGGAAGGTCTTTAACCACCTGATCACTGCTATAGGGACATGCAAATACAAATGTATACACAAAGTTAAGTGCAACTTGTCTGTTGCATGTTGGAGCACACAATGACACTACAGACAAATTTATACTTGGCAGCCACATTTTGGGAAGCTTTCTTTCAATCTCCTGAAAGTCCTGTCTCTAGTCCTGAAAATTCTGTCTCTAGTCCTCCAGTGTCTTTACTTTTTTTATTGTGGCTTATAAACCTCACACAGTGTATTGTAAACATGAAAATCTGGTCTTAAAAGCACTAAGTAATGTATGTTACATAACATCTTTCTTATATGGCATTTGAATACATTCTTAAAGCAAATAAAAACTGAACATTAAGAAAATTGTCTCAATCCTTCAAATGTAGCGAATACTGCCTATTAAAGCATTTTTAACTTCATCGCATTTATTGTAGATTGACTAATATAAACAGAATGCTGCAGATCAAATCATATTTCAGTTTTGTTTATGTAAAGAAACACATCTGTTCAAAAACTTTCTGATTTCAGTATAGCAAAAAAAATCTTTCTGGTTTTAATGATTTTAATTAAAGTGTATGTTTTGGTTTACGTTATAATCCTAAGTGTGTATAAATAATACAGGATGTAATTATGTAAATATCTAATTTCATAGGAGGTGGATCCAGCATTACTGGAGTCTTATTTCACTGTTATGGACGCAGCAGTGGAATTAGGATGGCACCACTGCTCTGCATTATCACAACCCAGACTATCCTATTACATAACTAGCAGCTCTAATTCATGCTGTTGTTAATGGCAGTTCATACCTTCATCTTTAGTCATTTATCAGTGTGTGCCAAATTCTAATATGTTACATCAACTCACTTATGCAAAATAAAAATATTTAATAATATCTATAGGCGGCACGGTGGCTAAGTGGTTAACACGTTCGCCTCTCAGCACTAGGGATTCCCGGTTCGAATCCCTATCTGGGTGGAGTTTCCATGTTCTCCCCGTGTCTGCGTGGGTTTCCTCCGGGTTCTCCGGTTTCCTCCCACAGTCCAAAAACATGGATCAAGTCAATTGAGTTCTCCAAATCGCTCCATGCAGAGTGTGTATGCGTGCGTGTCTATGTGAGTGAGTGTGTGCCCAGCGATAGATTGGCACCCTGTCCTGGGTGTATCTGCCCAGTGCCTGAAACATTCTCCCCTGGATGGGCATGGGGAACCCCACCGCGACCCTAATATAGGACAAAGCGGGAGATAATGAATGAATGAATAATAATATCTATAACTTGCAGATGTGCCATTTTTTTAATAAAACAGCATTTTCACATCTTGTACCAGATTGCTGTATAAATCCCATACCTTGACTATCATTTAGAACTGGCCAAACCTGTTAAATGTTGCTATGATCAAACCCTACACCACATCAAAATGTATTCAAACTCAAACAGCTATTTACTGCTTTCACAAGAGCTTTGTCCTATATAATTTCCTTCACTGAACCCTAATGGTCTTTAAACATACTATACTTGATTTTCATGTAAGAATATAGTTTTAGAACAACCATCCTGTTTAGTTTAATATGTAAAAAAAATAGTTTAGCATTGTTTATTTGTTAATTTGCATCACTTTGTATTTGTATTCATTCTGTAAGCAAATGCTGTGACAGGTTTCAGGTTAATTTACGTTTATGTTAATTTACATTTACAGTTATGCCATATAGCTGACACTTTTATTTACCAAGACTTACAAAAAGAACATAATCCGAGCATTTGGGGGTAAAGGACATGATCAAGAGCTATTAGGGCCAGCTCATCTAGTCTGTTGTCTGGTACCTCAGTCTATTAATCATGACTTTTTTCTTTCCTCCTGTGGTTTAGTATCTGCCTTTCCATCACAGATCGCTTTGTCTAAAGGCTCATACCAGCTAAAGACAATGGTAGCTTACCAGATCTAGTCCAACATGCAATGTTTCTAATATATTAATGTGACTTGTATTGTTTATAAGGCGCATAACTGCAGCTACTTATAAACAATACTTGAAGTATTTTAATGGATTTTGTAGAGAATTTTTTGTAAACTGATTTATATATCTCTTTTTTTATTTATTCTATTTATTAGTATACAATCCTGGCATCACTATTTTTTTAATGTTACAATTTCTCATCTAGAAGAAGTAAGTATTTGTTCAGATGGTCATGTTGACAAATGACTACTAAACTGTTCATGCATTCTATATAATAATAACAACTTACCATGTGCAGTGTGTGCATGAGGACATATGTTCTCCTGAGACTCTATGGAAGAGACAGTTGAAGTGCGTGTGCTAGCAGAAGTGCGTGGACTCAGATTAAGGGTAATTTCAGTGCGACCCTTTGACACTGATGTCGCATGTTCACGTCCAGATTCCTCCATTGATTCACGCTCCATCTGTTTATACCTTAAACCAAAAACTGTCTATTAGCTACAACTTGTTGCATTACATATAGCTTTAAAATGATAATAATGTGTAGGACTTTTGAGGCATGGTAATAACATTCAAAAGAAAATGTGAAGGGGACCTTGTGGTTTCGCAACAACTGTAATAATAACCTCTCTGGGTGGTTAGAGTAAGCATAGATAAAGAAATAAGAAAGTTTAGTCTGGTCTTTATACAGTTTGTCAACCCCCACTGAAATAAACTCATTGATTTGGATCATTTCCACATAAAACCCTTGATGGGGGGAAGTACACTGCTTGATGGAAGTACACTGTAGAAGAAAGCATTGGCATTGAAACTAGCCACCACGAAAAAGGTAGAAAAAATGAATGGTAACTCTCCATGTTTTGTTGGTACATATAGTACTATGAACATAGGACATTAAATACTTAAGACAAAAATGTTATGTACCTTCCACGAATATGTCTGGCTTCTTCTCTTTTCTCCACATATTCACGACTGAAACACAAATAATATGCAATGCAACTAAGCAATACTGGTAATTTGGCAATCATAGAAAGCTAACATATACAAAAAATTAAATAAAAAAAAAACATGGAGACCACTGACCACCAGATAACTGTCTCAGAGAGCTTGGCCTATCTTGCTTTTAAAAT
Organism: Corydoras sp. C115; assembly: GCA_019802505.1. Classification (NCBI taxonomy): domain Eukaryota; kingdom Metazoa; phylum Chordata; class Actinopteri; order Siluriformes; family Callichthyidae; genus Corydoras; species Corydoras sp. C115. Next base: position 5,822,387 of record JAFMOC010000002.1, read on the forward strand.
TCTTTGACACCACCTTCTCTTAGTTTCATAATTATGTTTAAATTTCCCTCCTTTTTAAACTCAGCTGGTTTGTGTTGTATTAATTATCTCTTCAATATTCTGATTGGATCCTTTTTGATAGGTAAGCCTTCTGTTTTTAGCATTATTACCTTCATTGCTGCCCCGTGCTGTTTATTTCAAGCTCATGAGTATGGCACGGTGAAACAAAAATCCTTTTATCTGTGTGGGCTTTCTCTGGTTTCTTCCCACAGTCTAAAAACACAAATTCTAGGTAAATTGGTGGTGCCTAGTTTGTGTGTCTGTCAATTGTGAGAGAGTGTGTGCCCAGTGATATATTTGCAACATGTTTTTGGTGTATCTGCCAAGCACTCGAAACGTTCTTCCCTGGATGGGTATGGGGAACACAGCCATGACCCTAGTAGAGGGTTTCATTTTGTCTTCTCTCACACTACACAACTGTAATTAACATTAATAATTAATAATTTAATAATTACTGATTTAAATGTTCTGTGTAAAATTATTCACATAAATATACTTCCTCAGTAGCTACAACTGTGTTTGCTCATGCAGTGAAATATGTGGTAAATCCAAGATATAGAGAACCTTATATAGGCAGGATGTGTTACATGTACTTAGAACATTTTTCACCAATGATCATATGAAAATTAGACAAGTCAGTAAAATTTGCAAAACAAATGTAGTTGTGTCTGATAATTCTTGAAAGCACTTCTAAGACATTTGTCTGGATTGAATTTCTCTGCACTAGCAGTAAAGAAAACATGACTACATCATGCTTAATAAACATAATCACAGTTTCAACCTGCAATTATTGCATACTTTTAACAAACCATAAAAGGACACATACTTAAACCGAATTCTCTCCTCACGTTCGATCCGTTGCAGCCTCTCCTCTCTTTCAAGACGTCTCCGCTCCCGTTCTGCAGCCAAAGATTCCTGGTGCTGCCGGTAGGATGAGGTCAGTAAACCCCCAAGAGCAGGCCTGCAACGCAGCCCAGGCAGAAGGTTTGCAACATACTGAATATGTAAGTGTTCACTACATGTTTAGCATAAAGTCATAAATATGACATGTAAAATTCATATTGATTAAAAGTATTCTTGACAAAGGAAATATTGTCTGATCATTTTTTTAACACACCCAAATTAACACATTTAACACACAAATTAACACACCCATGTTTGTGCAGCTGCTGTACATCAGTGCCTTCGTATTTTTGTTGCATGTATATTTGTGTAGTTTGCATGAATTTATCATGAAGCTGTTATGGATGGTGTTTCAACACAGATCAATGAAAAGTAAATTCACTGATGCTTCAAAACCCCCTAGGTTACATCATTTAGAACAGTTTAAGACTAATGTTTCTCTGTTCTTGCATAATACAGAGCTAAAACATATTTTTTGGTCCTGCCAAACTCTGTACCAGATGGTCATGGCTTTAACACAATATTTTTGAACCAAAAGCAGAACTAAAAAGCTTTTTCTTTAACACTGGCCATTTACATGAAGCTGCCCTATTGTATCAACCCATGTCTCCATGGTACTCTCTTTAATCAGAGACATCTAGCTTAAGTTGTAAAGGTTTTGCATAATCTTTTAGGAATGGTTACAAATACTTTTTTTCAACATGGGTATATCACCTTAAAACATGTCATAAATAAATATTAGGTCAGCACATAACGACTCGTCTGGGAGTGCATCAAGGCCATTAACCATAAACTTGTTACAAGGCAGTTGCCCAGTGTACAAGGCAGTAGTCACAGAACTCTCTGGCCGGGGTGGGGCAGAACTAGAAGTCTACTGGAAGTCGTACCACAGCAGGCAAGTGATGACATGTATTTACATATTCTGATATTATTCTTATAATTACTATTATTATTATATACCAGATAATCTGACAATTGCATGTGATAATACGGATGCAGATGCAAATTGAGTTTAAATTTGATTTTCCATATCATGTTTGTAATAAAATTTATCAAACCACTGCGGCGACCGCTTCTTTTTATCAATCAATTCCTTTGATGCTATGGAGCGATTCAAAGTTGGCAGGTTTAAATAATCCGGTTACCTGTCAGATTTGCTATCAGTGGGTGACCCAATTGTAGAGCCAAAGTGGTTAAAAGGGGAAGATGGGGCACTGGACCCTCCTGATGACCTGCCTGGAAATGTTCCAGAGTAGCCCTTCTGCCTGCTAAACAAACAAAATGAGATATACTGTCATCAGAGCCAATTTCAATCAGCAGTTAACTTATCATTAGCATTAACATAAAGTCCAGAAAAGTGTAGCATGTAACAAAGGATAAAGTACACAAAAGCACATAAAATGTTTGCTTTGAACATTTTTTTTGACTCTTCATTTGCTGAAAAACACAAATTACAATTTAAGACACATGACATTGCCAGCCAAAACTAATAAAGGTGCATACAAACACTACAATGTGGAGACAAAAGCAAACTGCAGCTGCAGTAGGTAAAAATGTAATAAAAATCATGAGCTGAAAAACTGAGCTGCCAAAACCTTATATAAAAATTACTTCTATAATTTCAAATAGTACATAGATATATGAATTCCTAGTGGTGTGGTAGTTTGTAATATAGTGGTTTAGTAATTTGTTTATTAATTAACTGCACCAATTAATTTATATCTAAGGACATGTTAGAATTCTAAAACTTAGTAGTGTAATACACAAATAGAATTTTAATTTGACTGTATTTTGTTTGCTTTATTATATTGTGGCTAAATTGTATGTCTCCTAGTAGCTATATCTATGAGTGGAAAATATTCTATTTTCCATTCATCATAGATCAGGTATTATTTGGGTGGTGTATGATTTTTAGCCATGCAGTGACACTGGTGGTGGTCTGTTGCACTGACACTGGTTTATTGCTCTGGTGCCAATGCATAAGTCACTACAGTGCTGCTAAAAGTAAAGCTGAACATCTACAAAGTGAAGCAATGATGTTTTACTCTACTGTATTCTAATAATTTGTTCAAAGTTCATGTGGAAATTTTATAGTTTAAGAGTGCTAAATCAACGCAATACCTTCATTACTTCATTTTCACCCTCCAACAGTATCCAGTGCAAAGGCACTCTATGAATACTCCTCAGTACCATAACTGCATAATCAGTCAACTTAATAAAAAAAATTTGCAACAGCCACCTTAGAACACCATCTATAACTCAATCAAATTAAGCTTTAAAGCAGGCTTGATTAACTTATAGACACTGACAAGGAAACAAAACATTAAGATGGAATACACAGCATACCTCACTATGTCATAACATACTTATTCTAGCTTTACCAGTGGAAAAAAAAAAAAAAAAAAACCCAAACCAAAAAAACCCCTCCTGTCCAGATTGTTGTTCAATCCTTTTAAAACTCTTACCTTCCGACCCAAGAAGTGGTTCTGGAAGCATATTTGGAACAGGAAGTATGTGAGTAACTACTGTCTGAAAGACTATGCAGAGGACAGAATATGATAAAAGATAAAAGTCAAGTCAAATTACACACAAGAGCAGAACTTTTAAGGTAAATGTTTTAAAAGGGATAAAGGGGAGGAAGCACAGAAAGTGAATCAAAGAATTTTTTTTTTTAACATTTTGAAAGCATTACAAAGGCCTAAACAATTTGTTAATTTTTAAAATATTAACAGATTAATTCACTATTCACTGTTAACACCAGCTTTTGTATAGTTATATAATATGCAAGTAATATTAATATAATTAATTTAGAAATTGTTTTGCTTCTCATATATGGTTTCTTCTGCTACTACAACCTTGATTCACCTTATTTGGAATAGATGTAATGAGGGAAACATGCTACAGCCATCCCACAAAAAATTTCCATCATAGTTGAAAATTGTTTAATGCTGGTACATGGTCCAATTATCTTTACAGACCCTTGTTTAGATGGTTCGATAATGGAGTTTGCATGGTTTCTAATTCCACAGTGTCTTATAACCAACATTGCAATTTATAACAAATATACTTTGCATGGATAGTAATGTGTAGGAAAAATTAAAAGTATCTCCCCCTAAGATGTGCAAACGCACAAAGCGAAACTTTAGCTGCGGTGCATACTTTAATAACTGAAAAATGCTCATTCTTGGCCAAGTCTTGGATTTGATGACTAGTTATACAGATCAGTATAAAAATTTGACCTTTACTGAAACTTTTATTTTTGATTAAAATAGTTATTTCATATATACTGTATTATCTCATTTATACATGCAAGACTAATAATACAAGCCAAAAGTGGGCTACTGTACTGTACTGTAAGTGGTGATGGCCGGATTCAATGTATCCTCTCTACCTGGTGCTCTTTTCTGGGTCTTGACCCCTCTGGGTCTCCAAGGGCACCTCATCCATGTCTGATGGGCATGAGGAAAGAAGAGGAGGCGAGGAGAGACAAAATGGCGAAAGAGACTCTTCACTGGGTGAGGTAGAGGCTGAAGAAGTGACAGATGAACTCCTGGAAGTAATAGCGCCTAAAGACCTGGCGGAGGCCCAGGAAGACAGAATACAGTTGCCAGAATCAGGAGTAACACGGGTAGCAGACACTGGCTCTCTACAGATGACCATGGTTCCAGAACAGCCCCTGGTGTTTTCCTGTGCTTTTGGATCAGCAGCGCTGGGGATGAGGTTGACCATGCATTTAAAGGGCAAACACAAGCTAGAAGCCTCCTCTTTCATCACTACAGTTGGCGCCATCCAGCTATAAGATGACAGGACAGCTTAGCAGAGGGTAAGGCAAGAGGATATGGCACTATGAAAAAAGTGTGTTAGGCCAATCACTGGATGTTAGTGAGTTTTGGGAGAAAACAGCACAAAAGCAAAACTGACACTGAACTCTATTTGCCAATTCTACAGCACTGGCCTGGAGTACCTGGCAGATCTCTGAACCGAGAACTCTTTTTTCTGTGGTTCCTCATCTTCCTCCTCCTCCTCCTCCTCCTCCTCCACTCTGTAGTGAAAGGAAGGGATTGAGGGATGGATGGAGGTATAAGAAAATGGAAAAAAGATTGGGAAGTAATGAAGACAAGAAAGATTGCACACGGATAATGTGATGATGGACATCACAACGTACTGACAGTAGACAAAACAAAGAAAATGGCAGCACAGACAAGAGAGACACAACACTTAGTTAGTTCAGCAGAGACCTACAAAGCTCAAGTGTTTCCACTCTTAAAGTTTACCCATCAGACCCTGAGTTTAATACAATGAACATTATCTGTTGATATTATTGACTTTTCTACACATTTCAAATAAAACCCAAATTATTAAATGTATTACAAACCTACACAGAACTTGTTATATAGTTTAATGGCTAATTATTAATATAACTGGAATTATGGAATAATTTAATATACACTGGAAACCTACTGCAACTGCAAATTTTATATATCTAATTATACTAGATATCATTTTGGTTAAGAAAATAAGCCAATGACAGGGCCCGTTCATTTTCTTATCATTTCAGTTAGCATTTTGGTGTTTTATGTCATAGCAGCAGCATTATGGTGAGGTATATCAGAGCGAATTAACCAGATAAAACAATTTTTATCTTCATGTCATGCACATATTTGCATTTTCCACTTACACCACTTGTTGCAATAGACAAACCTTGTTGATGTGATGTGTTTTTAATTTTCCACTCATCCTTCCCGCCACTGTTTCTCAGGAAGGAGGTACTGTAACATGACATCCATTGCTACAGGGTATTTTTGGCAGCGTTCCTCCTTTGGATGCATCTGAAGCCAATTATTGTTCCCAAAGCAAAACTTTTAATGTGTTTTAAGTGTGTGAGCAGAAATACTGGGACACTGTATTGCTATATTATCTTGAGGTGCTGACTGTAGGTGGAAACAAGGGGAAATCAAATGCATTTGCTCCCCACTGGCTTTAACACCACAGATTTTGCCTTCTAAGTTGTGCTTTTACTGAGTTCTTCCTAGCATTTTTGCATGGTGGGTGCAGCACTGTCAGGGCTGAATCATTATGCACTCTTTTAGCCCATTGTTTCTTTTAATTTATTTCAGAAATAAAAGAGGTAAACCTCTGGGAGTCCATGTGGTAGTAAGAGAAGAGCCACCTAAAGTATGGATGGGTTATATGAGGTTGGGTCATGTGTGCATCCAAGTTATCATTTATGCATTAATGCATGGTATGAAGGATGTGCATATGTTCACAGGTATTTTTAAAAAAAAAATTATTATGTTTATTTTAATACATTTCAAAAGCTATTATTTGTCTTGTGGTTTTCTGTCTTGTGCTTGTGCCTGTCTTGTGCCTGGTATGCCCACACTTACCACCAGGCCATGCCCTGGGACAATGATAACAAAGTTTCATATAACACCACTCCCTAAACATTGAAATGAAGGAGACTGAATTCTCATCAAGACTGTCAACTTTGCATTACTTCAAACTAACACATTTCAGAACAAATGCAAAACCTACAAGGTTTAGTTTCATGGACCCAAAAAAAACAATGTGAATTAAAAATCTAGTACTTGACTTTTGAAACAGCAATTCTCTGTAAGTAATTTTAACATTCAGATAAATCCTATAAAAGTATCTATTTCTCAGCAAACATAGAAACAGATATTTCTCAACAGCATCTCAATCACTGTCATTTTATTTAAGTTTTAAAATGCTTCTCGCTTATTTAAGCAACTGAAGTTGATTGAAAGATACAGGTAAAATTCAAAACCCACCCGTAAATCACTTACCAATGGTTAGAGCACATTACACAAGCACTAACACGATGGAAAGCTACTCAGTCCCAGAGTGTACTGATTTAAAACTTAAATTTCTCTCACTGGACTGGTATTTATTACTAATATGGAAAACACAACACTTCTAAGGTCCAATATCCAATTTCCTGTGGTTGGCCAACTAACAGATGTTAGCTTCAAATAATGACAAAGTAAGACAGATTTAGCCATTTGCCAACAGAACTCCAAAAATGAACAAAAATTCCATCCTTCACAACAGATCCAGTCATTAATAATTAAGGTTGTGCATCTGTGTGACTTATTTAGCATTAATAATGTAATTATGGAAGGGGTATTCAGATGGAAAGAAAAAACAGAGATGGATATGGAAAGCTTTTGCAGCAGTTGTGATGTGTTAAATATATCCTTTGTTTCAGAAAGTTTTACTTTTTTATTTCGTTAAAGACAAATGAGCCAGTCCAACGTTGAAGACATGGTGTAGCAGTAAGCAATTCCACACTCCTCAGACTAGACACAAAACACACAGCTGTTATATGTAAGCTTACTGTTACTGGCTAGTCTTGCCAAGTGTTTTTTTCTTTTTTGTTTTTTAGAAACAAAATCTATAACAGGCATCCCATCTTACTTGTTGGGTACTAATTCTAATTAAGTAGTTACAACCATTGCTGAGTTGGTTAAAACATGTTTCTAAGTTTATGATGACATTAAAGTCATTTTTATATTTACAAATTCAGGTCCACAACAGGCAAACTGGCCTTTCTTGAGTGTCTTGACATCAACCTCAAAGATCCTTGAAATAGACATGAAGTGTAAGTTAACCATTCACTATATGATCTCACAAATGGCCTTTTTTGAAAATGAAGGACATTAAGGTACAAAAGTTTATAGTCATAGTGTTTCAAATACTTTTGGCTTTTTTTTTTTTTTTTTTTTTTTTTACTAAAGTTAGGAATAAACTTCAAACATACTACTGTGTTCTCTCTTTTTCTTTCTTTTTGGTTTAACAAAGTCAGTTCCTACAGTTGTCAGTTTAAAGTGCTGTTAATGTAGTATAAAATTGAGTAGTAAACAGTGAGGTCTTTCAATGCCTCAGCTGAAAAATTCTCCACCATCCATCCCAGAAAGTCCTTATATTATACTGAGCAGCAGGTATCCGCTTGGATGCTACATTTCAGCAGTGGAAACACTTTTGTCCATCTTTGTCGAAGTTTATATTAAAGTAAACACTGATTTACACTTATGCATAAGCCTTCAGCAGAGTCTGCACTTCAACCTGTGCAATCATTTTACATCCCCTGCAGGCTGTTATAATTGCCTGTTTAAATGTCTGTTTCGCTCTGCACTTAACCTTTCCTTGATTTGTCCCACAACTGTATTCTAGTATATTCTGAGACTCTCAGAAGTACTTTCAGAAGTACTCAGAACACAGAAGTAGAATCCAGTAGCCTATGCAGTATTTGAGAAACATTAGCAGACCAAAAACATATAGTCTTTACAGTAACTTTTCCAGTACGGCATTGGTCCAAGCTCTTTTCATAAAAAATGCAGTTTACCCTACAAAGCATGCAATACTAAACACATCCAATTTACATTACCCATAAAGCCAAAATGATAATGGGCAGCCAAAGTCTTTGTAGTCTGCTTCAAACAAAACACGATACATTTTCAAGTAGGTGCATGTTGAATTAATGATGCTGTGCCTATACTGTAGATTTGACACTGATGTAAACCTGGCTTGGAGGTTATATTAGAAGGACACTGTGGCTTGTCCAACTGTAAAGTCTGGTTTTTGAAAAGCATTTGATAAGTAACAGTAACGCAGGCTGTAAGCAACTCAGTAATTGCGTACTTACGGAACTACATGGACACCAAGGTAGTTACAAATTACTTTTTTTGTGTTGACCAGATTCTAGAGATGTGAATGTACATATTCTGTCAATTATAGATGTTTGGGACTCAACCACTAGGCAGTAAATGCAATAATAATTCTACAAAGAAAATGTAGCAGGGGTAATATTGAGTGACAAATAAAAATAGTTACAACACGGTTCAGTATAGGGGAGTAGCACAGCACTAAAAACTCCACATAGCACTTATCTTTGTATTTCAGACTTCCTGCTTATGTTTTGTGTGTAGTTTCCAACTTGTTCCTTAATATGTGTGCGATAAATTTAAATGTCACTCTGCTGTTCAATTCTATTCAATTTTTAATAACACCCTTGTCAAATATTACCTGACACTCCAGATATTTGGCTTTTTTTCCTAATAAATTAGGCACAAAACATTTCTTAAATTTTTAACATTTAACAATTAAATCATTAGCATCACTCTTATGAATTCATTCTATATTATCTAAGGCACACAAGGATTTGGGCATATTGAAGCCTATTACATTGGGATGCAAAACCCTCTGGATGTGTCGCTAACAGGGTAGAACCACCGGTGAATGTTTTCACAACTAGGGCAAGTTGGCATTTCTAACTAACCCGACTTCCATGTCCGACGGGACTAAGGAAGAAAACACCTAGGGGAACAGGTAACAATTGCAACATAAGTAATGTAATATTTTAAAATAGTTAAATTTTATAAATATTGTGTAAAGCAGAAGCCAGTATACCAGACAAAACTAGATTGGGACACCTGCACATAACATCTATATGACATCTGCCCCTGTATAACAATTTCTTTGCACAAGATTTTTGTGCTCATTAACCCAGAAGAGATTGGTGCAATCTTTTTTCAGTTTCACAGCATATCACAGTCAACCACAGTCAACCATGTTGATCCAATCCAAAATGCACATCTCAGAGTTTTAAATATTTACTGTAATCTGTAAATCTGTAGCAGTGGTAAAATGAAATATATTGATTAAGAGATGTGTCCCAATGCTTCTGTCCATATGTATATGTCGTTTAATAATTGATTCATGTTCCTTTTGCATTAAAATACACAACTAGCATACATGTGTTTTGTAAAATAAATGGTATAACAAACCTTATAACAAAGAAATTATGAAACTCTGGATAACTCTCTCACCTTTCTGTGACATCTTCAACCTGTTGGCCATTGAAAGGCAGAAAGTTGGGGGAATGGCTGTGACAGGGTGAGGCAGGTGCAGAAGCGTGACCTTTGCCATTTTGTAAGGAGTGTCTTCGACTTCGTCTGCGTTCTAGACCATGCCTCTCAAGTGTACCACCTACACTTGCTCGACGTCGATCTTTGCGGCCCACAGAAGGTGGTGGTATTTCTTCATCACCATCTTCATGCCGAAGAGTCATCTGAGTGACATAATTCACATTAAAAATTGCACCAACACTGGATGAAATCAGACCAGTGAAAACACAAATCTTCCATTGGATTGGAACAGCGGTGTAATTAAGAATAAAGTTATTCACAATGTATTGTGGGGCATTGTTACCCAATAACAAAGAAGATATAGGTTATATACAGTACCAGTCAAAAGTTTGGACACATTGCCTTCTTACTCAATTGTCTATTTTCTCCATTTACTCTATAGATGGACTTTGTAGATTTGCAATTTCAGACTGTAGAATATTTGTTTTTTGTAGTTAGTATATTGTCAGTTCTGCAGTAAAACTGATGTGGTGAGGGGGTTTTAGTGCAGCAGTGCTGCTGTAGTTTAATTTAAACAACTCAGTGACACTGCTGCAATTAGAATAATGTCTGCTATGTGGTGCCACTATTGGGGTCCTGACCATTAGAGAACAGACTAACACAGTATGTATTATAGTCCACAAACAAAAGTACAAAGTCCCTCTTTATGGCAAATGGAAATGATTACGTGGACAAAAAGTGGAGTATCTAAACTTTTAAATAGTACTTTATTTAAATAGTCTGTTTTACTGATGCTTTTGGCAACAAACTTAATCCAACAGGTAAATATGTTTATGATTTAAACATGACTAAAATACATTTCAGAGGTAAGTACTATGCTTAAAACAAAATTCAAGACTAGACAAAATACCAAATTACTTTAATATGACTCTAATTATTAAAATGTCAATATTGCTTGTTACACAACTTACTTGGTTTTAAGAGCAAACAAACAATGAGCATATTATCAAATTATATTGACTGAATGAGACAAAATATCCTAAAAAAATCCAAGAATACCAAGAAATTAAATAAAAAAAATTGCTACTTTAATATTGAGGGGCTGGGTTGAGAGTTTTTGCTCTGAAGAAATTATTTCTTATTTATATTTGATGTTAAATATGTTTTAATTAAGATTGAAAGTGTTTATAGAATCAACTGCTGCCTAAGCACACTACAAATTTGCCTACCTCATAGATGTTGAATTGCTCCAGCAGATCCAAATCTGTACCCTTTCTGTTAAGGTGCCTTTGCACAATGGCCTCAATGCTCTGTTCTTCCAAATAGTCCACAACATCATAAAATGAGTCTTGGTCTGGAAGGCCGGCAAGTGTCTGAAAAAGAGGTACATAAGGACTGCTGTGTTTTTTAAATTCATTTTAATCAGTGAAAATGGAAGTGGAATCTTTACCTTGTTGATGAGAGTCATGACATAAACTAACAACTCTGTGTCCACTCCATCTTTCTCATCCAAGATTTCCATGGCTTTAGACCAAGGCTTACAACCTGTGGACAGAGATAAATCAAATCCTTTAACTCCCTAAAACCAACCGAAAACAGTAATACCATTGACAAAAAACGAATCATGTTTATGTTTATAAAGCCAAGATTCTTAATTCACATGCCATATTACAAAACATTTCTTAACATTCAAACATAGTAATATCATCCATTCATCCATTATCTTCCGCTTTATCCTCTACTAGGATCGCAGGGTGGTTCCACATGATTATCCAGGAGAGAACACTTTTGGCACAGGGCAGATAAACCAAGGACAGGGCACCATTCTATCGCTGGGAACACACTCACTCATACAGACAGACACACACACACACACACTCTATATGGGGCAATTTGGTGAATTCAATTGACCTTCATCCATATTTTTGGGAATTTGGGTATTACAGTAAAATACCAACTTGCAGAGTCACAATGTAATACATCAAACTTATACATTACATTTAATTTATTCATTTAGCAGACTCTTTTACAAAATGCAATTTACAAATGAAAGAACAGCACAAGTCAGTAGTTAAGGAGAAACCCGCTACAGTGTAGACTTGATCATTATCCAATCTGTCTTTTTTCTTAAACTTTAACTTATACCCCATAATATTAACACGTTTTAGATTCAGTAAGCCTAAGCTGACAAAATAATCTTTTAAATATATTTGAGAATCTCATAATATATAAAAAAACCTTATTGTTGTGTCTTATATGTGTGTGTTTCTGTGTGTGTGTGTATGCGTGTGTATGTTTTACTGTTTTACCTTGTTTTTCATCGACAGTGTTGACAGCCTGGATGAGTAGTGCAGCATTTGATTCTGTGTACTCCACAAACACCAGCAAAAGCTTTAGGGCAGTCTTAACCACTAGACGAAACTACACAAACACACACACACACCCACGCGCATACACACACACACAAGAGGAAACCTATTACTGTAATCTTACAGACACATGCACATTCTGCCATCCTCTACAATGAATTTCCCTGTAATATCTTGGGACAGAGTGATGTCATGGCCACTAATGAATCTCTTATGAGCTCTTATTTATGTCAGTGTGGCCATGAGTCTTTAAATTTCCACAATTTGTTTCTAATTGTGCTCTTTGAAAGGAAGTAATAACCGCACAGTTACAGGTAGAACAAAGGAATACCTCCAACACCTATTGATGCTGAATAACAGACTCTATATGATTGCTTTAACAGAAATGTCAATGGCGGTTTTCATAAGTGGCACAGGAACAGCTCTGTCAGTTATGATGGGAAGTCCAGAGGACAGTGTAGCAGGTAATTTATAAAACTGTCAGCTGTAAAGCCTGCTTTAAAAAAAAACAAAAAAAAAAGCACAGCACGGGAAAACTTGTGTCCAACAACAACATGCACACATTCTCAGAAGCACAAGAGTAAGCCATTAAAGGAAAAAGAAGAACAAACTGAGAAAGATAAATGAGATGAAAAAAATGACACTTTATCTAATGTGTGTGGAAAGAGAGAGCAAGGCAAAAAGAGAAATCAAAAGAAAGTAAAACAGAGAGAAAAAGTAAATTATAGACAGAATGTAAAGAGTGACAGAATGTAAATTATAAAGTAATTTAGGGAGCTCATAAGAAAGACAGAAAAGACAGAAAAGTAAAAAAAAAAAAAAGAAAGAAAGCGAAAGAAAGGGAGTGAGAGAAAGACAGAGAGACAGGGAGAGAAAGAAAGTGAGACAGCTTGGGAAAGAATGACCCAAACAGAAAAAAGACAAAGGACAGGCAGTAATAGACAGACAAATGATAGAGAGACAAAGACAGAATGAGAAACAGTACAAAGAGAGAGAGAGAGAGACAGAGACAGAAAATTTTGCATTTTTGCAAATTTTAATTTTGCATTTAATTAAATCCCTTTAGATAAAGGTGTAGATCTCAGGCTTGGCGGTGTTGGGTTGGTGATCTGAGATCAGTCATCATTCGTAGAGGGTGTGGCACTGAAATATTGCTTTTACAGGGAGCCCTTCCAACTAAGTAGAGTCTGCAGGATCTGCCCCTTTTAGTAATGCAGTTTTAGTCAGTTATGCCGGAGTTACATGGTGCACTGGGTCAATCAAACTCTGGTTATTACTGAAATGCTGTGCTTTTCTTGTTCGTTTTTTTTGAGGTGTTGCCAATTTCCTGGAGGTGTCAGCTCTTTATACATGGCTCTGCCAAAGCACTGTGGCTATGACAATTACTGGATGGAACCTGGATTTTTAATGGACTGTTTATTGGACTTTTATTGGCAGTCCTGTAGGATGCCCTCAATGGACTTTTATAATTTTCTAATTGTTAGAGTTTTTCTAAATGCTAAATACGGACGCACGGTGGCTTAGTGGTTAGCACGTTCGCCTCTCAGTGCTAGGGATTCCTGGTTCGAATCCCAATCTGGGTGGAGTTTCCATGTTCTCCCCGTGTCAGCACGGGTTTCCTCCGGGTTTCCTCCCACAGTCCAAAAACATGGATCAAGATCAATTGATTTCTCCAAATTGCCCCATATAGTGTATGTTTGTGTGAGTGAATGAGTGAGTGTGCCCAGCGATAGATTGGCACCCTGTCCTGGGTGTATCTGCCCAGCGCCCGAAACGTTCTCCCCTGGATGGGCATGGGGAACTCCACCACGACCCTAATAGAGGATAAAGCAGAAGATAATGGATTGATGGATAAATATGGACACCTGATCACCACACAATCTGTACATGGCTGTTCTATGCTGTTTATGCTTCCCGGCCCCTCAAGGAGGATGAGTCCCCCACTGTGCCTTGGTCCTCCCAAGGTTCATTCATTCATTATCTTCCGCTTTATCCTATATTAGGGTCGCGGTGGGGTTCCCCATAGAACGTCTCGGGCGCTGGGCAGATACACCCAGGACAGGGCGCCAATCCATCGCTGGGCACACACTCACTCACACACACACACACACACACACTCTATATGGGGCAATTTGGAGAATTCAATTGACTTGATCCATGTTTTTGGACTGTGGGAGGAAACCGGAGAACCGGAGGAAACCCACGCAGACACGGGGAGAACATGGAAACTCCACCCAGATGGGGATTCGAACCGGGAATCCCTAGCGCTGAGAGGCCAACGTGCTAACCACTAAGTAACCATGCCACCGTCCCACAATATATTAAGTAAGAACATAAACGCATCCATACATTATCCATCAATCCATTATCTTCTGCTTTATCCTCTATTAGGGTCACGGGGGGGTTTCCCATGCCCTTCCATGACAGAATGTCTCGGGCGCTGGGCAAATACACCCAGGACAGGGCGCCAATCTATCCCTGGGCACACTCCTTCACTCACCACTAAGCCACCGTGCCGCAGGGCCTCCCAAGGTTTCTTCCTCAAAATATCAACATAACAGGGAGTTTTTTCTTGCCACTGTCGCTTCGGCTTTAAAGGCTTATAACACTGTAAAAGTGGTTTGTGACAATGCACTATTGTAGAAGGCGCTCTATAAATAAATTACTTGAACTTGAAAAGGAGAGACAGAGACCGACAGAGAGGAACAGAAAAAAACACAGATAGATAAAGAGATTACAGAAATTGAGACTATGGTCTGTGTTTAATAACAGGAGTTTGGCTCTGTCTTGATCAGAACCATCCTGCATTCCAACACATGCAACTCTTCTCCTGCAGCCAGAGAGGATACATGAGGAATCCACATGAGTGAGCATGAACAACTTCAATATCCAATAGCATTATACAATACTGCTTCATTTATTTAACTGGTGTGACATTCATTTGGGCTTAAATATAATATGTAAGAATGAGTGCTTTACGTTTGTAGTTATGTCTAAATATGCTAATAAAACCGGTATCCTTTCCCTGTAAACAAAGTTTTTAGAACTTTACTTAATGCCTCATGAAAAATTTTAAACACTGTTTGCAAGTCAGGTTTTCTACAACCAACATTAGTCACCCTCTGCTTTCGTGTGTGTTTATTTAAGATTAGTTTATTTATACAACACTTTCTACAATACTGAATTTTCTCAAAGCAGCTTTGTAAATTTCATTGCCCAAAGCTCCAAACAGCATGCAGAAGCAACAACTGAAAAAAACAGCTTCTTTATTTTTATATAAGAAGGAAGGACCAAGTGTGTACACACACATACTGAAAAACTATCCAGGGTGTTTTTCCGCTCTGCTCTCTGTTAGGCTCCAGCAGCATGATGTCTGACAAATAAATGTATTCATCTAGTACTTTATGTATTTATCTAGCACTTTTTTTTACATTGACGTTAAAAAAAGGCAAATTTCATTGAATTCATGTAATAACCAGTAGCAGTCGCAAAGGCATTACTCCAAATTTACTAATATACAGTCGTATATCTGACAAAATAAAACAAAATCAAAAGTGATGTTTATGAATTAGATAAAAAGGCATAGGAACTGTATTCCACACCTGAGAAGCCTTTACTTATTAGCATGTTCCTCACCATATTCTATAGATTGATTGAAAACCTGCACTCTGTGAGTAGAGCTCACATATTGGATTACTGAACTCAATTACATCATCCAAGTATTTTGGTGACCGATTATGTAATGTATACTTTATTATGTGAACTTCTTAATTAATGCAAGATTTAATAAGGAGTCAATGCAAAATTATGATAATTGGGCCTAAATTATTAAACATTCTAAAAACTATAGCTGCTGGATTCCAATCAGTAACTTATTAGAAAATCCTGCCAGAAGAGCTGTAAAGTGAGTTTATTTCTCTAGCGAAATTAATTTCTCTGCCTCTTAAAAGAAAGGCACGTGCAGATGAAAAATGCAATGGAATGAATAAATGAACAATTGTCTGTGCAGTTATTTTACATCAAAAGTCAGATAGACTTTAATTCCATACCTTTGATCCAACCAGTGTGTAAAGCCAATGCACGGTTTCATTGTGTTCAATTAAGCCATTCATTCCATCCACGTACAGCATGATCTGCCCAAGAGCTGGGAATGAGAATGAGAGAAAACAAGAGAAAGAAAGAGAGAGCGACAGAGAAAAAGAGAGAGAGATAAATTGTTAGATAATTTACACTTTGTCGAGGTTAACAATACCAGTTTGTATATTGTCTATCTATGAATTTGCTGACAACGTACACATTTTCATAACAAAACAGTTTTCTGACTGCATTACCACAAAGTCAATGCTAATGTTTATGCTTTAGGTAAAACTGTATAATCTTTTTGGTATTTTCTCTATTATCACATATATTTTAGGTTGTGTATTACATATACCCAAAAGGCACTACTGAATAACATAATTACAGTAGTAGTGGAACACCTGACCCTTAGGCTACTGCTCGCTAGAGAACACACACAAAATACAACTATTATTACTCTTGCAAAGTTGGCTGTGGATGAAAATAATATATGGATAAAATCCCATATCATATGAGAGTGTGCCATGTACATTTACATTTAGCAGACACATTTATCCAAAGCGACTTACAAATGACGGAACAACACAAGTCATTAGCTAAGGAAAAACAGCTAAACTGTAATATTATCAAAACTGAACATAATCTGATATGCTTTTTTTTATTGTAATTCATTAATAGACTTAAAACGCTTAAAACACACAAAATTACATCACCGCCCTCTACTGGGGGTACCACTGGCAATGCCGGTCTCGACATCAGCGCCACCCCCAATTGGGTCCTGGTATTATTATTTGTCATTTGTGAAGATCTGGTGCATCTGTTTCATCATGTGACCAACCCTTACTTGTTTAAAAGACCTTTTTGTGTTGGAACATTAATTATATTATGTTCATGTCATGTTGCTTCTCTGGCTGTTTTCGCCCTGTGCCTTCTGCATTAAAAACTACTTTTGATACATTTACAGCTCTGTAATTTGTCCTTTCGGGTCGTGGCATTAGCTAATTGTAACACACACACATATATATGCAAAGAATATTATTTTAAAACATTAAATACATATAGTGAAACACAACATTCAGAAGCAGTCAATATGAATCTACTGATTATCTTTCAAACAAAGTGCAATAATCAAATATTTTTATGTAATCAATCAAAGCCATGCTAAACTTATTTTTTAAAACATTTTTAAAATGAGCATCAGTTCAAAAAGACATCCTTTAAAAAGACATCCATGGTTATTGGTCATTAGTATTAGACACAACAAAAATTTGTGTAATATATTAAAGATTGCCAGCATCCAAGTAAACCTGTATTCTGTATTCTTAATCCACTACTGGAATGTTTTACAATTGCCCTGCTGTGTGCATGGACGTGCTGATTAATTGATGGCATGCTTTGCTTTTTGTCTTTAGAGATATATGGTATAAACTGTAGCAAGTGATGAGAAGATCACAATTATGTTAAACTACAGAGTAAACCATGCTTTCATCTCCCCTGCACAGGCACACAAAAGTGGACCATTTTCACAAAGAACTGATCAGATCAAAGGAAAGAGTGTGAATGAGAGCCAGCTGCTGCTTTAACTTAACACAGCAACTCTACACACATGTGTAGAGAACAAAAACTATAGTGAGTGCATTTTTGCACTAACCATTTGCTTAAAATCAACTAGTGACTGCTAAAAAAGGTACAATCACACAATCCTATTGTCTTGCTATCCACTGTTACTACACAGACATTTAGTAAAAAGCCCTTGACATGGTTGTTGTACTGTTAATTAAGAGATGCTCTGGTGTGTTAGCATGATGTTTTAAAGACTGTTCTGTCACAATTATATCTTCTTAATGATTCATCAAAATATTTGCAATGCAGATATTCTTGTGGTATGAAGACTAGCCCTTGTAATTAACACAAGCAAAACTACCTTTTTTGCTTTCAACTAAATCCTCTTATATAGCAATGCATTTTATAAAATTAGAATTTTGACCTCATTATTTTGATATCAGTATTCATACAAAAAGAAATCTAATTCAATGTATAAGTACTGTCTAGCACTGTTAATGATTGGTTAACTGATAATTTCCCTATATGACTTGTCAATATTAATCGGGTTACAGTTTGCCATAGCAGGTAGGCTTACTGTTGTTGGATCCATATAAAGCAAAAAGAAGAAAACTTGTATTGTGACCGCTAAGACACAGTGTTTGAGTTTAATTCAACAACTAAAAAAAGGGCTATGAATGCAGGATTCTATTTTCTCAGGTACATAGTAATAACAGATTGTGCATGTTTTGACAAATTATCAAGCATCTAATCCAATACGGTCATGACATTGTAGCAATTGCAAATGCTTTGGCATTCACATTGCACATTTGTTTGTATTAGAGCAATACAACAGTCAACGAAAAAAAGATTACATTTGATAAAATTCCACACAGAACTTCAAATAAATTATCTAAACTTTTTACACCATAAAACAACAAACCAAATTAGTAATGCTAATATAAATATACTAGTCTGTGATTACACTGAGCAAGAAGACATGATAATCAAAACGGAGGAAAGGTATGAGAATTCTTAAGTTCATCCCTAGAGACCTTAGTGTTTCTGTGTTTTCTGTATTATTAACACATTTACAGCACATTGTATCATTAGCCAACCTGGATGAAACAGAAACGAAAAGTAAAATTGATTCAAAATTACTACAAACTTTAAACACTAGGTAGAATACACCAAAATTAATAAATAATCATCGTTTGTAGTGTGATACTAAAAATATTAATATTAAATTTTTATTTTAATATTAAATGGTAAAATGAATATTCTAAGGGCTTAGTTTGTAAATAATTGTAAATAGTCTCCCTGTTCATACCATTAGTATTGTTATTTGAAAAAATACCTTTTTTTCCCAATTGGTGTTGTTAATGGATTTGGTTAAATGAAAAAAAGCTAGATTTTCTAGACATTTTGATAAAGACAAAAAGTTAAATGTCAAAAATCCATCCATCCATCCATAGAGGATATCTTCCGCTTTATTCTCTATTAAGGTCGCGGATGGGTTCCCAGAACAGGGTGCCAAGGGCACACACTCACTCACACAGACTCTATACGGGGTAATTTGGAGAACTGAATTGAATTTGATCCATGTTTTTGGACTGTGGGAGGAAACCGGAGAACCCAGAGGAAACCCACGCGGACATGGGGAGAACATGAAAACTCCACCCAGATTGGGATTCGAACCAGGAATCCCTAGCGCTTAGAGGCGAACATGCTAACCACTGTCAAAAATGTAGTATATATTAAAATGATATTCAGGAAGGGTTTTGTACTTGTTATGCACCTGCAAATAGAATAAACATTTTATTTAAAAATTTGCAACGTATGCTATTACAACAAATTCAGATTTTATATTGGCTAAATGATGCAAACTCAACCTTGTATGCCCATGTCTCATTCAGTGTGGTCATGGAGGAGGAAAATTAGTTAAACAGGCCAGTACACCGAAACATAAAATGTGAAAGCCACATCTTAACACACAAGGGCCATATAAAGACCTGGTAAGTGCCAAAAAAGTCCACTTACATGTACTGCTTCCATGTGACAGCCACAATGGATGAAATACAATCCTGATCAGTGCCAGGCAAAAAGGTTTATAGTAATAGAGTAAATAAGCCTGGTAGATGTGTCACTGGAATGTCTATTAGAATTATTTGTAATATAATGCACTAATAAAGCACATTTAGAATCACAAACTGTCATAAAGCAGATTTTTAAAGGTAGTTTTTTTTTTAAATGGGGTCATTATTATGTACAGAAATTCACAATCAACAGACCCTGAGTATAAGATGAACAACTAAGTTAACAAGAGGGAGATTCCAAGCAATAAGACAGCAGAAGACAAAGATCTATATTCTGCTTTTTTTTAAGCTTATAATTATAGTAATTCATAGTCATAAATGTTGAGTAAACATAATATTGAAAGAAAGTTACTGTATACAATTTATATACATGTAAAAGCTTATAAAACACCCCAAACAATATGAAAATCCAAAAAGGATTAAGATAGCTGTCTGTATAAAAAAAGGATGATATAGATCTCAGGAATACTGCTTTTTCACATCTGTACTCCTTCAAACTGTTTGATCATTGATTCATTTGAGAATTTAAAGTTTTTTAATTGCACATTCTCCTAGTAATGGACATCTGCAAGAGTGGTGGTGTGAAGGGTCATGAACACAGTAAGGAGGTTTTGTACAATGCATGCCTAAAGGCTTACTGTATATGTAAGGGCTATAACAGGCTGCTGAAGGATTCAATCTTTATAATGAAATCTGAACTTGAATTCACTATGCAGCTCTCTGGATACCCACTTATTAAAGATGTCACTCAAATCTATAGGCATGTATGTAGAGACAATCATCAGCATGATTATGTTTTTCAGGAAGACTAACAGGTGTTGAAGTTGTTAAAAAGAAATTAAGCATTATTAAATTTAGGATAAAGGGGGGGAGTCGAATAAGATTGTCTTAAAAAAAGATTTGCTTAAATATTTTACTCATTCAGCCAAGTTGCTTATTCTTATTGTTCTGAAGCCTATCCCAACATTAAAAGAAAGTGAGAAAACTGTATGATACTAATCCATCACAAATACACTTACATTTAACTTTGAGAAAATGTCATATTGATAGCTTACATAGTAGAATATCATTGGATTTTAGGAGAAAAATGTGAGGCAGTGTGAAGAACATAAAAAACCCATACAAAAAACCTTGTCTGTCATGCATGGAAATTGAAGAATGGCATTCCAATGAGGGTCAGTAAGTGTATTCCACATAATACTAAGCAAAATACTGTCACAAACAGTACTAGCTGCTAAACACAGACAGAACACATTTTTTACTGGTCTTACTGGGACCTCCACAGAACAAAGACTGTCCAAATGTTATTCAGAAGTGTAAACTAATTTCATATCATTAACTAAATCAATGGCTCAACTGAACACCTTGGGGAACAAATTGAATTGTCAGTTGTAAGCCAGGTCTTCTTTCTTGACAGCAGCGTGTGTCCTCACAAAAGGTCCACACTGATGTTTGACTAAATGGCCACAAATTCCCACAGACATACTCGGCTAAACTGTAGGAAGGGATATGAGCTAAACTGCAACAGCTGTAACAGTATCCAAGTGTTTTGAGGTAGTCTTAAGGATAACTGGAAAAATCATTACTATCCTCTGACCCAACAATGACACTAAAACTCATTTAGTAAGCCTCTAGACTCCAAACTCTGTCTGTGCACTGCTTCTTTATCGCTCGCTGGCACTCGCCCTGACTCCACTTACAGATTTTACCTGAAACAATCCTTTTTATCTGGACTAAGGCTGGCTATGGAGCTGAGTGCCAGGTTCCCATGCAGGGGAGGGAGGAACAAGAAGAGCGAGAGAAAGAAAGAGAGAGAGAGAGAGAGAGTCACATAGGGTGAAGCAGAGAAAGAATGTCAGAAAAAGTAAATTGAATAAATTAACAAATCATTTTTAAAAAGAACTTTAGAATCAAACCATCGTAGAGAATGGTATGTTGCAGTCGCCACTGGGTTTCTGACTACTTTCCTCCTCTGTCCTGCCCTCCTATACTCAGCACAGGGGAACAAGGAGTAACAAATGCACTGTACTCAAGCCAAGATTCCCAGGTGCGGCCCTATGTGTGTGACTGGCTATGGGGTGACTGTTCATCTTTTATCAATCATGGCTAATTACTCACAACCCTGATGACAACATTCCATACAGTCTTCTAGCCATGACACACACACACACACACACACACACACACACACACACACACACTATTACAAGACTGCCAGCGTTAACCTCTGACATGCATATACACGTTTTATCATACACATCTTTATACCGTGAGGCACATGGCTCAACAGTGGACCTTGTGCACACAAACAGTAAGAGTTTTCCACTACGACAAGACAAACTACATCACAAACAGCTTGTAATTGGCTGATAAAACCTGAAGTGTTAAGTGGTGGTGCTGTAAGTCCTCCTTAGACAGGTGAGTAATGTAATGAACTGCTACCTCAAGACTGAATGGACAGGGACCATTCAGACAGCTTTTCCAACAAAGCTTTACAGCTTAGCTGACAGATAGCAACATATTAGTGCGTGTATGGGCATCTTAAAAATGTAATTAATAATTATCCCCTGCATTGCCTTCTTATCAATCATGCACCATTTTTCTTTTTGGGTTAAAACTGACCTGGACTCATTTAACTATTTTTAAAACTGTTCATTAACTTTTTTAGACAAATACATCATAATTTTTACAATTGGCCTGACTTACTAGTCACTGGTACACCTCCACCTTTCTGTTATTATTTGAACTTACCACATAGATTCATTGTGTGTTCACACTGCAGTGACAATGCACTGGTGGTGATGTGTTACTTTGGTAAGAGTGAATCAGGTACGACAGTGCTGCTGGACTGAGAATACTTTAGAAATCAAAATTGTCCAATGATCTGCATCCTGCAGGCTGGGTCCAGTTAGCACTGATAAAAGATTAGATGATTACTCTGGAACAATCATTCATTCATTATCTTCCGCTTTATCCTATATTAGGGTCGCGCGGGGGGGGGGGGGGGGGGGGTCCCCGTGACCATCTAGGGGAGAACGTTTCGGGCACTGGGCAGACACACCCAGGACAGGCCGCCAACCTATCGCTGGGCACACACTCACTCACACACACACTCTACATGGGGCAATTTGGAGAACTCAATTGCCTTGAACCATGTTTTTGGACTGTGGGAGGAAACCGGAGAACCCGGAGAAAACCCACGCGGACACTGGGAGAACATGGAAACTCCACCCAGATGGGGATTCAAACCGGGAATCCCTAGCGCTGAGAGGCGAACGTGCTAACCACTAAGCCACCGTGCCGCCCCTGGAACAATCAATTAATTACATTATTGTCTCTGGTCTGCAAGGACGGCGTTAAACATGTACAATAAAATACACAGTAAGCGTATACTGTTAAAACGACAATTAACCACACCACTACCACTACATAGTTGAGAATCACCCAACAACCAAAAAATGTTACCTTCTCTGTAATTGTCTTGTATGGGTAATGGTCATTAGAGAATTGATTTCATTAAATGACTTTAAATATTTGGACTTGCTTGACTTTCACTATGTTATCCTTAAATTTCATCTTAAACACTTGCATTCCATACAATTTATGAACATCACGGGCTATATAAAAGTCTATCATTATCGTAATGAAATAATTGAGCAATAAAGTGTCTTGCTTTATAGGCACGCAGACAGAACGACACCTGTATGTATAGCCCCAGTGCCCCCAACCACATCATTTCGAACAAGCAGTAACAAGAGCATTTACTGTAAACCTCACTTGACTTCTTTTTGACTCAAACCATCGCTTCTTTTAAGTCAGCTGTCAACAAGAGACATTAGATTGTGGTTGGACTGAGACCGCACCTGTGGTTAACCCTGAGGGCTACAGTAGGGTAAGAGCAGGTATGTGTATAAGTGAGAGGGGAATCATGTGTAATTATGGGCTGCAATATTTACTGCTATATCATCAACACCCATAGACAGAGCCTCACTAGAGGCAGTAGTGATTGAGGCAGTCCATGAAATAAGCCCTAAAGCGGGGCTGCTCAAAAAGATGAGCCCTGATTTAAAGACGTTACAAAATGCAATTAACTCAACTATTATAAAACATTAGTTTCCAGGGGTACACATCACTAAGCCAGATGTTTTTAAAAATCTTTAAAAACACTTGTTTTGTAAAAGTTAGTACATTTCGGTCAAGAAAAAATAAAGATGACAACAACAACAGATTTTATGATATAGTTGGTGTTTTGTGTCATTTATTATGCTTATTTATAAGAAAAGAAACTAACTAATGCTTTTGTTCCATTTTCCCTTTACTTCTGCACTGCAAAACACATGTTTTATAGAAAAAATCTACTTGAACTGTTTCTTTTGCACACAAGATTTCAGTGCAGTACATTGCAACTGTTTGCACCAATCTGCTGCTTATTAAGTAAAAGCACTGTTGCATAACTGCATGATTAGTTAGAATGAATGGATGTCAAGAGTGTATATGTTGTATATTTCATCTATGTTCATCTATGTTTTATCTACTGTATGTACAGCAAAGTATGCATGCGAACATGTGTACCTATTGTACACTTATTGAAAGGCTTGTATATGAATAGTGTACCTCCTTCATATTATAATTTCTGAGCACAATAATTTGTGATCAAAGAGAAACAGTCATTTGATTCTTCTATGTCCCTGGAAATGTTGTTAATTGACAATAAAGAAGCCTTGAATCCTTATATACCATACTCGTGCACTCAAGACCAAGACCATTTGGTTCTTCATGCACTGTTACAACCCTTCATACTGACATTTGATGATAAGGATTGCAAAAAAGAAAAAGTTTTATTTGGGTGATGGATCTTTATCAGCACTACCATGGCATAGCAGTGCGTCGAACCCTATGTTTATTAAGTGTATTATATATATTACAAACTTCTACCATAGTGATCCCCTTTGTATATGTAAAATGAAACAGTACTGTTAGGTGGGGGGTATGGGGGTGAACCCAAATGTCTGACAGTCAGTTAGAGAATAATTGTAAAAACCCCTTTTTATTTAAGGTTTCCCCTCTTTCTTTCATTATTTTCCCCTTTGCATACTTTCCTTCTTTCTTGTACAGGTCTAATATCATGCTTTTTTCACCTTATGTTTTAAATCCAGTTTAGGAACATCTAATTAAAATGTGATGGCTTATAAGAAGCCAAAACATAGAGTGCACACAATCATTAGCGTGCATCAGAATATATGATACTGGTACTATATTGGAAAAGCAAAAAAAAATATTTGTACTTCAGCTTGATTATATTTTTAAAACAGCATTAGATTTCAAAAGTATAAATGAAAAAAAAAACTTGTTTCAGTTTAAACTGAAACCATTTCAAAGCAGCACAGTACCCTGCTCTAGTTTCTGTTCTGGGCACATGTAACTGGTTTAAGCTGTACAAATATGTTAGACATGCTGAAAATCTAGGATGTAAATGATATCAGCACTGCCGCAATCATCTTATTTCTCACCTTTTTTAATTTTAAACAGCAGCCTTCACTCATCAGGACATTCTTTCCACATAGTTTTAAAGTGCGTCTGTGAGTTCAGGTGAAAATAAGCTTTGTATGTATAAGAAAGTAGCTTGGAAACAGTTGCTGGACTAAATTACTTGTAGTCAACCTTCAGCACCCTGGTCTTAAAAGTCTACTTTTCCTGTGAATGTCCAGGATCACAGCCGTCGCCTGAAGCTGAACGGAAAGGCTGGCAGAGAACTGTGAGACGCCTGATCTTGAGGCCTCTCCCTTCACCTAACCACAGCAATCACTCAGCCCAGTAGAAGGAATGCAGAAGCCAACCCACATTGCCGGCCAGCGGCATGAACTATTTGTCTGATTCGCATAATGGACATTTAAAAGGCTAGAAGAGTAAGAACTGAGACTGAATGCTCCAACCAAATCCCAGCATTGCGATCTCATACATTTAGAAAACAGCAGTCGGTTCTTGAATGATTTAATCTTGTCCTTTGTTTCTCATGAGGATTTGATTTCCTATCCACCGAACTAGGTCAACCAAATGTGTGCACACGGCCCTGCAAGCATGCTAAATTTTAGCATGCTACAATATTTTCCACAGGACTTTTAAACCTATGGTATGGGCATATTTTTTTGCCCACGGCTAGCCTTTTATTCACAGTTATTCTGCGAGACTCTAAAATGCTAGATTCTGCTGTTTTTTTTTCAGCAAAATTACCATTGTGCTGTATATCATTAATGTTCTTAGATATTTCTGCCAAAGTTCATATAGCCTTGTTACCATTCAGAAAACCAGATATATTTCTCACACTTAACCACAAGTGCAAAAACGATGGACAGTATTTTCCCTTCAAGGTTGATTAATAACAGTGGTTTTTTTCCTGCCAACTCAGCCCAATTTCTTCACTCTTGCATATGCTGACTGAGTTTTGATAAAGCTTTAACCACTCCCAATAAGACAACTTTATTACCCAGACCAATTAAAACACCATTAGTAACTAAGTATGCACACTGTAGCCTTGCATTAGTCTTTCTGTTCATTCTGTGACTAACAGCTTTGACCGTTCACTAAGCAGCTATCATCTGTCTAATATCCAATTAGTAGTTTACTTTGTAATAAAATGAAACAATATATCCAGTTGATTTCATTATTTCTAACATTGTTCGTATTTTTAATTTTATTTTTCTTAAACAAATTAAAACACTTTAGAAAAATAAGAGGCAAACCATTTCATGACTTCATGAGTGCTTTTAGCAATTACAAGCGCTGAAGTTGTAACCGATTCTGTTGCTCCACTGTCTAGAACAGTGCCTTTCAAAGTGATCATGCATGCTTTTAATAATTAAACATTACATAGTGCAGAAGTTTTCTGATTATTTATTGCACTTCTAAAACTCTCAAAGCACTTTTTTGTTACGTGTGTGTGTATGATTATCTACTATTCCATTACACCACAATGGTGCTTTAGTTAAATTAAGATCGAGTGGTTATGGAGGCGGGCGGCACGGTGGCTTAGTGGTTAGCACGGTCGCCTCTTAGCGCTAGGGATTCCTGGTTCGAATCCCAATCTGGGTGGAGTTACCATGTTCTCCCCTTGTCCGCATGGGTTTCCTCTGGATTCTCCGGTTTCCTCCCACAGTCCAAAAACATGGATAAAGTCAATTGAATTCTCCAAATTGCCCCATACAGAGTGTGTTTGTGCTCGTGGGTGTGTGCCCAGCGATGGATTGGCGCCCTGCCCTGGGTGTATCTGCCCAGCGCCCGAGTCGCTCTCCCCTGGATGGGCATGGGAACCCCCCACGATCCTAGTAGAGGATAAAGCAGAAGATTATGGATGGATGGATGGATGGTTGTGGAGGCCACTGGAGAGTAAAGTAGACTTAAATTCTTAATAAAAAAAATATATTATTTTATAGCTTAGGGACATGCCATGTTACCCTGCTAAATAAGCCAATAGAAGATATGGCCAACAATGTGGCAGAAAAAGAAGTGTATCAGATCATCCAAAATATTCAGGTATGCTGTGTGGATTTTAAATGATGTTCATTGATTTATTAAGTGGCCTAGAAAATATACCCCATCATTGTACCACCACTAGCCAAAACTATTGATGCAAGACAAAACTTACTTAATAAGCTTATCACTATTTGTTAATATAGTAAAAAGTACTAAACTACTCTTAAGTCCCTTTAAATGACTGGTAAAGTTCATATTTAGTTGGATCAGAAGGAGAAGTATTTACTACTATCTCATAAATCTTTTTTGCCTATGATGAAATAGACCATATGTTAAACTCAACCTCTAAATCACTTTAATGGCCAAACTGGCAATGAAGCCTGCTCAGTTGTTGCTCATAACATTTTTGTATTTAACGTATTCACACAATATTTTATGTGCTGATTATTTTGTCTACTATATATTAACATTGTTGGTCATGGCTTCTGCTGTAACCCTCAATATATCCATCAGCATCAAGACAAGAGCAACATCTTGCAATTCTGCAGAAGGTGGTTGGTGAAAGTAGACTATAATTTAGTCTTTCATTGAAAGTGGAAAGGTTTTATGAAGGACAGTAAAACAAATAAATAAATAAAATAAAATATAATAATTAAATAAATGAAATGTGAAGGCTGTATGCTTGAACATTCTCACTTGCCCTTTTACAAAAACAAACGGCTGGAGCTGAGAGATTTTAAAATATAACTCAGGGCCATAAACTGCGCAAAAGAATTAACTGTGGTGAATCATTACAGCACTACAGAGGATGTTCATGCTGTTTTTGTGCGACCCGATATATGTCAAAATCATACAGAGTTAAGGCTCATAGAAGCAATTAATCATTACCAATACAGCTCTGTGTTCAAATACACAATTCTGAAGACCTCTATTCATAAATTTACATGTAAATTCTTTTCCTGCATACGTCCTGTACAATTGTACTATTCTATTGTGCACTTATTTTCGCAACAGATTTTGGATTTTTAAAGCCAAAACAGTTATAAACAAGAGAAAAAATAAAAATAAGAAAATAATCAACAAATGAGCACCTGACAGAACTGACATTGCAAGACTGGCACTAACTGTGCTGAGACATGAGGGAAAACCTCATGTCCAAGCAAGCTAATTCAACCTTGAGGAACAGACTGCTTGCTCCGGGAAGTGGAGAGCGTTGAAGTTATATGATGCAACTGTAACTCAAATTACTTTGCACCACTTTCATTTTGTACCATTACAGTCAGAACCAGGACCATCCATGACCACACGCAGTGAGATGTATAATAACATAAAAAAAGTGAGCTCATGAAAATGCCAGCTTCAGAACAATGGCCACAAGGTGCAAACACACCTGCATCTATGAAAAAAATAATGCATGATAATTAATAATGCTTAATAATTATGATGATTGATACTTACTTTGCTATGTAATGGAAACTGGAATGTTACAATAAAAAAGAAGTATACTTTGAAATTGAAACAAGTTGGAGAAGACCCAGTACCCAATATAACACCTTAAATAATTTAGTGAGTAATAATCTCAAGTCATTTTGTTAAAAAAATGGTGTGAATTGGAATGTCAAACCTCAATAAGGACTTCTTGACCTTACAAGCCATAACCAAGTTCTTTGCAGCACAAATTTTTACTTTCCAATTTATTACTGACATTAGCTCATTGTGTAAAATCATTTACAAAAATGAAATAATTAGCTAGAAATGTGGCATTCTTTCCTATTCATGCCTATACTGCTTTTCAATCAAACATAAAAGAGTGAGAAGTCAAATAAATAAATTAAATTAATTATAAACAATCACTGTGAGGTTCCATAAAAGCGAAAATCATACACACAAAAAGTACACAACAATTAAGCACAGGTTATGACAAACAGGACTGACTGTTGATGTACTGAAAACCACAGGAAAGCTTTGAAAAGCTTTAGGAAACACACTAAGTTTTCCTGCCAAGCCACCTGTGCCTAAAGATTTCCTAAATAAATCTCAAAAAGTTAATGTATCTTTGAATATATGGCCTTGCATGTATCCTTTCACACATTTTGCCTTAACAGAATGGAATGTAACCAGTGCAAAGCGCTGCTTTATGTCCTCCATATGGTGTACTGAATTCCCAAAATGCTGAGTGTATACACATTCTACTGGACCAAAGCCTATTTGCTTTCACACCGGCAGATGCTGATCTGAGCCAACATAGGAGATCTGTCCTCTCTGACCTGTGCTGGGTGGTTAATAAGTATTGTCTGGAACTAAGTTAGATAGCTATTAGTTACAATTAGTAGCTATGCCTTTCAAAAGTCATAATGGAAAACAATGCTTACTTCTGTCTGTTATTAATGTTCAATCAATCAATCAGAAATCAATCTCCACAAGGAAAATTTTATTCTTTTTTAAGCAAAGCAAACTTACACTCTTTATCCCATATTATTCCTGAGAGTATCTTGTGTTGTATATTTTGTACACACAAATAATAAATAAATAAATACAATTAAAACACTACATTTAAAACTGCTCATCACTATTCAGATCAGCAGACAGGCTCATTTACTAATAAATTACAAAAAATCCCACTTGTTTATAGTCAACAATTCATTACTTTATTTTCTATGCCATAACTATAGTCATGGTGATGGGTTAGGAATTAAAGTGAGGGTGATTAAGCCCATCCTTGTGGTCATATTAAAAAATGCTTAATGTGGAGATACAGTTATCAATCCATTACAGTTGTCTGCAACTGTTTATTAACATTTTCTAGAGACTAAAATAAGTAGTAATAAGCCCATTTATTCATTCTTTCATTTTACTTATCATATGTAGGGTCATGGAAGCCTATACCACTTGAAAAAATACTGTGGACAGGTCACCAGTGCAACACACATTAACACTGATGGGTAATTTTGTATTTGCAAAACATTCAACAACATGCTTTTGAACTGTGGTAGGAAAACAGAGCTCTTAAATAAAACTTACATGGACACAAGCAGAACATACAAACTTTACACAAACGTAATCTGGTCATCCCAGATCAGGAATTGGACCAACTGTACAACTGTGGTGTATGAACCCAATTAAATTAATAATATTATAAGTGCATACTTGAATTTAAAAGAGTAATTATTTACATTTCTCACACTTAATTTAAATTTATTGTAATCTACCGCAATTTGTAGAAATGTATTATTTGTAAGGACAATAGGGACAATACCTTGCCTTTTGTCATGCTGGAATTAAAAAATGAAGAAGGCGTGGACAGGTGCT
The DNA here is from genome assembly GCA_019802505.1 of Corydoras sp. C115. Lineage (NCBI taxonomy): Eukaryota > Metazoa > Chordata > Actinopteri > Siluriformes > Callichthyidae > Corydoras > Corydoras sp. C115. The sequence goes on from JAFMOC010000002.1 coordinate 5,853,080, forward strand.
AGCAAATGAAAGTTTGCAGGAGGAATAATATAATAGAAATGCAGTGCCATGAAGATAGATTCGCAAGGAAATGTTGCTCCAAAATGAGGCTAATGCCAGGAAGAAGCCTGTGATCTTAGGAACAGGCAGATGTACTTGATAAAACTCATGTGGCTATAGGAATAAATGACACTTTAAATCAGTTTCCCTGCTGTAACAGCAGAATAAGCTAGTAATGCACAATATTGAGTAGTGGTGTGTAGAGACAACTTGAATGATACAATGCAAGGCTGAAAAGGGCAAAAGGAAATTAATAGACAAGGAATAGCGTGTGGTGCTAATGAGCAATAGAAAGTAAAACAGATGTGCTAGAACTTTAGTCAAATAACAAATCTGCTTTGCAGTAATACATGATGGACCATTCAGTGATAGAATCCAAACGTAGCCAAATTACCATGAATAGTAATGTGATAAGATCTGAGGTTCTGGCAAGTGCCATCCGATGCATTGTTTAACTTCAATGTATAACCCACTGTCTAGTCTTTTATCTTTTGTCATTTGACAGGGCTCATGTGCTTTCACTGGAATATTTAAAGGGAGTTATTACATCTTTTTTTAGAATAAGTAACATTCACAATTAGCCCGTTCTGGAGGGCAGTATTAGTTAATTTTGGCCCAAAGAATATTGTCCGATTTATCTCACAATCAATTTATCGAAAGAAGTTTATGTTTTGCAAGAGCCAAACAAATTTCAAACTGAAACAAGTTACACAGCTGATGGAGATTCAACACATGCCAAGTTCTTGGAAAAACACAGGGCCCTAGAGATTGATGCTTCATGTATTATTGAATAAGTTCAAAGAAAAAAAATAAAAGAGTCAGTTTATAAGCAGACTTCATGTCGTGCTTTGTCACCTATTATGTTGTTCAGGCCGAAGATTTAAGTTCAGATCAGAGGAGGTGCAAGTGGAAAAAATATGGCCTGTAAAGCCCAGAGCAGTCATACAGTCCAAAATAAATATATCACACTGCTCATATTCAATCACTGAAAACCAGCTTTGCAGAGCAGAAGAAAACGATTCATTTTAGTGCTGCAATGGTTAAAGGGATATAATTAATGACAGAAGGAGAGCATGTGTATATATGTGTGCTTGAACCTTTGTGTATTATTTGGTGGGCGTGTATGTTTCTCAGCACCAAATGTAGGTCAGCCAGGTGGGCTCAGAGTGAAGACAGCTGGAGGTTAGACTGTTGTTGCTGCTGTTGCTCTGGTGAGATCAACCAACCACCCTTTTTCACAAAAACCCATTTACATCGACATAATGCTTTGTCTGGCTTTAAAATAGAAAAACAAATACTATCAGCCACAATCAAAGGCTTTGCAGTTGTGTGAATCCTGCGCCACAAACAGTGTATTTCATTTGACCTGCTTCCGATGTATGGTTTCAATCACCACTCACTCTTTAATCAAATCAGGAAGCTTATGGGTTTGGAGATTACCGGATCATTAGTTGAAGGGAACAAAAGGATAAAAGCAAAGGATTGCTAAATCAGAGGGACAAATGCTTCTTGTTTTAGCTTTGCCATGCTTGCCATTATGGCAACTGGTGAAAATTAAAAATTGCTTCTGGTATTGGAATGATCATGGAACTTTACTGATCACTGCACAATAAACACAGCATGAATGTGCTCAGTGACTCAGAAAGAATCCTTATTTGATATGCCTGGCTGTTTTTTTTTTCCCAGACACACCAACTCTAACAATGATGACAAAAAAAGTATGTCATGTTTTTTTTTAAAAGAGAGCTTTTGCTTCAATTAAGACAAGCAAGGAAAGAGTATGCAAACAACCTAGACTGTCTAAAGCATTAATCAGATTCTTTGTTGACTGGTTTAATAAGAGAGCATGTAATGTGGTTTTAAACCTTGATGTTGCCGGCTACATCAGCTGCACATGTTGTGGTTTGCGACGCAGTGTTTGGGTATAGACCAGACAGGTCCTGTTTCATTTCTGTCCTGGGGAGGGGGGAAGCCTGCCCTGCTACTCCAAGGAGGCTTGTATAAAGTGCACTCCTATAATGAGGTAATCCCTCAAAGAAAACAGTATTTCAGTTCCAGAGAGACCAAGCCGAGGTTCTTAACCGCATCAGTAAGCGTGAAAACGATATAGTGTGCATGAATACTGTGCAGAAGGAAATCTTATCCGAAATCACACCTACATATAAAGTTAGCCAAAGCTTTTTTACCAATACATTTTATTGTCTTGCCTCCAGACCAAAAGACAAAGAGTTCTGTCAAAAAGAAGAACTGAAGTCTGTAGGCGGGGAAATGGATAAAGCACTTACAGCCCCAAAGGATTCTCAGTGTCAAATCTGGTTTGCAACGCAGCACGATCCGAAGACCCCCCCCCCCACAAAGTAGAATATACTGCCTGGTGTTAGTTAGGAGAAAAGCCCCAAGTCAAGTCCAACAATTAAAGTCACACAAGCAGGAAAAAAGTGTGAAAGAAGGACCAGCTGTATGAAAGTGTGATCTATGTACACACAGTATAAGCAAAACCCAACGGACTTGGATGTTTTTCAGCACATGGCTGCTTCCTCCACCGTACCAACAAATTCTGTATTCACACTTAGACATATGAAAGCCAGACCTTGCTTGAATAAAAATCATTGTAGGCCGCTGGATCTGACAGCCAGCAAGAAGCATACACAGGCAGCACATAAACCCTCACATGTGCAACTTCCTAGCAGAAGCACTTATGCTACTGATACACAAACAGTAACTGGCCTTTCACTTAAGAGTCACTTTGCACAGGGGAAACATACATACATTCTTATGTGAAGAACAGCATTTACAGAGGCAGTCTATAAGAAAAGCTGTAGTTATAACATAATGACCAGTGTCATCTCTGCATATTTAAACATACCTTATGAGGTCTTCCACACTTAACATGCAGCTAAAATGTACAAATTATTCCCCCACAGAGTCAATGAAAAAATAGTCACAACAGTATGCAAATTATAAGTCACAAACTTGAATCAAGATAAACATTTGGGTAAAGACTCATTTTAGGATTGAAGTCTTTGGAAATGCAAAACAAAAAATATGTAAAATGTATTTAATTATGAAAGTCATAATTTATGGAGGGTGGCATGGTGGCTTAGTGGTTAGCACGTTCGCCTCTCAGCGCTGGGAATTCCCGGTTCGAATCCCAATCTGGGTGGAGTTTCCATGTGCTCCCCGTGTCTGCGTGGGTTTTCTCCCGGTTCTCCGGTTTCCTCCCACAGTCCAAAAACATGGATTAAGGTCAAATGAATTCGCCAAATTGTCCCATACAGAGTGTGTTTGTGTGAGTGAAGGAGTGTGCCCAGGGATAGATTGGCGCCCTGTCCTGGGTGTATTTGCCCAGTGCCCGAGACATTCTGTCATGGAAGGGCATGGGAAACCCCCCCGTGACCCTAATAGAGGATAAAGCAGAAGATAATGGATTGATGGATAATGTATGGATGCATTTATGTTCTTACTTAATATATTGTGGGATGGTGGCATGGTTACTTAGTGGTTAGCACGTTCGCCTCTCAGCGCTAGGGATTCCCGGTTCGAATCCCCATCTGGGTGGAGTTTCCATGTTCTCCCCGTGTCTGAGTGGGTTTCCTCCGGGTTCTCCAGTTTCCTCCCACAGTCCAAAAACCCTGTCCAGGGTGTATCTAACCAGCACTCGAGACTTTCTGCCCTCGATGGGCATAGCAGAGGATAAAGCGGAAGATAATGGATGGATATTTTGGGACGTTATAATTTTATCAAGACATCAGAGATACAATAAATATCTTCCCAATTTCCCCATTTGGAAACATAAGTACATTTTTGCAGGTGTTTTAATAATTATTGTACAAACAAACAGACAGATCCTAATTTAGGTAACTCTCAAACTCTCAGGGAGTAACTTCAATTTTTAAATAGTGTGGAGCACCTTCCTTTAAATATCTTCACAGAATAAGTTAAGTTTTTAATAGTACGCAATAGAAAAGAGATTACGTGTAAAACATGAAAAAGGCTATGAATTATGCAGCACAGGTTCGTATCTGAAACATTTTCAGTCGAATAAACACAAGGATGTTTAAAAAGTCAATTGCCAACAGAGTTGTAATTAAATCCAGCACACATAAAGACCCTGGAAAGAAAACATTCACACAAACACAAACGTTAACACTTAAGGGCAGCGCTGGCATTGAACATGTGTAACTTTTTTCATCTAAAGCATCTCATGCTGTGGGAAGTATGAACATGATGCTGTAAGGATGCACGGCAGTACCAGCATACATGTGTTTAAATGTACATTCTAAAATATTTTTTAATCAACTCATCTAAACTTGTGATGCAGGAATTGAGAAGTACAATAAGTGGAATGTCCATGTTTTATGAAAAATGCCAAATAAATACAGTCAAATGCAAAGGTTTGGAAACTATGTTTAAAGCAGAATGTTTTGTAGGGTGAATTTTCAAATAGGTTGTTTACCTACTAATAATGTTTTTAAATGTATGTTTTTTACTAAGTAGTAACTTTACATTAAATTATGCATGTTTAATGTAGGCTGTGTTTTAAATGTTTTTAAACTACCATCTTAATAGTACATTAATTCCTAATTTTATGGTATATTTTGACATGCTATAGTACCTTTAAAACAATTTAGAATGTGAATATACACAAACATAACACAGCATTGAACTTGTATTTTTGTCAGATTGTGGACAATATGGGCTAGATTGTTAGCAGACCAACTAGCTAATTGCTAATAAGGCAAAACATTGATTGACACCAGAATTCATTTTTGATTACCCAGCTGTCAACTTCTAATTTAACAGCATGATTACATATGTTCTTTTAGGACCGAATATTTCGAATACTTTTTGAATACTTTCACCAAAATAGTTATTTAAAGGCTTAAATAGCATTGTGTGTGTGTGTGTGTGTTTGCATCCCTTTTTTGAAAATGTTTGGTTAAAAGGTCCATTATTACCTACTTGACCTACACTGTTAGCCTTGACTATGTAAAATTTATTTTACAGGTGTGTTGTACAGTGCATTGCAGCTTAGCACCTCCTGGTTCACAGTTGGCCTAAGCCCAGTAAAAGTATCCAAAAAGAATTGAAGAGAAGGGAAATGTGGAAGTAGCACCTGGGAATAGACCCCCCACTGTGGCCTGTGGCTCAGACGTTGCTCTGCTGTCTGTTGTGCTTGGCTGGGGGGCCTGCTCTGGGATCCCAGGCTTCTCATTTTACGAGGAGAGATCCTGCAGACGAGCAAACCTTTCCAGCACACCAGCAGTAAAGCAAGCATATCTAAACATGACATGTAGTATCTCCCCAGAGATTGTGTGGAGGTCTACACAAATGTGTAAGTTGGAATGTGTGGTTTGTGTATCGATGTTCCATGTCACGAACACTGCACAGCTCTAAATCTTTGTGTATTCTTTGTGTTTATGTGTTTGCACATATGTCTGAGACTAATTTGTATTTTATCTTTGGCACTTCGTAAGACAGCTAAACTGACGCTGACCAACACTGGCTCAATTAAGCACCAGAAATTTTAAAATATTCAAATAAAACTATACTATGCGAAAAACACTTGAAAAGTTTGTATATGATTAATTTACTTAAGACTTAAAAAGTAGCTAACTATAAAACTTGTTTCAGAATCAAAATTTTCATATATAAAGGATTTGAATAAATACAGACCCATTAAAAATTGTTCAAAAATACAAACTTGTCCAAATGTAAATTTTAACATGCATCATTTTCTATGAAAAAAAAAGGTTTTTCTGCCTTTCTGACAGATGTGTAGTATTTAGTGGTTTTATAAGTTATATCCAAACTCATTCATTCATTCATTCATTATCTTCCACTTTCTCCTATATTGGGGTCGCGGGGGGGGTTGCCCATCCAGGGGAGAACGTTTCGGGCGCTGGGCAGATACACCCAGGACAGGGCGCCAATCTATTGCTGGGCACACACTTACTCACACACGGGGCAATTTGTAGAACTCAATTGACTTGATCCATGTTTTTGGACTGTGGGAGGAAACCGGAGAACCCGGAGGAAACCCACGCGGTCACGGGGAGAACATGGAAACTCCACCCAGATGGGGATTCGTACCGGGAATCCCTAGCGCTGAGAGGCAAACGTGCTAACCACTAAGCCACCATGCCGCCCCTTATATCCAAACTGTTTAATATAAATTAAAACCACAAATTGTCCTTTACAACTAAACAATGCAGCCAAATGACAATTTACTGTCTTTATTTTACTTAACAGCATTTATTGGGATTATAAAATGAAGCCCATGCAGGCAATGGGAAGGGCTGCAGACTAGGCACAAATACTGGAAACTAAATCTTAATTCTTCTTGAGTGATAAAGTGATCTATTTTGCCTGCTGTATTTACACACAGTAATTTTTCTTCCACCTTTAACCCATCCATTAAACACACACACATATTCACACATAGGTAAAGTGAGCACATGTGCCTGGAGCGGTGGGCAGCCTTGTATACAGTGCCCAGGGAGCAATTTGGGATAGGTGCATTTCAGCCATTGTACTCGGTGGGACCAGAAATCTAAAAATAACAATCTACAATACAATATCACACAAAATACCATTCTGTACGTTCTGCCCCAAAACGCTACTGATCCATTTAAAAACCTTATTCATGTTTAAATGCCTGAGAAATTTACTATTTATGTGTTTGCTTTTGGACGAAATTGGTTGAATTTAAATTTCACTCATTCCTGCCCTACCAATACAAATTCAGAAGATGAATGTCTGGGGTAATTTAAAATATTTTTGCAAACTTACTTTACGCCAAAGATTTTAAATGCTGCCAAAAAGGCAATTTCTTTTTCTTGAATGCTTACATTGCTAATTAAACCTTTATCTTTAGCTAATTCTTTAAGAAAAACGTGATAATTTTTGGTCATAGCCTTTGTGTATGTTTTTGTGTAATTTCGTTACAGAGAAGATTGGTCCATGTAATTTATTTTCTTCTGCTCTCTCTCTCTCTCTCTCTCTCTCTCTCCATTTTATCTTTAAGTGGTAATCAGTCTAACAAGTTTTAGTCAAGTCACTGACTACAGCACACTGATTGCAGGTAAACATAGCGTGATAAGCACTAACATTGGCCTCACTTATCCTCACACAGACACCAAGCAGCTGGAATATAATGGCCACACACAGTTTATAAGTTAACAGGTCTCAAATTTCTTTTTAATTAACAAAGACTTTAAAAGGACAATGTTAGTAATCTTTTAAGGTAGTTTTATTTTTCGATGAGCAAATGCTAACACCAGAACTGTGATGCATCAAGTAGCACTGTGACCATATCTGTAATTAGGAGGAAAAAAATACATATGCATATAATATATAATATATTTTTTTAAAATTTAACCATACTATTTACTGGTGTCTACAGCAAAACTGTAAAGAGACAAAATATGAATTTTTAATGATATAAGATTGTAATTATAACTAAAACAATGCAGCCCTAATTCCACCGCCACATGTTGCTGTTAATAAAAATTGGTGACGGGACACCAACGAAAATGGGGAACAAACAGAACAAAAGAACCACAAAAAAAATCATTGACAAACCCAAAATCACCCAAGTGAGATAATGAGGACCGACAACGAGGGACAGGGCAGCAGGTGCTCATGACACACGGCAGGTGCTTAGTTGTAATTTAGCACGTTGGCCTCTCAGCACATGTTGCTGTTAAAGGGATTTCCGGTTCGAAAATCCCCATCTGGGTGGAGTTTTCCATGTTTCTCAGCACTAGGGATTCCCGAATCGAACGGTGGTTCGAATCCCCCCCGTGTCTGCGTGGGTTTCCTCCGGGTTCTCTGGTTTCCTCCCACAGTCCAAAAACATGGATCAAGTGAATTGAGTTCCTCAAAATTGCCCCATATAGAGTGTGTCTGTTTGAGTGAGTGTGTGCCCAGCGATGGATTGGCGCCCTGTCCTGGGTGTATCTGCCCAGCGCCCGAAATGTTCTCCCCATTGATGGGCATGGGGAACCCCCCCGCGACCCTAATATAGGATAAAGCGGAAGATAATGAATGAATGAATGAATCAATAAAGCTTATGCCTTAAAAAAGATGTTATTATTTACAAGCTTACTCATAAGTCATTAACACTTAACCACTACATGCAAATTCACTATTTATTTGCCTAATATTTGCTAACATTTAAAGCTGCAAAGCTTTTTGCTTAGGAGTGTAAGTAAATTCACACAAATTCAATATAATGAAAAGGGTATACTGGGATGCGCTTTCTCTTCTATGCAAGTGTTTTTTCTGTCCAGTGGCCAAAGCGGTATAAAATCAAACACCTAGACATACACTTGAAACAATGTATGTTTTTTAACTTCAAATCGCTTGTTAATCATGACTGTGCCATAAGCCATGTGCAAAAAGCAAGGTCAGTAAGTCATATATCTAGTGTGACCTGCAGAGTGCCCTGACCTTACTCCCATCACACACTAGAACTAGAACTGGGACTGTGAGCTAGGCCATCTTGTCCAACATCAGTGTCTGACCTCACAAATGCTTTTCTGGATGGACACTCCAAAACCTTGTAGAAAGACTGTCAAAAAGAATGGATGTTGTTAAAGCTGCAAAGGTCTAACTTTAAATAGGATGTTGTAAATGCTCCCTTTGGTGTAATGTGTAGGTGTCCTAAAACTTTTGTTTACATAGTGCAAACATATATTTGTTTTGTTTTCTGAGTTTCACATGCTGCCTGGTTCATGTGGAAAACTTTTAAAAGACAATAAAATGTTAAGGTAAGTAGTAAAACATTTTGGAGTGTATATGCTCAATTGGGATCAATTAGGTCAATAGGATAAGGTTATTTATTAGTTTTACAACTGCATATTTTCCCAGGATTTTTATTGGGTGCTGATTTTTTAAAAATCTTGACCATAACAATTGCCTGTGGAATTGTGCCAAGCTAGAGGAGCAGGTCCCCAAAAAGGCCTCAGTGTCATCATCCTAATACTGAAGGAGTCTTCTGCACTGGCCAAGTCTTTTATATGGTGAATAAAAAAATTAAGGCTTTGTGGTACCTCAGAATATGCATTTACTAACATAAGTATCCTATTAGAGTTAATTAGATGTAGGATGTGGGGATCAATTAGGTGGTAACATGGTAAATTTTACACCAATAATTAATTAATTACACTTAATAATTGACATAGCACACTGGTCTTTTGAAATCACAAGCGAGACCAACAGTTGGCCTTTATTATGTTATTTCATGACTTTGTAACAAACTGCAATGCTTAGAGTACAATTAGTTTTGGGTTCACCATACAGTTAATATAAAACCACACTTTAAGCTCTTCTTATTTGTTCAAAGGCTAAAGGATAGTCAGTTGAAAGAATGTATAGAGTAAAAACTACTCTACTGACAAGGTGGATTCATATAAAAGTGATAAACACAGTTATGGGGAGGATCAAATGCCAATGGCAATTAAGGGGAGAGTTAGCGAAGCAGGTGAGGTAATATAATTCACCTTTGGTTTGACTGGGTTAATTGCCTGTGCATCTGTGCTGAGTCAAAGGAGGAAATGGGTAGAGGATCAGGGGATACAGGGCTGCCATGGAAAGGAGGGGGGGTGGGTCAAGCTGTTGAAAAGCTGTGTTTGTTTGATGGTTCTCGGGGTACAGTATGCTGAACGTTTTAAATTAAACATGTGTTTGGGTCTGGTAAATCCTGTCTCCAGTCCTCATTTTGCCATGGCTTGCTACATTGTAAAGTTTTGCTCAACAACAGAGGTAAAACGTTTCATTTTAGCCCTGCACCTTCAAACGAAAACAGCATCTGTAATGAGGCAATATATATATATATATATATACCCACTATGATCACATGATTTATAATGTTTCTTTAGTGCTTTGTGGGAGAAGGTTCTGTTTTTTATACTGTGTCTGTTGAAACCAACCTTCATTAAATGTACTAGTTACTTTAGGAATACCATGATAAACAATAAACTTAATACACATATTTTTATAATCTGTGTTTACAATGCCCTTGCATTTTACAACTGTTCATTTATTTCTAATATACTGTATTCTGTCGGGTTTTAATACTGTTAATAGAGCATTACAATGCAGGAATGATAACAAAATTACTTATAAATGGTATTGGGACTCAGCTTTTAATCACGTTTCATTTCTCATCTTCCTATTGTAGCTGCAAATAGGGCGGCACGGTAGCTTTGTGGTTAGCATATTCGCCTCTCAGCACTAGGGATTCCCGGTTTGAATCCCAATCTGGGTGGAGTTTCCATGTACTCCCCATGTCCGCGTGGGTTTCCTCCGGGTTCTCCGGTCTCCCACAGTCCAAAAACATGGATCAAGGTCAATTGAATTCTCCAAAACACACACACACAAACACACACACACACACACAGTGTGTTTGTGTGTCTGTCTGTGTGAGTGGGTGTGTGCCCAGCGATATATTGGCGCCCTGTCCTGGGTGTATAACATCAACCTTTCTTAACAGACATGAATTCTGCTTTGTGAAAAACTCAGCTATCCAAATGCTAGGATACAAAAAACTCAATTAAAAGATTACAACCAAAAACCTACTAGCATGCATGTTTTGCCACAAAAGCATGTGCTATTGATACATACTGCATTTCACTGGCTCTGTACTTGTTTATTCTGCTTAATGACTATAAAGTTGAATCTAATAATAATCTAATAATAATGAATGTGCCCAGAGATAGATTGGCGCCTTGTCTTGGGTGTATCTGCTCAGCGCCCGAAACGTTCTCCCCTGGATGGACATGGGGAACCCCACCGTGACCCTAATATAGGATAAAGCGGAAGATAATGGATGGATGGATAATAATGAATGAAAACCCACTTTGGGCCGATATCCAACCAGCAACTGCATCACCAACCTCTAAGAGATAAACTTTCAAACCTTGTGTTCACATGTTGATAATAATAATAATAATAATAATAATAATAATAATAATAATAATAATAAAATCATAAATATAAAGTGTAACAGTAATTTTTTTTCCCTTTTGTATAATTTTTGGGACAAAGTTATTCTGTACCTTAAAAACGTTGATGGAGAAAAAACTTTTTTTTTTTTGGGGGATTTTTTGGATTTAAATGCCAAAAGTTAAAAACAAGTGTTAAATCTAACTTAAAAAAAAAGCAGTAGAAACCCAAAAGAAACTAATGATAAACAATACTTGTTACATGATTAACTAAACCAGGGTTTGGTGGATTGCCTACAGAGTGTCTGTAGTTGAAATTATGTGGACCAAAAAATATGCCCAATCCTATTAGCATTATTTCATTATTGCTCTTACTGTTGACACGCCAGCTTACCCTAGGTCAGTTTTAAAATGAGTTAAAAATGTGACCTATTACACAGCTGGCAAATAAGTACTCTGTAAGAGCATGTCTGTAGAGATTATGTTGCATAATGCTTGATTTAACCCATGTTGGCAATGTGGCTAAAGTAGTAGGCTTCAGAAATTAAAAGGGCTTGCTGACAGACTTTTTACCATGTGGAACACATCACCTGAAACTGAACAGATTTGCATGAGAGACAGCAGAACTCAGTTTGTAGTAGCGGCGCTCAGTATGCAGAGACACTCCAGATGCCACAGTGAGAATGTATTTACACAGTATCTGGTGTAGCTGATGTGGAGCAGCAGATCTAGAGGAATAATTATGTTGCACTTACTGCACTGCACTTAGGATGCTAGGAAAAGTTGTACATCTGAGGTTTTTGAAGTCTCTATTAGACCTTAACATCAGGGTGGAACTGTTGCATTGATGTATGTATTGGTCAAAGAACAAATCTGTTAAAGAAGCTCACAGTGATCCCAGTTCCATCACATTTCTGAAAGATTTTGGGTAGTACCTCTGAGAATGTAGTTCTGGTAGTTCTGGTCTGCCTCAGCTCCCACTTTAATGAGACAGGTGAGTCCCTCAGCCACCACGAACTCGTGCACAAGGTCTTTGTCATCCTGAAAAGGAAGCAGGGAAATGAATGCTTTGGAAATCTTTACTTAACAAAAATATGTAGAATATGCAGAAACACTGGTAATATGAAAAACAGTCCTTTAGGCTTTATGCTACTTTTTCCAATTGTGTTTTAGTCTGCAGGTCCATGCAGTTTCACTACATCACAACATTGATTCATTAGTTATACAGTATATGACCTTCACAAAAAGTCCAAAGTGCACAGTCTACTCCACACTTCATTTCCTACAACCATGGTAACCCTAAGTGTTTGGGGTTTGGGGACTGCCGGTTGCCAAGCACGACTCGGCTCCTGCTTTTGCCCCAAGTGCTCATTAAATACACTGAATAAGAGCTGCAAAGACAATTTTTTCCTGTTGGCTTTAGTCACACACACAGACATAGAGAGAAAAAAAGAAACATCCATATGTCAGCAACCAGCAGACCCATAGTCTGGACATATTTTGTTAAATCTCTGATTACACTCTCAGTTTCTCTGGATGCACCATGCTATGCACAGAATGAAAGAGCTATCCAGCAATATCCAATATTTTTCAAGCTTGGACAATTTTGAGGACCCGCCTAATGTCTGATGTAGAAATAATTAGAGGGTTTGTATTTTGGAATCTATTCTGGCCAGTAAAGGCTATAATAACAGGGAATTCCAGCTTAAATGTGTATGGACAAATGCTAGATACAGTTGATAGGACAACAGTGTTTGAACTAAAGTATATGGACACCTGAAGATCGCAGCTGTATATAATTGAGTTATTTCTTTTTAAAATACATCCAAACTAACATTTCAGGTTCATATGTAAAAAGTCTCATAGCATAAAAATATGTGCATGCCTGTTAAACTTAAAGTGGGCATCAACTCTGCATCTGGTGGCTCAGTTCAGAGAAAAACAAATCATATCATAATTGAATCAAATGTTTTAGCAAATTTCATTCCATCCATAAAAGTCTTATGATTTCAATATGAAATGTCATAGTGAGAATGCTGCCCAAGTGGCTTTAACCTCTCCACTCTACTGAAAGATTTGTTCACCATAACTGGGAAATGGATGTCCATTCCTGTGAAATGAAGCATTTCTGGTGCAGAAACTGCTTTAGAAATTACCAACCCTAAATAAAATAAATGACAAATAAAATGTTTCTACAAAGTAGCAAGTGTGTAACATTCTTCATGGAATGCTGCTGCAAAAAGCCCTCTAGCTATGGATGTCGTGTTACTTATTCACTCTACACAATTAGGCTCAGATCCATCTGTGATTTGCTACACCTGTGAATGCATCTGAAGTTTGTTATTGGCCACAATGGGACATTATTGGGACATTACACTTTAAGGGGCACTTCCACATTCAATATGCTGTCACTCTAACCACACCCACATCCTCTCATTCTCCTTCCCCTTCTCTTCCAAATTGGACTCCCTTTTTTCTTTAATTCTCCATTTTATTAGGTTCAGATGTGCCCCATATCGTCGTCTGCTTCCACCTCTTTATATTCGACCAGTGAGGATCTCCATGAAGGAATTTTGGGATACATCTTATCTTCTCGGCCCTCTAAAGCCTCGAGTCGCATGTGCATGAGACGCAGATGCTTGGTGCTGTTCACACAGAAGCCGCTTTCGCTTCCTACGCTCTGATGGAGGAGGAGGGAGTCGCCTCCCCTTGACCCAGTTCTCACACTGCCGGTGTGCGGAGTCATCTAAGTTTTTACTACAGACATTGTTGATCAGCTGATTTTTGTTTGATACTCTTCAGTTTAAACTCTGCTCAGTGCCTATTTTTGTTTAAATAAACGCACACGCCATCTGCACCTTACCTCCTCACCTGTTTACACGCTAGTGTAGCAGACCCACCATGTCTTTTTTTTTACAGTGCACATTGTTTTGCACTGGCTGTCTTTGAGCACATTTTTTATGATCTATTCTGTCACCTGAGGTATGGTTTGGTTTGTAGGGGATCACGTGTGCATATGAGGTATTGTTTAATTCAATGTGTTGTATGTATGATGTGCACATTCCATTAGGTATTTTATATTACTTTTATTGTGTATATGCATTTTGTCATTTTCTGTATGATATGGTTTGGTCCGGCATGTCCACATTATGTAATTAATGTTACACATTTTATTCTGTAACATAACATGCAGAAGGAAATTTATGAGCCTAGTCCAAACCCATATGCTTATATAGGTGTCATTATGAAGCATAGGCACACCTTAATCCCCCACAGCTGTCAACACCTGGGTAATTTAAACATACCAGATGTTTAAACACACACACAATTACCCAACATGTAATCACATCATTTACATGTAAACACATGTAAATATACAGTATATGTAAAAAATACATGTAAAAGTGCACAGGTCCTCTAGTAATGAAGGTAATCAGGAAATTCTGGTCTGTGTTCCCAGTTAATAGGATTGAAAACTGTACAGAGGATGGGATAGAAAGAAAAAAAAGAAATAATCAGGTCAGAGATTATTTACCCTCCACTTTATTACAAACAGCAAAAGAAAACTAATACATTTATACCTTCACTTTTCACAAACAGAAGGTTTGTGTGCCTATGGGACGTTCCATAAAGAACCTAAAACCTTTCTTTTCTGCATCTTCTATTTAAAATGAAATGTGTAAAATCATGAACTTCAATTTTAAATCAGCCTTTTCAAAATGTTTTGGACGAGCTCTAATCTAAAAACTTTACATCTAATGCATTACTGCAAGTGTCTAATTCTATGAGTTTTTTTCAGTGTCTTTTTTAACATCGGGATCGTATTTGTTATTAAAAAGAACAAATGGCATTTTAAAACTATATGGTTTATTTGTACTGTACAGTATATGTTAATGACCGGACAGAGTCAATGGCTATTTCTAATGGCAAATGATTAATAAAAAAAATTCAACAACAAAAAGATTGTTACACAGACCCCCCAGCCTGTATTTTTGGGCACATGTTCAACACCCTGTCCCAACTTGCTACATTAACATGAGTGATAGAATGTTTTTCTATCCACCTCTGTCCATAGCTGAGACTGTAATTTATGTAACGGTAATGTCAATCAGTTGCTTGTGTCTAAATTAAGCTTTAGGTAGCTTAACGATTTAGCACTTTGCTATTTTCTACATTTTTGTTATCACATACTGTTAATGTTGGCTTTTATTGATCTATATATATATATATATATATATATATATATATATATATATATATATATATATATATATATCTATATATATATAGTGGAATGCAGCTGACAATGTGTCAAGTTAAAAAAAAAATACATGTTTGTCCACAAAAAAAACAGACAAAATTAAATATTTGGTATTAACGGTTTACAAGATTTCATTCATTCTGTCACTTCATATAGCTTGTCCACCATATCATTAATTGAATAGATGAAATATATTTTAGTGTAGTTCTTCTTTTTTTGTAAACTGCAATAAAAAAAATATTAAGCCCTTAACATTTTTAAATCAGGACAGACAAACCAACAAAGC
Organism: Corydoras sp. C115; assembly: GCA_019802505.1. Lineage (NCBI taxonomy): Eukaryota > Metazoa > Chordata > Actinopteri > Siluriformes > Callichthyidae > Corydoras > Corydoras sp. C115. The sequence continues at coordinate 5,868,615 of JAFMOC010000002.1, forward strand.
AGAGACCCCCCCCCCACCCAAAAAATAAATTAATTAATTAGCACCCCCCCACCCAAAAAATGATTAATAACCCTTAATAACCCACCTTTAAAACAAAGTAATTTGACATACTTGTACATACTCAGGTGTCACTTGCTGAACTCAAAAAAGTTTTGCATCATTAAATATATTAGCGCTTGATATATATTATGTTGCCTTTTAACTCTTTTATTACCAAATGATTTTGTTTACCAAAAAATTAGTGAACCGGCAAGTCAAATCTTTCCACATGAAACAAACATAATGTCTTTATCAGATGTCTCTAAATAAAATACCTTTTCACTTAAATAAAACATTTTCACTTAGAAACACACAGTTGACCCAAAACTGTGTTTTAATAAATTTGTCAAAAACAATCACATACGATTTAACTTCATAATTGAGAGACCTGATGAGAGAGGATAAAAAATAAAAAATAAAAATTACCTGAAAAATCTGCTTGAGAGAAAACAGGGCTCTTCTTAGCTCCCGTCCAGCTGAATTGTAGAGTTTCTCTGTAAGAGAAAAAGGATGTGGATTTTACAGTTGTTTCAAATTGCTGCACACAGTTCATGCACATTTCTAGCCCAATGTGTCCTTAACAATCTGCAAAACCTCATGTATTGCCAGGAATTTCAAACCCTGTCATGCTGACAGACTGTCAGTATGCATGCTCAGATGACAGAATACCTTGGCTTGTATTGAAGCAGGGTTTAAATCAGTGGTCTGCAACAAAGGGGATACCAATGTGCCTGATCCTTAGTGGTTCTTACTTAAGTCTTTTATATTCTCTTTTTTGTAACCAATGAAGACTAAATGTTTGTTTACTAAACAAAAACCTCCAATAGTTTACCTTTCACTAGTGCTAGACAGTGGAATTTACCCACATTATTTCTAATTGTAGTTCTGCAGATTTCCAGAGTCAGTCAGGACTGAGAATTATGCGGCTTGTTCTTCCAACTGCCTACATTTCTGACTCAGCATTCTTAGCCTTAACACAACTGGCTGCAAGACATCACACTTTATTGCCTAATGATGTATCTCTCTTTTTCTTGGAATGAGTTCCACGATAAATAAAGCTTAGGAATTTAATCCTGGTTTTCCATACCATTTTATATCATTGAAATACATTACACCCTATATTGCCAAAAGTATCATCAAATCAAGCTATAGAATTAGTCAGGATTAACACTGATGGTACAATAACATATTACGTAATATATTTCTGATTTAAAGGTGATATCAGAAAGAACATGTGCCACTGTGCACAAAATGAAGTCCAGCAGGTCACAGATTAGATTGATGTGAAACTTCAGTGGCATGCACAAAGCCCTGAGCTCCACATCACCGAAACACTTTTGTTTTCAATTAATAAATTCAGATAAAAACTTATTTAACCTCAGCATTTTATTAAAATAATGATAATTTAATGAAAATTTTGGACAAGCAAAGCAAAAGCATGTGGTAACATTTGAGGTCATTTGTTTTTCTATTATTTACCCTCAAAAGACATGATGGACAGACTATTCTTATTCCCACAGGGAGTGTCCTAAAGAACCCAGAAGCTTCACGTTGTAAAATGAAAGAACTACACTGTGCACAATAATGCTGCCCTCAATTCATTTTATTTCTAGTGGAATGTGGAATGCAGAAACTTCTTAAAAATGTACCTTGCCTGTGCCATCCATCTATCAAGCTAAGAGTTAATAAGTACCCTTCTTTTTATCCTGCTATCTATATACATTATAGCATCACTTTGGAAATGGAGCTCTTTTTAGCCCATGTGAGATATCAGATGAACATAGATTTTACATACAACATACATTTTACAACATAGAAGAATTTAACAGGTACAATGTAAGACTTTTTTTATTTTTTAGAAAAGACTAAACTTTATTTACTCCCCATTAAATATGGCACCAGAGACTGAGAATTTTTTTAACAGGCCAAAACCAATTTTTGGCCTTGTTCTATATATAACTGTCCTGGCATGAGTTCTCTTAAGCACAAGTTTCTATTGTGATGAGAAGCACCATGCATCACTGCCAGGTATCATACTTTTTAACCACAATGTTAGAACTTGCCTTAATTCATGTGTAAATCAAGTCTCTGTAGAGACAGAGTAAAAAACGTTTGGCGCAGCACCTGTAAGCCTCCCTGAGTCATGGGGAAAAATACTCCTTCATGCCAGATCTTACGCAAAAACATTTTTGAGCTCTTTTTCAGTTTATTAAGACAGGTTTGCTAACAGGACACATCATTAAAGCCACAAATGTTTAATTTAGGCCATTTGATTTAAATAACAATGATCTTTTAAATATAAACAAGTCATATTGTTGAAAGTAAATAGACTCTTTTACAAGTCTTATCAATTTAAGAAACACAGCATCCTCTCCTATGAAGGCAGTCTGTTCTGGAATAGTCCTGCACCCTCTGACCTGTGTGCATTAAAAGAGATAAAAAAAAATAGTCACCCTCCACCTCTCCATCTCTTCAAACATAGGCCTAAGCAGATTTTTCTCTATAGCAAGCAGACCTGGCTCATCAGATGACTGAAAAGCGCAGCCAGCTGGATGCATGCCTTCCTCCATTCCCACAGTCTCAGTGCTTCTTGCTTTTAGGCCCCTGCTAAAATCTTCCTATGACTCTTTTTACTTCATTTTGCCCATCTTGTAATTTTGGTTTAACTTTTTTTTAGGTCTGATGGTTAAGAATGTACGCACACTGCACAAAAAAGTGTGTACACTGAATGAAATAGGAAACAACTCACGCAAATTAGCTTCGCTGACACTAGATATCTATGCTATAGCACTGTTTTGCTTTGTCAAGATTTTACCTTTTAAACAGCTCAAAAAGCATGTATAGAATGCCACAGAAAGTCTTAACATTGCAAACTTAAGGTTTATAACTTGGGTTTATGCACTAGTCCACCTCAAGGGGGCAGCATTTAGTAAGTAGGAGTATAGTGAAACTTGTGAAAGTACAACTTTTTGAATCTCTAATTACTAGTTAAGTCAGAAAGTACCTAAACGGAGAACAGAAACATTTACACTCACCAAGCATTTCTTATGAGTATATTAATACTGGTTATTTTACATCAACATAGCATGACAATTCTAGTTACCAAGGCCGTTCTGTTAGCTTAAACCAACAGGTTTAATGATAGTTAATTACAGGTGATGCAACATGCAAATGTGTATTGAAAGAGTTTGTTTGTCTGCAAGAGACTGGTGACCTATCCAGAGTGTTTTCCAACAATATACTAATACTTTTCTTTAAGTAACGGACTTCAGTACTTGCTACCTCTGAACCCCAATAAAGTTGTTACACTCACATATTGACATACAATAACACATTTTGGCCCAAGCGTGCACATGCACACACAAACACGCATACCGACAAACAGACAGACAGACAGACAGACAGACAGAAAGACAGACACACACCCACACATACCCACACACACACACACACACACACACACACACATCCCTAACCTGTCATAGAGGAAATCGAGGCCCGTATTTAATGAGAACTATTTCAGCTTTGATTAGTTCCATACCAGCTGGCAGGGATAAGTGGCCGCAAAGCAGTGCCCATTCTCTGTTCATGTCCAGAATGAACAAATAATGGAAAAAAGGAAAAGAAAGCACAGGTTGTGGGGAAATACGTTATATGAGTGTCTAAGAATATTTCTGATTCAGTATTTTTACACACATTCATTTTAATCATTTGGTGCCCATGTCTCATGTACCTCAGGAGGTCAGCACCACAGCCATTGTTTCTCATTCAAAAAAGTCAAAATAAAATCACTGTGGTTTCAGGACTTTTAAATCCAATTATTAATTAAAACTAATACTTACTAGAATATGTATTAAACTTTTGCTTATTGATGTGAATTTTATTTTTTTTTAATTCCGTTGGACATTACATTAATATGTAACTATGACTTAAGGGCACGATCTGATCTAGCTTTGTTTGCAAATATGAAGTCGAGAAATCAGGTCAGGAAAGGCATGCACCTGCAGGTAGCCCATGCCTCTGCCTTCTGTATGCAGTGAGTAGCATAGGTAAACAGTGTGAACTGCTGAGTGACAAAGACCAACAGAGTGCTATGCTATGTCAATGTGTTTGTGTATGTATCACTATGTGTAGTTTGAGGCTGTAAATACACTTTATACTATATTTGTTAGGCAAATTAAATAATTTAAAATTTATAAAAAAAATGCCCAAAACGCCTGTTAATGTGCCTATATAATATACATGAAATATCTTTAGATATGCAGGGCACAAATTACGTTTTTAATAACTATTTTTTCTGAGTTTAAAATGATGACATTATACTCTTTAGACTCTTTAGGTCTTTAGGCTGCTTAGTCCCTTTATTGGAAAGACAGACAAAAGTAAAGCTTGTCTAAGCTAATAAGTACACACTGTGGTAAGATTTGCATTTGAAATGGGTCAAGTTGCCATACTGAAAATCCGGCTCCAGCCAGATAGTAACCAGGCTTGCTGTGGTAGGGATTTGTGATATAGTCAGAAACACATAGCAGGGGGGCAGAGGTGTAATCCACCCATGCATTACCATTAGACAGTACCCACTGTGTATGAATTACAGAACGCCTGTATGTGTGCCTGGTGTTTAGTAAGATTTCTGAGAACAGCACACACAATGTAGGTCACTGTGCCATAAACCTGGATTAAAGAGCTTGTTAGCTTGTTCCAGGACAGTTCATTTGAGGACTTCTTCAGGCATTACACACTATCCATCACATTCACAATCAAAAACAACTAAAGGGATGTGAACAAAGGTGTCTATTCACTGAATTTGCACTTTATTAAATACATGCCATATCATGATTAGAGCGCCACTGTATAAAATGATAATCTGAATAATTTGGTCATTTATTCTAGTTCCATATATTATGTATATTTTTTACAACAGTAAATAATATTAATCTTTATGTTCAAGTTTTTCATATCTTATATAGCCTTTTAACATTAACATTTAACATTAACGCATTGTGTCGAAAAATCTTTAAAGTCTGAACCCCAAAAGATCAAGTCGAAATGACATGGGTGATGTATTTAGGAAGAAACAAAGACTCAAGAGAACCAAGACTCTGTGGGGAACCCATTATCCCAGTAAAACTACCAAGAGCTAGTATTTCAAAAACTGCCAACCATGTGGGGTTTTCTTATGTAATGGTGTTGAGTATATACAGAATAGCGTGACTGAGGGGAAACATTCAACGAGAGAAAAACTGTAGATGTAAACAATTCATTGATGAATGGGGTCAAGTAGGATGTCAAAAGGAGTACAAAAATGGCATCAGTTAACAGTGGAAAAACATCACCATGCCAAAACAACTGTTACCAGAGGAACGACATTTGAACAGTAGGGTTACCATATTTAGGCTCATTATGTTAATAATATGGCAGGAATAAATTGTTAGCGGGACAATAAGCCATGATACAAAAGTTGTATGGTAATCATAGGAACATGGCAGTCAGTTTTCTTTGCCTCTCTGGCATTCCTAGAGAACATCAATGGAATGAGCTGAAATGAACCTTCTACAACTATTTTCAGATCCTAGTGAACTTTATACAGGCCACTGCAAATTACTTATATTTAACCCATTTTTATTTTCTGGTTGATTTATACTACATAGACACATATATTAAATCATTAGTGTGAAACTTTTGTGAAAGTTAACACTGTAATTTTAGCTCCTTCATGGGACCAAAAAAAGTGATCATGACTGAATTAAAGAAGGAAATTATCACAAAATATGAGCATGGCATTAAGATCGCTGAAATCCATGAAGCAATAAAGAAGATTAACGTAGTGAAAGGCATTAATGCTCTTACAAAACAGAGATTGAAGATGTCAAAGTTATCAATTTAAATTAAAAAAAGATTGATGGTGAATGCCGGTCTGTTCATTTACTATTGACAAAAAAAAGAATATAAAATAATGTATAAATAAGTTATTTGTTCTGTTTTCAGTATTAAACACGCCAATTATTCCTTATAAAATGCTTTATGTATTTTGGAGTCTATACCAAATTAACTGGATTTAATTTGATTTAAATGGAAATAGGGGCCAAAATAAGAGTTTCCAATCTACATTTTTAAAAATAAAAGATAATGCTTATCTAATTTTGTAGTGGTTCTTTATCTAGAAAAAAAGAGACAGAAAGAGGTACGTGTCAGACAGCGTTCTCGTTGCTATGGTAATCACCATTTCGTTCACTGAGGACAAGTTTCTTATTTTCTTAAAGTAATTGCCCTTGTATTCCCTGTGCATGAATATGTATGTTTAAATGTGTTTTCAAATGTTATTTTTCAAAAGTAAATTTGTTTAGTTTGTATTCTATAAAAGTGGGTCACAACTTAATGACCATGAAAAAATGTGGGTCCTGGCTGAGACCAGTTGAGAACCCCTGTGCTTAATGACTATATTTTAATGTAATGAACTGGAATCTCTCTCCTGATTGGTGTCTGACCTCACAAATGGATGAATGGAACAATTTCAATAGATACACTCCATAATATTGTAGCAAATACTTTCCAAGAGATTAGAAGTTTTTAGAGCTACAAATGGTTGACCAATGTATAATGGGATTTCATAACAGTTCCTGAATTGTATTGTGTAGTTGTTGCAATATGTTTACCCATATAGGCCTTTTTTGTTTGTACCCTGTGAAAACTAGCTAAAAAACTGCTTTGCACAAGGCCCTGATCACAACCATAAACACTTCTGGGGAAAAACTGAATTATGATGGCAATCTGAGCCTTCTGTTTCAACATTACTGCCTGACCTGACATCACAAGTGCTTTTTAACCTGAAGAAACAAATATTCTCACAGTCAATTTTTTTGTTGTTGCTGTTCAAAGAAACCTTTTTTGATAAGTGGATGGGAAAACCAATATTAAGGTCTAATCGCTTTCTATTATATATTGTTTGAGAAATATGTTCAAAAATTAAACTGAATAAATGAAAATTGAAAAGCACAATACATATTTTGTCAACAGTCCCCACTGTATAAAATTATGTAAAATTTAAAATGTCCGACATGCTATTTAGTTTACTGATTTGTTTTACAGAAAAATATGTGAACAATTTATGTCTCAAAGTATATGGCTTGAATAACATATTTCAGAAAATGATTCATCCTATAGTTTATACAATATGCTATATATTTATATGTGTTAAAAACTATCATGTGTAAACAAAAATGACTGTCATGTGCATTAAATCACTCACAGCTGACTATGTTGTCCCCTTTATAGTATGTTTGACATTTTGTTGTGCTGAATGTATACTAACAAACTTTATACCCTACAGAGGAGGAAATTGTTATTTGATCCCTTGCTGATTTTGTAAGTTTGCACACTGACAAATATATGAACAGTCTATAATAGGCGCGGTAGCTCAGTTAGGGCGTTGGGCTATCTGAAGGTTAGCGGTTCAAATCCCAGGTCCACTGAAGTTACCAGTGTGGGTCCTTGAGCAAGACCTTTAACCCTCATTGCTCCAGGGATGTTGTGATTAACCCTGTGCTCACCGTGTAAGTCGCTTTGGATAAAAGCGTTTGCTAAATGACCAAATGTAATGTAATGTAATTTTAAGGGTAAGTTTATTTTAACAGTAAGAAATAGAATATCGAAATAAATTAACTATTCATTTTAATTTTGCAGGGAAATATAGGTATTGATCCCTTTAGCAAACAAGACTTGATACTTGGTGGCAAGCAACTTAAAGCATTCTGGAAAAATGCATCATACACTTAAGCTCACCATGCACTCACTGCCAACTTTGTTATGTACATCTCCTTGTTTTTAATCTTATTTTCCATTACCATATAGACGCAATTTGTTGTTTTACATTTATAGCGTTTACTTTGTTATTGAGGGTGGCACAGTGGCTTAGTGCTTAGCACGCTTGCCTCTCCATGCTGGGGATATAGGTTTGAATCCCAAACTGGGTGGAGTTTCCATGTTCTCACCGTGTCCATGTGGGTTTCCTCCAGGTTCTCTGGTTTCCTCTCACAATTCAAAAACATGGATTCAAGATAAACCGACTGCTCTAAATTGCCCCTAGATAGTGTGTGTGTGTGTGTGTGTGTGTGTGCCCAGCGATAGATTGCTGCCCTGTCCTGGATGTATCTGCCCAGAGCACAAACCTTTCTCCTAGAGTTCCTAATGATTTCCTCAAACAATTTACACTGTTTTACATCAAGCATTTTACTTCTCTATCCAATTTGTTCTGTTTCTAATATATGAAGAGAAAACATAAGTAATAATAGAGGGACCTCCCAACATGATTGTGGGTGTGTAACCTGCTACTTTACGGACTTTGATCCTCTACTTGTTGGCCTGAACATCAATCATCCGCTTGCTTAATATAAGTGGATAAACAGCGACAGGTGGAAGACATTAGCATAAACTCAGGTAACATTAAGCCCACGCAATGTCGGAAGCAACAAAAATGATTTGGTTTACTGGAATGGTGCATGTGCATAAACCTTAAATTGGTGTGCGAATGCGTATGCACGAGAAAGGACGAATGATGGTGTTTATGCAGACGCATATTTGTGTGCACACATGTCAAACAGCCTGGACGGAAAAGCAGCCGTTTTTAATGAGTTGTTTCAGTCAACTTAGGGTTTGTTCATCTGGACAAAGCTGATTGATGACTGCCAGATGCAGGTCCTCACTGAAGGTAGTGATTAGGAGATAGAGGATGAAAACATGGGACATCACTTACCCAGGGGCCATCGTGTTCCATTTCCACACATCAGAAAAAAAGACATTTGGTTATAGTTATATGATGTCTGGATATGATCACTGTATGTTGTCATTGCTATCGGAATAGCCTAGAAATAACTTTAAAAATTGTATGGGTGTCATTGATGTTGCCAGTTGCTAAGTTCATTCCCAGAATTCAAACAGTAGGATGATTTAGCAGCCTTTAGAACAAGCAAAACAGTCCATAAAAACATGATTCTGTGGAGGCTAGAGTGGGCATGACAGGTGTCATTAAGTGCTTAAACACCATCTTGCATGTCATCTGGCTTATCGTGCTTTAACGTCAGTACCAATCAGACTTCACCTTCAGTTCCCACCAAGCTCAAGCTGTTCTGTCATTTCAGGCAATCATCAAATCCTATTCCTCCTTTGCAGCAATTAACACAGATCAGCCATAGGCCTCTGCAAGAGGAAGTCTGTGACATCCTTAAATGTGCCTCTCTCATCCAAACACAACACAAAGCTTCTCACAGCAGACAAGGCTGCGTAGCTGGAGATCTGCTTGCAACAGGCCACAGCAGATTGCGTTCCTCTACTCAGCTATCCAATTCCAAAACAATGACTGTCTGGCTTTTTTCAGACTAGTTCCCATCATCTGCTCTATATGCTTTTATAACCATTTACCATGTTTATCAGCTGTGATTGTTGTGATTCTTAGTAAAGTAAAGATTATCACAACATATATTTTTGTCTAGGGCGGCACGGTGGCTTAGTGGTTAGCACGTTCGCCTCTCAGCGCTAGGGATTCCTGGTTCGAATCCCCATCTGGGTGGAGTTTCCATGTTCTCCCCGTGTCTGCGTGGGTTTCCTCCGGGTTCTCCGGTTTCCTCCCACAGTCCAAAAACATGGATCAAGTCAATTGAATTCTCAAAATTGCCCCATATAGAGTGTGACTGTGTGAGTGAGTGTGTGCCCAGCGATAGATTGGCGCCCTGTCCTGGGACGTCTCAGCGCCTGAGACGTTCTCCCCTGGATGGGCATGGGGAACCCCACCGCGACCCTAATAGAGGATAAAGCGGGAGATAATGAATGAATGAATGAATATTTTTGTCTATCTATCACTTATGTTCACTATAAAACTATATCCAATAATGAACTAGTATATATGTAATTTGTTTGGAAATAAATTATCATACAAGCAGGTGACAGTAACCTGTAGTCAGGATAATTAATAAAAAAAATCTAGTATTTTCAAGTGAGCCAGAGCATTTAATTTGCTGTAAAACAAAATTTTATAATCCTATATATTAAGTGGGCGGCACGGTGGCTTAGTGGTTAGCACGTTCGCCTCTCAGCGCTAGGCATTCCCAGTTCGAATCCCTATCTGGGTGGAGTTTCCATGTTCTCCCCGTGTCCACGTGGGTTTCCTCTGAGTTCTCCGTTTTCCTCCCACAGTCCAAAAACATGGATCAAGTCAATTGAGTTCTCCAAATTGCCACATATAGAGTGTGATTGTGTGAGTGAGTGTGTGCCCAGCGATAGATTGGCGCCCTGTCCTGGAACGTCTCAGCGCCTGAGACGTTCTCCCCTGGATGGGCATGGGGAACCCCACGGCGACCCTAATAGAGGATAAAGCGGAAGATAATGAATGAATGAATGAATATATATATTAAGTATTATGTATAATTTAGGCTAACCAGATGGAATCTGGCTTACTATATAGTCATAAGTAAGCCAATTCAAAAGGCTGATTCATTTCCGACACATTACGTGATATATACATCATAGTAGCAATGCTTGTTTACAATTTTTACACCACAAACAATTTGTAAAACATATGCTGCAGGGATGTAGAGAAAGAGATGATGATGAGGGCAAGAAGGATTTAAACATGATTCACCAGCCAACTTAAATACATCATATACATATACATTATGCTGGCTGATGGAACTGCCATCACACCACTTTCCTATCACCGCTGTGATCTCTCTCTCTTCCCACACTATATAAATAAATGTTAAATTAAACAAATATTTTGTAAAAATAATTTTGATTTTCCAACATCACTCTCATAGTGCTCAAATGAAGCCATGGTTGTGTGAATTTGGTGTAGATGAACCTGACTGGCCTCCACAAAGCCCATCGAACCCCATCATACAAATTCGGTTTGAATTACAAGGACGCCTTGTCCAGTATCAGTCAAACATCTTACAAATGATTTTCTGAATGAATTGGCAACATACTATTTAACATAATATTTTTAAAAATATTTAAAATGGTCATAGGCAACTATAGATTAGTATAACCAAACAATATACTAAACAATGTCATGCTTCATTTAAGCTACTCTCTGTAAAGGCATTGGCGCATCACCGCTCAGTTTTATATACAACCTGTGCTGTTGTGGTATGTTCTGTAAGCATTTCAGATTAAAATTCTGACATAATGGAAAGGCTGAATACTTAATAATAATGTAACTTAACTTAATGTTTTGAATACTCACATCTGTTCACAATTCAACAGAAACACTATGAGAGTTTTCTATTCCCTATAAGAAAGCGAGGTCACAACAACCACAGAACCAGATTATGTGCCTTCGCCTTTCCATAACTTTTGCACAATGAAAGAGTATTGATCAACAACAGTTAATGGGATTGAAGTGACATGAAAAGAGCTGTTATAATCGCTTCAGTTCTCAGACCTGGCCAGTACAGCATAGGGAAAAAAAGTAGAGACCCACCATCAGCAGGATGCAGGCCAACAGAAAGTCACATACCATGCTCTCCTCATCGGAAAACAGATGGAGAGTCTCTCTCTCTCTTTTTCTCTCTCTCTTTTTCTCTCTCCCTCTCTCTCTCTCTCTCACACAGACATACACATACCAATAGGCACATGCATGAGCCGAGAAGTTCCACTGAGCCACCTGGGGACACGAGACATGCCCAAAAATTTGCTAAAGTTTTCCGTCGGTAACTACCTGGCACTGCATGTCACAAGTTACCTTTTGAAAAGAGAACTGGCTGTTTCTTATTAAAGCTTCAGTATTAGAATGTACCACAATAAGCAACACGAAATAAAATATGAATTTTATTAATGCACTTGAACTGACAAAACACTTTAAATTGTTTTATAAGACTTGTTTTCATATAAATTTTATATAACTTTATTTTTTATATACACAAGCTTAGGAAGTGATGCTTGGAACACAGTCACAAGGGAGCATCTTTATAATACATGTTCAATAGAGAATGCTGACAGACCAGTCAAGAACACATTCTCTGTTAATACACATTAACTAACTTATTTGTGATTTCAAAGACTAAGTCTTCGGTCAACAATCTTTCAATCACCTGTTATTAGTTAAATGACTAAATGTGTAACCTTCCAGAACTGCGTTACTATAACCTAGTTTTACATTTCCCCTCTCTCAGTTTTTTTTGCATGGACAGCAGGCATCCATCCATCCATCCATCCATCCATTATCTTTCACTTTATCCTCTATTAGGGTCGCGGTGGGGTTCCCCATGCCCATCCAGGGGAGAACGTTTCGGGCGCTGGGCAGATACACCCAGGACAGGGCGCCAATCTATCGCTGGGCACACACTCACACACAGACACACTCTACTGTATATGGGGAAATTTGCAGACACGGGGAGAACATGGAAACTCCACCCAGATTGGGATTCGAACCGGAAGTCCCTAGTGCTGAGAGGCGAACGTGCTAACCGTGGACAGCAGGCAAGTATTCCTAAATTATTTTACTTAACATTCATTCATTATCTCCCGCTTTATCCTCTGTTAGGGTCGCGGTGGGGTTCCCCATGCCCATCCAGGGGAGAACGTCTCGGGCACTGGGCAGATAGACCCAGGACAAGGCGTCAATCCATCGCAGACACACTCTATATCACTCTATATCTATATCAGCACTAGGGATTCCCGGTTCGAATCCCCATCTGGGTGGAGTTTCCATGTTCTCCCCGTGTCTGCGTGGGTTTCCTCCGGGTTCTCCGGTTTCCTCCCACAGTCCAAAAACATGGATCAAGTGAATTGAGTTCTCCAAATTGCCCCATATAGAGTGTGTATGCGTGCGTGTCTGTGTGAGTGAGTGTGTGCCCAGCGATATATTGGTGCCCTGTCCTGGGTGTATCTGCCCAGTGCCCGAAATGTTCTCCCCTGGATGGGCATGGGGAACCCCACCGTGACCCTAATATAGGATAAAGCGGAAGATAATGAATGAATGTTTATTAATGGGGTTTGTATTTTTTAAATAATTTGAGGCAACTCTCCAGACTGACAACTACCACTCAAGTAAAAGGTGAAATCATACTTTAGTCCAATGAGCATCTGGGCACAATTCACCTAAAAGAGAATCTGTGAACAATCCACCTGAAAGACATCCACTTTAACGAGTATACTTTAATGGTCCTGGTTATTTAATAGTGGCGGCTTCATCTAAACTGACATCCGCTTCAATATAGCCCATAGCCCGTCATCAGGCAGTGGATCCCTCTCACAGAGACATAACCTAATATATTCAACCTGCCAGCCATCCTTCTTGGCTCCCTTCCACACTGAGCCTCAGACCACTGTAAGTGGGACTGCAGGAAGAGGCTTATTTAAAGCTTTAATTCCTAAGTTTTTGGGCCTGCCTTTCCTGAGAACCCCTGATCAAAAACATCCACAGCATTGTTTTGTCCTGGTGCTCCTGGCACTCACAAGCAGGCTATAATAAATTAACAGGCAGACCTCCAGGTTATACTAAACCATGCAGGACATTGACTGTTTGGGAATAGGCCTTTAAATGGAATGCTGAGGCCTTAAGGTGCAACTTTGGGTTGAAGCGTGATAATAAATTGATTGATCTGTGGCAAAGGCTTTGGGAGATTTTGGAATTCTACTGGGATTTGGAGAGGGCTAAACAGAAATGGGCAGCAGGACAGCAGGTGGCCATGTACAGCAGATCCAAAACCAGGTACTTTAAATGAACCGACCTCCGGCAAAACATTTCAAGGAGGGCAGGAGTAGAAGAAATGGTGCACAAATGAAAACCTGCTAATTGACGGCAATTTAACTCTATATTACAACAAATGTGCATTAATGAACAAAAACAAAAGCTACTTATTTAAGTTGCTTTTCTTTCCTCAATTTGTTCATGTCAAATTCCCATCCATTGCCACCACCCAACAGCTCTTGACTTGGGATTGTGAGGGCTGGCATATGTTTCCTCAGAGAAACATAAACATCCACTAACACCTCTTTCCAGAGCAGCTGAATGGGACAAGAAGTGGCCAACTGTATTACTTTGTCTATGTAAGGTCACAGGTGTTCAGGATTGGTTAGTGAGGCTTTTATTGATAGTACGGATAGGAAACTCACACTTTCTATAATTTGGCACTTATTACTTGGGCCACATTGCATAAAAAACATAATGTTTAAAACAAGCAAAAGTAAAATTATCTAAGAATCTAAGAAAACTAGACAGTCATTCTATTATCTTGGCAGCTGAATCACGTTGTCAGCAGTGGATCATCAATGTGTAAATGTTAACTTCAGCCTAGATGCATCTCTAAAAGCACCCATCCTGACTAAGACATGGCTAGATTATGTTTCCCATGCTACATTTATGGCTGTAGAGTCAATAAGGAAAGGCTCAAAATAAATCTGTCTTAAATGAGGGACGAAATGTGAGCCTGAAAGATCTAGAACCAATAACTGTAGTTTCTGCAAAACTATATTTAAATTAACCTAAAATGTGGCAGCCAAATTTTCCAAAGGATCATGTCTAGCTATGACAGCGGCAGGATGAAAGCATGCACTAGCTGACCAGTTAGTGTGATGTGATATGGTGTTACTTGAGAACCCTATGTAGACATATTGCATGTAGTGGGCTAGCCATAAACAGTTCAGTGTTAAAGTACAGCCCTGCAGACAGCTGTACAAGGTTCGGAGGATGATTAGAGATGCTTTTTAAAGATCACCACCCAGTATTACACAGCAAATCTTACAATAGACCGGTATAATAGCATTATTACTTGAGCTGACTATACAAGCAGAGCAGGAAAAAAGAGTCACTATTTGTGCTTTAAGATGAAGACAACTTTTATGTCAACTAGAAGGTCACTCTATGTACAAAAGTATTAGGACACACATCCTTGTCACTGAATTCATGTTACTTTTTCAGCAATCAAACAAGATTTATTTTATATCTTTATTTAAATACACCTGATTCTTTGTGTCTAACAAAAGCAAAAGCAAATAAAGATCCTACTGGGAAGAATTTACCTTGTATAAACTGACAGGCTGGAAAAAAAAGAAGCATAAACCAAACACAAAAATCTAAATTTTGTTGAACTGGCTTTAACTGAACTGAAACCTGTGTGAATTGCAATGGCATTAATTCCAGTTTAATACTGCTTACTTTTTTTTGCCAAAACAGTCAAGGTATTGAGGTATTGAGGTGTGTTGAGTCACTCTATTAAATATTATTTGGTATGTACAATTTTCGAAAGGTCAGGACTCATTTTCAGTCATCCTGCAGTACATTCAAAATAAAACAAAAAACAAGGTCAGCTGATTAATATGATTATATATACAGTATGGTGTTAATTAACAAATGCCAAACCAACAGTTTCAAATACTGTTTCAGAATTCTTCATTTAATATATACATAAATAATTTTAATTTATTAATTATTTTAATTTATTAATTATTTAATTAATATTAAATTTATTAATTATCTTCCGCTTTATCCTTTATTAGGGTCGCGGTGGGGTTCCCCATGCCCATCCAGGGGAGAACGTCTCGGGCGCTGGGCAGATACACCCAGGACAGGGCGCCAATCTATCGCTGGGCACACACTCACTCACACCAACACACTCTATAGAGGGCAATTTGGAGAACTCAATTGACTTGATCCATGTTTTTGGACTGTGGGAGGAAACCGGAGAACCCGGAGGAAACCCACATGGACATGGGGAGAACATGGAAACTCCACCCAGATGGGGATTCGAACCGGGAATCCCTAGCGCTGAGAGGCGAACGTGCTAACCACTAAGCCACCGTGCTGCCCTACATAAAAATTATTTTATGAAATTATTATTTTTTATCTGAACTTGAGTGCTCCACAATATCCACACAGCAATCATACTAAACATAAACTAAACAATATTTGAAATAATATTTTTACCCTACCATTTACTTTAAGACCACAAAGAAACATCCCAACAAGCTATGAATATTTATATAGCATTATTTACAAATGATTAAAAATATTTATGCACACTTAATAAAATAAGCAATAGTATTTTTAGACTGTCTGTTAATTTCCATCTAGGATCTTCTTGACCATGTAATCAAATTCTTTTCTAATCAGTCAGTAAGCCATTATATATATTTTCTTAAGGAAAAATCTGTGGCTCACCACATCTCTGTTTTAACTCCTTGTAACAAATTAACTGGTAGCCATGTGCAGGCATCGTTAAAGCCATTTTTTCCCAGGCTAAGACCTGCAGTGCACATGTCATAGTCACAAGTCTCTGGCTGCTTATAGTATCGCACACACTCAGCTCATCCAGCCAATACTCCCAGAAAAAAGATATTCATTGAACATAAAAGTCACGTGGATGATGGTACAGAATGATCTAAGAGAATATAAACAAGTCCTATTCTCACACTGTGGGTTACGCCATGTGTGCCAAAGCTAAACTTTATCTCTGTTTATTGGACATTAAACTGAATACACAGACCAAGGACAGATCTTAAAACCCTCAAGACAAGACTGGTAGTGATGAAGACTTGGTCGCAAGAAATCATGACTTGAGGAAGTATAAAAAAATTTGCAATATATTAACAAACCATTGAGGGGGCGGCACGGTGGTTAACACGTTCGCCTCTCAGAGCTAGGGATTCCCAGTTTGAATCCCAATCAACACATTTCAAATTCAAGTGTATTAAAATGGAGGGAACTGGGACCTGGGTCATAACATCAAAGTCAGGTACTGATGATGGACAAGATGATGGACTCTGACTCATCAGGACTTCTATCGCACTTTATAGCCTTTTATTTGTTAAAAGAAGCAAATGATCCAGCAAAATTGTTGCCTGTAAGCACATAACTAAAAGGAAATCATTGCTGAATTGTGTTCAAATTTTGACATATACTGAATTAACATTCTTACATAATCTATTGGCCATAATCCTGAAAAAAACATTAACACCTGCAGAACTATGAGATAGATCTGAGCTCTTATCATAAAATTTTTGTTCTATTTTATAAATGCAAAAATATTAGTGGCCACTGTATGTATACACACACAAACATACAGTATATTCTAAATATAAAGGAAATTAAACTATGGTAGTGACAACTTTTAATGTCTTAAGACACATACTTGACTTGACTTTAACTTGCTTTTTAGTTCCATCCTGAAAAATGGTCACTTTGATTTGGGTATACACTTTGTTAATCTTAGAAATGCTATTGTCTTGAAAGTTCTCTCTCAGTACCATGATCATAAATCTAGGTAGATGAAGAGCTGTTTAAAGACAAGTTCAGAATAAAACACACATCAGTATGTTTTATCTAGTTTCCATGTTAAAGAGATCACACAAGCAGCTACTCAATGCTAAACACATCTACAGACTAACATCCTTAAAACCACCCATGAAGAGGGATTTTCCTGCCAAAGATTATTTGGGGACATGTAACATTTTCATCAAAAAGAGCAGATGAATAAATATTGTATTTAGACTTCGGGATTTAATATAAACCTGCTTGGAGAAGTTCAATAAAATATGAAAGACATTCATTAACCCAGCATGGGGAAGGATTAGCATTGAATAGTTCAAAGAAACAACATTTTCATATAAAAATTGGCCAAAAGTAAATATGGCAAATTTCAGCTATTGCAAAACCATGGGGAAAACAGTCTAAGATTAAAATCAATGTCCAATATAAATATTTGGAACTAGAAACAGTATTGTGAAAATCTAAAAATATTTTGAGTTGCATGCATTGAAGCAAACAAGTATGCCCTCATTTTTCTACTTGTCTATCCTCTAGAAAAGCAAAAGCCTTAACCACATGCAGCATCAAACGGAGGATGGAGGAACAGTTCGAAAAATACACATATTCCTAAGTTTGCACCCTATCACTGCTCTCTATTATGTGAATCTGCTCTCTATTATGTGAGTCTTGGAGAGGGAATTCGGCCTCATAAAAATGCCAAACGTGAGGAGAGACAGGGTAATCTTGTGGTTCAGTCTCTGCAACAAACTGAATTCCCAAAAGAACATCTGGTCTACACCTCACACATTCAGATAGAACGCCGCAACATTATCACAACTATCTTTGGCTTTGAGTTGCCGACTCAAATTTGCTCTTTCTGCAGTTCATCGTTGTCGGGAGCTAACACATTGTGTCTGTGCATCCTAATGAGCTTATAGGCAAACAGCTTAGGAAAGTGCTTGCCTTCTAAATTCCTGATCTGCAACCTGATCTCTCTGAAGTTTTGTAATCTGAGAAAGTGCAGTAATACTGCACTGATATGATAAGAAATGTCTATTGTCCAGTGGAAATACATTTGTTGGAGGAGCATTTCTACATTCCCGAAAAGGCAACAATAGACTAGGCCCTTTGGATGAAGAATTATCTCTCATAAACCCTAAGAAATAAAATGTTAGACTGATAAAATATGAAAAATGAACTAGGGACAAGCAAAAAAGCTCAGAACCCATGCCAGGCCTGGCAATGAATGCTGACTCTCTTCATTGCCTGTCTGAGGTAACAGAATTTAATGTTGCATTGAATCAGATTCATTTCTTCCAGATTCTGTTTTGTTGTTGTTTTTTATTATATTTTATTATTATTGAGCCTTTTTAAAAAGACCACTTGGATAGTAGCACATCTATTCTTGCCATGATTTATAACCTATCCTTGTAAAACTTCTTTCTTTGAGGATGTTTCTATAGATGTGGAAAAAAGATGTGCATGGCAGCAAAAAGGCAATTCAGAGTAAAGACCGTGATTTAGTGTGATACTAAATGGTTTAGTGTGGAAGAGTCCTGCTGCAGCCTGTTAGCATGCTGATCAATAAATCAATCAGAACTGAAAATGGACAGAAATCAGTCCAAGTTGAAATGTGTAGCATATGTTGAGAACCCCGATCATTAAATAATTTTTTCTTTCTAATTCTAGATATACCCTCTAGGTGTCAGAGAAAACAGCTGACAAACAGCCAAAGAAGCTGTGAGGCAAGTGTGGTCATCATGCGGTTTCTCAGAGTTGGTGAGGGCTAAACCGTGCAAAAATAAAATAAAAGCAGTTTTGATATAATCCAAGAGTCCACTACAATAACTGTCTAAGGTGAAGGTTTTCATTATGTGTGTTAATTGATAACTTGGCTTAAGTCTTTTTTTACTGCGAGCAGTCACTGCCAACGTGCAAGAGTGCTCCTCTGTAGGGGGTAAGTCAATAAGAAGCCTTGCACATGGGTATGGGTGTGTATGAAGCCTGGATTACACTTTGTCAGAAGTGTGTTTGAGAAGTACCCAGGCCTTCAGAGTTTATGGTTAATGAGATTCTTAGGAGGATTTAGGGTAGGCACCAAGTAAGAGGACGGGAAGCATAATAGCAGCAGTGTTGTGTTAAAACACAGTATCTTAAAAATGTTCTGTAAGTCTGAAAATAAACTGTTTCCTCAATAAGTTATACTTAACATGATACATTAAAAGTAACTCATCATAAGCCAGAGTTAGCCATAAGGGAAAAAAGCACTGACCCAAAACCCTGCTTTTAAATAAAATAATTCAAGGTGAATTTATATTTAACAGACTTAACAGCAAGCATCTGAATTCCTATATAAAATTTAATACATTCATCCATTAATGGGCATTCTAAACTGTTAATTAAGATCTTTTTTTTCTTTTTTTTTTTACAGCTAGAAGATGTTTCATTTAATCATTTAGTAATGCATTTTCTGAAACTCGTATCAATATCAGGGTGCTTTAAGCTTATTTCAGCATGGCAAATGCCAGCGGAATTATCCAAGACAAGTCATCAGATGACTGCAGAGCAGACAAACACAAATTTACACTAAAGGGAGCATTATAAACATTATAAACTTTAAACTAATGTCACCCGTTAGCATGTTTTGACAACTGGAAGGAACCTGAGCTCCTAGTGGAAAAATATACATATAAATGAAGAGTATCTAAGCTCCACATAGGGAGGACCCTGCCCAGAAATCAAACCTACGTTCTTCTTGCGGTGAGGTGAGTGATTTACTGTGCCAATGTTTGGCCCAGTATTACTGTTCATTTTAGTAAAGAGTGATGAAATGCTAAAGAATACAACAAATCATAAGACACAGACTTTTACATTTGTAAAATAATTTTGAAGATGATGAAATATGAAAGCAGTATATATTATATGTGCAGTTTAAAGTTCAGCTCAACACTGTTACAAATCACCATCAATAAATTAAGCATTCAACAACATTCAAATATTAAAATATTATTTCACTATCTCTAAAAATATTTTGGTGTAATTTACATATTCTTATATGTTATTTACATAATAACATTTTCATTCTCACACATCCTAGGTTGGTAACACAAGCGGTCCAGATTCATCCACACATGTCTATGTCATTAATTCCTAATTAATATTAGTTAACCCAATATTATTTAGTCTAATTAGTCCTTTATTGAATGAATATATAAACCAGACTCAACTGACCTGTATAAAAACAACAAAGTTTTTACAAACAATGTGAATATCTTGAGCCCAAATTAGATTTGATATTGACATGAAGCTACACTAACCCCCAACTTATGAAACAAAATCCAGAGCAACACTGAGCCAGACAGTGAGACAGGCCTTAGTTTGCTTTGGCCCTCAGAGAAGGTAAAGACCCTGTCTGACTCCTGCAGCGCCAGAGAGGAAAGAACTGATCTGTTTTCAAGAGACAAAAAGAACGAGGTTGTGAGGTAGCTCAGTGAGGTTATCACAATATTCAACCAGAGCTCGACGTGTTACGTAATCACCTCAGTGAAGACAGCCTTGCTGATTTACCTGCCACTGGGCCTGTGATCTGTCCACGCTATGATCACAGCAACACACACCACATGGATTTTGGGTACAAACATACTTTTGAGCAGTTTTGTTGCTTTGGTTCCAGTAAATATTGTTCATTTTGTGGTTGGTTATACTGTTAGTTTCCATGTAAATAAATGTTGCATAAAAATATTGTAAATAAACATCCCTTCCAAAGTATCAGCAGAGCCTGCTTTTCTAACAAGATTGTCAATATCATTATGCACATCTTGCTTTAATTTTTACCTTGCATTAAAATGTCATGCTAACGCAGCCACTCATTTAAACACTGTGTGGCACTGGATCCATATGTACCAAAAGTAAATCAGTTTAGAATACTGTTTCAAAATACAGTTTTACTTGTTTGTAAAAAGAAGCTCACGTGTTGCTTTGTCATGGAACACTTCCCAGAAATTTATGAACTCACCGCAGCAACGTCTGATTCGGATGTTTACTGAAATATACTGTTCGGTTCGTTTGATGTCTTTCATAGGCACGCTGTCTCTCTTTCTGCCCGTTGGCCCCCGTCCTCCCCCTGACCCTGTGTCTCTCGGGCTGTTGGCCCTACAGCACACCTGCTAACAGTTAACTTAATCACGGCATCATGTCAAACTGCAAGCACAAAGTCCACTGATACAGTTTCCTTCTCCCTATTATCCACGGTAAAGAAGCAAGATTTTATGTAGCTTAAATAGGTTTTAGAGGATAGGATGAAGCTGTATCAATCATTTTAGAAACTCTAACACAAATAAGACATTTTCTTAATTTTGAAGCAAAAAGAAAGCAACAAGGTATATTAAATTTATTAATAATAAAGTTTAGATGCCACAAATGCTACTGAGCTTTTATAGTAAACTCTAACGTGGCAAAACTTTGTCATATACATATATATATATATCCTCCAGGCGGCAGTTTCCACGTTCTCCCCGTGTCCGCGTGGGTTTCCTCCGGGTTCTCCGGTTTCCTCCCACAGTCCAAAAACATGGATCAAGTCAATTGAGTTCTTCAAATTGCCCCATTTAGAGTGTGTATGTTTGAGTGAGTGTGTGCCCAGTGATAGATTGGCGCCCTGTCCTGGGTGTATCTGCCCAGCGCCCGAAACGGTCTCCCCTGGATGGGCATGGGGAACCCCCCCGCGACACTAATATAGGGTAAAGCGGAAGATAATGGATGGGTGGCTATATCCTCCATTATATTTATTATCCTCCACTTAATCCTCAACTTAATTCCCCATGCCCAACCGGGGGAGAAGACGTCAGGTGCTGGGCAGATACACCCAGGACAAGATGTCAATCTATGACTGCGTACACACTCACTCACTCACTCACACACAGACACATAGATACAAACACTATAGGGACAATTTAGCGCAGCCAATATAATCCATGTTTTTGGACTATAGGATATATATAGGATATATATATATATATATATATATATATATATATATATATATATATATATATATATATATATATATATATATATATATATATGTGTGTGTGTGTGTGTGTGGGTGTGTGTGTGTGTGTGTGTGTGTGTGTGGAATTTTGAAGCCCTCTACTTGAAAACTTGACAGATACATAAAACTGAATAAAAGTATTCTCCAACCTATCTGCACAAAAACAATACAAATCACATCCTGTCCTAGGTTCCAATCAATTGCCAACTTTTAAAAAAGTTTATTATTAATTATTAAAAGTGATGATTTACTTTTTTTCCTTAAAATGAATGATTTGAGGCAAATTAAAGGCTGTATTTCAAAGTTGTATGATGACTTTAATTGACAGTGTAGTATGTGGAATTTAACCTTTCATCTACAAGGTTGCAACTCCTTTTATGTTCACCCATACCATTGGTAGCCAAATACTCCTATTATTTTACCATAGCAGTGCATGGTAATTTTTTCAAAAATACCTCTGGCCAAGCTTGATTTCTGCATGCTTTAATCATTGACTTTTGTGATGAGCTTGCAGGTAAAGCCTCCTTCTGATAACTTCTAATAAAAAAGTAAATGCATCATCTCGCCTGTTTCAGCAAAGATTTCTTGCAAAAGGCTTCCTTGTCAGTATACAAGCAGCACTGTCATACTTACTTTTATATAATTGACACTGACATCAAACCGTTAAGGTTAATGTGCAAATACTGTAGGTATTATGCATGAAAAAAGTTTAGATAAGTCTATATGTTTTAGATTTTAAAGATATGATTTAACAAAGAGCACCTAAACTATGCAGCCACACTTTTTAAAATGCAGCATTATTTAGTAAAAATGTTAAAATGAATGTAAACGTATTCATCTGTTGAGTTGTGTAAGCCATGTTAAATGCTACCTAGCATCAATACTACTTCTATCACCAAATGCTACAGCTTTATTCTAAGAAGAATGTGAGTCCTTGATTGATGCCAACCCCACCTTCTTGGGCTAACCGACAGGTTTGTTTTTTTTTTTCCAAGTGGAGGCCTTCCTAGCCAGCTGCGAAATCAAAGGCTCATGTTAGGTTGTAATTGTGCTGCTTCGTAACACTTTTCATGCCTGAGCACCCTCTGAATAAGTTCATAATCCCCCTATAACACTGAGTTTAGCACTGTCCTCTCCAACAGTGTAAATTGATCCATCACAAAGAATTAATGCTATTAATGCTATTTTTAATAAATATCTTATGTGTAATTTATAATTTTTTGCAAAAACAATGGCTTTTCTCTAGTGTTTCTCTTTTGGTTATGATACTATCCTAAAATTCACATGGTTTAAGGGGTTGCACTATTTAGTTCACAAATGCAGCTGGAATCCATAAAAGGCCTTGTAGGGGGGATATTCCCTTTCTGAAAGCCATTGGATTTACAGTGCAGACTGTTCAACCTCTACACTCTCAGAGTATTACATGATTAAAAACAAAGGAGACCGCCCGGGCAAGCCAGTGTAAACTGTACAATTAGAGGTCTGTGTGATGGCAGCTGGTTTTGGCTGAAAAGTAGTAGCCATATGTAAGCATACATATGATTTGCATATGATCAAAGTAAGAAAAAGAAAAAAAGCCAAGTGGATGTATCGGTCATGAGAGTGGCAGCACAAGTTATGGGAAGGATGTATTTGTTTGAAAACTCATATCTAAACTAATATGAAGCATAAAATTAGATTACATTTAAAATTAGCAAAGAAATCTTACATATAACAAAATTTTCTAATGTTAATACTATTTAAGATTAACCATCTGACTACAGTATTATTAATCTTAATAATGTTCAGCAATAGAGACAGAAAATTGATTTAGAATGTTGAGGTGACTAAAGATGTGAAAATGTGAATTGGCACAATCATAAGGTGAAAGCACCATCCGGCGATTGTTACTGAAACATAATAAGCAAGCTGTGGTGTACCTTTGGACAACAATTAGGCAAGATGCTACAGATCCAAAATGTGGCATTTAGGCCCTTATCAGGGTCTTTTATTTCATGCAGGCAACTATAGGAAGCCAATGTCGCTAGACGTGTGGTGGTGTAACATGGGCTCTCTTAGGCAGGTTGAATACTGGCTGATCTATTGAGGTCTAGCTCTGCTGAAAAGGCCTCAGATCATATCCATAAAATGAATGACTGGTTTCTCCTTGAAGGTAACTTCTGTTAGCACATTGATTTTCTGTTCAATGAAAAATTAAGGGCGGCACGGTGGCTTGGTGGTCAGCACGTTCGCCTCTCAGCACTAGGGATTCCCGGTTCGAATCCCCATCTGAGTTTCCATGTTCTCCCCGTGTCCGTGTGGGTTTCCTCCAGGTTCTCCGGTTTCCTCCCACAGTCCAAAAACATGGATCAAGTCAATTGAGTTCTCCAAATTGCCCCATGTAGAGTGTGTTTGTGTGCGTGTCTGTGTGTGTGAGTGTGTGCCCAGCGATAGATTGGCGCCCTGTCCTGGGTGTATCTGCGTAGCGCCCGAAACGTTCTCCCCTGGATGGGCATGGGGAACCCCCCCCACCCGCGACCCTAATATAGGATAAAGCAGAAGATAATGAATGAATGAATGAATGAATGAATGAATGAATGAAAAATTAAGGTCCTTACATGAATTGTACTGATCCTTGATTTTTTTAAATGTTAACAATTCTGAAATAAAGTAGCTCTCCCTTGTTCTCTTCCTCTCACTCACACACCTCACTTAGCCAAAAAATAAATAAATTTGCCATACAACTTTAGTATATTTCATTTAGCTTGAAATTATACAAAATCCAGAATGTTCAATTTTCAAAAAAAATCACTTTAATTGATCTACTCATGTTGAGGTGATCTAGATTGTGTCTGGTCATTTCATTTTCCTCAGAAAACAATGCATTAATGTAACCCTTTTTACACAAAGCCATACAAAGGTGACACAAACATGATACCATGTCTGCCATGTCTGATTCTACACAGCATACCAGTATTCCAGACAAAGATGCATGACAATAGCGCTGGCTTACAGTGTGTGATACCAGTGAGCAGACTTTCCCATTTACACAGACGAAGATCTGGTTCTGTGAATACCTTCAGCAACAGCTTACAGGTGGAAAAACAATGACCCCTGATTTAGCCTTGTTTCCTTTTATACAGAATGTTAAGGTAGAATGATGCAATATTTTCACATTTGTGTAAAGAAACACTTAATCCTCTTACTTTATTTGGCAACTAACAATAAATTAAAAAATAAGATTGTAGGTAAACAACGAAACATTGTTTGGTAGCTCTCAGTGAGTCAAGCAGCAAAAATATGACATAATAAATAGCATAATAAAGGTAAAACAGCTACAGTAAGGCACAACATAGGTAGCGACTGTTATTATTGCACATATGTATATTAAGTGGTATTTATATAGTTAAATAGTTAAATAGATAAATATAAAGTGATTTGTATATTTATATTGAATAGCAGTTATGCATATATGTTTGTGGGGAGGCATAATGGAGGCTACAGCTCTGGGGAAGAAGCTGTCTGTCCGAGTCCTGATTTCCCTGCATCTTTTTCCTGATGGGTTGATGCAATTTGTGGCCTGATGCAATTACATAATAAATAATGAAATTACATCAACAAAAAAAAATATATTTTATTAGTTGTTTGATTTACAGGTAAACAATTTTCTTTCTCTCTGGGTATCTTAACACACTTTGTGTGTCTGTCTGCATTTCCTCCAGGTGCTTTGGTTTTGTCCTGCAGTTTAAAAACATGCTAAAAGGTAGAATACCTAAACAAAATAGTTCCATGTGTGAGTAAATGTGTTCATTTGTCTGCACTGTAAAATAATACCAATGTCTTCATTAATGCAAATCTCCAGACAACAGCAGAAAAACACAAGCTATTCAACCAATGTTATGCTAATAAACTTGTCATCCTACTTTAAGATGGTTAATGATTAAAAATAATGGCAATACTAAATATTGTAATAATAATAATTCATTCATTGATTATCTTCCGCTTTATCCTATATTAGGGTCGCAGGGGGGTTCCCCATGCCCATCCAGGGGAGAACGTTTCGGGCGCCGGGCATCCTGGACACCCAGGATAGGGCGCCAATCCATCGCTGGTAATAATAATAATAATAATAATAATAATAATAATAATAATAACATCAACCTCATACATTAATGTAACCATTAAACACTTCAATATATTTCTCAATAAATATATCTCTGTTAATGCTACTGACACGAAATATAACGGACTTTGTTTTGAATCCTTTGTTCTTGTGGATTACTTTGTAGTTACGCCATCTGGTGAAAATCGCATGGCAATAGCCCCACCAGAAATATATTTACTTAGCAATATTTTGATGAATTCAATAAATATTAAATGCAGCAAAAATATTGTTCACAATCATTTACAATAGATTTAAATAATTCAACTGGAAATTTAGTAAAACATGATAAAAATGAGTATTTTTTGTGAAATTGTAAAGTTTTAAACAATAAGATTTTATAGTGCAAAATACTTATTCATATCACAAATTCTATTTGCCTTTTTTGAGCCTGGACTCAATTATAACCAGCCACAACTGTCACAAATTGATAAAGAGCACTTCAAATGTCTCAATTTATTTAAAAAAAAGTGTGCTAAACACCAAAGAAATCCTTAATCGACACCATCTCCCAGCATCTGGTCTTCATCCGATGAGTCATTGCACACAAATAAGGAAAAGGGGCTAATGTGTTTGCCCTCAGAAGCATGATACATATCACTAAGACCATCTTCAAACAGCATGACCCGTTACCCTGAACACGCTTAATCACAGCCCAACTGTTTCCCAAGAGAGCTAGATAGAAGCTGAGGAACCAAGCACAAGTGACTCTAAAAGAAACTTTGTAGTGACTCTCCATTACTGAAAGCTGGATCATGACTATTTTTTTATAAACTGTATACTAAAGTACTTTATAACATTGCTTTTGATAGACTGTTGATTTGACTAGACACTCTGTAATTACTAAATTAGTTAACACTTTAAATGAATAAACCATTAAAAACCCAACAGATAACCAAACGTATGTAAAAAATGTAAAAAAAAAAATCATTTCAACTTAGTAAAAATTGCCATAATGAAATGTGTGGGCAGATCTATCATCCAGACAGTAAATTAACCTGTTTCTCATTTGGCTACCACGTAAAGTAAAAACAGTACTCAGCATAACAGGTTTAGAAACTGAGTTTAGGAAGCTTTTCTGTTAGATGTTATAAAAAAAATTCAGAACTGTGTAAAAATATAAAGAAAATACAATGAAATTCATGATTAATTTATTATGGTAAGAGTTATATTTAGTTAGCCCATCCATCTATCCGCGCTCGGGATCCAGGTTCAAATCCAAATCTGAAGTTTCCATGTTCTCCCCGTGTCCGTAAGGGTTTTCTCCGGGTTCTCTGATGTCACAGACAAAAGATATCACAGACAAAACCCATAAGAGGGATTTTACTAATAGAGTTAGTGCTCAGTTCAACTGTATTACCTGCTGAATTAATTAAAAGCCCTGTCCATCACCTCATCTTAAAATCAGAATTACATGAAATAACAATCTCAATCAACTACTGAAGAGTATTGAGGCAAAATAAGAGATATATATTAATTATGATGAATTGTGTTTGACTTAAACCAGTGTCACTTGCACAACATGGAAATTTACTTCATGAACTGCTCTTGCTGACAACAGCTGTCCTGTGCTGTTGGGCATCAGACCTGCCCACCACCACCATGTGTCTGTCTTACTCCACACCACTATCTGCAGTGGCCCTGGCTGTACAACCACAAAGTCTACCAAAAATCTCATGCACACTAGCACCATTAAACTACACATTACTGGTGGCAGCACAGTCTGTAGAATGTAATATTTAGCCTCAGGTTTAATGTCTGTGGTGTGAAGTACTGAGCATCATAGGCCATTGCGAGTTGATGTGTCATTAGGCCTAAACTGTATGCTGATTATCTACTAGGTTTGTGGGTATCTTTGCCTATTCAGCTATAAGAGTATTTGTGGACTCCACCGATGTTGGATGAGAAGTTTTGGCTCACACTCATACTCTAGTTCATCCCAAAGTCGTTTTATGAGGTCATTCCTTTATTCACACATTTGCTCTGGGATACTGTCATTTTAAAACAAAAAAGTGTCCCCACTAAGCTTGAAACTGTCCAATATCAAAAGCTATGAGCTTAAATTTACAATATGAATAAATGAAACACTTGATTAACAGGTGGGTCCCAGAATTAAAGAGAACTGGTAGACTTGTGGTTCATCTGTATGCTGGCTGTATGTATTCAAATACTTTATAGTGTATATCTGAACTATAGTATTTCACTTACTCTGTAGTTCAATACATTATCCACTATGGTCTTGCTCACACAGTCCTTGAACTCAAAGAGTAGATTGCATTTGTTATTGCCAACACTAATGGGAGACAGAATTCAAATGAGAGCACTTAAAATGTCAAACATTATGTTCACAAAGTGCCTTTAAACCTCCTCTAGTTCTTTAGAGAACTAAACTTAAGAATATACAAGGAATGCTGATGAGAGGATGATGCATTGCATAATTGGACAGCTAAATGATCAGCACATTTAAGATTCTAGAATAAGATATGCATAGCAGGGGATTTAAAATCACCAGGTCACAATCACCCTGGCAAAGTGAGTATTCATACACACAACTGATTTTGAGCCATAATGTCTTAAACACGGCAGGAATTTTTTTTTTTAAGTTTTACAAGTTGTAAAATGTATGTGAAGTCAAAACCAAATTGCCTGAACTATTGGAAACTGGTCACATATATAAAATCCAAAATTGTATTAATTTGAAAAGGTAAAGCAAGTAAGCTTTGTAACCTGCAAAACCAACTAATAAATTAATAAAGAACCTGTAATGATCTATGGATTTGCCCTTATGTTCTGGGTGTTTCACTGCCATTATTTAATGTATTCTAGAACACTTAGATTGACATCATTACCACAAGTAAAAACGTTTTTAAAAATTCATTCATTCATTAAAGGTTCAAAGGCACTTTGTAAACATGTTGCATTAATAAAGATTTTGAGTAATCAGGTTGATTACTTAATATACATGAACATATTTTTTTAAATCTAAAATGACTTTTGCAAATCTTTCAGCCCACACACTATTACCAACAGTTTCATTGAATAAACTATGCGGCCTTAATTCCTTCATGTAACGCAAATGTGAGTGATGTTCTTTTTTTTAAGTACCGGTACTTAATCACTGCGAGACTTGAGATTGTTAAATTGTCTATTGTCTATAACATCTATTACTTGATGCCCAGTAATAAATTAAGCATATTAAAAAAGAAGGTAATGATTAGATAACTGCATAAACTACCAGTATATGTGTTCTAAATAAAGCAAACCCTCACACTTATAATACTCTCCAACTAAATGAATATACTCTATATTTGGACATCTGACCCTGAAATCCATATGATCTGTTGGATAGTCTATAAATGTAAAAAAAAAATGTTCAAAATGATAAGTAGGTAGATGCTTTGTTTGTGACCCAGATACATGAATAACACTAAGCCTTAAGCACATGAAATGATTACTGCCAGTAGGTCAAGTTACCATCTGGAATAGATAGCAAAAGGAACTAATGGTAGTTATACTGGAAACTTAAGTCGACATATGACACTAATAGGTTAGTGATGTAAATAAATTTTAGACCATATCATAAATCCTTATTTCAAATACTGAACTGAGTTAGATATACTGCTCACCAAATGTTAATTAATGTATAGCTAATAAATTGGGCTGTACATGTCAAAAGCAATAAAGCCAACTTCTTAAAAGGAATCAATTGTAAGGTGCATATCTTCGGTGCACCAAATGGTCCAGTCATTGAATTTCACCTGTAAAATGCCACATTGTCTATGGTTTTTTAATAGAAAGTGCTTATTCATGGTGTATGGGACATTTGAAATTGGAATTACACATAGGTTGATTTCTGTTTTGGGCAATTTGCAATTTGTTTAACAGGATAAATCCATGTTTGAAAGAAAATCAAATACTACAAAAGAAATGTATGCTTGCTGTTGTATAATAACTGCTTCTGATATATATTAGTTGGAGTTTGATACATAATTAAAAGATGCTTAATCCTGGTACAAAGAAAATCTATATGTGCTTTTTTTGCTATAATGCAAAAGTTTACTCAATCAAGTTGTTTATTCGGGGTACAAGACCCTAACACTCACTGGGCATAAGGCACGAAAAATCCCTGAACAGGTCACTAGTTTATTGCAGCAATAACACAGAGACAAACTCATTCACACATAAATAGCCACAATTTAATATCGATATTGCACTTGATTTATGTCTTTGGACATTGAAAAACTGTACTTTCAGTGAAAACCCAGAGACACAGGAAGAATATTGCAAACTCCTCGAAAAAAGGAGTCACTGTCATCCTGCTAGGGAAACAAACCCTAGCATTTTCAGTACCCTGCTGAACATGCAAAACCTTAAACATATTTAATGTTTATTATTCTAAATAAAGTAACCTTAGTTGTATCAACTACAGTATATCCTACTACTCCATAAAAACAACAAATCTCACAGGAACTGCATGACTAATTAATGGTTTCTTTATGCTTTACTGTATAGTGAGACTATAGGGACTAACTAAAGTCAAGCTGAGACCCTGTTCACTTGTGCATCCCTCTGTGTATTGATTTGCGTTAAAGGAACTTCTTAATTTCCAGCCCAGGATACACCATGCTGTTTCAAAGAAATAGATGGCCACACAACTTTCC
Organism: Corydoras sp. C115; assembly: GCA_019802505.1. Lineage (NCBI taxonomy): Eukaryota > Metazoa > Chordata > Actinopteri > Siluriformes > Callichthyidae > Corydoras > Corydoras sp. C115. The sequence goes on from JAFMOC010000002.1 coordinate 5,899,745, forward strand.
ATTTTAGGCTCACGCTAATTTGTCATGCGCCACACAACTTGCTAAAACTAAAACCCTGGCGCGCTGGCAGACTGACCCCCCAGAGTCTTTCAGGCCGGATAAGCAAAGAAATAATACACCCCTCATAGCTGAAAACGAGGAGAGATGCATTCCTGCATAAACGAGGAGCAGGACTTCACAACAGGCTCTTGGGCTTCTTTCAGCTCCCATGCCCCAACACAGAGGACTCTCACTTTCTCACCCTCTGTTTACTCAGTTTTGAAACTCAACTGCGAACGGTTTCCGTAGATGCAGGACAAGAGCTTGAGCCAGTATGAAAGTTCAACACAATAGACCACCACTGTGTTTGCTGATCGTCTGTTTGGTTAAGAAACCTGTTAGTCCCACAGGGCTACCCAACAGTTACCAAGTATGCTTATGGTCTCTGATAAATTGCTATTATATATTCAAGACTTACATCTGAACCAACTGGTATACACAAAATAATAAACTAAATTCTCTCTAAGCAGTGACCTTAATACAGGCTTAGGATTTAGCTCTTTTTTGTCTCTGCATGAACATCTGGTCTCCAGTGGCTCCTGTTATTCATTTCTTCTCTCTGCCTTTCTTTGCCACCTCAGAATTTGCTGCTGTAGTGAGCAGGAAACACTGCTGTAACACTAACTCTGAATGTGTCTTCTAAGCAAAGAGTCTGTCTTGTATACCCTTTCCAAAGATAACAACATGGACCTCGGTAACACACTGAAGCATGTCAATTCTTGGGAGCCAAATGAGACAGGCATCAGAGACAGATGATTGCTTAATTGCTTAATGAAAAAGAATAACCACATAAAGAACACATTTAATAAGGCAATTAAAATAAAGAAGTGAAAAGGCAGTGTTAGGTTTTCAATAGACTACATGTTTAGTGGTTCTGATGTGGCCACTTGAAAGTGACTTAATTATTTCCAAAGTCACAATGCCAGTTCTGTCATTGAGAGAAGTTGAGAAAGACGAAAGGGCTGGTTTTAATTTAAAGGCATATTTCAACTATGCAAATATATCCACACTGAATCCACGTCAGCTTATTGCATGTAGAGGAAGTCTATGACCCCACAAGTATGAGTTCATTGAGTTGTTTCTAAGTATAAATGTTATCAGAAGTATAGAGCATCATACTGATCGATGGTTGAGTCTTAGCTAAAAATTACTACCTCCAATTGAAATCTAGGCCCGACCAAAACCATCTCTTAGGTTCCCCTTGAAAAGGTAAACTGAGATTTCCTGGAAGCAAAGACAGTGGGGAAAACAGCATTCAGGGAAGTAATGAGAGACCTGCCATGGAAGTATGCACAGTCACACACACACACACCGCATGACGTTTAAGCCAGGGAGCATTCTTCCTTATTTCTTTTTTCAGTAATTTTACTGAAAATGCTTGCCTTCCACTTTGCATGAAGGACAGGAATAAAGGTACAAGGTCAAGATTCAAATGTTAAATCAGGCATGAGTAAAATAGCTAAAAGTATAAGATTGATTTACATGAAACTCTGAGGCTTTTAAACTAATAAACCTTAATATACTTCTTTTTATTTTGCAAAATAATATTTATAAAATGTCAAGCTACAGAGTTCTAACTAGAATGAAAATAAATCTGTGCAGAGTTTACCATATTTTATGAATTATGTTACTCATTGTGCTACTGCTAATATATGTTTTAAAGAGTATTGTAAGTCCTAAACAGATGCCTGTATGCAAGTTTCAACCCAACATTTGAAATAAAATGTTTTGATAGGATAAAAATACTGCACAGCATAGAAGCGGCGTGATACACAAACATACACAAACTGTGTAGTATTAGTATGTAGAAGGATGCTTTCTGTTTCTGCACACAAAATAAAGCTCATAAAGATATGGTTAGGGTGAGATTGGTGTGGAAGACCTTAACTGGATCCCACAAAAACCTAATCATCATCATCCGACCTCACAATGTTCTGCGTGAATTCACACAAAAAAAAACAATCAAATAACTTCCTAGCAGATAGGTAATAGGTATCTAGTACAGGGGACATATTACATGTATGGATTGAATGGTTATAAAAGCTCCTGAAAGTGTAATATGAAAGTGTCCTAATACATGTGTCTATGAAGTGTATGTAAAGCAAAGCTCTACATAAAACAGGTAGAGTTAGCATTTGTGTGAGTTCAAAATGTTTAACTTAAGCAAATGTTCCAAGTGGTGGAAGCCAGACAAACTGCTTGACAAACTGCTTTTTTAAGCTGTTTACATATGCTTATAAAAGAGCTCAGCTAAAACAAATGGGGCATTTTGCATCACGAATGATTGAAATTCAGCTTTAAACTTACCAGCTGTTTCTGAATATGACACATATGAAATAACCATCAAAATAAAGCAGGCACACCGGGGTAAATGTTTTGAAGACTGCAATAAATGGATTGACAAAAAGAAAACAAATCTTTAAGTACATTTTAAGCTTTTGCTCTATAACAAGTTGACCTGTTCAGCTTTCAGGCAGTCTCCAAAAATAATTGATCTCTTTTTCTATTAGGACTGATGTCAGAAGCAGCTGGCTCAGTCTTGAACTTCTCGGTTTTGCTCCACAATGACAAGGCCTCGGGCACTGGCATTCATTTAACATGAGTGATTCTATTGATTGGCGCTGCTGACTATGCTTTTTCTTAAACACAGAGAGAATAAGAAAAGCATACATATAGAAGAAAGAGTAAACAAGAAAAGGCGCAAGTGTCTACTGGATATGAAATTGGGTCATAGGCCAATCAATCAAGGAGCTGACAGGAGGTGGGCGACCTCCCATGTGCTGTTGGGTAAAAGGGATTGCAAGGGTCAGTGTGGAGTGACAGCACCTCTCAGCTGGCACAATGAAAAGAACATTCAACTCCCAGAACCAAAAACTCAAAGAGTGAACAACACACCAAAGGCCTTTCATAAAGCCTCATACCCCTGGCCATGTACCCATAGCCTCAAAACCGACCTCAAAGAGTCCTGGGCTATGGTCCAGAACCCCTAGTGGGAGTGTGTATGAGACAGATAGTAAAAAAGGACTAATATACAATGTGTTCTATGTATGTACTAAAAACAAAGATGAATTTAAACTTGAATGAGGAGTAAATTCAGTATTTTTCTGAAAGCATCTCACTATTTTAACCAGACTGTTCAAATCAGTTTTCAAAAGAGCTTCTAAACATCATTTGACATTCCTATAACAAATAGTGTAACAACTCAGTTGAAGCAAGACTTGAAAATATTAAAGGAACAGGGGAGGCTAATTAGCACCAGCCATTTATTTTATTCCCTCTGTTCACTGGTACATCTTCTCACAAGACATGGATACATTTTGCATTAATAACTCTGTCTAAACTTTACCATTATGTAGATACCTTAATAACTTTCAGGATTGTATCCACCCCCCCTCCCCAGCTCCAGGAATGTTACTACTTTACTGCATACAAAGATAATTTAGTTAATGTTAATGTTAAATCTTTTTCAGAAAAACTGCAATGACCGGCACAGAGAACTGGAATTACCATAAACAGGATAAATTACTAAACATATTGCAACTCTGGCCTTTTTGATTGTAAGAGCTTGACCTCACAAATGCTGTTTTGTCAGTGTAATAATTTTAATAATGAAATTTGAGTCAGGTTTGACGTGACACGCTGAGTCTCTGATGCGTCCATAAGAAGAAATAGGTAAATGTAATTATACATTAAGAACACGAGTTCAATGAGAAGGAACTTATCCACATTGGATCTGTTGAAAAACTTGGATAAGCTGGTTTGGGTTGCGTGCAGAGGGACAAGCGTGTGTGTCCAATACTTCAAGTAAGCAGTCATTTAAGATCACCAGGTGGCAGTCCAGAGGATGAAAGGATTTAACCTTGCCTGAGCCTTTCTGTCAGACTGTGCAGATCCTGTGTATTAAGATCATGACAATCGGTTCTAAATATTTATCAAGCAAATCCACACAGGTTAAAATACACTTACACTTATCAGCCATATATATATATATATATATATATATATATATATATATATATATATATATATATATATATATATATATATATATATATATATATATATATATATATATATAATGACTGAAGTGTGTCTCAATACACACTTTTGTTGAATTGTTAATCCTTAGCCAAGATTTCTGAAGTTACAACATTTAACATTTAACTTATATATGCAATTATGTCATTATTGCATTGTTGTTAGTCAATTGATATGGGATGTGTCTGTGAGTGTGAAATGGAATTGCTGCCTGAGCCATGGTGAAGAGAATCGAAACATTTGTTAAAGGGATAAAGAAGCAGCCAAGTCCGGAAGGCAACAGATTATTCTAAACCCTTCATTTCTCTCTGAATTTTCTGTATGGCATACAAGAGAAACAGGGTTCATGAAGGGATTAGACCAAACAAAGCTGAAATGACCTCATCCATGTAGTTTTAAGGCTTTTTTGTTTGAACATTAAAATGTATATTACATACTATTACATACTATACTTAAACCACATAAATGTATGAGCATGCACACACACACACACACACACACACACACACACACACACACACACACACACACACACACACTAAGTATGAGCGTACAGCTGTTTTCTTGTATTGTAAATAATTTACGAAATCTTCTTTTCTCTTAAAAGCGATTTAGACAAACCTTAATTATAACTACTGCATGCTGTTGTCACACTGAAATCTGAGATTTAAAAGTGACAGTACATTCAAGCAGACATAGTTTTGATTAGAATAGACAGAGTATATATCTTACTCTTTCCCCTATGTCAGCTCTTCCTCTGCTGCATCCCACCATCCCATGCATCAAAAAGGGAAGAACAATAGTAAGAACAGTCTGTGTTAACAATGTATGGGGAAAAAATACTATTTAAAGGTATGGCACTAAAATTGGCTAGAAATATGCAATTAAATGCATAATTGAAAAAGTACACATATTTTTTCCTCTAACGAGTCACATAAAATGTGCTTGCACTGTTTACTGGCACAAATGTTACAGGCTCATATAATCATGGGGCCATAACAGACACTATGCAGTTTGTGTGGCTTTGAAATGAAAACAATATGAATTGGCTAAACAATGAAAATAAACAAAATAGTCAGCATTATAAAGCAATTGTTTAGAAAAGTATGTTTTTGCATTGGTTTGTTCATTGCTCAGCAATGTTTGTATTATTTTAGCCACACAATCTGATGTAATTTCTGTTGGTTTAATAAACAGCATTTTAGTCCTTCTTTAAAGAAAACTGCAAAGTGAACTGCCATTCAAAAATGTCAAAGATAAATAAAAGAAAAACATCTGTAATTATCGTAAGCACATGGTTAGTACTCATTTATGTACTGCTTTTTGACATGTTATTTTGTTGCTTGTTGTAGTAATGCAAAAGATGTTATAAGTCATTTGAACATAACAGATTCTAGAAACTTTATGACTGCAAAGAAAGTTTTAGAATCTTAATTACATAGGACTTGTTATAGGATGACACAATACGTCAAATAAAATAAAATAATAATAATAAAAACCAAATAAAAGAATCAAATTCATTCAAATACTCATAATAGAAAGAATGCATTAACACCTCATGACATGTACAACACTAGGGGGGCCCTTGTTTAGTTTAGGCTATCCAGACTCTAGCGTGAGCCTTAGCAACATAGCACACATCATTCCTTTAATGCAGGGCAGCCAGGAAACTTATGGAAACATGTTTAATTACAAATTATAAGTTATTTACTAATGATGACTAGAAACATAAAACCTAATAAAGTTTATTATTATAATATATGCAGTATATTTCTGTGATTGCATTATATGTGTTAGACCTGTACAAAGCACATTTAATTAGTACAAATAATAACATGCAGGAATAACGCGTGGTTTTAAAATAAGGCTTAAGAAAGTTATTAGAAAACAAATTAAAATAAAAAATGACTTTGTCCACAATGCATTACTTTTTATTTATTTCCAACTGAATTTCATAGAACTGTTTTCTAGACCCCAGTCTTATAATAACACTGGTAATGTGAGGTGGGAGAGGTGTGAATGAGTTCTGAAAAAAGTTTAACCTGATGCAAATGAAAAGCAAAGTGATGTGGCGTCAAGTGTGAATGCTGGTTAAAAATGGCTAGCATGGTTAGTAGATAGTAGATTAAATTAGATTAGATTCAACTTTATTGTCATTGTGCCGAGTACCATTACAGGGTCAATGAAATGTAGTTAGCATCTAACCCGAAGTGCAATATATACATTATTTACATAAAGTGCATCAAGCATTAGATGAAAGTTCTTTAGATGATCACCAGGATTAGACGCTATTTTAAAGTAAGAATCAACAGCACACTTTGCTATCCCATGATTCAATTGGAGCTGAATTATGCTTTCAAGATGAGAAATAGACGGGTATTTAGGTGTTTTAAGTTTAAATAAGACACAACCACAAAAAAATAGACACCATTACAGTCTTTATGGCAATTACTTCAAAAGACATAAGTAATTTGGCATATTTTGCAAATGTTGTTTAAATACTACATACTTGCTCATTCATGAAGCCTGCTTTACAGTTTAAACAGTGCTTACAAGATGAACACATGTATGTAAGATGTATGTACAGTTTAGTAGACAATTTTGGATGCAGCATTACATTCTGCATTTTAGATAAAAAAAAAGAGTAGTTTTCATTTCCAAGTGTGGACAAAACTTTTAAAGGTATTTTTGGAAATTTAAAAATACAAAGATACAAGAAGTTATTTAAGATGGGTGATTGTAACCTACACTATACAGACAAAAGTATTGGGACACCTACAAGTTAAACTTGTAATTTGGTATCAAATGTATTAACTTATCAAGGAAGGATATTTTTAGATTTTGGAGTATGTTTAGAATTAGGGCTGGGCAACGCATCGAATATGTTGATGTAATTGATTATGAAACTACGTCAATTTGCATGACTTGTGTGTACACGTCCACAAAATGTTTTCATATCGCATTCAGATTAATTTGAATGTCTGCGCTTTTATATACTCAACACAAATATATAGTTAACATATATAGTCCATAAATTGTCATATCATATATGCCTCAAAGTACAGTCAGTTGTTTTGTTTTTTTTCACCAAGAATTCATTACCTGGTGATTTGATAAATTTAAGTAAAAAATTTGAGAAAAAAAAAGATACGTCCAGTATGTTTGATAAGACATTTCAGTAATAGAAATTGATTTTAAAATATTCCACTATCATTCTAATGTGCTTTATATTCATTCATTCATTATCTTCCGCTTTATCCTATATTAGGGTCGCAGGGGGGTTCCCCATGCCCATCCAGGGGAGAACGTTTCGGGTGCTGGGCAGATACACCCAGGACAGGGTGCCAATCTATCGCTGGACACACACTCACGCACACATACACACTCTATATGGGGCAATTTGGAGAACTCAATTGACTTGATCCATGTTTTTGGACTGTGGGAGGAAACTGGAGAACCCGGAGGAAACCCACGCGGACACGGGGAGAACATGGAAACTCCACCCAGATGGGGATTCGAACGTGCCAACCACTAAGCCACCCTGACGCCTGTGCTTTATATTATACTTGTAATATTTAATATATTGTGGCTGAGATTTTATGTTTGATAAAGCTATTAATGCTAAAGCATTTTTGTGTTTCAATAGTGCCCTTAAGAGCACTGTGTTTGATTAAAAAAAATATTTTAGCGTTAAATGATTTTATCTTTCATTATTTAGTTATCTTAATTATAAACACAATCACATTAGTGTCACAGGTGCCTATTGCACCTGTCCCTCGTTTGTGTCCTTAATGGTTTCTGTTGGGTGATTGGTTTGTTTTGTTCACGTGTTTAGTTCCTTTTGTATTTATTCTGAGTTTTCCTTCCCTTTGTCGCACGTCTTTATTTTGTGGTTGTAAACCCGATGTTACTTTGTTTCGTTTGTTCCCCCTTTCTGTTGGTGTCCCGTCACCAATTTTTATTAAATTTACATTTTGGCTTTTATCCCGGTGTCTGGACTCTCCTTCCGCGTTCAACCACGGTACGGCGCTGCGCACCTTCTCCGCGTGGGTCGTATACCGTGGGAGCGTTCGCCGTGGACCGACGCATGTATTTTTCCCCGCGTGGTCGGTACCCGGGAGCGCTCATCAAGGCGCGAGCGGCTGAACGCAATACCTCCGCGTTAGCCGCCCTCCTCCCGGGGAAGAACGGACAGTTGGTGACAATTAGAATATATATATTTTTAGATTAATCGACTAATCGAAAAAAGGAATCGTTAGATTAAACGTTAGAAAAATGGTGCAGCCCTATTTAGAATATTGTCCATTCATTCAGCCAAGCATTTCTGAGATTAGACACTGATGACAAGAAGGCTCACATGGCTAGCAATCGCTTTTCTGGTTCATCACCATATGATAGGGTTGAGATCAGGACTCTATGTGTTAAATCTAGCTCTTCTACACAAGTCTCACCCAATCATGTCTTTATAGACCTTGCTTTTTTGCACCATGCATAGTCATGCTGTGACTGAACAGGACAATCCTTAGACTTTACCAAACAAAAGCATACAATTAAAAAATGATTTTACATACTTGTGGCAATGACTCTGAATAAAACACCTGAATTCAATAATTAAAATGAATGTCTCAATACTTTTGTCCATATTGTGTGGGGATTTCAAAGCGTCCTTCCCTATTTCTCTTCTACAAAGAAGCCTTCTCTGATTCAATTGTTGATTGAGGTATTTCCTTTAGGTAAGTAGCCAGGAGCAGAGTAGACAATCTGCTTTCTGTTTGACCTAACACGCATGCCCAGGATTCATGAACTGTGATATGAAATGTGTTTTCAGACCAGTGCTCACGTAATAAGAGACATCCATTTACAGAGATCTATTTATGACTGCTCCTAATGATGGCATGAAGATAGCAAAATGATGACCACTGCAGTCAATCTTGGGCTATTTTACAAAAAAAAATGTAAGAATGAATGAAGGCTCTATTTTTCTTACTATTAAAAAGGTCTTCATTAACATGTTCTAGAGTCTAGGGGACTCTAGGGCACACTAAAAACACTAGATTAGCTTTCAATGCAATCTGTGCCCTTAAATAGATAGCCAAATCTGCTAGAACCTTTGAGAAATTAAGCTAAGTCAATCGCCAATGTACATAGAAGACAATCCATCAAGACCACTACAAATAAATACTCATTAAACTGAAACTAGATCCAGTTCATTAGATACCGATTAACCCCAATGTATAGGAATCCAACAGTGTCATTGTATGACAGAATGAGAGCATGATTAAAATGGATGATTTTTAATGTTTTGAAAACAAAGTAAAGATTTGAATTTGGCAGTGGTTATAAGATGGAAATATCTGCCTCTGACAATAAGAGTTTGATTTGAAACGACACCAAGGTTTTCATGTGTTTTGACATATGGGGTTGTTTGACCAAGCTAGGAAACATGAGGGTGAGAGGGAGAGTGGTAACTTTTTTCTAAATAAACACAATGAACTGCTGCTCTATTGCTGGTTTATACTGAGAAGTGATGGGTTTTATGTTCAATGCGAAAATAATTGCAGAACAATAAAGCCACAAAAAGCCAGGCTTTTCATTGTGACCGGAATTTGTTGTTTTAAACATGTTTATACCAGTTTATGCTGGGGGCCTTCCTGTCTCTAGCTACATTCAAAGTTTTAGCATACAGCATAGAGCTTAGCAGTTTTGTCTGCCATAAATATCAATAGCCAACAGAAAATCCTCAAAACTATATACCATTTACGGTGGCTTGGCTCTCAGCGCTAGGGATTCCCAGTTTGAATCCCCTTTTGGGTGGAGTTTCCATGTTCTCCCCGTGTCCACGTGGGTTTCCTACGGGTTCACCAGTTTCCTCCCACAGTCCAAAAACATGGATCAAGGTAATTTGAATTCTACAAATGTATCTGCCCAGTGCCCGAAACGTTCTCCCCTGGATGGGCATGGGGGAAACCCCCCCCCCATCCCCCCCCCCCCCCGACCCTAGTAGAGGAGAATGCGGAAGATAATGGATGGATGGAAACAGTCACGCTATTTTAATAACAAAGACCTATTCATGTTTTCATTATAATGTCCTTTCTTTACTTGATGACAATTAATGGCAAACCGTAAATATTCTATATGCCCTAAACCTTTTATTATTGTCATATCACTGAGCTATTAGAGTTTAAAATGTGGCTTATCTTGAAGTACTACAAGGTGTTTATGAGTGTTTTTTTTCTTATTTTAAGGTATTTCAATGATGACTCAAAAGGGTTATTAAGACAGGGGATAGTGCTTTGAAAAAGCAAGGTTCCACATTTATTTCTTATCAGCTTTTGAATTGTGGCTAACATAAGAGAAAAGCAGAGTGAGAGGAAGAGAGGATGCAGAGTGAAAGTAACATGTCTACGAAACTGAAGTGCATTGAGAATTGTCCAGTCATATTAATAAAAAAAACATAAAATTAATAGCAGTTGACAAGCAGAAAATGAGTGATATGGAGCTGCATCCTGTGAAAATTCCTGATGGAGAGCAGTCTCAGGTCAGGTGTTGGCAAACGATCCGGCAATAACATCAACTGAAAATCCAATGATTGAAACAACCTTTTAAATTTAGGTTACGCAAAGATATATAATAAATACATTTTTTAATAAACAACATTTCCAAAACATGTGATAGATCTCTGTGAGACCTATTCACTAACCAAAAGTCTTATATCTATGCCTGTGAATATGAAATAACTATCTCAATTACAACTATAAATGAGACACCTAATTGCTTTACTTAAACCAGAGTTTGGTCACTTCACTGCCTCTTCAAAAATGGAGCATGGGGAGAATCTACAGGCTCATTAGTATATCAAGGTTGTAATTTGTTCCTGAGATTATTCAAGTGATTCAAATACAATGGTTGTGCAGATTAAGGATGTCTCTTAGACGTCATTCTCATGGAGAGAGTGGGGCCTCATCTCCATTCGGAGCCACTATTCTTTTTTTTCATTAACTTAACAAAGATTAACAAAGGTGTCCCAGTCCTCTCCCACTCAGGTTACTAGATGAACTCTTTAAATGTCCAGGAGGGCCACATAAGTGTTGGGCACCCGAAAGATATTTACAGGTATATTAGAATCACAGTCCACAACAACTAATTTATTTAAAAAGTAGGGCAAACACACTCAAAGGCCTCTTCATTAAAAAACTACTTTTGAAAGATTTCATATCTAAATGGCTAAAATTTATGTAAATGAGTAATATGAACACTGCATGACTCACTAAATTCAGCATTCTCTTTAATAATTAAATTACATCTTTTTCCCTTTCATTTAATCCATTTGAATGTACATTAAGCTATTGCTAGTGCTAAACATATACCTGGATAGATATAAAACTTGCTGAAAGAATAGTAACACTAATCTGTAAACAGATTTGCACCAATTTCTGTCATATAGCCCTTCTGGGTACTATATCCAACACATCTATAAGAAGAAAATATAACAACACATTAGGTTCATTACTTGAGCTCTGAAAGTCTACTTAGAAGATTTATATTATTTCTTCTTTATCGTGTGTTAATTTTGTTGTTTTATCATCTATTATCATTATAATTAGCTTTAAAAAAAGTTTGATGGCACAATAGCATTCCTGGTTTGATCCCTGGTTGGGCTAGGTGATTTCCTTTGCATGTAATGAGGAGAGATAACAATATACAAGAAGGTGAACTGGTTACCTTAAATTGCCCCTAGGTGTGAATGTGTCCATAAATGGTTGTATTAATTAACTGGAGATACCAAATTGATCATACTGTAAGTGAAAATGTTTGTGTAAATGTGTTTGTATTAGGCTGGCGATTCGATTCGATTCCGATATTTGAGGTCACGATTCGATTCAAAATTGATTTTCAATTCAGAATTCATTTTCGATTCAGAAACGATTTTCGATTCAGAAACGATTTTCGATTCAGAAATGATTTTTACAGTTTAAATGGTCTTTAAATTTTGTTTCAATTATGTGATTGACAAGATGAAACGATGATGTAAACAAATAGAACATCTATTTAAAACAATACTTTCATGTTCCTTCCAGTATCAAATCTTTTTGTATCATTTTATATTTATACAAAAATAGAATTGCGCTAAATTAAAATGAGCAGTATTAGGTTCGCCTAGCTGCCTGGCTTTTTCTTACATAAAAAACATCTTTCAATGAACAAATAATTCTAAATATATTAATAGAAAAGTTTACCATAGTGCATAGTGCACCTGTTCTTCTGTTCTTTATTGAGTTAATTAACTTTCATTCATGGTCCTCATTTAAGTTTGTTTTGTGCATGTGGTCGGGTGTCTTTTTGTATATATCTCCTGTGTTCCCCTTCCTCAGGGCACGTCGTTAGTTTTATGTTCGCTCGCGTTGTACCTCCTCTGTTTGTTGGTGTGTCTACACCTTTAAAATAAATTCGATTTCTGCTACCTGTGTGCCTGGCTCCCTTCAGCACGTTTAGGCGCTGCGGCTCTGCGCTTCTTCTGCGCAGCCGCTTTAAGTCGAGGTAGGCGAGCGTTACAGTATGTATGTTTGTATGTATGTCCTGAAAATGTGTCCAAATTTTTTTCTTCCTTTTCACCCAATGGAATGGACTGCAGCACTGCCCATAAGCCATATTAGGACAAGTGGCTATACAAATAAACTAATGATAATATTTTACATTTTACTTTTAGTAACACTGATCATTTAATTTATTAATTAGGTCCAGCAGTGCCAGAAGAAAAAAAATCTAATAAAAAACAACCATGTACAATACACCAAAGCAAGAACTCCAGAGTTTCAGAACCAGACATACAGAACTAAAATAATGAACCCTTTGGAACATATTATTTAAAAGATATATTGTTTAACAGGGGAACCTAGCAAGAAACAGCAGTTTCTTAATGTTCATTGGTGCAAGAACATATGCTGACATGCCAGCAGATTTTTGTTGCTGCCAAAAAACAATTAAACTCACATAGCCTGGGTTTACTCAGTCCACCCCATGTTAAAGTCCTCATATTCTTTCTTACCACAAGTTCTTTTTAGGACGGAAAATAAAAATCCTAAATACTGACTAATGCACAAATCAATGGACACTGTATAGAGATTTAAAATAAAATGTTTTCCTCTATTAAAAAATCTGATGAATTTGGATTTTGTTATGAACTTTTATGAATTTGGACTGTCACAATTAACTACTACAATGTTACAAATTCACAACAAAAATAATGCAAATTAGCAATGGAAAGTAAACCTTCTTAAATGAAAGGTAAGTCTCATTAACACAGAGGCATAAACAGCTTAGAAAAAAGACACTGTTGATCTTGTTTCCATGCATGTCCATGATGTGCATGATCAAAAATCATAAAGACCAGATATTTTAGCATGACCTTCAACATATTCTGACCAGATATCTAGACCTAAACGATTGTGATGTGGTTACAGTGTAACATTCAGAGCCACAGTCACCAGCTTTCCCAGCTTTATTTCAGTAGTTTAATAAAAATGTGGTACAGAATGGTAGAAAGTGCTTTTCTGTTATTTGCTCTAAGAATCTCTCTTGTGGTTAAATTAAATAATATTTTAACTACATTTGCTTTTTGTTTTACAGCATCTTAAAATACATCAAACTATTGCATGCATTAATATTACAGACTTGGTCGATGCCAAAACTTCACAAAGTCACATTTTATTATATTCTACATGTAAGAAACCTCTGCCCACCAGAGAGCTTACAGTTAACCTAAATTAAGCGATTTTGCTTCAACTCAGACCACAGAATAAATAATATCCAATCATTGCTGCAAATGTGATTTAAAAGTTACTTTGTTTGAAGTCGTTATTATTGTGCTAAAGGCAGCATGGATGTGCAAGACCAAAGTCATAAAGACGTGACTACAGTAAAAAAAAATTAAAAAAGATGAGTCTATAAGATGAGTCTAAAAAAATATATATATATATATATATATATATATATATATATATATATATATATATATATATATATATATATATATAGTCTATAAGTCTATAAGATGAGTCTATAAGATGAGTCTAAAAAATATATATATATATATATATATACAAAATTGTCCATAAAATTCTATAAAACAACACTCCCCATACAGTTAGAAAATAAACAGTAACTGTTTATGACAATGTGCAAAATCATTGTGGAAAATATTTTATTTTTAGTGTAAAAATGGAATTTGACCAAATGCAGCATATCTTGTTAATCTTTTTTAATTATGTGTGATTTATAACTACACATCACACACATACAATTACACTTAAAAAATTCAGCTAAAACAATAAAAATATAAAATGCTCCTTTCACACTTCCACTGAGCCTGCAGCACCAGTGCAACGTAGAAGTGAGTGTTTAAATCAAAGTCAGAGGGAAGGTGGAGGAAGCCAGCAGGGAAGCATTGGAATCTGCAGGAGGTCAATATTGCTCTGCCATTTAATAGAACCAGCATAGGACATTTAAAGCCAGAAGACCCCAAAACCATGGAGATTGGGGTACATGATGGTAACAGTCACTTGGAGGCCCCAATATGCCCAGTTCTTCCACCAGCACAACACATTTGCACAACTCACAACTTGTGAGCCATGTTTTCATAGACACATTTCTAAAAGCACCTTGGTTGCAATATATGTGCTTCATATTTTGTACTGTAAAGAATGTTGTGTGTTTACAGGTGATGGCCAAAAACAATGGATATATCTGAATATATGTAGAACTTTATTATACAATTATATACGGTTGTAAGCTCTATCTTTGGTGACAGATGACTTGACTCACAATCCAGTGTACCTGCTATTGATTTTCAGTGTGGGCCATGGCTTTGTTCAAGCCAATGTTTTAACCCATACCTTTGCATGCTGCACACACACCTCAGTGAAAGGTGGAGTATTCACAACCTATATCTATACACTTATCAGTCACTTTATTAGGCACATCTAACTGTTTCTACACTTATTTTCCATGTCATCAATTCCACTTACCATGCAGATGCATTTGTAATTGTACAGACTATAGTTTAGCTGTAGACAACTATTAAAGAACGGATCAATCCATCTAAATAACACCTGTGGAGGTCCTTTGTAAAGGGACCTAGTATGTAAATAAATAGATGGATTTCATTCTGCAATTATAATACTACAAAGTGCACCAACATGATAACTGGAGCTGATAAAACTGAACAATGAGGGTAGAACAAGAAGGTGTACCCAAAGTGGGCAGTGAATTTATAGTGTAATTTTAAACAGTGCATCTCATTGACATTACCTCAGTTTACTGTTTCCCAATGTGGCACAAGATGAAGGCAAGACATCATTTTAGGTAAACCTCGTAGGCTAAATGAATCATTTACAACATTCTAATTCATTTAATTACTTTAAATTGCATTTTATAAAGCAATAAACTGTTCAAACTATTTAAAGGCCGGGTTTTCCGCTAACCATTGCTCGATCAGAAAAGTTGGTCATAGGAAAAAAGTAAAAATACAAACCCCAATTTGAATAAAGATCTTTATATTCAAAATATGCAACTTTTTACTGTATTTCGCACCATTTGGCATGAGCTTGCGCAAAAATAACTTGCTGATGTTTCTGAATACAACTGATGTATGGATATTACTTTGCAATGTACAGTTTCATGTTGCATTTCTTTACAGCTTTAGCTTTGCAAATTACACCAGCTCTAGAGTCCAGCTCTAAAATCACACACATTCAACAGTGATTTTGAGACATGTAGTACATACACTTAAATCACACTATCACATACAGAATATGGTTATATTTACATTACATACATTTGGTCATTTAGCAGACTCTTTTATCCAAAGCAACGTACAAAGCGAGCACAGGGTTGGCCAAAGCATTCCTGGAGCAATGAGGGTTAGGGGCCTTGCTTATAGATCTACATTGGTAACTTCAGTGGACCTAGGATTTGAACCCACAACCTTTAGATTAATAACCCAGTGCCCTAACCACTGAGCTACCACACAATGGTTCTTTATTATTTTACAGAGAAAACTTTGTTCATTTTGAGCAAATTTGTTGTTTTCAGCAACATCATGAGCCTTTCATTCTATTTGCCCCCTATAGAATCTAAAAAAATGATTATAAGTAAAGAAAGGAGTCTATAAGTAAAGAATACTACAAGGCACAATGTATAAATAAGGTTGCACCGGGAAGTTTGTTGGTTTACACCACTACATGATAAAATGACAGCAAGATATTCAAGTGGAATCTGACATTTCAAAACAACATTTTGATATATATATTGCATATTGTACTGTATACCTTATTTCTGACAATGTCACATTCCAGTGTCAGATCATAATTAACATGAAGCATAGTCCTATGAGAAACATTGTTTCTTTCAATGGTTGGAGTGGTCAAATCAATAATACAAAACACAGTTATTCTTTCCACTTAACTACTAATGGTGCTTATTGTCCTAGATAATTTAGCAAATGTGATTAGAGAACAAAGTTCATGCAGGTGATTGATAAATATTCTTTGCCATTGAAGTTACAGAGCATTTGTGTGTGGGTCTTTTATCCTGGAGATCCTAATACGGGCTAACGTGCACCAGCTGCAGCTTCCCTATTTAAGAAGCTGCTCTGTGGTTGGTAAGTGCAGCAGCCTTGATTTTGCCACTGTATGGTTCACACTTGCTAGTGTAAGGTTAGTGGGTACGACTGGGCCCATTTAGCGGGGTCAGCTGTGGTACCATCAGGAGATGGGAGGTATTTCAGCTCTCTGTTAAGCAGGACAAGTATTTTACCCTAGGAGTTGCTGGGACCTCTGTAGACTAAGACCTCCCAATCAGCAGTGTGTCATATGGAGCCTGAGCCTACAGCTTAGCCGTTATGGTGTTCCCTTCAGCGGTAATTCTACTAAGTGCTCAGCTCTGACTCAGCAGACCTAGGTTCAAGACCAGGTGACTGAAAAAATATTAAATTGTGTTTTTCCTTTTTCTAATTGCTGTCTTTCCCCCTTCCCCTCTTCCTCTAAGTTTTAGGTGCAGAGTGGGGAGTAGGTCTACCTCTTGACTGGAGAAGCTGCATTTGCATCCTGCTCTAAGTCGTGGAGCCTGGTTGGCACCACCTCCAACTCCCCAGTGGCACAGCTGTAGCCCTCTGGTTTAGTGATTGGTAGCCCAGGGTTCTAATCCACCCCTTTAGGTTTGAATAACTTCAGTTCTGTTAACGCAGCTTTTTTTTTTTTTGTTTGTTTTTTTTCCCCCCCTTATAAATACCTTAAATAAAAGAACCCTTTTTGTTCATCTGCATCTTTGTGTCCTGTTTTCAACTCCTAACAGAATGTATTTCTGTTTTTTTTAATGTTTTCTGTTTGATTATATTTAAAGCTATTTTCTAAAACTGAGAAGTCTTTAATGTTAAATGATGAGAATGAGAAATAATTTCTACCATAATCATGCAGCCCTAACTCAGAACTGATAACTGCTCTAGTATTTTACACAGTATAGTTGTTTTTAAATGTCAATTTCAGCTGTTAATAATTCAAGACACATAGTAAATTTACTGTGATCTAATTTTGACTTCTTGCATACATGAAACACTTGCTCTCCAGGGACACAGAAACAAGTAATAAGTAACTTATTTCATTCCTAATAGTTTATGTATCCAGTTAGGCTCTGTTGTGCATAGCTAGCTATTTTTAGGAGCTCTTCAAGAGTGCCTTTTGAAATTTTAAATATATCTTCAACAAAAATTTATGTCACTGCCTACTAACATGAACAATTGATACAGAATTACAAACAAAATAACACAAATTCCAGACATTTTGATAAACACGCTGTTTTTGCTTAGTAATTTAGTTATTTTGTGCATTTGGATTAAGCTAAAGTATTAGAAATAGGACCTTATTTCTTTTGACATATTGATTAGTTAATAGACTGTTGAACAATTGCAACATGTTAACCATTGCTCTGGTAGAGAACTTTTTAATGTTTAACAAATCTTCAGCAAATATAAACACACTGCTTAGAAAAGACTGTGCCCATTAATTGTCCATCCATCCATTTTCTTCCGCTTTATCCTGTATTAGGGTCATGTGGGGGTTCCCCATGCCCATCCAGGGGAGAACGTGTCGGGCGCTGGGCAGATACACCCAGGACAGGGCGCCAATCTATCACTGGGCACACACTCATTCACACAGACATTTGGAAAATTCAATTGACTTGATACATGTTTTTGGACTGTGGGAGGAAAACGGAGATCCCAGAGGAAACTCACACGGACACAAGGAGAACATGCAAACTCCACCCAAAATCCCTAGCGCTGAGAGGCGAACGTGCTAACCAGTAAATGTAATAACTCGTAATTATTTAACAAATATACATTAAAGAAAACAAAGTAATGTTTACTGTATAAAAGTTATTTTCTTTTACACATTGGGACTAAACTACACTGAATCATCCCCATTACAGCAAAAACACACTTGGTACTCCTCCAGACCAGTTTGTTTCCTTTATTTTTTTTACAGTTGCATATGAAGTATTTTCATGAGAGTGAATGGGCATTTCTGACATGCAGCTGTTTTCTGTAGGCTTTACCTGATTTATAAATGTCGACATACTTGTGTCTCATTACAGTTGTATGCACTCTTATCTTCCTATTGCTGAATGACTCTGGGAATCTGGCCTCTGTTTCACCTCATTTTTATACACTCATGAAAATGAAAGTTATGAATGACCACTTAAGAGTTTGTGAAATTATAGGAATGAGTTTCCGCTACATTTTATTTAGTAAGAATTTAAAGGGGTAACAGTTTTGGCACATGTGATAAATTTATGCCATGTATTAGACACACTATTCAGTTAAGATTACTAAGATAATAAAACAGCTGGGCCTATAAATCCAGGGATTATATTACTGGCAAAACATTCACATACACTTATACAATATGGTTTAAGGTTCCAAACACCCTAAAAACTAACAAAATAAAGAAAATGGTGAATGAAACACCAGTCACCTGGAAAACTATAGGATGAAATTGAACCTTTATTGGCGCCAGCCAATATTAGACAATTATTCAATACTATTCAAATCTCGGGGTAAAACCTAATTAAGAAAATATCAGTGGCCCATTGTTCCCTGCAATAATACACCTCACACTCTTCTCTTCAGATTATGACCTAAGTTTTACTCTGGAGCTCGACCTTGGTTTCCATTGTGTTTCTTTAAGTCAGGGTTGAGCAAACAGGAATGACAATTAGCAGAGAAAGATTGAAGGGGCTATAAATGTGCAATTGATTTCAAGGTCAAGTTACCTCTTGAGTGGCCTGGTAAAAAATGCCACCATAGTATTAGATGACTGCTGTAGTCATATTCTCTTAAAGCTTTGGATAGCCCAACACTGACATAAACTGTAAACACTGCTCGGGAAGAATAAAGGATGATGGCAGGTCATAATTTAGCTATCTGACTTTCAGGCTTCTTTGCTTTATCCTGTCTGGGTTGGCACACATCAAAAACAAACCTAGCAAGTAGCCAGCAGGAAGTTAGTAAGATTTAAGTTTGCCGCTAACAAAGGCATATGCAAATAAACAGCCATGTTATACATCTTATCAAGTATGATCTTGTATACATACTTCAAATCCTATGTCGGCTGAGCCACAACAGAAAACAGGATGAATAAATGAACAAATCTTTCCCACAAACACACACATAAGACAAACACTTATAAGCAGAGCCAATATCTGTGTGGTCTCGTTTCAGTCTGTTTACATGATGAGCATTTGAGACTTAGTAAATTAGATCCATCCTCCTCTTTGGACAAATGTCCACTCTCTTATCTTAACAGATGGCGGTGAGAGTGAGCCCCAGATTAATGCACAAGCAGGGTTTAGAGTGGAATAACAATGTCAGTAATTTGGGTCAACAATAAGACAAGGAGCATCTGCAAAACCATTTTTTATCATCATCAACATTATCATCAACATTATCATTATCATCATCATCATCATCATCATCATCATCATTAACATCATCAACCAAGATGGGAAAGTCATCACAGGGCCCCTACTGGCAAAAATAGCTATGCAGGTAAACATCAGCCTACACTCTAGTATGTGGGCCTATGTCAGTTTTGGCAACATCTCAACATTCCAGAAAAAAACTCATGCAAGCATAAAATGAACAAAACAGTAAAGATTAGAAGTCTACATAACAGGCTATATTAAAATGCATTACAATTTCAGTTAAACTTTATTTATCTTGTGGAGTTTTTGTACAGTTTTTACATAAGCATTTAGAGTAACTGCACCTCTGTCAAAGTTAGAAACATGTAATTTATATCTGCCTGCAATGTGAATCATGTACTGACTAGCAAGGAAGTTGTGGCACAGTTGGCACATTGCTTTTGGTCAAGTCTAAACACATAAGTCTGAGTGCAATGAGATGTATAAAAAATAATAACAAAAACAATCAAAAAAGTTTAAGCTATTCGTTGATTTGTACAATAGAGAGTATTTACTTTAGGTTAATTGCATATTCAGCACCATACAAAAATACATGCAGCAATAAAAAATCATCAGCAGACAAGGTTTTGAGTAAGTCTCAAAGTTAACATGTATATGATTCAGACTACTTAATATTTATTCAGAAAATTAAGAAACTAGATGTTTCTAGAAACTAGCAGATACTAGATGTTTTATTTTTAACATATCTCAGCTTTTTATGGACAGAATAAAGCAACAGACAAATTATAAACAAGGTTTACCTAATATTAAATTTAAAAAAATTGAGGACTGGTGGAATTGAGGAATTGATCAGAGGACTGGTGGCTTTCACCTAATGAATTTTTCCTTTAATAGGCACAGTAAATTTTTTGCGACCTGTTGATTTAAAAAAAAAAGTTGTATAGAGCAGCAGAATAGCTATATTCTTAGAGCAGCTGCATAGTGCTCTGGAATGGTGCTGACAAAAGAAGTGCGGGGGTATAGGCAATTTTTGTAAAATGATTTAATGGAAAATTTTTTTTTTCATTCAAATTAAAAAATTTTAACAACTGTTCTTGCTGTGTCTAACATTATATGTGATGTTAATTTAGTTTTTTTTTGCAACATTGCAAAATCACTTCCAGACCACACTACACAAATTACAGTGCACAACATCTCTTACCTATTGTTCACTATAATAAAGAAGGGGATTCATTCATTCATTATCTCCCGCTTTATCCTCTATTAGGGTCGCGGTGGGGTTCCCCATGCCCATCCAGGGGAGAACATCTCGGGCGCTAGGCAGATAGACCCAGGACAGGGCACCAATCCATCGCTGGGCACACACTCACTCACACAGACACACTCTATATGAATTCAATTGACTTGATCCATGTTTTTGGACTGTGGGAGGAAACCGGAGAACCCGGAGGAAACCCACGCAGACACGGGGAGAACATGGAAACTCCACCCAGATGGGGATTCGAACCGGGAATCCCTAGTGCTGAGGCGAACGTGCTAACCACTAAGCCACCGTGCCGCCAAAGAAGGGGATTGCATTTAATAATAATTCTGATTTTTGATCCAATTTGGTATTGGTATTTTGATCATTTAAAATATATGTTTTGGGCATCAATCATTGTTTTTACCCTAATTGTCTTTTTAAGAGCGGCACGGTGGCTTAGTGGTTAGCACGTTCGCCTCTCAGCGCTAGGGATTCCTCGTTCGAATCCCCATCTGGGTGGAGTTTCCATGTTCTCCCCGTGTCTGCGTGGGTTTCCCCCACGATCAAGTCAATTGAATTCTCAAAATTGCCCCATATATAGTGTGTCTGTGTGAGTGTGCCCAGTGATGGATTGGCGCCCTGTCCTTGGTCTATCTGCCCAGCGCCCGAGACATTCTCCCCTGGATGGGCATGGGGAACCCCACCGCGACCCTAATAGAGGATAAAGCGGGATGAATGAATGTCTTTTTAAGACGTTCTATTTAGTAGTCCATTTTTTAATCCACTGATTCTTCAATAAAGTAAGTACTGCTGGTGTGTTCATTTGTTGTTTTGATCAGCTATTGTGGTGTCTTAATATACTGTATAAATATCTCATCTGTATCACATGAATCCCACAAACAATCATGTAAGCACAGATGAAGGATTGGAGTATGACTTAAATAAAGTGTGCAAAAAAATAAGCTACATTCTGTGATTTTACATCTACAAGGTGGCATAATTAAGTAGACATACCTAATACAGTGCACTGTAATGAATGTACTGTGTCTAAAAACTCCAGGAGCACTGTTCAATTCAACTGGACCAGCATGACTACATACTACCAGTATAACATAATTGTCACTTCAGTGCTCATCTACCACCCAAATAATACTTGCTCTGTTGCCATCCTTGTGTGCGTGTGTGTGTGTGTGTGTGTGTGTGTGTGTGTGTGTGTGTGTGTGTGTGTGTAAGGGTGGGGCGGTCACTGGAGAACAGAATAAAGAGGACCAACAAAGTATGCAGAGAATCAGATGGACTACAATGTGTAATTGTGAAAATACAAAGTGTAGAATAAGTGAAATAAGTATATACTTTTGGTGAGTGTGCGCTACACATGAAATGTACACAGTCTGTCCTAATTTTGAAATATTCACCACAATAGAGTTAAATGTATGTGGTATGTACAAGCTTAATGCATTATCCAGCCTAAAGATGTAAAATAACCTAAATACACATGAATATGGTAATTATCTATATCCTTTGAGATTTGAATGATTATTTTGTATACGCTCTGATGTTAAACTTTTAACAACAATGCTTTAATTAGTCTTGTTAGATCTTTTTACAATGAATGGACTTTTTTAGATGGAATGACTCAGATACTCAAATAGAAGTTTTTGGGAGAAAGTTCAACCTCCACCCCCAACACGTGTTGAAATCTTATCATTGTTCCTGGAAGCCGTAAACCCGTATGAGTCTAGGACTATGAGGGCACCAAATCCCAACTGGGCGACAGATAGCATCATTTCACCACCATACGTTGCAGTGTTCAACACTGAAGCTTTTACAGCAGATAGGGCCCCCTTCCCATGTCCCTTTGTCATGTTTAGGTTGTGCCTCTACCGCTTGGCAGGGCTGTGTTTGGTTTGGCTGCAAGAACTGGCTTTAACTCCATTTGACTTATCTTTCAGAAGGCAACTCTTAAACTGCCCAATGATATGTATCAAACCATGTTTAAATTATTAATGGTAAAGCAAATATTCTTAAGGCAGCAAAACTACATAACCTTATCTAAAACATGCCACTTGAGGATAAAAAGATTACAGCATTATCTGTTTGTTGGGCAATTATACAGAATAGAACTTTTTTTTACCAAAAACATTAAAACAGCTGTGTTAAATGGGAATGACAGTGTCTGGAACACAAAATATTAGTAAACAAGTAATGATCTGAGAACCATTTGCATATGGTTTCTATGAAGATATATGATACAAAGAGTATTAAATGATATCTTCTTCATAATAAAAAAATAAATTTTAAGTTCCTTAAAATTACTGATTTAAAAAAAATGATTACTCCATTTTAATATATTTTTATTCTGTCTGTATGGACATAATTAGACTAAATATTTAGTTGCTTTTTGTAATATTCTGTTCATTTCTGGTATGGTTTAATAGATTATTCTAAATCTTGTCTATATACTACTGTAAATGTCAAAACTTAAGAGAGGTCACCAGTGATTTTAGTCACTATGACACTTTTAAACCTTCTTGCTCCCAGATGGTCTCAACACTTTAGAAACCAGTTAAGCAGAGCAGGTGTTTCATCATTCTCATACATTTTGAGAGCAAAAGCAGGTGAATAAAAACACACACAGTTCAGCCGCCTGAGCATCTCCATATGTTTAGTGATGCATGGTTTGAGTAAAATCAGTCGCTTATTAGACTCTTGGCATTAACTTTGGAAAAGAGATACTCTACAGGTGCTGAAAGAAATTCGAGTTCAGCGGGTTGACATGATAAACTCAACGATGGAAAAATAAATATTAAATAATCCACCAAAAGTAAAATAAGGCAAAACAATGTGCTGGAACAAAAAAATTAAGATATTTATAAAAATAACAAACCTTGGTCCCATCACCTTTTCAAAGGGAACATATCTATATAATATTTATATAGTTATAATTATATATTCTATCATGCATAGTGTGTAATTAATTTAGCTGCAGGAAGCAAAAATATGGGCTGGTGCTATAGAAAGAACTGGAAACTGGTTTGGTGCTTAGTGTCTGAACAGCTGCAGTCATATTTATTTTAAGGACAGATGGCCTTGTGTTTTTTTTCTACAGTAAAATTGTTTATGGCTTGGAACGGTGCAAGGAATTATTAAGAATTTACAACTCTGAAAGTACCACGTACACACATCCCTCTTTTGGGAAACTCTGTTTTAAGTTGTCAACCAGCAGGCCAAAAACGACTAATTCAGCTATGTATGATTTTAGAGGATGCATAAATATCCATTCAAAGGCATTTATAAATTACACAGGGTCAAGCTGGAATGGCCTAGAGCACGTTCCATAACAACTTGTTAAACTTATAGGCATTTGTCACCTGTGATTGGGTTACCATATTCCTGTATTGCTTTGTGTTTTGATAATGTTTGAACATGTTAGTCTTAGCCCATGTGTTAGTAAAAGTAAACCTATCTACACAAGATCAGCAAAATTGCCCAAATAAAAAGTTTAGTAACTGCTATTTTGACTGGGAAATGTCTTACAACCAATAAAATGTGAAGATCAATACATAAAACTTTCTTCTTCTTCTTCTTCTTCTTCTTCTTATTATTATTATTATTATTATTAAGAACATGATACAATTTGAAAAATGTCTGGTACCCTATAGAATTTGGTACCAGCTTACACCAGACACTTTATTAGGTTCAGCTCAATGTTTCTACACTTATAGTCCATTTTAACAGCTAAACTTATCATATAGGAGCACTTTGTAGTTCTACATTTAGAGACTCAAGTCCATTTAGAGACTCAAGTCCATTTTTCTACATATTTTATTCATCTACATTACTTTGAATTCTAATAATCAGAAGCCTTACCACAAAGCAGGCTTTTCTATTAAATTATTAAATTTTCTATTGATTAATCCAATGATTATTTTTTTTGACTAGTTGATTAATAGAGCGAATCTCACTCTCCCCTTGCTCCATGCTTCCCGCTAGCATGAACTAGCAGCAAACTACAACGGGAGCTGGTTAACAAGCTTGTTGTACGGTGGCCGAGCGGATCCGTAATGCGATATGCAGTATGCTCGGGAGGGGGCACCAAAAAATGAAACTTAAGCTCGTTTTTTAAAAATCGATTCTTTGACATTTTGAATCGATTCTGAAACACCTGGACTACGAATCGCGATTCATTGAACAATCGATTTTTTTTAGCATATAGTATAGTAATTTTCATACAGCAACAAGTACAATGCAAGAGCAGGAATTTCCTAAATTGTTTCTGCAAAGTGGGAATAATTTGCCTAAAACAGTCTAACCACATTATAAAGAGTATAGTCTTAAGGCCTTTAGCACTCTAAATGGTATTAAGTTTTAAACTGTTTTAAATTAAAATACTTAGACATAACTAGTTTGTAATTGCTAGTCAAGGTCCTTATCATGTAAATAAGTAATAAATGCATCAAAGGAAGGTTTAAGCCATAGAATGCATCCACTTGGATTTGGAGTCTTGGATTTGTAGATAAATGTATAGATAAACAATTTAAAATGGTGATATACAGCTAACGTCTGAAATAAGATATTTAGCTTGAGTTAGATTATGTTACCAAAATCCCCAGTGTTGAGCTTCTAAAGGTACCTGATTCTGATGTCCCACTCCAAATTCTTTAAGGCAGCTATTTAAGTGTTTCAAGAACACTATGTTGAAGTAATATTTCACTTTTTATTTTAAGCAAATAAACTATTCCATACTGTAGCTACAACTCACAGACTTCTCTTGTGTTTATATTAATCAATAGAAATGTCTAACTGTTAAGAGGCCCTTATTAAAGCATACCATAGACTGGTCTCATTAGGGGCTTAAGGGGAAGCTTGCCTTCTGATCATTGTATTGTTTATAAGACTATACGTTTCCATGTTTCCACGTGGAAGACCTTGGATTTATTTAACTAAACATTTAAAAATCTTAGTCTAACTAGGTCTGAAGAGGGCCATCCATTTACTTTCTAAGATGTTTATGCTGACGAGGGTCATGGGGGTACGAGGGCCTGTTTCAGTCTCCACAGTGTGAAAAGCAGACAAAAATTCATTCACAGCTGGCGTAGATCCATATCATTTATGTTTTTTATAAAAAAGAAAAACGGTTTTATATATAGTTTTGTGAGGACACCCAAGTAAACATGGGTAAAACATGCAAACTTCACAGCAAAAGGACAGTGTCTGCGATATTTGGAAATTGCACTTGAGATCTTCTTGGTGTAATGCAAAAATGCTAACCACTCTATGTGGCACCCTTTGAAGAGGTTAGTACATGCAAATATATTTAGATTAAATAACAACACACAACAACCAAAACCAAACCCAACCCAGGTCTGGTCATGTTTCGACAAAAAGCAGAGTGTCAAGATTCAGTAAACCATAAAGTCATAAGGTAAACACTTCTTCCCTCTCGCATGATCTGAAGAACCGAGGTTTCCTCACAGGCCATGCATCTAGCTGGCCACCAAATGTTCATATGTGCACAAGGGTATTATTAAAGGACTGTTAGAAAACCACAGCGTACCACCTTCTCACACGACAAACAGGCCTGTGGTCACTGAAAATTAGCCATATGATAAAGACTGTAGCTTTTGCCTAAACTTAAAAAGCCATAAGCTCTGCTGTGTACATTATTCTTCCGCCAAATCTGTAGTCCCATGCTCTGTTGTGGTTGCCCACAAGCAGGCTAAATGACAGACATTACACACGAGAGGCTGAGTGGCTCATCAGCCATGTTTGCCTTGCCCTGAGAAAAAAAAAAAGCACAATGCTCTTATACAGGCCTGTCTGTGATGTTCTTCGCATGGGCTGTTAAACCACCTTGTTGTGGAAGTGATGGTTAAATTTGGATGATCACAGGTTTTGTGATGAGCAGAGTAAACAATGCTAGAAGAAAAGGCCAACCACTGTCACGAACATTTTCACGAAATGCACTTAGGAAACGGCACAGAAAGCTAAACTAAGCATGGTTTAAACAACCAAAAACAATTTGTAATCACTTCATCATTATCAAGCTAGAGGCATGCATGCAATGATATAAGAATCAATTCTTATCCAGTTGCTGATGTTAGCACAATTTGAAAAGGAAAATAATTTATTTTTTGTTTTGTGTAAAGACTGTTAATGTTCTAGATGTTATAGCTAATGAAGCTAGAAACCAGAGAGCCAAAATTATGTGCCCACTATATATATATATATATATATATATATATACACTACGTTTCCATTACATTTAGTCATATATGTATTGAATTCTCCAAATTCTCAATTGAATTCATAAATTGCCCCATTTGTGTGTGTGGCTGTGTGAGTGAGTTTGTGCCCACAGATAGATTGGCGCCCTGTCCTGGTAGATCTGCCCAGCGTCCGAAACTTTCTCCCCTGGATGGGCATGGGGAAACCCCCCCCCCCCCCCCCCCCCCCCCCCCCCCCCCCCCCCCCCGCCCCTAGTAGAGGATAAAGCAAAATAAATAAATATGAAAAATATATCATATTATTAATGCTGTTTGAACTACTGTTACGAATCTGTTGCATGCAATACAAATCCCCACATTTAATTTTACCACTGTACCACAAAAAGTCCAAATTTTCTAAAATGATTTGAAAACTTTAGAGGATACAATAGGGAATTTTTGACAAGAGACATATTTTTCACACACCTTACTTATCAGTTTAGAATATCAGGGACTAACTAAGGGCAGACAAACAAATACACTCAAGCTTACATTTACACCTAGGACTGATTAGTATCTATTTAATTATGAGTTTTGGAGGAAACTCTAGCTTCCAGACAAAACCCATGAAAAAGGAAGGACATACAAACTGCACCCACATAGAAAGGACATTATCTTTCCTATCAGGGAATCTTACCCAGGACATATTTGCTAAAAAAAAAGCTATAACCACTACTCCACAATGTCACCCCATAATAAAGCAAAAAAGTTGAAATTATTGACCACTTCAAATATATTGCTGACTTATGTCACCACAGCAGTATCACTAGCCTTGAGACTGCTCTATATATATATACTGCTCTATCAGATCTTATACTCCCAAGCCTTTAAGTCCAACCACAAATGACTCATGAGGGTTTCTCATTCACGGACAAATTTACACTTAACCTGTGATGCTGGACATATGTGAAAGTGCTGGATATATTAAGAAAAAGTTTCACTATATAAATGTATAAATGTAATGTACTTATTTTACCACACACTGACCAAAGATGATTACCCAGATGCAAGAGTGATAAATAATAGTTATGAGAACTGTAAAATAGTTCCCATCACCGAATGTCATCATATCATCCTGCCCTGACCTACTACTGACATTCCGCTTTTACAATGTGATTTATGAAGGTGGCATACTCTGCATTATAGCATGACTATTAATATCCACAACATAATATCTTTAAATGGGTCCTTTCATCAAGACTAGTGTTACAGAGTAACCTGACATGATTCACATGGATAAAACACAATGATGAGGGTTTAAAGAGGGCCCCAGTCACTCTTGTAGGCTGCAAACTACATTTCTGTTAACTTCAACCTGACACTGTCTTACAAACATGGACAAGTAAGCTAAAGACCCACTAATGAATGACAGGTGGGTGTTGGCTTAGTTAATAGGTTATCATCATCTTAAAGGGGGCCCAGCTGTCTACTTTCTCTTTAACCATTCACTAAGCTCTAGACCAGTGAGAAAGAGCAACAAAAAAATAGAGGGTTCATCATTTCCCAGACAAGGTTGCAATCTTTCAGACCTACAGCAGGCCAGAAATAGAGATCCTATCACTACTACCAGGAATGTTGACAGGATGAAGACAGGTCTCAGTAATGGGGAGGAGGGATGACTGTTTTGCTGTTGCACTAGTTCAATGTCTATAATAGTTCTTTATTTGTACATTTATAAAAAAAAAAAAAAACAACTTAAAAATGTGATACAACCCAATTTACAGGGTTAACAACAGATTACAATAACATTTTAAAACAGAACAATTGATTCTTGAAAACTACATTTACATTTACATTTACATTTAGTCATTTAGCAGACGCTTTTATCCAAAGCGACTTACAAATGAGAACACCACAAGTCAGAAGCCATGGAGAAAACCAACTATACTGTAAGTTCATCAACCTGATTGTTATTCGAAGCTGCGCCCCCCCCCCCCCCTTTTTTTTTTTTTTTTTATAACAGGTATTTGGTAAATAGATGCGTCTTAAGTAGTTTCTTAAAACTGTTTAGAGATTCTGCCTTACGGACAGAGTTGACTAACTAAACATCCAATATATCTGTGCCTCTTTTTTATATCTGTGCCTCACAAATTTAAGGCATAATAAGTAAAAATTAAGTGTTGTGCCAAGCATTTACACTCATAAACCTCAACAATTACATATACACTTTTGTTTCAATATTCATTGTCTATTCTCTCAGTTCCACTTATCATAAGATTGCGCTAAATGTAGTTTTACATTGCAGACTATAATCCATCTATTTCTCTACATAATCTGTTACTCATTTTTAGAACCACCACAGGATCCCTAATTTGAGTGGACATTTTAAAAACTCCAGTAGCACTTCTGATTCTGATCAAATAATACTAGTATATGAAGAACCTAAGTTAGTCCTGCTCTGTAGTAATCCTGTGGGAGTTAAACACAAATAATTAACTAATAATCATAATTAAACAAAAAATTTGGCTTTTGTGTTTGCATTCCCAGCATTCTCGCAAACTCTTTCTAAAAGAGGAATTACTCCTAATTGGTGTTTCCACATTAGGCAATGTGTTTAAATGGCAGCTCAGTGGCCCAGACATACATGCCTCATACATGGCAGCATCTGCCAATGCCAGTTTGATCTTGACCAGAATTAATAAAAAAGCTGGATGCACAAATATAATGGGCCATCATTGTTGTTTGATAAGCAATTTTGAGACAAATCTAACTCTACTGGTCAGGTACAGACTGAAAACTAAATATGATCTACTAGTTCAATGCAAAGCTGGCACCTTGTCTGACAGGTTAAGTTTGTGATTAGCTCTGGCTTGCTATGGTTTTGATAACACCATGACAGACATGATGCATACTTACCTTCCCTTTAACCCTTCATATGATTCCTGTGCTTTTTTTTACATATGGGATGCCACTTGGTACAGTGGGGACATAAATGTACTTCTCTAATAAATGTCACCTTGAAATGAATTTCTCCTGAGAATGTCCTATACCTGTTGTATGTACCTCTTTTCTCCTATAATACTTGGTATTTTTTTTCATCTATTCCATGATGGTGGTTTCTTCCTTTGCGCCGGTGAGGTAGTTCCATATGTCAGACATCCCTGTTTCCACCTGTCATCGTGGGAATTTCTCATTAATATGTCAGCCATCCATGACCACCAACCCCCCTTTGTCTGTCTAGCGAGCTAAAGGTCTTGTTTTTTAAAGAGAGGAACTGTTGGACTCTCCGTTTTATGGTCTGTTTGAACTGTCTTAATTCCCATGTTATTGTCCATAATTCATTTTATTAGTTTGTTAAACTTTTAATTCATTTCCCAGTCACATTTTCTCCTGCAACCGATTCAGTTTGCTCTACTTCATTCCATGTGTATGATTTTGCCTTTGTTGTTTTATTTTAGACAACTACTCACTTCTCTCCATTGGCTCCCTGTAGCTGCTCGATTTAAGTACAAGTCACTGACTCTGGCCTACAGGACCATTTCTGGATCTGCCCCCTCTTACCCCTTAGACCTTCACTCTATCTTTTCAAAGTACACTCTGGCTCGTTCACTTCGCTTTAGTGATGATTGTCGCCTGGTGATTCCACCTCACCAAGGAGCTAATTCTCACTCTGTGGCGTTCACCACTGCAAAATGTTGGAACGATCTTCCCAACTCTGTCCAGAAGGCAGAGTCACTTGGCATTTTTAAGAAACTACTGAAGATGTATCTTTTTAACAAACACCTGCTATACGAAAAAAGTGACTTAGAACATTTAAGGTTGTTTATAAATTTAAATGCTGTATTTAATTTCAGATATTGGACATATAAAGAATCACTTCCATTAGAAAAGATAGAAAGAAAAAGAAAATGAGGCAGGTGTCTGAGCAGGTCTGTTTCAAACTAGTGCCTTCATCTGATCCTCTGATCTTGCCAATATCCCAGGCTGCTCTGCTACTGGATAAAAAAGGAAATCAAATACCTTTAGTCTTTCCAAAAGTTTCCACAGGTGTTTTTTGCATGCAGAATCAGTACTAGGAATTAGTAGAGGAATGACTGAAAGATAACTCAGCTTCAATCTTGGGGCGATTTCTGTCATCAGTGCCCTTAAATAACACGTTTGCACAAAGTACAAATAAAAATCTGACAGCTTTGGGCTTAATGGGTTTCACAGGCTGCGGGTTAGATTTTCTCCAGCAGTATGGTGAGAGGAGACAGTGTGAGCCACGTGTGCTTGGCTGCATCATGCTTGCTGGGAATGTTCCACCGACTACAGACTGACATCTGCCTTAAACACTGGCTACAAGTTCCTGTACACAGAAACTAGCATTTCCTAAAATCGGATGTAGGCGTAGCTGTTTTTTATGTGCTGGACTTTAATAACACCTACACTGATCAGCCAACATTCATATCATTTTCTTTTTGACTATTTATAAATAGGTGCATGTTGTAGTTTTTTTGGACTGTGGTAGAAAACATGGGAATAACATAAAAACTCCATGATTAAAACAACATTGGGATTCGAACCTCGAATCCGCAGCGCTGAGAGGCATACGTGCTAACCACTAAGTCTTTAAGGTTGTCAGTCATCAAGGTGCATGGAAACTACTGTGCTACAGTGCTGTTTGTGTCATACCAGCACAAAACACACTACACAAGACCTCCGCATCAGTCACAACATAAACTGTAATAATAAAACCTAAATCTATCATGTTATATACACATGGTAAAAAGTAACTGTAAAAAAAACTGTAAAAACCGACTGTTGTAATGCATACATACATTCTATGAGTTATGTTAAAGTGCATTTTTTTCTCTGGTTCATATTCATATTCATTAAACTGTAGCAGTGAATATTTAAGAATGGCCTTACTATTCCAGCATGTCTATTATGGTAAAAATAAAGACATGGCTTCATTGGCCTTCATAGAACCCTGGCCAGATCTTCAATATTAGTGCCTGTCCTCATAAAAGGGCTATAAACTAAATTGGCAGAACTAGTGGTAGGTTTTCCATAAAGAATGGAGGCTGTGAAAGTATGAGGGCAACTCCATGTTATTGCCCCTGGTATTGTATAGCAACATCCAACCTGTGTAACAAACTTACCAGTCTGTGTAAAATTCCATATTTCAGCATGTACATACTTTTGCTTGTATAGTGTGTGTGTGTATATATGTGTGTGTGTGTGTGTGTGTGTGTGTGTGTGTGTGAGTCATTGTGTGTAACTGAAGGTGGGCTTTAAATGAAATGCAGACTGATCTGACCTTTCAGCGAGGCTGCTAACACACCCCATATGTTCCATAAGGTCTCTGTAGGAGTTGGCTTGGGTGGACAAGGAGATTTACAAGATATAACTACAAGACCCTGGTAGCCAAGCTTGTATTAATCAATGCTGAAGCAAGGGAATGAGCAAGACATGTTCTAAAGCTAAAGAGCCATGTTTTTTAGCTTTTTAAAACAGGTCATTAAATAAAACGAATGCTACATTTGGATTTGAACAATACAACTGCTGGATAATCTAAAGCTATAGATCTATGTATAGATATTTAAACAGATGGCAGGACAATAAAGAGGGTCATGCAGTCTGGTGTTACAGTTAAACATAAACCAGACTTAACTGTATTCTCTTCCTAATTATAAATGATTGTACTTACACATAAAATTTGATTAAACTATGATGCTATTAGAATATTATTTAGCTGCATAACTGATCATGTGGCTTAACGTAATAGGCAACATGTGTTTGCATATAAAGGACTGTTTTAAAGGGTTTATTTTACTGAGAATTTTTGGAAAACACCTTGAAATGCAGCAGCAAGAACATAAACAAAATACAGCACTGCACATCATGTTTACTCACCGATACAGGCATGAACTCTGACTGAGAGCTGTGTTCGGAGGATGACACTGTGCTTCTTGCCTCTCCTGTAAATTAAAACATATATAATTAACATTATTTACAAATGTCTTAAGCCTGCATAGTAATAAGAAGCATATTCAATACAAGACATAGAATCACACAAAAACTCTTTAAGGAAGTAATTAGGATAAAAAGAAATGAATTATTCTATTAATACATGGTTTTAAAAGTAATAGGACTTCCAGGACCCACAGAACTTGTTTAGAAATGTACATGACTAACATTGACACCGCATCCAAAGCCTTAATCACACCCATTGCATGTTTGTCTCCTAATCACTGCTTGTTAAATTCCTTTAAAATGTCTTGTTTAACAAAACTGAATATAAATTTAAGCTTTCCCAATAGTAAAAAAAAAAAATTCATTTCCATTTGATTTCCCTACCAGCCACTTGCAATATTCATCAAAGCTGTCAATATCACACAGGGTTGCACAAATACATTTACAATAATGCTTCTGTCTACTTCAAGATACCTGATTCCTTTTGTTACAGCTGGTGTTATATTGGGGTCAGTTCTGGCTGCGCTAGTAGCCTTGAGGAAAGAGATTCATGTGTGGCCTTGAGCTTCAATTACATGACCTCATGACAGTTTGAACCCTGCTGATTTCCTATAACTTTCTTACTGCATTTGGAAATGCCTTAGATGGAAGCCATAGGTAGTTGCAAGGTGCAAATAAATGTTAGGAAAACCCGTGTTTTTTATACACTTTCATATATCATGCAAATAAATTTATATCCATAGCATTTAGGGTTTGCCACAATAAATTGTAAAAAAAAAAAAAGTTTGAAATCTACCTAGATCATCTCCTTGTTTAATAAAATAAAAAAAAAACGTAAAAATGGTTAAAGGTACTGATGAATTAGCATGTCTGGATATTGTCTGAGGCTTGGGCTATATTTGTTTATGATTATGTTTAAATGTTTGAAGCCAGTAACACATTTTGCTAAAGCAACTATGGATAGAAGGATTGACAGAAAGATAGATAACATTTTATGTTTATATGTTATCACTATATTAAATTCAAACCACAAATTTACAGTTTGTTTCCATTAACAGATATGTACTAATTAATACAACACCAAATTTATAATGGGTACACAAATTTGCATAAGGCTAACTTAGATTTAAAAGTTTTATTGTATTTTATTGTTATCAGATATACTGACATGGAAATAGGGCTGTGCGGCTAAAATATAATATCTTCTACAACTAAAACAAATGTTAAAAAAGTAGAAACGACAATGAAGAGGTCACAACTTTCCTGTTCAAAAATATACAACTGTAAAACATAAATGAACAAATAAATTAAAAAGCTATCCATGTTAATATTACTTCCGTTGTGTTCAACAACAACAGACAGATACAAATAGTGTATTATTACAGTTCAACTTAAATGCAAAATGCAACATGAAGAGCGTGATTCTCTTTGGGTTTGCATGTAGAAATGAAGGAAAAGTAAAGGAGGAGCTGTGCAGAGATTGTGCGACAAATGTAAATTCTGGTATGGCTTTACAGGATTAATTAGTTGGGTATTCCTCATCCTTTGTCTTGTTTGAATTTATACCGATATTCATAATCATATGATCACAACATCATAATCATAACATCATAAGATAAACCACCAGGCCAAAACAAAATTATAAGACAAACCTAGGCTGCCTATCCTAATGCCTATCCTATGCAAATCACTAAACACTAATACTGCACAAAACGTTCATTGTACAATGTACACACCATAATTATAAGATTAAAACCTGCAATAAGAGTCATGAGTCCAGATACATATGCAG
This sequence comes from Corydoras sp. C115, assembly GCA_019802505.1. Taxonomy (NCBI): domain Eukaryota; kingdom Metazoa; phylum Chordata; class Actinopteri; order Siluriformes; family Callichthyidae; genus Corydoras; species Corydoras sp. C115. The sequence continues at coordinate 5,934,996 of JAFMOC010000002.1, forward strand.
ACTATATTAAAGTGGGTTTTCCAAAAGCAACATGGCATCAAGGCAAAATTTGATACTGGCCCTGGTGAAGCTAATCAGTAACTGGATCTATTTTATAATGAACTTTGTGCTTTCCCTAGCTCGTAACATTATCCCAACTACTAACAATAACTGGGTCCTTACTGGCCCACATAGTCATTATCAAATTAAACAGCGGGGAATAGAATATGTAGGAGAGCATACTTAGGAAATCATTAGTATAATCACAAATTTACTGCAGATGCTTTAAAAAAGTAAAGACTAAGGATTGTATTTAGTGACAGTTGAATACACCTTGATATTCAGGAAAATGTTATTAGTTTTGTGCTTGTTTTGCAAGAGGTGTTGACTATGCATGCTTGCTAATGTATCCTCTGCAGATTATTTGACTGCTTGTGGCTTTATTGAAATGACTCCACTGTTCACGTCCAGATGACTCAGGCTTTTTCCAGTCTTTTAGTTCATGCTTGTGCGAGTCGAATTACCCTCCTCTGAGCAACCCAATAGCTTTGTCTTTCTGCAATCGCCCCATACATAAAAAGCACTACTAACATTGTTATAAATTGTTCGGCCATGTGCTTACCTTATCAATGGAAGCTATTTCCTCCTAAGGACAAAATTACATACCATTTTGTACTATTCCTTTCTGATTATAGCCTTACATAAAGGAGCACAGTGTTTTATGTAAAAAAAAGCACTACTGTTAATATACAACTAATCAAACCATATAGGTCTATTGTTACATATGGCTGGATTAGAGCTTTGCTCCTGTGTTGGCTATGATGCCAAAAAAGAATGTGCATCTTAGGCAGCAGCCTTCCTTGCCCCTGAGATAGCCACACATTACTTTTTATTTATACCCATAAACCTTTCTGCTTAATTCAGATCCCATGCAGCCTCCCCTGGTGTGTGGAGGGCTGCCAAACAGTCTCTCTACCCTACCTTATTTGACTTAGCATTATCCGCACGTTTATAGATATACATCACCCTAAGAAGCCCTGTTGAGACAGAGAGAAAGAGCAAACGATAGGGAAAAACAAAGTAAGCAACTGAATTTTGTCACTGCAGCATTATTTACTCATCATTGCCTCAGTTCTAACCCAGTCCTAAAGGTCTAAAGTCCAGTATAGTATATCAGATAACTACCAGATTTTATCAATGAATCAGTCTGGGTATTTCACCAAGACATGCTGCTACTCTCTGGTCAATTTTTGAGTATTTGTCCTGATAAAGGAGTTCTATGAATGCATTTTAAATATGTTAATTAATATTTTAATGGACAAAGCACACCGAAAATATGTTCTAGTGTTTTCTGTGCTTAACTTTATTTTATTAAACATAAACAATAAAAATAAGATATCCCTGCAACAACACTCAAAATAAGACCAAATAATTAGAGTAACACTTCTGGGATGGTCACAATTAAAAGTTTAGCTGGTAACAGGGATTGCTATCTTGACTCAAAACACAAGTGTGCCAATGACTGAAAACAACATCTGTAGAAGTGAATTGTTGACACAGACAGATGAAAAATACAATCTATAGTACTTCAAACAGAGGAATTGCCTGAAAAATGTCATATTTAGATCCTATGTTGCCTTGCTAGTTGTATAATAATTCACATCAACCTGTATGGCTTATGTGCAAGAAATATGTTATTGCTATCAGCTCTCTACATTGGCTAGAAAACACAGTATCAGTTTATCACAAATAATCAACGTTTGGCGCTAGCTATGGTAAAAAATCAAGAAACTTGGCGTGGGTCATAAGGTATTGGCATATTATGTAAAGAAATTTCTCCATAGATTTTCATTTTGCTACCATCAGAAGTCAATCCAATATCCAGAATTGGACTGAAGGACAGAGCACAGTGACTGAAGGCACAATTTAAGAAAAAGTTCTGTTTCCATACCTTAAGCCATGTAAGGTCTCTAAATGACACATACTGAGCTAAGCAACTTTATTTTAGTTAATTCTTTCAAAATTACATGGAGCTTTCTAATTGTGTGAGTTAACACTGACTTTGATTGCAGAACGTAAAACAGAATTATTATAGAAAGAATTATAACAAGAAGACAAGGAGAGAAATTGGGAGGTTTTAATATTGAATATTACTTTCTGGGGTATTATCTCAGGGGACAAGACAGAGTAATGTTCAGAGTAAAGTGATGATATCTTGCTAAGGCCAGAGTTGATATTACTGGTGCAGCATTATAAAAGAAAGGAGGCCCTGATATATTTGATCCGCACACACTGGTGTGGAAGTGATTAGATCAGCACCTTGTTGCAGCATGAACATATGCACCCCATTTTATAAAGCTACAAAATTGCTAAAATAACTACAAACTGTATGACAGAGCCACATTGATATATGTTATACAATGCCCTCAGGGCTTAAACTTTTTTAGAAATGTTAGTTGAACCTTATTAACGCTAAGGAGGGAAGTAAACTGCAAGAGCAATCATATGTGCCCCCCAGCCCTATTTTTTTTTACTTTAGGAAAGTTACTGTAGGAAATGCTACATCATACAAAGGCATTTTACACAAAATGTCTGTGTTTTTGTGACAACCAATCATGGAATTAAATCTTAATTAATGTGCACAAATAAAAAACCATACGACGCAGTTTGATGCAATGAGTATAGTGTCTTGCATGCAGCCCTGACTTCAACTCCAGTTAAAATGAGAAACTGCAAGCTGACTTCTTGCCCAAAATCAACACCTGACCTCACAAAACTCTTTTGCTTGAATGGGCACTAATTCCCACAGGCACAGTCCCATAGAAAAATGAGAATGGTCTCATAGAAGGCCTTCTTAGAAAATTAGAAGCATTATAGCAGCATAGATGAAGGAAGACTTCATATTAATGGTCATAGCTTTGGAAGAGAATATCCAGCAAGCACATACGCACGATGTAGGTCAGGTTTAAACATACCTTTGGTCATAAAATGAAAGGTTAATGGCTACATTGCAGGTGGTCCTACTGGTTGTAGAGCAGTTAGGAGGTTCCCTTTTACGGAATAAAGATCTTGTCACATGAGCCACTAAGTGTAAGACTGGAAGGTGAAAGCTGTCCATTTTTACTATGTACTCCCATTTTTTTAGACTTAGTGATCATGAAACACAACAGCAGTAAATACCGGGGGGCTGTAAATTTGAGCTCACCCAGGCCATAAAAGCACAGTGTGCTAAATTACCCTGTTATTACCAATAATACAGTCTTGCTCTTTGCAGACCACCAGATACTCTGCATGGGTCTAGGGACAAAAAAGAGAGAGAGAGAGAGAGAGAGAGAGAGGGAGAGAGAGAGAGAAGGAGGAGAGAGCTAATTTCAACCCCCTCTCTTGCCTCCGTTTGATATCAAGCGATGTCCAGGGAAAACAAAATGCCAGTGAATAGGGATTGCTTCCACATTTACACAAACACATTCACAAATATTTGTGGTCTTACTGAATAGTAGACATGCACGCTTAAAATTCACAAAAGAGGACAGCTCCTGGGGTCTACGTCAACTCAGTGGGTAGTAAAGATAACTGGGAATGTCTAATAAAAGCAAATATATTGTTGCTATAAATTGTACATTTTTGACTTTTAGCAAAAGATCTACCCTTCTATGTTTTTTTGTTATACCCAATGATCTAAACTGGTGATTTCACTACAGGGGTTAAATGACCTTTTAAAACTATGATTAAGGTTTAAGACAAGCATCCTCTCTGGGAGTTCATTAACTGGGGTGATTACATTTGAGCTTTGCCAGGCTCCTTAATGCACGAGAATGACATCACCTTAAATCTTGCCAATCAGGCCATGTATTCTAGGATGTCTGCCATGGAAATTCTGTGTTATGAGGTGGAGGTGCTGCTAAATTGTGTTTCTGTTAGTCAAAGAAAGAAGGGATCCTGATATCCAACTAAAATAAAAAAGTTCAGAGGGAAGTTCAAAGTCAAGTCAACAGAAGGATATTTTTGTACTTAGGGTTCTCTGCAAAAACCTTGGGCAGAAACTTTATTAATCTTTGATAATACATACTTCAGAAATGCTCTGAACCAATGTGTAAATGCTATAGCACACATGCTAAATACCAGCTAAAAAGACCAGAGCAAAAAATGTAACTCAATCTCAAAATGTTATTCTTTTAATCATTCAGCATGAACTGAGTTGGCTATCATTAGAATCTTGATCATTTATAATAGAATCAAATTAGCCAATGAAGTTCAGAAAGTAGGAAATGAATCCCTGCCTCCTGGTATTTAAATATCTCACTGAAAAACAATGATTACATTGTAGTGACCCATGTTTCAAGGCCAGAGATGCCTTGGAGCTTTCACATATAATCAGAGATCTGATTACCATACTGTAACGGCTCACAGATCAGACCCAAGCTTATGAGTGATTTATTACAGGGCAGAGAATTCAAATATTTTATGCTCAACATCAAATGTAATCTTAAACCAAATGTAATAATGTGTAAAACCAAATCACTGTTTTCATAAGTCCAAATCCCATGGAAACGTTTCCTGAATACTTCATACAACACTGAAATTTCAAAAAAAGGCTAGGTAAAACCTTTTCAGTAAAGATAATCCTGTTTGGATATCCCAGTATGATACTGCACCTTGTAATACTTTTACTTTATGGCTGTTAGCTTCTGACGCCACAGAGTACATGCTGAATGATGTAATAAAATATTGAACATGTATGTGCAAACTATTGTCATACTTGATTTTTGTATAAAAATAGCATAAACACATTATTGGCAATTCAGTATGATATATTCAGTATGATTAGTACAGTATAAAGGGAATGAAGCTTATGATGGAATGTCAGATATCCAATTTGGTATATTCATATGCTTCAAATTATAGGATATGCTATAGTTAGCTTGTTGAAAAAAATTACAAAAGTGCCCCGCACTTACCCTCCATCCTCCTGGAAGCCCTCCAGCTCATCTCTCTGCTCTGCCAGACTCGAATCCAGATCCAGGTAGCTTCCATTATGAGATAACTGAAGAGCACAGTCATCAAGCTGCAGGAAAAAATGTACACACATTCCATAAGATTTTTTCACAAGCAGTCTGACGGCTGTCATGGTTTATAAAAAAGATAAGACAACAAAAACATGCTAACAGTTGAAAGAACAAAATTTTGTTTAAATACACTACGCATTCGAAGATATATGAACATGTCATCTGTTTCCTTCAGGGCTTAGGTCCTTAGTTGTCAGCAGATGTCATTTTTTCCATCAAGGTTTTTGTCTACAAAACTTTCATTCACTGAGCATTTTGTTTTTCCTTATTGCATTATTATGAGTTTGACATGAAAATCCTATGCAAACAGAAGTTACATAAAAAAACAATAAGTGTCTGGCACCAACAATCATGCCCCAAGCTACAAGTATACACAAAACATGATAGTATTTATGTGTTATGGTATGCATATTAAATATATTAATATTAATATTTAAGGTGATTTTAGGTTTGTACAATGAACCTTCTGGTAGTAAAAAATATTAAAGTGAAGAATATTCAGTTAACAATTCTCTGTATCTCACTATGCTTTCTTCATTCATTAACACATCAGAATCAGAATACTTTATTAATCCCAGGAATTTAATTGCAGGAGATTGCAATTTTTACAGAGGCTCTATTTTTCGTGCTATTTACAAAAGAATAGAATCTTCTCTTGTAAGAAAGAACGTGGCTTTACAGTCCAGTAATTTATGTTAATTATCTAAACCTAATTGGCAATTTAACTGATTTATTACAATTTACATGAGTGTTGGGAGGCTTCAAATCAAGTTTGCTCTCATGATGACTGTTCTTAGACGCTGCTAGATCCCTGCCGGAGGCAGGCTTGTTTGTTGACCCTCAATTACCACTCGGCGATAGGATTTAAAACCTCCCAGGGGGCTGAAGCTGAACTGCAGTAATATCTGTCAATCAACAAGTCAGCCTGGTCACCTCCATTTTTAACACGCTAATTACATACCCACATGATCATTCGAACTTTAACTCTCTGGTGTAGCCAAGCCCAAGAGCCATTACCACAGCAAAGCTTAGCCCATGGGGCAGGTATGAATACCTTTAAAGTTGTAATACTATGTAGTTTACTTAAACATGTCTAGAATACCTCAAGGGTCATCTTAAAGGTCTTGGCCCATGTGCAGCTTTTATTTCAGCAGTGTCATGCTTGGAAACATTTGCTAAACATGGCATATGAGTTGTTTTTCCAAAAAAGGTGAGCTAACCTTTTCTACTAGAGTCACAATAATCTATATCAACAGTGACCTTTCAGGATGACAGTGGAATGTCTATATACTAGAAACTAAAGAGTGCTTCTTGTGCCTTCTCTGAAAAAAAATATTACAGTGGATTTCACTCAAGTTTCATGTCAAGTTTGAACATCTTTGAAAGTGCAATACAAATAAGAATATGTAAGTTTTTTTCTACTTTATTTAATGACTGCAAAGAAAGTATTTCTAGTGTTGTTGCTGACCAACTTTTTTTAAAATTTTATTAACAAAATGTGCAACACATATGGGTAAGTGGCACTGTCAAGTTTAATAATATTTTGGATTGCTATTGTCTTACTAAAATTACTCTGGGCATTCATGAAAACAATTGTGAATTTATTGAAGCCTGTGTTCAAAATCCTTAATATCCTATTTTCAATAAACACCTGTTTCAGTTTACCATCAATGGTCATACCAATGGTCACTGGTGCACCCCATACCATGACACATATATGGTGGTTTTTACAGATTGTGTTAAAATTAACACACAATAAATGATCGTATTGTCCGTTCGATGGTGGGGTGACTGCGATGGATGTTGATTAAGGTAATTTACGCACCTGCTGCTAAATGAACATTTACAGCCTAACAAATGCTGGAACATGCCATGGGAGAAAAGCAGTAAATCAGCCGTAGCTTGCGGCAGTTCCCCCAGCCAGCAAAAGTATTTTAATATGTATGAAAACCTATCCTGTCTCAGGTCATGAATCATTCTCATCCGATCACATTACCAATATCAATATAGTCAAATGTATTGATACAATCCATAACTTGATCTTTAATTGCTCCTGTCCTAAAATTCTATATTTTGTATGTAAATTTTACAGACTTTTAAATACTAAACTTGTTTATACTTATTAAATGAATGTAATATATACAGTTGCAATCAGAAATATTCAACACAAACCTCCAAAGACATTATAGAGATGTGGATGAAAGACAATGACAATAAATGACAAAAAACCTCATTAAACAACAAACAGTATTTATTAATACATATTTCAGTTATTTTGACAACAGAAGTTCACTTAACTTTGAAGTTCAAATGAAAGATGTAACTCTTTGCACACATGTGCATGTGCACTATTTTTCAACCCCCTGCTTTAATACTGTGTGGAGCATCCTTCAGCTTTTATAACTGCCAAAAAATGTTTTTGGTAAGTACTAACAAGCTTCTTACACCTCTCAATTGGAATCTTGGCCCATTCTTCACGTGCAAAAGCCTCTAGTTCAGTGATGTTTGATGGCCGAGTTGCAATCATGGGAAAGACAAAGGAGTTTCCACAAAAGCTGAGAGAGGAGATTATTTCATCACACCTATAGCTATAACAGAATTTTTATTTACAAACTTGGAATGTTTGTATGGACAGACTCAGTGTTATGAGATTTGCACTTGAGACTCTGTGTAGATTGTGCAGATAGTTACAGATAAACAGTTATGCTGTTATGTAAAAATCCCACCTCCAAAATAGGATTCGTGTAAGATATGAAATAAAATAAATGCAATGATTTAGCTAAACCTTTAAAAATAAAAAAGCCAGATTAATAAATGGTATTTGATGTATAACATACATGATTTTGTATTTAAAATACTGCATCTGAGTTATCACAACTTGACCAAATTCTAGATTTGAATTCTAGTGCAGATTCTTTTTTACTCTTATAAAAAAAGGGTAATATGATATTTTCCCACTGGACTAAAGAGTTTAGAGGTGGTGACAGACCTTAAAGAAAACAAACCCAAACCAAACTCAAGCCTCAGCTAATTTTGTACTTATTTTTTTACTTGCTATGATGTGGCTTAGCTGCTACTTGAATTAAAGCAACTCAATTAAAAGTGGGAGAAAGAGAGGGGTGCTAACTGGTAAATCCATTAAGTGGCTTTGATCCTTGCAGTTACTAGGTTCATAAGCAACGGCTAAGTGGCGCACCAACCAGTCAGAGTTTCAAAACAAACTAGTGAAAATGACACTGCCTGTGTTTGGATTTCCAACTGACGCTAAAATCATATTATAGCGTCTAAGAGTTATCCTTCTGTCTGAATGAAACTACATTAATTTAATATGATCACACCCTGAGGCATAAGACAGAGAAGTAAAGCACATGCAGTCTTCAGAAAATTATAGAACAGGTCTGAAAACTACAGGAAATCCAGACCAGGGAACCAGGGAACCAGAGTAAGAAGACTGTATTTAAAGGCCTGTGAACAGGCATGCCTGAAAGAGGTAAGGAAAGGGTGTGGCATGAAAATAATCATTTAGAAAAAAAATATAAGAAAAGTGGAAATCTCATTCACCCAGCTCAGAGGTTCTTTGTAGGTTTGTTTACCTTGCAGACTGAAATCTGCATTTGGAATAGTCTGTGTGATTTACACCTAGGTATTTACTATAAGCAATTAAAGCACACACAGGCAAAACATTTAATAACGGTGTTGTTGAGAAAACAGTACAACCTAAATAGCATTACATAAAAAGACATTTGATTTAAACATGGCCTTACGTTTTTTGTTAATAATGTTGACAAGTAGCCTGATGCTAATGTAAGTGTTTCACAGCTTATAAGGCTCTTATGTTATGTCTTTAAACTGAAGTGTTGCACTTCATTCTCCTGCCAAGACACTCGTGGTTGTATTTACAGCTCCAGGAGTCTGAAAAACCAGCCTGCTTCCTCAGAACTTGGCAACATAATTTAGGAGGGGAAAAAAAGGCAAACCACCTAATCTTTTTTCCCCATTTTCTTCCTGGAGTATCCAGCTGTGCTTCCTTGCTTACAGACTGACCAAAATATTTCAGCAGTTAAAACCTACAGCAGGTAGTTTAGATTATCAAACAAGTCAGCAATGAACTAGGAAGAGTGATAATCATCAGTATGTAGGGCAACTGTTCAGATCTAGCAAGCCAAAACAGATCCATCCTCAGGTTTTGACCCCTGAAAAGGATATAAATATAGATATAAATATATAGAAATGCTCCACATCTTTGGTTTAAAGTGGCAAAGACAGAATTTGTGTGTTGTTTGCTCTTTTACTGGAAGAAAAACCAGCGTTTATTTAAAATTTGCACTGCTTATTTTGGATTTTTTCTAAGACTTTGGGTAATGGTAAGTGATTTGCCAGGTTCTCTTTGCAATTATGTCATCCAGGCAGGTACCCCTAAATAAACTCAATAGCCATGCAAACATCAATAGAGACTGAAGGTACTAAACAAGCTCTAGCGGGAAGACGATTGCAAATATTAATATGTTATGAAAAATAAATCATTAAAAGGGATCATGATCACAAGTTCTTTTACATCTGGTCAAACACTTAAGATTAGAGTGATTAGAGTATTCTGATGGAAATGATTGCAATTAGCAAACATAATTTTGCTTATTTTTATAAAATAGCTTTAATTCTGTAAAAGGGTGGGCAGACCCAGAATTTCCTGTGTGGAGTTTGCATGTGGTGTGTCTGCCGAGCGATGGACTGACAACCTTCTAGGAGGTTTTTTCACTTTTTTTCGGGAAAAGTTCGACACAGTCCACAACCTTAGATAGAAAATCAATAATTCATTCTGAAAACTGACCTGGAAACTAAAAAAAGATGTTACACACTGTGTACCTGAATTCATTACAGAGCTGATGTGTCCCCACCAAGATTGTGACCTGGTGACCTTGTGGCTGGAGGACTGCAGTAAAGGACCAAATCCAGACCTGGCCTATTCCCTTCAACCACAGAGGAGAGCCGAGGGCAGGATGCACTAAAAATAAAATTGCACTGGGAACCAGCTCAGCCCTCCAAATCCGCACAGTCAGTCTCATCCTTAATTTCATTTCCAAGCAGGGCTTTTGAAAATATGAAGGCAAAATAAACCATAGTATGCATTTAAACGTGTACTGTGTAATTTCTTTTTCTCCTTCAGTCACTTGTGTCTTGCATTTGGTTTTATTCTGTCAGCAAAAACATTTTCTGTGAGAAAGTCCAGTACAAGATAATTGTTACTAAAACTCTGTATAGTGATACTCAATGGGCTTCTTTAGTTCAGTTCACGTCTTTGTTAAGGATCAGGTGTTGCTATACAGACACCTGCAGACACAAAAGCCAAACGAGGCTAGAAATACAAACAGCGTTTAGATTTTTTCAGTTCCAGAATTAAGATCATGAAGTAGCCTGTACTTAAAGTTATAGCCTGCCTCTACATCAAAAGAGAATGACATTTTATGGTAGCTGAATTAGCTGAAAGCAGGCGTAGTCATCTCAGTGCACACGGTAACAGAACCCGGGTTCAACCTTTGTTTACAGGATATAATAGGCCTGTGGTGTTCACACAAACACAAAGTACACAATTAGCAAGCATATTAAAATGCAAAAGTGGCATGGAAGAGACCACAAGAGCAATCTTCTGTCTCTGAGATGCAAGCCTACAGAATAAGGGCAGTGCATGATGTCCTGAAAGCTCCTGGGGTGGATGTTTTCCTGCACACAGTGGCATAAAAGTGTAGAGATGTGCCACAGTGCTGCAAAACCGCAACTCTACATAACAATGTCTAAGGATAATCCAGACTGCAGCCACAGACATGAAGGCCTAGCCTATATTTTACAGCATTTAACATAACTTCTCATTACTGCACTCTGTAATTTCGGTGAAATTCATGTGCAGACAGAAAAGGCTTCCTCAAAAAAGAAAGGCAGTTTTCATTAAAAAAAGAAAAGCCGTGTGAGCATGCATGCGTGTTTACCGGTTCAATAATCATTCACGGGCACCAGCTGAACAGAGGCCACTTTTAAAGCTGCTTTACATTTAACAAGCTAGTTAATGTTTCCCCCTGACCTTGTCACTTCATTAACTGACCAAACCGTTTCCATAGCCCACATTCTGCCAGTAAAATATAACAAAATTGTTTTTTTATTTTATTAGCTTTCACCTAACACTAACTATAGTAGGTAACAGATACCATTACCATGTCAAAACACTTTATACCAATCACCTTCACCGAGAAAGGATTTCTTCTTGAACAGCTCTCCTCTTTGAACTAAAGCATAGCACCTTCTTTTGTTTCATCTTTATCCATAAAAAACTTACATACAGCAGAGCGGCACATGTTGTACAGATTTAAATGTATTCCTTTTAGCTATATTTTGGTATTGTGTCATTTTATTTTATTTTATTCCACTTACTTTTTTTTCTTTACATTTGTATTTGCTTAATGTGCGCACAAAACATTTCACTGCAAGTTGTACTGAGTATAACTATGTTTATGACAAATAAACTGTGATTTAATTTGATTTTAGAATGATTCAGTATAGGAGTAGATGGTTCAATACAGAGATCTCTAAGAACCTACCTATCAATCAATTTTGACATTTTAAATACCAATGTATGAAAGTTCTTATAATGTATGGATAGACTTTGAATGCAAAACCATGAGTGTTATTATAAATTTGCAACTATTGCAGGTTAAGCTCATGTTATTATTCTGCCCAAATGCACAAGGCATGCTCCAAAAGACATGACTGAATAAGTTTGGAGTGGACACGCGTCACTGACCTCGATCATTTGGGATAAACTAGACTGTGAGCCAGACCCTTTCATCCAATACCAGCATTTCAATCCTTCATTACAAGAGGCTTAGATGAGTTGTGTGAATGAATAAGGGTCAACTTGACTGTAAGAACTACATACATATGGACATACATACATACTGTCATACATAAAATCACTGCTCACTGGCAGAATTCTGCTCACTGGCAGAATTACAGGGACACGTGTGTAAAATAACAAGGAGTTTTATATATATATATATATATATATATATATATATATATATATATATATATATATATATATATATACAGTCATATGCAAAAGTTTGGGCACCCGTATTAATCTTAATCATTTTTAGTTCTAAATATTTGGGTGTTTGCAACAGCCATTTCAGTTTGATCTATCTAATAACTGATGGACACAGTAAAATTTCAGGATTGAAATGAGGTTTATTGTACTAACAGAAAATGTGTAATATGCATTGAATCAAAATTTGACAGGTGCAAAAGTTTGGGCACCTCAACAGTAAAGTGACATTAATATTTAGTAGATCTTCCTTTTGCAAAAATAACAGCCTCTAGTCGCTTCCTGTAGCTTTTAATCAGTTCCTGGATCCTGGATGAAGGTATTTTTTCCTCTTTACAAAACAATTCCAGTTCAGTTAAGTTTGATGGTCACCGAGCATGGACAGCCCGCTACAAATCATCCCACAGATGTTCAATGATATTCAGGTCTGGGGACTGGGATGGCCATTCCAGAACATTGTAATTGTTCCTCTGCATGAATGCCTGAGTAGATTTGGAGCAGTGTTTTGGATCATTGTCTTGCTGAAATATCCATCCCCGGCGTAACTTCAACTTCGTCATTGATTCTTGAACATTATTCTCAAGAATCTGCTGATACTGAGTGGAATCCATGCGACCCTCAACTTTAACAAGATTCCCGGTGCCGGCATTGGCCACACAGCCCCAAAGCATGATGGGACCTCCACCAAATTTTACAGTGGGTAGCAAGTGTTTTTTTGACGCCATGCATAACACCTTTTTGTATGACCAAACAACTCAATCTTTGTTTGATCAGTCCACAGGACCTTCTTCCAAAATGAAGCTGGCTTGTCCAAATGTGCTTTTGCATACCTCAGGCGACTCTGTTTGTGGCGTGCTTGCAGAAACGACTTCTTTCGCATCACTCTCTCATACAGCTTCTCCTTGTGCAAAGTGCGCTGTATTGTTGACCGATGCACAGTGACACCATCTGCAGCAAGATGATGCTGCAGCTCTTTGGAGGTGGTCTGTGGATTGTCTTTGACTGTTCTCACCATTCTTCTCCTCTGCCTTTCTGATATTTTTATTGGCCTGCCACTTCTGGGCTTAACAAGAACTGTCCCTGTGGTCTTCCATTTCCTTAATATGTTCCTCACAGTGAAAACTGACAGGTTAAATCTCTGAGACAACTTTTTGTATCCTTCCCCTGAACAACTATGATGAACAATATTTGTTTTCAGATCATTTGAGAGTTGTTTGGAGGAGCCCATGATGCCACTCTTCAGAAGAGATTCAAATAGGAGAACAACTTGCAATTAGCCACCTTAAATACCTTTACTCATGATTGGATTCATCTGGCTATGTAGTTCAAAGCTCAATAAGGTTACCAAACCAATTTTGTGCTTGAGTAAGTCAGTAAAAAGTAGTTACGAGTATTCAAATCAATAAAATTATAAGGGTACCCATACTTTTGCACCTGTCAAATTTTGGTTTAATGCATATTGCACATTTTCTGTTAGTACAATAAACCTCATTTCAGTCCTGAAATATTACTGTGTCCATCAGTTATTAGATATATCAAACTGAAATGGCTGTTGCAAACACCCAAATATTTAGAACTAAAATGATATATATATTTATTTTATTTTTTATTTTTATTCTTTTACCTTGACAGTCTACTGAGCTTCAGCAGATCAATTTTGAAAAGATTTGATAAAAATCTAGAAGAGACTATTTGGAAAAGTGCAGAATTTTTACTTTTTGAAATATCTGAGTTTACATTTTTTTAATGGACATGACAAAGTTGTGTACAATGTATTGCACCAGATGAGTGTAAACATGTTACTGTAGATTAAAATATGTGCAAGTTATTAGCAGTGAATAGATGAATTTTTGACTGAGCAGATATACAGTTCAGTCAAGTTTGATCATCATTGGTCCATGGGAACACTCAAAAGCATTCTCAAATCTTATTGGCTGATGGTGGTCGGAAATTTTGAGAGAGGGAGTTGCACTGATGCTGAATGTGTATGTGAAGTTGTAGAATTTTTTATTAAAGGGTTTTAGTTTTTTAGTAAATGATGTTCGAAACCCAACCTGGGTGGAGTTTCCATGTTCTCCCTGTGTCCTTTGTGGGTTTCCTCCAGGTTCTCCGGTTTCCTCCCACAGTCCAAAAACATGGATCAATGTCTATTGAATTCTCAACATTACCCCATATAGAGTGTGTCTGTGTGTGTGTGTGTCTGTTTGAGTGGGTGTATGCACAGCGAGGGATTGGTGCTCTCTCCTGTCCAGCGCTTGAAACTTTCTCCCCTGTATGGGCATGGGGAACCCCCCCCTCCCACAACCCTAGTAAAAGGGAATAAAGTGGAAGATAATGGATGGATGGATGGATGGATGGAGTTGTAAGTCAGACCAGTGAGTCAGTGAACGGGATATTTTTAAAGATGTTTTTAAAAATGTCATAATACTATTGTGTAAATGGTGTATATAAAAAATACAGTCATGACATCTGCAATATAAAACAACTTCATTCATACATTATCTTCCGCTTAATACTATACAATAGTCAGAGGGGGTTCCCCATTCCCATCCAGGTTTCGGGCGCTGGGCAGATACACCCAGGACAGAAGCCAATCTATCGCTGGGCAAACTTGCTCACACAAACACACACACAAACACACACTATATGGGTCAATTTAAAGCAATCAATTTACCTTGAATCAAGGTTTTTGGACTGTGGGAGGAAACCAGAGAACCCGAAGGAAACCCACACAGACACTGGCTGAACATGGAAACTCCACCTAGATCGGTTTTCGAACGTGGAATCACCAGCGCCAAGAGACATTGTAGTGGTGATTGATTTATTTACCACTTTGGGTACACTGCTAATTATTTCAAATATCAATCTCCCAGCATGCTCTAGACTGTGTCCTACATACTATAGACTGATGATTAGATGATGACTAACAAACTGTGTGACATTAGATTACCTACAGTACTCTCTGGTTTATTTTTGGCTTCTCAAGGAAGCACCCTTGTAAGTAATATACTGATTGCATAGCAATCACCCAGATTTAAAGGGTTAAAATGCTAATAACTTACTGACATAGCACATAATGAACCTCTGATTCATATCAGTATAAGCAAAGAAATTATAATTATTAAATATAATTACACCAGGGTTTCCAACAATTTAACCTTGATCCAAAAGTATCCCACAGAATTGGCAAATCTTGACAATTAGACAGCTTCATGGATGTAAAGTAGCATATTATTGAGGTTTAGTGAAAATATATGTACAGTATCATATCACTGGAATAACCATACAAGGGTGAAGACAGCTAAATGTTTTATAGTCATCATGGAAAAAGCAGCATTTATAGTAGAATCCATTTGAAACAGTTAATAAAACTAAACATACCTCAGGTAAATCCTCATCAAGAACATTCATTGTTTACATTTAAATTAGAGCTGTGCCTTGATCTTACTTTCTTTTACTATATGTTCACTTTTTTATTTGTAAATTATTACAATAAAAGCAAGATAAATTAGGGAGGTACGTTCATTTTGGGGTGGCAAAGTGATGTAATGGTTAGCACATTTACCTATCAGAGCTGGGGATCCAGGTTCATAAATTGCCCTATAAATTGTGTGCATCTGTGTAAATGAGTGTGTGTCCAGTTCTCTCCTGGATGTGCATGGGGAACACCCCTAGTCCATATTACAGTATTAAGCAAAATACTAAAACTCTTCAGGCTAAGAACAATAAGTGACAGGTTCCATTTTTCTATTCCAGCTTCAGGCATTACTTCAAGACCAGAGTGAAAGATGTGTCTCTCTCTCGCTTTATCCTCCTTCCCCTCTCCTTTTAAAAATTATTTTTAAAAAGACATCCATTTTTTAGCCCTGGAGAAAAAGTAGTTCAGGTATACAGGCAGTTCTGGCCTGCTGGATTTCTACAGTATGCAAAATGACAGTACGATGACGGTGATAGCATGCAGCTGTAATAACTAAGCCAGGATGAATTTACTCACTGCTGTAATTTGGACCCAGAGAAAGTCTTCCAGTTTAATGGAAAATGCTGAACAATAAAAAAACCAACTGCCAAGAAGCACTTTACTAAATAGGCTCTCACCAAAAAAGCTAAAACAAATAAACATGGCAAGCACAGATTATTTTCAGATGACAAGGCCAGCTGGTGCACTGACAAGAAGATGCAAAAAGCTTAGCTAGCATGTGAGCTCATCACATTGGCTTGCTTGGGCACCGCAGTCTTTCCCTAGTGCTGCTGCTTTGTGTTAGTGGTATGATTCTCTGTGCTGACTGCTGCATTGCAGTGGGTTAAGAAAAAGACCCTTTTACCATGTTTGGTTTGGGTTTGTCCATTCATATTTGCAGGCTCTCATCAAAGTCATTTAAGAGAAGAACTGTTGAATGTGGTGGCTACTGGGCAGCCAAATGAATCAGACACTGGATGTGGTGAAGTAAACTGATAGGCTCAAGGAGACATCAAATAGACTTTGCTTAACAGGATTAAATGTGCTAAGAAAAGAATTAACATTTAAGCCGCTACCTGGCACCAAATTAAGAATCTAGCATCATCAGGTCTGGTAACCGGTATACAGATATAGCCTATATGTAATGATATTTGAGGTGTGGTGCTTGACATAAATATAAATATAATTAAGGGCTGATTGATTTGATGAAAAGCTAATATTGTGGCAAATATGCAACTTGCAAAAACGATATAGTGAATAATTTATTCTACTTGCTTAGTTATTAAGAAAATGCATAGCAAACTAATCATTTAAAGACTAATTTAAACATTAAAAACTACAGGCTCACATACACTTTACCATCTAAACCAATCATCGATTGCTCATCTCTTTGATACAGGTGATAATGAAAAGACTGCACACAAAAGCAAATGTTTTATATCACTACACAGACTGACTTTACAACTGCACATGCTATTAGACTAAACATAAAGCACTATAATGCCTGTAAAAAGCAATCAAATTGTGATCAATTCTAACAACTAAAGACAGTTTTGTCTGAAAGTCTGTTTTAGTTGTAAAGTAAAAACACTCACAAGCCTCTATTAGGCACACCTGTATTTCTACACTTATTGTACAGTTTACCTGATCCACTTACCATATACATAGATGCACTTAGTAAAATCTGCATATGCTAAATTACTCATAGCAGCACAACCTATACAGTACTAACACAACCCCACCATGTCAGTGTCACTGCAGTGCAGAGAATGATCAACCACCTAAATACTACCTGAAATGTGACATTCCTGAGCAGAAGAGAGTAAAGGGAACAGCAGAGAAACAGCAGATGGATACTGTCTGTTATTGTACAAATACAAGCAGTTGTTAAATAATAATTCTATGTAATACGTATGAGAGACCAAATTTTATTTGGTTTTATTTTTCTAGCAGTTTTTTTTATTTTCTACTTATAATAAGCCTGATATTCAAATGAACAACTCTTTATATGCCATGTCATCAGGATTCTAAAACTATATATAGAAGTACTATATATAAAAACTATAACGAGAATATGATTGCCTTCGAAAAGCTATTTCTAAATCTAGGTTGATCATGAAGCCCAGGCCAAACAGACAGTTCTCTATCAACAGCTCTTGGGAACTGGAGA
Organism: Corydoras sp. C115; assembly: GCA_019802505.1. Taxonomy (NCBI): domain Eukaryota; kingdom Metazoa; phylum Chordata; class Actinopteri; order Siluriformes; family Callichthyidae; genus Corydoras; species Corydoras sp. C115. Next base: position 5,952,761 of record JAFMOC010000002.1, read on the forward strand.
TAAATGAAACCAGGTGTTTGGCGTCCAAGATATGAACATATCAGTGATATCAGCCATGTGGCGCCTCATAATCCAATATTCATTCAGAGATAATTGAAGCCCATTCGAAGCTGTTTAAATGTTCCAAACAGATAAGCATATTTATATTAGAAATGTGGAAGAGACTTTAATCAGTTGATTACTTGCTAAAGATGCCAGTCAAAGTATAACAACACATATAAAGCTCAATTCAAGGCCTTGTCCTTCCTTTAAGGAATAAAAACATAGCAATGACTTGGCAGGAACCACAAAGTGCAACATTTTTTTAGTGAGTTACTTCTCTGTACACTTCTGATCCTTGGACTAAATTGTGTAGACCCTTAATCATGATATATTCACTATTAGATTTAGTTCAGGCTAAAATCAATGTTATGGTATGCAAACCATTTTAGACAATTAAATTTGTATGTACGCTATATGAACGGAAGAACGGTGACACAGATTTTAAACATTGGATTCTGGACAACAAAGAGCCGTGACCTCAGTTGTACTGAACAAGTGTTTTAATGAAAATGATACAATGTGCAAATAGGACACAAAGGCATCAGACAACAGATGTGACATTAACAACGATCCAGCGGTTCATACAGAAAAAGGAGGGCTTAAGTAGTACAAGGCAGACATGTTATAGACAAACACAACAGACATCAATAAACATTAAACATTAGTATTAGCTGAAGTTTAAAAAGGCTATGGTTAGTTGAACAGATTTTTCCAAAGTCCAGCACAAAACACTGAACATACATACATACATACATACATACATATATATATATATATATATATATATATATATATATATAGATATAGATAGATAGATAGATAGATAGATAGATAGATAGATAGATAGATAGATAGATAGATAGATAGATAGATAGATAGATAGATAGATCAACATTTTCGTATACCTAAGCAATGCCTTAATTTAATAATTCTCTTTAAAATGTATGAGAACAAATAACCACAGAAGCGCATCAAAAGTGAAAAGCCTTCCACAAAGAGTCAAAGCTGCTACAGTCACAAAAGAAGGGGGTTGTGATTTAGTGTGGGATCTCCATCAAGCTCATGTAGGTCTGACAGCTAGCTGTCCGCATCCATTTGGACATATACTGCAAGCCTTTATTAGCAAAATGTTCAGCTGTAGACTATGAACAGCTTTTGCTTAGCATAAAATACTATGTAAAAGCTTATCACAAGACTTCACAGGACCAAGCCTGTCCTGATTATTGAATTTCATTAAATTTCTAGTGATTAATAGCTTAATTGTCTCAGCAGCAGTCTTAAAAACACACACAGTGAACTAAGTAAGTAAACGCATATTTCCAAGCATGACCTAATGATTCTTGGCTACATTACAAAGCATTGTTACAAACAGCTCATAAATCAGTGCATTTGGCGAATATTTACATGGACGAGGGGGCCTGTGAATCAACATGTTTACAGAGTTGCCAGAATTGAAGAACTTTGCCAGGCATTTAGGAAAACATGACAGTGGAATCTGAGGATTAATTGCTGTCACTAGGCAATTATGTGGTAATTGGGACAGGCCTATGCAAGACCATACCTACAGTTCTTAGTGAGAAGCTATATTAAATATATATATATATATATATATATATATATATATATATATATATATATATATATATATATATATATATATATAAACATATGTTATACAATTACATACATTCCTACTTTATATCAATAAATTAAGCCAGACAAACTGTTAAACAGAAGCCAAATTCTGTGATGACTAATTTTCCAGAACATATGATGCATGGCTCTTCTTTTCAATCATCTAAGAGATGTTGGATGGGGTTGAGATCAGCGCTCTGTGCAGTATACTATACTATACTATACTACTGTACACAGACATGCTGAACAGTTCCAGTTAGGTTTTGGTAAGATGCTCGATTTACTAGCTTGAGTTACTACAGTAAATCATTTTTTTGAATACCATTGTGGTGATGGTAAACCAGTACAAATGACTCATTAAAAAATCTTCTGAATGTCTAAATACATCACAACTGTATACCTTGTTGTCTGTTTATTTTGAAATTATCATCTAAACTAAGGGAGCTTGATAATATTGGAGTTTTATGAAAATAAACATATCAAGTTTTAAAAAGGCTAATCATAATTTCAGCACAGATCTCTTAGCTCATGTAGCCTAGCAATAATGCTAGCTCTTTACCACATTAACCTCATTTTGTCAGGTAAGAATAGCTAAACAGTGCAAATATTGTTAAAAATTAAAATATTTGTTGATTAAGCACTGGTTTATGTTTTTTAAGCACTGGTTTATGTTTATGTGCTTTTATGGTTATTTCATAAAAAAAAAAAAACAAGAGGTCATGCTTAGCGGTGCATTACTATTAGAGTTAATCATAGTGGTGGGCTTTAGGCACTCTGCTGTAAATCATGCCTAAGATTGTCATCACAGTGATAAAACAATAAGTAACCCACACCTTCTCTGGCTTATTGCTTTATTAAAAAACTGGTAGTGCCGTTTTGAATAAATTACATGAAAGAGTATGGTCCGCTCCGCCACGCGTCGTGATTAATAACACCTCTCGCCCGTGATTTAGTCATAATAATGTACATACCCTCATGCCTTATTGCTTTAATACAGATCTCCATTATGCTGCTGGTTTTTGTTTAGGTTTATGTCATATGTTAAAGTGGTATATTATGATCTTAATACTAACCTGATACATAGATTTATTATAGGGATTGCTAACATTTGAAAAACAAAGATATTATCATTCACCTAATTTGACATTTAAGTTTGTGGACTAAGGCCCACAGCCAATAGCAGCCGAGGTGGCTTGGAGAATCTTTTATTCCATCATTGTGTCAAGCCAAATTCATCTGTTTCTCAGGATCCATCGTGTCTGACTTCAGTTAACAACATCAAAAAGAAATGCTGACATGCCTCTAAAGAATGCTAAGTCATGACAGTGCTTGATTAAACTAGCAGTGCATCTGTCGATCAACCAAAGAACTAGAGCAATCAGAATAGACAGCATTAGCAAAGGCAGTGACAGCTGGAGATTCCTGAGCATATGGGCATTGCATACAACCTAAGCATGGCCCTCAGCTGCCAAGCATTCCACATGGCCTCTGCAGCACCACTCCTAAAATCAGCTCATGCAATAATGCTTTGTTTATGTGGTGAAAATAGTCTAGAATGAGGCTGCCTACAGAGAGTGGTTTGGGTAAGGGCAAAAGTTTTCTTCACCCTAAAGCTCATGAGTTATTTAAATACATTTACTACAAGTAAGCAGGTGGTAAAGAGTGGCATCTCTTTAAATTTTGCAGTGGAAAATGGATTACTCCGAAAAAATATATACATCAAAAGGAACAACTGATTGCTTGCCTCAGGATACACATACCGTTGTGATTTACCCTTAATCATCATTTAAATTTAAAATTTGCAGTATGTGTTATATCTTATTTCTTAAACAATGCCTTGCCTTATTGTAAGTATTAACAAGCTTCTTGTGTGTTCATGATTCTGGCATCCAAAAAATATGATCAATGGTAGCTTGCCCCATTAATAACTTCAGTGTACTGTGAGAACTAATACAAGCATAGGGCTGAATGCTAATGTGGCAGAACGCAAAATCATTTTAGACAACTACAGTTGTTTTTGCGTTGGGAAAACAGTTTAGGAAAGGCCACATTCTGTTCTGGTGTGACTCAACTGAAGGTCTGTATAGACATCATTTGGCCTGAAACTTTTTGAAATACCGGGATGAACTGGGGTGGGCCTCAGTTATGAGCCAGACGTTTCAATTCAGCACTGGTGCCTGACCTTTTTTCATTTAAACCATCCATCCATTATCTTCCACTTTATCCTCTACTAGGGTCGTGGTGGGGGCTCTCCATGCCCTTCCAGGGGAGAACGTTTTGGGCGCTGGGCAGATACACCCAGGACAGGGCGCCAATCTATCTATATGGGGCAATTTAGAGCATTCAATTGACCTTGATCCATGTTTTTGGACTGTTGGAGGAAACCGGAGAACCTGGAGGAAACCCACGTGGATACAGGGAGAACATGGAAACTTCACCCAGACTGTGATTTGCTGAGAGGCGAACGTGCTAACCACTAAGCCACCATGCAGCCCTTTTCATGTAATGTCTATACTAATTGACTGACATGCGGCACCAACTTGGAAAGATTTTGGAAATAAGAGTATGTATATATATATATATATATATATATATATATATATATATATATATATATATATATATATATATATACTATAGTATTAATATTTAGAATTGTGGAAAGGTCCATATACTTTGGACATCCATCCATCCATTATCTTCCACTTTATCCTATATTAGGGGGGGGGGGGGTCCCATCCAGGAGAGAACGTTTCGGTGCTGGGCAGATAGACCCAGGACAGGGCGCCAATCTATCACTGGGCACACACTCACTCACACAAACACACTCTATATGGGGCAATTTGGAGAACTCAATTGACTTGATCCATGTTTTTGGACTGTGGGAGGAAACCGGAGAGCCCGGAGGAAACCCACGCGGCCACGGGGAGAACATGGAAACTGCACCCAGATGGGGATTCGAACCGGGAATCCCTAGTGCTGAGAGGCGAACGTGCTAACCACTAAGTACTTTGGACATAAGACTTTTTGTGTGTGTGTTTCACAAGTGTGTTGAATTCACAACAGCAGCGAGATCAATGGAGAGACATCCAGAATATCTGGCAAACTGTTAGCTCTCCTGCAGCTCTGACTGAAAGATTGTTCGATCACCTGCATGTAAACAAACAGCGTTCCGTTCAAACCGCAGTGCTGATAGGAACCGGGCTGCAACCTCCATCTAATAAACTCATGCCTCATGCAGTTAGTAAGAAAAGTAAAGCAGATGCGGCGCGCTTTTGCTGTACCTTCTGCGGCGCTTTGAGCAGTCTGTGCACTCCGGCGAGCTGGTTGATGAGCGGTATGTCCTCTCGAAAGGTGAACAGCGGCGGCCGAGTCGGCTCCGGGAAATTGGTGCTGTTAAACGGATCGGTGTCGTCCAAGAACTGCACCCTGCACACAAACGTAGACATGGTAGCCTACATCCCATGCAACGGGGCAAGGGGAATGTCCGTTAGCTGAAGATCGCCGGGGAGGAACAGACTTCTTGACGCAGTGCTCTTCGGACGCGCTGTCACTTCAGCAGCTCTGCGCTCCGGCTCGTCATGAGCGCCGCAGCCCTGCTGCTCAAGCCCTCCGTCCTCTGCACGATCTCACAGCGCTACTCTGCCCTTCGGCTGTGGCCCAAGACAGAATGGGTGTCCAAGGGCATAGCTGACAGGAGGGGTGCTGAGACAGACAGAGAGAGGGAGGGAGGGAGGGAGGGAGAGAGAGAGAGAGTGGAGTGAACAGAACCGGAGATCTCCAGTGTGTGCGCAGCAATCTGTAGAGGAGAACTTCCTCCGTCTCAAGGCATCCAGCGGAGAAAGTCATGGCCCTGCGCTGGATTTGAACGCCCCCTTATGAATCTTTACGGAACTAAAATTTGCCTCCCCATCAATTAAGTTTCACTCTCTATTCATCACTGAAATATGAACATCGCTGACAGGCTGACGCGTGAAAACTACTTACACGTTTTTTAATTAAAAGTAAAAAATAAAAAGAGAGAGAGAGAGAGCGGCACGGTGGCTTACATTTACATTTAGTCATTTAGCAGACACTTTAATCCAAAGTGACTTACAAATAAGAACATCACAAGTCAGTAGTTAGGAAGAAAACCAACTATACTGTAAAATCATCAAACTTGACATTTATTTGATGCTGCCCCCCCCTTTTTTTAACAGGTATTTGTTAAAAAAAAAGATGCATCTTCAGTACCTTCTTAAAAATGCTAAGTGATTCCGACTACGGACAGAGTTGGGAAGATCGTTCCACCATTTTGCAGTGGTGAACGCCATGGAGTGAGAATTAGCTCCTCGGTGAGGTGGAATCGCCAGGCGGCAATCATCACTGGAGCGAAGTGAACGAGTCGAAGTGTATTTTGAAATGATGTGAAGGTAAAGTGAAGATCCAGAAATGGTTCTGTAGTCCAGAGTCAGTGACTTGTACTGAATGCGAGCAGCTACAGGGACCTAAGGCTTAGTGGTTAACATGTTCGTCTCTCAGCGCTAGGGATTTCCGGTTCAAAATGGTGACTTACAAATAAGAACATCACAAGTCAGTAGTTAGGAAGTAAACCAACTATACTGTAAAATCATCAAACTTGACTGTTATTCGATGCTGCCCCCCCTCCCTTTTTTAACAGGTATTTGTTAAAAAGATGCATCTTCAGTACCTTCTTAAAAATGCTAAGTATATTCCGCCTTACGGACAGAGTTGGGAAGATCGTTCCACCATTTTGCAGTGGTGAACGCCACGGAGTGAGAATTAGCTCCTCGGTGAGGTGGAATCGCCAGGCGGCAATCATCACTGGAGCGAAGTGAACGAGTCGGAGTGTATTTTGAAAAGATGTGAAGGTAAATTGAAGATCCAGAATTGGTTCTGTAGTCCAGAGTCAGTGACTTGTACTGAATGCGAGCAGCTACAGGGACCTAAGGCTTAGTGGTTAACATGTTCGCCTTTCAGCGCTAGGGATTTCCGGTTCAAAATGGTGACTTACAAATAAGAACATCACAAGTCAGTAGTTAGGAAGAAAACCAACTATACTGTAAAATCATCAAACTTGACTGTTATTCGATGCTGCCCCCCCCCCCCCTTTTTTTTAACAGGTATTTGTTAAAAAGATGCGTCTTCAGTACCTTCTTAAAAATGCTAACTGATTCCGCCTTACGGACAGAGTTTGGAAGATCGTTCCACCATTTTGCAGTGCTGAACGCCACGGAGTGAGAATTAGCTCCTCGGTGAGGTGGAATCGCCAGGCGGCAATCATCAATGGAGCGAGGTGAACGAGTCGGAGTGTATTTTGAAAAGATCTGAAGGTAAAGTGAAGATCCAGAAATGGTTCTGTAGTCCAGAGTCAGTGACTTGTACTGAATGCGAGCAGCTACAGGGACATAATGCTTAGTGGTTAACATGTTCGCCTCTCAGCGCTAGGGATTTCCGGTTCAAAATGGTGACTTACAAATAAGAACATCACAAGTCAGTAGTTAGGAAGAAAACCAACTATACTGTAAAATCATCAAACTTGACTGTTATTCGATGCTGCCCCCCTCCCCCTTTTTAACAGGTATTTGTTAAAAAGATGCATCTTCAGAGTCAGTGACTTATACTGAATGCGAGCAGCTACAGGGACCTAAGGCTTAGTAGTTAACATGTTCGTCTCTCAGCGCTAGGGATTTCCGGTTCAAAGTGGAATTTTAATGTTCTCCCCGTGTCCACGTGGGTTTCCTCCGGGTTCTCCAGTTTCCTCCCACAGTCCAAAAACATGGACAAATTGCCCCATATAGAATGTGTCTGTGCGAGTGAGTGTGCCAAGCGATGGATTGGCACCCTGTCCTGGGTGTATCTGCCCAGTGCTCAAACATTGTTCCCTTGTTTTGCTGTAATTGTAATATAATATTTGCTTTCCCCATGCCCATCCAGGGGAGGACGTTGCGGGCGCTGGGCAGATACACCCAGGAAAGGCCGCCAATCTATTGCTGGGCACAAGCTCACTCACACAGACACACACTATATGGGGTAATGTCAATTCAGTTGACCTTGATCCATGTTTTCGTAATGTGGGAGGAAACCGGAGAACCCGGAGAAAACCCATGTGGACATGGTGGAGAACATGGAAACTCCACCCATATTGGGATTCGCAACGGGAATCCCTAGTGCTGAGAGGCGAACGTGCAAATACTAAACCACTGTGTCGCCTGATATAAAACCACTAATGGAAAATTGTATACGTATTGCATTTATTCTTGATTTATTATTCTCTGGGATGGAATAATGTTTTTTTATGAATCATGCTTTGAGAATAGAGACACTGTCCTACTTAGAAAAATACTCAGTCATTAACACTCACTCACTCACTCACACAGACACATACAAACAAACACACACTATATGGGGCAATTTAGGTCATTCAATTTACCTTTAATCCTTATTTTTGGACTGTGGGAGAAAACCACCAAACCTGGAGTAAACCCACACAGGCACGAGGAGAACACGGAAACTCCAGCCAGATTGGGATTCGGACCTGGATCTCTAGCACTGAGAGGTGAACTTGCTAACCACTAAGCCACCGTGCCCCATAGAAAAATACTTTTTTTCCCAAATGATGGAAAGGTATAGTTATTCATATCAGAAATAACATTGTTTAATGCTATGGTATGTAGCTCAAATCAGTTATATAAAGCAATGTGTGCAAGTGTGCAAAGACAGTAGCCAAAATATATCAGAAAAAAACTGAAAAAAGTGTATGTATTTATATATTACATATCAGTCAATAGGCACATGCACACACCAATAAGTATTCCATATAACACCAGTGGAAATACATCTTAAACCTGAACATGACACGTTAAAGAAAGTGCACAACACATCATATAGATGCTTGAATCATATGAGCATATGTATGCATTAATGTATGGTTGGCACAGTGGCACAGTCAGTAATGCGCAAAAAGTGCATGCAGCCCTTTTCAGTGCTCCTGACCTGCAATTTACCTCCAGTATTAATAAAGTATTCTGATTCTAATAATGCTGTCTCACACCTCACAGCAAAAGGTCCTTGGTTTGATTACAAAGTAGGGTGTGCAAAGGTTATTTCTGTTTAAAGTCTATGTGTCCTTCTCATACCTGCATAGGTTTCATCAGAAACTGTGATTTTGTCTTCTAAACATACTAGTTGTTAAATTGCAGATATTATACTGCAAGCATGTATAAACATGTGTCTGACTTCTTTATGACTGTATTGTTTGGGGAAATGCTCTCCATGGGGAAATGCTGGGGAAATGCTCTCCATGTGTTCATGTCCCTGCTTAATAAATAAATAAAATAAATAAAATTATAATGCATTTGGTTATTTTTTTCTGTTGAAGGTATTTTTCTTCTTTTTACCCTCCAGTGCCACACTATAAAATTGTTAGATAAAAATGCTTTAAAATCAAATAAAATTAAGATTTATAAAATAAATAGGTAAGTAAAACTATTAGTAAAGCTTAAGGATTTACAAGAAACCCAAGCACAATAAATAAACCAAGCAGATGTCCACTTAAATTACACCATAGAATGCGTTCATTTGTGTAAATTCCAGTGTCGGTCATGTATCACTGGAATTTCACACATTTTGATTAACAGATGAGCAGCAAAAGTACTATCTTTTCTTACCTTAGAAAATTCTGTGTTTAAATTTTTAAATTAACTGTTTAATTTATGAGTACATTTGCACAGTAAAGTTTCATTTGCACCAGCTATAATAAAATCTTTCAAGTTACCCTGTTTATGAGTTAGATTTTAAAATCACACACATACAGTTAAATTGTATGTAACTTGACTTTTACTTACCACATTTTAAATGAAGCCTTTACAAAAGAAGGACATTTTACAGCTTTGTCAGCTGTGTGGGAGTGTTAGACTGCTTTGTGGCTGACTGTTGTAACCATGGAAATATAAACAAGCGCTTGTTTTTAGGTGGCATGAAGCTGAGCAACATACAATGAGGAAACAATACACACTGTTGTCCTGATTTTTAAAGTACCTATTATATTATATTTAAGTTCATGGCAAGTTTGAAAAATAAGCCCTGTGCCTTGCCTTTGAGCTGAATAAAATTAATAATAGCTGTTTAAATGATTAATACTAATACTTATAATAAAATAATTAATACATCATCTTTAAATCAAAAAAGGAAGAACCAGGATAACATGCTGAGTACAAACCACTAGTCTATTGCACTAGTAAAACTGCCAGTGGAGATGCAGTAAATCTTCATCTTACATTAACACACACTTTAAACACTAGAACTGACACTTTATATTCCTGTGTGTATTAAGAGAGTAAAATAAATCCCCACAGGGAAGAAAAATAAATTTTAGCATGGTAACTTATTTGAGCTATTGAGATTTCAAACCCAAGGTCCTTCAGGAAACAACTGTTGAATCGTTAAGTGGGGTCCTAACCTTAACACATAATAAATAATTTATTTGTGATTTACACTCGTACATATCTTTTTAATTTGTATTTATATGCTACACTTTTTCAGCTAATATAAAACAGGTGATTCAAAAAAAGTTACATAAAGATATTTTCATTTTATATTTTCTGGTTGAGTCATGAATGGCAGTTGATGTGTATTTATATTGCATTCTGTTCTCTTCATTATCTATAGATGGCATATGGAAATTAAGCAAGTTTTTAAAGCTCTTAGGAGGAACCCTGACTTGACATATTTTCCTCATAATATTAATTCATTAAGATTGCAACAAGTTACCACACTACACAAGCTGTATTAACTAAATAAAGACAAATAGTATAAAGCGGTTTTGTGGAATTACTGCTTTATACTATTTGATTTACTTTAATAAACATTATTTGTCCAAATGGGACTTTAGAAAGCAAAATATTTAATTAGCTTAATCAACTGGTGTAATTGGGGCTTCGAGTAATAAAGACAATACAATATCCTTCCAATTGTTATCTTATGGTGAGATGTAATCTTATCTCATGGTACTGTAAGTCTATTCTCAGAAAGGCACTTGGCAAAACACCAGTTTAAAATTTTATTTACATGTACATAATGCTGCCACTTTTCACATGAATGGCAAATTACATGACTGAAATTTAGGAGTATACTTCAGTTTTCCAAAACAATCAAGATCAAATCAAAAAACCTCCAACTGTCCAGTATAAACCAATTTTAACTTCATTAAATACAAGATAAAATAAAACACATGAAGCTGATATTCAGGTGTAGACTTCAAGTGTAAGGTGCTGTACATTAAGTGAATCCCATATTAAAATGAATTAGTACTGCCCTCTAACATCTGTTTGGGTTCTAACAGTGACGTGGTAGTAAAATATAGGGACTAAGTCAATAATGTTTCACTATATCATAACCATACTGTATTCCTTTCTGCATGTTCATAAAGGATATTCATTAGTTAAATTAATGTGTATTTTACTGTATTTATTTTAAGACGTTTCACATTTTAAATACTTAGATTTTGAAAGATTCAATTACAGATTTTACAAAATATATTATTAATGGCGGCACGGTGGCTTAGTGGTTAGCACGTTCGCATCTCAGCACTAGGGATTCCCGGTTCGAATCCCGATCTGGGTGGAGTTTCCATGTTCTCCCTGTGTCCGCGTGGGTTTCCTCCGGGTTTTCTGGTTTCCTCCCACAGTTCAAAAACATGGATCAAGTCAATTGAGTTCTCCAAATTGCCCCATGTAGAGTGTGTCGAGTGTTCCCAATGTAGTTTGTGTGCATGTTTGTGTGTGTGTGTGTGCCCAGCGACAGATTGGCGCCCTGTCCTGGGTGTATCTGCCCAGCGCCCGAAACGTTCTCCCCTGGATGGGCATGGGGAACCCCCCGTGACCCTGAAATAGGATAAAGCGGAAGATAATGAATTAATGAATATTATTAATGTCCGTGTTGAAAAGTAAATAGAAATATACCTACATAATATATTAATCCTAACATTTGTTTAAACTAAAAAGTAGCTGTAAAAAAGATTGTGACTGGCCCAATGTAAACTGATTGTCAACTGGCTTAAAACATTTCTTAGATTTTTTTATTCTCTATTTATATCACTTTATGTTAATAACCATTTCTGCAAAAATTAATAGTGTTAATAACAATAAAATAAGAACAAAGCCGTTTTTTTTAAATGTACTAAAGCTCTTGTAAAAGTTGCATCCAGTAAATTTAAATTTTATCACCACTAGAGGACACTGTCAAGTATTTATTGCACTAAAGGCTATGATGTTTAAAAAGTTGTTATAGAACTTATCCAGCAGGGTTTTATATATGAACGTGTTTATATGAAGCACACACTCATTTTCTGACCACTTTATTATGTACATTTGCTAGTTTCTACAATTTTATCTTTCTCGCTTACCATATGGCTGTACTTGGTAATTCTACAGTTGCAAACATTAAGTCCCTAATAAAATTGTTGGTGAGCAAAGCAGCTTTATATAAAAGACATGGAATATATACAGACATTATTTTTTTACTATTTATATGGTGAATAAAAGTTTAAAAACAAAAAAGATAGGCTTGTAAAATATTTCTATAAACAGGATTTCTGATTACAGGTACAAACACGTTAAAAAGATGCCACATACAGATTAAAAGTTATCCAGTAAAAACAGCAGGTAATAATAATCTAAGGCTTTGATTTTTACAAATCTAGATTTTAACTATAACAAATGAGTATAAAACTCAAAAAAAAAAAAAACCACCTCCAAAGACCTATATATACAGTATATATGTAATAACATCACAATTTTAACCTTAAAAGCCACTATACCGAAATAAGCATTGAACATAGCACTTATCTGTTTCCTTTTAAATTATTACTAAGAGCAAGACTCTAAATGCTTCTGAACTTTGGAAGGATGATAAGATCTTGTATTATCTTCCAAATCAGATTGGCAAATACAATGTTCTCAGATTATCAGTGATAAAAAAGCATAATCACCACTCACGAGGAGCACAAGAAACCCATTGTCAACAAATACCTTAAAAGGTACAGGAATGGCACGCATGTAAAAGACTTGCATTGTACATTTGGAAGCTAAGCTTTTGTTTTCATCCACTTCCACTGATACATCCAGCAAGTACATTTAGCAGGCAGCTTACAAAAAGTACTTTGTTTTCTATGTAGCATTTCCTTACACTGTAAAAAAAATACTTATCAGTTAAACCTTGAAGTAGGTAATAAAAAGTAATGACTCACAAAATAATTGGACAATAGCAAAGAGTACAAGGTAGATGTTTGGTTTGAATCACCGAAGGACTAAATAACTTGATCTGTTGGGTTATGTGCATTAAATTTAAGTTAACAATTTTGAATGAATACAAGTCTAATCTTCTGAAATAATGTTCCATTGCATTTAATATTTAAGTGATTACAACTGTTTGCTAGTCATGCACTGACATGAACATGTATTTTCAAGTTATGCTCAAAAGTAAGCTCAAAAGCTCAAAAATTAATACTATCAAAACAGTCAGTACCAAATCACTTTGTAACACTTTTCAAAAAGTTCACTAATATAGTATTGTTGTTTTTTTATTAATAATTTAAAAAGCTGTCTGTTATTCCTTCTCCTCTTACTCACTCCTAATCTGACTTATGTACTTTAGCTGTCTTTTACTTTAGTCACAAAAAAATCCCTGTCTTTCCAAATACAAACAATAATAATAAAGCAGATGTTATTCAAAAGAAAAGAAAAGAACATTTAATTCATAAAATATGTGTGTAAAAATAAAATGCTAAATTAAAAAAACTTTACATCCATGAATGTGCAGCTAGTGGGTATTTAGTCAAGAACATAAAGTACATTATAATATTAATTAAAATTTTGAGGACAATTGGTTAAATGGAGACTTGGTTCTGTAGTTATGTATTGAAATATATAGTCTTCAAAGAAAAGCACACAATCAATTAAGCACACTTAAACAATATATCACTATTTGTATTTTATGTGTAAATATATTTCTATAAACTAAAGTAATGTTGACAACAGGCATTTTAAAATTACTGCTCAAATCTGAACTTAACACTGCAATATAGATTTATAACTTAATTTATTAGTCATTCATTAGTAAATGATGTCTGCCCTGATGTGGGCTCATCCTTGAATATGTTAATTATTGTCACAAATCACTTTTTTTTGCTTTCCCTTATCTGATGACAGGACAAGTTTTCCTTATAGAGGTAAAAAAAAAAGTTGCCCCAGGCTGATGTGGTGCTAAAGTTCACTGTATATATTCATTGTTACCAATCAACCTGTTTCATTACCTGGCCTCTCTATGACACGAGTTAAAACATTAGGGTGACATTCTAATTTAATACAAAGCACACTAAGTTAGTTGGAAAATGAAGCTGAAGCTTCCTAATCCAGGCCTGGAGGACCGGATCCTAACTCATGCTCAGCTAGAAAAGTTGGAGGTTGAAGAGGCTGATGAACGGCCTAAATGGGACAATAAAGCACAGTACATGTTGACCTGTGTGGGCTTCTGTGTGGGCCTTGGAAATGTCTGGCGATTTCCCTATCTGTGTCAGAGCCATGGAGGAGGTGAGATATAGAACATTTTTTAAACATTACTTAAAATAGTTATTGCACCACTGTTCCTATTTTTAGGACATATTACTGAAAGCCTTTTCTTGTGTGACTATCAAAATCTCTATCTTATCCAGTAGACAGTTGAAATGGTATTTACATTTATTACATTTTTTGTTCCAACATGCATTGTTCTTGTTAGTATAAGTCTTATAAGCATGAAATTGTGTCAACTAATGCACTTTGAACTTGAAAAAAAAATAAATTCAAGAAGCTATACAGTAAATTGAGAAAAAAACTATACACTACCATAAAAAAATGCAGTTGTGATTTATTTACTTTATAAAAGTATTCTTGAATATTTCTTTTTATTGTGGGTGGAAGAAAAATACCTGAACATAACATCTATAAAAGCTTATGGAAAATACTATAGCTGCCCTGCACATTCTTAGTTTTTTTAGAAATGGTTTTGTTAAAATTTGTAGCTAAATATTAAACGAACATGGAACCGATGTTAAAAAAAAAAGCAAGGGTTTAATCTTTCAATTAATTCTGTGAATTATCTGCGAGGTCAAAATTGTGTGAAGTTTATTTTGGACCTCACTTTGAACTCTCCTGCTCAGTCATGCTGGACAGTTTGTATTTTTTCTTTGTGTCTTTGTGGGTTTGCCCTCAGAACTATGTTCTCACCTTAAAGTCCAAAGATATATAAAATCTGAATACTATGTTGCCTGTGTGAATTTGTTTGTCCATGTGCCTGCTTTGACAAACCAGTGATATTTTGGAGAGTAGCACTCAAAAAATGCTATTTCACATTGAACCATGCAAAACTAAACCATTTCAAAGAAAAAGAAGGCAACTGAACTGATCATAAAACTGTTAAAGCTCTTCAGTACAGACTGTCTCTGTTGTAACGACAGAGAACTGGATGTGTACATTTAAATGATGGCAATAAAAGCTCTTTATTTTGTGATTTTTTTTATACCATTAAAAAACTACAATTATTAAAAATGCCACACAGTTTTAATAATAAAATTATTATTTTGTCTAAAAACAATTTTAAAAGCTTTTATAAAAAATATTTACCTGCATTTGCATATGCATTTTTCCTATTAAATACTGCATTGCAATACATTCCTGGTTAAAATTGTGAAATTCAGTGAACAGTTTTTGTTGATAGTTAAATATACTAGTAACTGTTAGGAATAAATGTTTCCTTACAAAAAGAAAAACATTACTTTTGTACTTGCAGTTGGATGTTGTGGATGTTGGATGTTCAAGTGTTAATTATGAACTGTAAAAGTTGTACATTGGGGCTTAAATGCTGTAAAGTAACTTTACCAAAATAATCAATTGAATCATATTTAAAGTTGGAATTTAGAAAAAACAGAGCTTGTGGTATATTCTCTCTCTCTCTCTCTCTCTCTCTCTCTCTCTCTCTCTCTCTCTCTCTCTCTCTCTATATATATATATATATATATATATATATATATATATATATATATATATATATATATATATATATATATATATTTAATATAATAATATTATATATTATAACTGTACTTATACAATATCTACTTATATACTGTATCTTAGTTACATATCTACAAAAAGTAAAAATATTCAACTCGAAAAGTATGCCTTTTTTAACTCCTATGTTGATTACATCCTTAAGAATTAACTGCTTTAAAATACTGCGTAGTTACTCTTTCAGATTTTATAAAGCAATAATAGCAAACCATTTTGGCTTTTGTCCAGCTTAAGTGTCACTACCTTTAAGATATTAACCTAGCATTACATTATTAATGGCTGACACTAGCATATGTTTCACTGACTCTTTTAATAGAAAACTGCAAACCACACAAATGCCTTTAGCTAGACAAAACTGCTTTCTGCTGAAGTGTCAAATGTTACATTACTAAAAAGCTGGTGTGTGATATGCTTATCACAGTTTATTGTGTTCTTCTGCTTAATGTACTTGACCAAGCTCTTTATCACTTATGTAAAGAACTTTTTAAAAGGACCCATTGTAAATGAACAAGCCACTATCATTACTGGATATGTGATTAAAAAAAGAAAAAAAAATCTGATGGTACAAACTGTGCTGTGTTCTATTCAGACCAGTACAAATTAACAAAAGAGCTGATAAGAACATTATTGCCATATGTCTAGACTTAAGGACAAATTTCTGTACAATCAAGTGGCAGTCACATTAAAATACACATACAGTAAGTAAGGTTGAAAGTATCTTGCACCAAAGATGGCTAAAGTCTGCTTATTAAGGCTCAAAATGTCACAGAATGTGAACACACAATATGTAACGTACAAGTAAAATCTAAACCACAATGTTACTGACCAAGCAGAAAAGAGGTGTTAACTTTAGAATGCATTAACTTTAGAAAGCATTCTTCAGGTAGTCACAATGGCAAGTCCTAAACATTCTTAGAAGATTAACGCTAATGCTTAGTGCTCACATTTTTTTTTGTCATAGAATATAACCAGAAATATATATATAAATGAGTGGGCTTAAAAATAGGTTTAAAAATGTGTAAAAAAAAAAATATATATATATATATATTTTTTTTAATTATTTTTTATTATTGGTATATAACAGAAAAGAGCACCACGTCAATATGGGGGGGGGGGGGGGGGATATATGCTGAAAGCATATATAAGATATATGCTTTCAAAAATGTTCATTAAACTTAGTACATTTGGTTCTACAGTTCTTCACATTAAACAATCAGCAGCCATTTGCTTATTTTAGCAGGCACCAAAACAATTATATATTCAAATATCTAATAGCCCTAAAGGCCAAGGTTATAACTCAACTCAGTTATATTATAGATTACAGCTAGCCATTACATTGTATTGATATTCAGGATGATTCTGATTCTCAAGTAGTTTTGTTACAAAATAAACAAAAGAAAGCAATATGGTGTGGGGTAATGTAAATACTATATCAATAATATTAATTAATAAATACTAAATAAAGCTAGTGATTTTACTTGGTGATAGTTTTCCAAATCCATTCTAGTATTGTAAGCCTAATATTTTATTTAAGGAGAGCCTAATGAACAAAAGTTTTGCAGGAGTATATACAAATATAAAAAATAAAGAAAAACAGTAAAAAAAAAGAATATCAAGTAATGGAAGTCATTATTTAAAGAAAGTAAAGAATTCTCAGTTCCTAATGTACAGTAATTAGAAAATAAAATGTAACAGAAAACAGGTCTGGATGATGAAGAAAACTGTGTGAAAGAAGCAAAAAGATCTGTCAGAAGTTTTAGTACATTTTAAACTGTGAAGTAGGACCTACAAATTATGACCTTTATCATTATGATGAAGTTGCAGTTTTATGGTTGCAATGAGAAAGATTGGGAAAAAAATTCATGCACAGGTTCATGAAAAGCACTGAATTGAATCAACTATGTTTTGGGCTTGTGTTTAAACCAGTGGTTTTAGGCTTGGGTTGCGGACAATATTATATTTCTAATGGTGGAAACAGACTATAAATATAATATACGATTTTAAATACAAACTGTATATACGGTATTTTTTCAGGTATCAGGACATAATCTGATTCTTAAATAAAAAAGCGTAAAAGATAAAAGCGTCTGCTAAAGGACTAAATGTAAAAGTAAATGTTTTAAAATTACATAAATACAAGCTTAGATGAACAATGGCATATGATTAATTACAACATGTTAGTATATACAAAAAGGAGAGATAATACATGGTTCAGGCTAAAGTGCAACATTTTTGCTACCGACTATTAAGGCTTAAGAACTATATAGCCATTTTAAGCAAATTTTTGTGTGGTTGGGGAGGGCTAATATATAATATAATATGCCTTAAATCATACTGGTTTTTGATACCTTCAGGTGCCTTTATGATTCCTTTCCTGATCCTGCTTGTGTTTGAGGGTATTCCTCTTCTTCATCTGGAGTTTGCTATTGGTCAGCGCCTTAGAAAAGGTAGTGTTGGTGTCTGGAGGACCATAAACCCATACATGCTGGGAGTAGGTAAGACTAAATGCATCCTATATCTATTTGTATTTGCATAATTTGAGCAGTACCAGTAGGTACCGTAGAACAAAAAGACTGCTACTTGTCCTGACTCAACATTATAGAGCAAACTAGTTCATGCTTTAAACCTTTCTCTGCAGGAATTGCATCTATGTGTGTCTCCTTTTTGGTTAGCCTTTACTACAATACCATAATAGCCTGGGTCATGTGGTACTTCTTCAACTCATTCCAGGATCCACTACCATGGAGCCAATGTCCAGTAAATATAAACAGAACAGGTAATTTTTTTTCATTCATTCATTATCTCCCGCTTTATCCTCTATTAGGGTCACGGTGGGGTTCCCCATGTCCATCCAGGGGAGAACGTTTCGGGCGCTGGGCAGATACACCCAGGACAGGGCGCCAATCCATCGCAAGGCACACACTCACTCACACAGACACACTCTATATGGGGCAATTTGGAGAGTTCAATTGACTCGATCCAAATTTTTTGGACTGTGGGAGGAAACCGGAGCACCCGGAGGAAACCCACGCGGACACGGGGAGAACATGGAAACTCTAGCGCTGAGAGGCGAACGTGCTAACCACTAAGCCACCGTGCCGCCACAGGTAATTTTAACCTATAAAATCATGTTAGGTTAAACTGCACAAAGCTGTTATATGCATACATAAATAATACTTAATTTAAATCCAATGTGCTTATTTTAGTTGTGGGTTACAGTGTTAGGCAATCAATCTGAAGGTTGGGGGTTCAAACCTAGTCTAACAAAAAACGTTGAAACTGTGTTCCCTTGAGTAAAGCCCTTAACCTTCCTTGCTCCAGGGTTGCTGTAAATTTTCTCTTTTTTTGTTTTTTAAATAAATGCCTTCCAGTCCTTGTCCAAAATGTTTTCATGCTTAGAAATTCTAAACAGCCACCCTAACCTTCCCTTTTTATTTATTCAAACTAATATGCTAATAAAGCATGTGTTAATGAGATTTATTTTCAAATCTCAAGAGGAAACATGCTTAGGAGAAACAAATAAGAAGCAGTAAAGATCATTTAACATTTTGTTCTATTTGCATTAAAGCTAAATTATAAGGGAATTACTATACTATTTGCTGTTGTGGGTCCTTTAAAGTTAAAGAGTATTTTTTTTTACAATTACTGTTGGGAAAATTACACAGTGAGCTCCTTTTATTAATCATTCACAAACTGAAGGATATGAAACCACTAAAGATAACTCGGTCAGAATTGAAAAAGTCCCATCAATAGATAAGGTAAGGTAATAATAATAATAATAATAATAATAATAATAATAATAATAAGAAGAAGAAGAAGAAGAAGGTACTTTGGACATATATTTCTAATGATAGTGACATTCTCTCTAGTACAAAACTGTGTTCCATCAAACTATTTTTGAAGCTGTTGTTTAATAGTAATTATGTGGCAATTGTTTCATGGTCGGCGGCACGGTGGCTTAGTGGTTAGCACGTTCGACTCTCAGCGCTATTCCCGGTTCGAATCCCCATCTGGGTGGAGTTTCCATGTTCTCCCCGTGTCCGTGTGGGTTTTCTCCGGGTTCTCCGGTTTCCTCCCACAGTCCAAAAACATGGATGAAGTTAATTGAGTTCTCTAAATTGCCCCATGTAGAGTGTGTTTGAGTGAGTGAGTGTGTGCCCAGCGGTGGATTGGCGCCCTGTCCTGGGTGTATCTGCCCAGCGCCCGAGACGTTCTCCCCTGGATGGGCATGGGGAACCCCACCGCGACCCTAATAGAGGATAAAGCGGGTGATAATGAATGAATGAATGTTTCATGGTCTTTCGACAACTGGTAATATTAATTAATGACAAATACCTATTCTTTTGTTTTGTAATGAAATTCATAAGGACATTGCTTTTATTCGATTATGATATTGTAAAATATGTATTTATTGTCTAATCATTACTTTAACAACATATATATTACATGATAAATATCATAATACACTACATTGTAATTTTGTTCATTATTATCAGAGTCCAGGAACCCCATATAAAAAAAAGAAAAAAGTTTTTTATTTTATTTTGATTTTCAATATTTCTAGTTCTAGTAAATTTTGGTCACATGTTGTGAAATCAGTCACTAACTACAAACATGGCTGTTCTCAGGTTTTATCTCAGAGTGTGAGAGGAGCTCTTCTGTGGATTACTTTTGGTACAGGACAACCCTGAACACCACCACAACCATAGAGGAGTCGGGAGGACTGCAGTGGTGGATGGTTCTGTGTCTCATCTCATCTTGGTCTGTACTATATGTCTGCTGCATTCGTGGAATAGAGACAACTGGAAAGGTATTTTTTTTCTTAAAGGACATTTCTACAAGCTTTGTAGTGTATGACTAAAGCTAAATAGATGAATAAATATAGATTTTAAATAACAGTCTATATTTCATGCTTTGCTAATCACAGTTACATTGATGTACAGAATAATATTTGGGGGAACATTTTCGTTTCTTGTATTAGACAAAAAATTTACGCCACTTAAAAAATTGCAGCTGAAATGAAATAAATAAACGGTGACGTTGACGGAGGAAATAAAAATTGTATATAGGATCTGTGCAGCTAAGAGGGGTCGCGATCTGCTCTAGCTCAGACCAAACAGGTGCCAACTGAAAAACACACGTACGCACACAAACAAATAAAATATCAGTGCATGCACAGCTCCTATGAAGTCCCACGTGTGTGCAATAAGCGTGCTAAAACTGCATTTAAGAATGCGCTAGTAAATGCAACGCTTGGCAATCTAAATGTCTGGATCCGAAGCACTGATCTGAAGAAGGCCATAGGATGAAACCCATGTCATAAATTAAAACTTGACTCTCTCTCTCTCTCTCACACACACACACACACACACACACACACAAATGGAGAGAGGAGGGGCATAATGTCTCCTGTTCTAAGGCAGATGCTGCTAAAAGTTAGGATACATATAGTGGCAGAATGTAATTACACCAGAAAAAGTACTACGTTACCTGCCACAATCCCTCTGCAAATTAACTGTGTTACCTGCTGCATCTCACAAAAAAGTAGACTGGCGTGCTCAGTTAGTATGGTGCAACTTAGAGCATTGTAGAGCAACACTTCAAATAGGTGCTCATACATGTCAATCCCACGATGCCTGCTGGGAACTGGAGTCCTGTGCCCAGTGCAGAAGCATAATAATTCATACATGAAATATGTTTTCAGTTCCATATAAACTATTTCCATTTATTTTATTGTTAGTTTTTTGTACTCAATTGAACCAAACTTCTTTTTTTCTCTAAGGCGGTTTATGTGACCTCAACGTTGCCCTACGTGGTCCTGACTATTTTTCTCATCAGAGGGCTGACTCTGAAAGGATCCTTTGAGGGAATAAAGTTTCTCTTTACACCAGATGTGAGTGCATTAACTGACAAAATTTAATGAAAAACTTTCTTTACTTAGTAGCAATAAATTTTACTATTCTATCATTCTCCACAGCTACTTTGTAGTAATTATCCTTTTATTGAAAATTCTGTATGTTTGAACAATCTTGTAATTATCAGTTGTTTTATTTTTAAGTGTAAAAAATTAAGAAAGCAAACAAAAATATCAATATAGCATACATGTACATATACATACTGTGTGTATTTTTTATATATGACATGCTAAGGCACTAAACTTATTAAACACATAATATATTAAATGCTATAAGGAAATCTATTCATTTTAATTCAAATATTTAAATTTTTAGTGTACAAGTCTTAATATGTGTATAGACAAGAATATAAATTCATGTTGAAAAATGTGTGTGTGTGTGTGTTTTCATAGCTGAAAGAGTTGGCAAATCCTGCAACTTGGCTAGATGCTGGTGCTCAAGTCTTCTATTCCTTTTCACTCGCATTTGGTGGCCTCATCTCCTTTTCCAGCTATAATTCAGTGCAGTAAGTTCAAAAGAGTGTAAGAGCCATGACCTTAATACATTTGAACATCAGGATGAACTAGAAATTGGATAGTGAATAAGGTCCTCTCATCCGATGTCAGTGGCTGACCTCAGTATTGCTCTTCAGGAGTGACGGCCAAAAATTCCTGTAAAATAAAAAGAAAACCTTTGCAGTATTGTGGAAACTGTTATAGCTGCAAAGAACAAATTAATATGGGATGTATTAAAAGTTACCGTAGGTGTGTAGTGTATTTCTATGTGAGTCTCAGTTTGTTGTTAAAATAATGCAAATCAATAATCTTTCTGTAGTGTTTAACATTAACAGGACAATTGGTTGTAATTCATGTGCAAAGAGCTGGAGTGGGGTACTGTATCTACATATTAATGTTCGTGAATCTCCTTTAGTTTTAATCATGGGGTCTGTTTTAACACATTATGAAACGTTTAGGCGGCACGGTGGCTTAGTGGTTAGCACGTTCGACTCTCAGTGCTAGGGATTCCCGGTTCGAATCCCCATCAGGGTGGAGTTTCCATGTTCTCCCCGTGTCCGCGTGGGTTTCCTCCGGGTTCTCCGGTTTCCTCCCACAGTCCAAAAACATGGATCAAGTCAATTGAATTCTCCAAATTGCCCCATATAGAGTGTGTGTGTGTGTGAGTGAGTGTGTGCCCAGTGATGGATTGGCGCCCTGTCCTGGGTCTATCTGCCCAGTGCCCGAAACGTTCTCCCCTGGATGGGCATGGGGAATCCCACCGCGACCGGAGATAATGAATGAATGAATTATGAAACATTTATTTTCATCTAAAATTGTAAGCAGATATCTCATATTTAAATAGCTAAAGTGTCTTTTCAACACTGGTCTAAATTTGAATGTCTCTGAGGAATTTTTTTTTTTACAATTTGAATCTTGATATTTTCACAAAAAGTGTATATTTATTTAATAGAATATATATTTATATTTTGGATTTTATGGAAGAACAAATGTCTTATAGACAAAAACATATATGCATAAATGTAGCTAAATTGAAAACATTTTTAATGCATTATTCTTTAGCAATATATATATTTTTTTACTTAAAATTATTTGCTGAATGTATGATTTCTAATATAAAAAATACTTTAATTTGAAAAAGGAATGCAAGCATTTGTACTAGTAGCTTTTAAATGATTGGCCTGACTCTTTATAGACTAAAAGGTTACTGTTATAAATCTATGTGGTTGGACTGGGGTAAAAGGTTGACACAAATGTCAAAACCATAGTCAACCATTTGGTTAAAGTTATACTTTATTTGTACGTTAACACTGTACAATGAATTAATTGTTGAAAACCAACAGAGTAAATAAACCTTTACTAATATAATGTATTATCAAATCACACTGAGTGGAAATTTGTACAAAAATATCAATTGTATGTAATAGCTTTTGTACAGACATACTACTATATGCAGCATTATGGCCTGTATTAAAGTGTTCTTGCCTTTCTTTTAGTAATAACTGTGAGCAGGATGCTGTTATCATCTCTGTCATCAATGCCTTTACTTCAGTCTTTGCTGCCACTGTCATCTACACCATCATCGGCTTCAGAGCTACAGAGAGAATGGATGATTGTCTGGGAAAGTATGTATTTATGGCTTTTTTACAGCAGCATACAGCTGTACCTGGAAAAAACATGGTTGTAAATGTGCACCACATCTGCTTTACATCTGTTCAACAGAAACATTCTGACCCTGCTGAACACATTTGATCTGCCAGACGCAAGCATCACTGAAAGTAACTACACGCTTACCCTAAACAATCTCAATGCAACGTATCCAGCTATCATTCAAGACCTAAACTTACAGAACTGTGATTTGAAAGCGTTTCTCAGCCAGGTACAAACTTCACCCTAAAACATAAGGGAATGTTTTTCCTTAACTAATTTCACATAATTACATAGGACTGTTTATCCTATCCAATTTATCCTATATGTTTATACACAGGGTGTGGAGGGCACAGGCCTGGCATTTATTGTCTTTACTGAAGCCATCACCAAGATGCCCTTGGCTCCATTGTGGTCAGTTCTTTTCTTTATTATGCTCTTCTGTCTTGGCCTGTCTTCCATGTTTGGAAACATTGAAGGGGTGCTGGTGCCTCTTCAAGATTTAAAAGTCTTCCCTAAACACTGGCCTAAGGAGGCCATTTCAGGTAATTATTTACAG
The DNA here is from genome assembly GCA_019802505.1 of Corydoras sp. C115. Lineage (NCBI taxonomy): Eukaryota > Metazoa > Chordata > Actinopteri > Siluriformes > Callichthyidae > Corydoras > Corydoras sp. C115. The sequence goes on from JAFMOC010000002.1 coordinate 5,977,161, forward strand.
TCATTGGAGCACTAACATTAAGGTGTATTGCTTAAATAATACATTTTGCTTTCTTTCTGTAGGTGTGACATGCCTGATTTGCTGTCTTATTGGGCTAATATTTGTCCAGAGATCAGGGAACTACTGGCTAGCCCTTTTTGATAATTTTGCTGGTTCCATTCCTCTTCTTATTACTGCCTTCTGTGAGATGGTTGGAGTGGTGTATGTCTATGGTATCGACCGGTACGTGGAAAAGATTCATTTAAAACCATGTTATCACAAAACTACTAAAACTACTAATACAATATGAAGAATATTTGCCAGTGAACTCTAGTCAACAGTTTTGAATGTACATGTGCACTTTCACTACAGCAAAATTTGTCAGAAAAATGTAAATAGCAAAAAGTAAGAATGTGCACTCATAAATCCAGTTTCAAAAGTGTGTCTGTTGGGGGAGAGAAGGTTAGGGATTGTTCTCCAAACTGTTTCCACAATGCTGGAAGCATACACGTGTCAGAAATACTTGACTAGGTACTTGATCTTATCAACCTGAGAGAATGAATGGAAAAACCAAATTAAATAATTAAAAGTACTTTTGACCATATAATGTACAATGGTTTATGTACAGGGATGCACATGAGTGGTGTGCAGGTGTGCATGAATGGTCAAAATTAACGATGTGACAAAGAGAGGACAGTGACAGTGAATTACAATATGAAGCATGTTTACACACTATTATGTTTAGCATTTTGGGCTACAGTTATTTACATAGTTGATCTCCAGTGAACTTACCTTATAATTAAAATATTTTTATATTATATATTTATCAGAATGTGCAAGAAACAACTTACATTAAGTAATTATTTAGAAAGATATCAGTATTCACTGTAAAATACCATATGAGGCCCTTGTATGTATATATACAGTGGGTGAAATAAGTATTGAACATGTCACCATTTTTCTTAGTAAATATATTTTTAGAGGTGCAATTGACACAAAATTCATCAGATTTCACCAGATGTTGGTAACAACCTAAGAAATCCAAACATACAAAGAAATCAAACCATATACTGTATGTCCAGAAATTAAGTTAAGTTAAATAATGTGGAATGGCACAGGGAAAAAGTATTGAACACGCTTACTGAAATTTATTTAATACTTTGTACAAAAAGCATTTGTTGGCAATGACAGCTTCAAGACGCCTCCTGTATGCAGAAACTAGTCACATGCATTGCTTAGGTGTGATTTTGGCCCATTCTTTCACACAAACAGTCTTCAAATCTTGAAGGCTTCGTGGGCCTCCTCTATCTTTAGGCCTTTAGGCCTCATGATCTCCAAACATGATGTATATTACGGCATCCAAATAGTTAAATTTTGGTCTTATCTCATCAGACTATATGGAGTCTTGCATGGTGAGCGTGCATACAGGCCGTGGCGGTGTGCAAGTGCATTACTTATTGTTTTCTTTTAAACACTTGTACCTGCTAATTCTAGGTCTTTCTCAAGCTCTCCACACGTGGTACTTGGTTCTTGGATAACTCTTATGATAATTTTTTTCACTTCTCTGTCAGAAATCTTGCGAGGAGCCTGGTCGTGGTCAGTTTATGGTGAAATGATGTTCTTTCTACTTCCAGATTATGGCCCCAACAGTGCTCACTGAAACATTCAGAAGTTTAGAAATCCTTCTGTAACCAATGCCATCATTATGGTTTGCACAATAATATTCTCTCATGAGCGAGCTCTTTACTTTTACCCATCATGAGATGTTTCTTGTGTGATACCAGGCCATCATTTGGGACTCAACCAGCTGATATTAATTTGCACTCGCAGGGGGCAGGATTGCTTTGTAATTCCCATGCCTTTTTGTACCTCCCTTTTTTCACATGTTCAATACTTTTTCCCTGTGCCATTCCACATTATTACACATAACTTAATTTCTAGACACCTAAGATTATATTATTTTGTATGTTTGGTGTTTGGATTACTTGGGTTGTTTCCGACATCTCGTGAAAATTTCATGTCAATAGCACCTCTAGAAATAAATTTACTGAGAAAAATGGTGACATGTTCAATACTTATTTCACCCGCCGTATATATATATATATATATATATATATATATATATATATATATATATATATATATATATATATATATATATATATATACACATACACACACACACACACTGGTCCTTCTCAAAAATTTTGTCTTTCTTATTGTTTTAATACTGATGATTTTGGCATACAGCTCATGAAATCCCAAAATTCCTATCTCACAAAATTAGCATATCATGAACAGGTTCTGTAAACGAGCTATTAACCTAATCATCTGTATCAACGAATTAACTCTAAACACCTGCAAAAGATTCCTGAGACTTTTGAAAACTCCCAGCCTGGTTCATTACTCAAAACCGCAATCATGGGTAAGACTGCCGAACTGACTGCTGTCCAGAAGGACATCATTGACACCCTCAAGCAAGAGGGTAAGAGACAGAAAGAAATTTCTGAATGAATAGGCTGTTCCCAGAGTGCATTATTAAGGCACCTCAGTGGGAAGTCTGTGGGAAGGAAAAAGTGTGGCAGAAAACGCTGCACAACGAGAAGAGGTGACCGGACCCTGAGGAAAATTGTGGAGAAGGACCGATTCCAGAAACATCCATAGCCATCGTGCACAGGTGTGTGCAGGAAATAGGCTACAGGTGCCGTATTCCCCAGGTCAAGCCACTTGTGAACCAGAAACAGCGGTAGAAGCGCCTGACCTGGGCTACAGAGAAGCAGCACTGAATTGTTGCTCAGTGGTCCAAAGTATTTTTTCGGATGAAAGCAAATTTTGCCTGTCATTCGGAAATCAAGGTGCCAGAGTCTGGAGGAAGACTGGGGAGAAGGAAATGACAAAAAGTCCAGTGTCAAGTACCCACAGTCAGTGATGGTCTGGGGTGCCATGTCAGCTGCTGGTGTTGGTCCACTGTGTTTTATCAAGGGCAGGGTCAATGCATCTAGCTGTCAGGAGATTTTGGAGCACTTCATGCTTCCATCTGCTGAATAGCTTTATGGAGATGAAGAGTTAATTTTTCAGCACATCCTGGCACCTGCTCACAGTGCCAAAACCACTGGTAAATAGTTTACTGACCATGGCATTACTGTGCTCAATTGGCCTGCCAACTCTCCTGACCTGAACCCCATAGAGAATCAGTGGGATATTGTGAAGAGAAAGTTGACAGACACAAGACCCAACACTCTGGATGAGCTTAAGGCTGTTATCGAAGCATCCTGGGCCTCCATAACACCTCAGCAGTGCCACAGGCTGATTGCCTCCATGCCACGCCACATTGAAGCAGTCATTTGTGCAAAAGGATTCCCGACCAAGTATTGAGTGAGTAACTGAACATAATAATTTGAAGGTTGACTTTTTTTGTATTAAAAACACTTTTCGTTTATTGGTCGGCTGAAATATGCTAATTTTGTGAGATACGAATTTTGGGTTTTCATAAGCTGTATGCCAAAATCATCAGTATTAAAACAATAAAAGACTTGAAATATTTCAGTTGGTGTGCAATGAATCTAAAATATATGAAAGTTTAATTTTTATCATTACATTACGAAAAGAATTAACTTTATCACAATATGCAAATTTTTTGAGAAATACCAGTATATGTTTTTAAATATATATATATTTACATAATAATATCTGTTTTCTCCATCATCTCTAAAATATCCTTAATTTAATATCATATAAAACAGGTTTAATGAAGACCTGGTCTTCATGATTGGCCACAAGCCCAACATCTTTTGGCAGGCCACCTGGCGATTTATCAGTCCCCTTGTCATGCTGGTCATCTTCCTTTTCTACTTTGTCACCACTGTTTCCAAGGAGCTCTTTTACATCACCTGGGACCCTGAATCAGTAGGTCTATTTCTAATCTTACATGTACAAGTACTACCCGGCTTAAGTATGTGGATATCTAACCATCCCACTTCAAAAATGTGGGTATTAATATGGATTTGTAGCTACCTTTCTTGTGACTTTAACACAAAATATTTTTTATGGTTTTTGCACTTAAAATTGGGTCACATAGACTGGGATAAAATCTTTTGTAATCTAGAAAATGACCAAAAGGCTAGCATGTCATAATACACAATGCCTTTTTATAATGAATTTTATTGCATTATCTTATTATCATTATACAAAAATATTGATATAAACTTAAATAAGCTAACTAAGATTACTATAAATATAAATCATATAAAAAGCTTAAAATAAAATAATGTACTCTACAAATTTGTGTCCAATTATGTTCAGTATTGTCGGAATGTATGAACTAAGGTGTTGTGAAGATGTTAATATTTTGTTTTGTTAATGATGTTTACTAGTAACCCATGTGAGCTTCTCATCTGTGTTACAGGTAAACTTCCCCATTTTACTACAGAAGCCCTATGCATCATGGATTTATGTAATAATCTTCATATTAGCTGGAATTCCTAGTCTTGCTATACCTGGTGCTGCAATTATCAGAGCAATCAAACAACGCTGTTTTTAAAGTTGTAGTTGGTAAATTATGATTTAGCTCTGTGAATTACTCACCTACTTGGGCACTTTATAGTACATAGTTGACATTGTCAATTTCATCAGCTTCCACCATACAGATTACACTTTATAGATCTGCAATTACAAATTGTATTCCAAGAGTTTCTCTTTATAATTTGTCTGCCACTTTTAGTCTGTTATGCAGAGGTCAGAATGCTCACTGAACAACAACAGTATAGATATTATTTGTTTGGTGGATGCTTTTGATGCAATGTTAGTATGGAATTTTGGTGCCACTTTTGGACTGACAATAGTCCTCAACCTTAAATGAGAAATGAGGACTAACAAAGCGTGTAAAGAAAACAGATTTATTACAGGTTGTATTTGTTGAGGTACAAAGTGACTCTTCATTCCATTGTTTTGTAAATTATTTATTGAAAATGACTATTCTAGGAGTTTGATAGTTGGGGTAAAGCATTTGGTTAGCCATGATACAGCATTCCTGGAGCAATGAGGTTTAAGGACCTTGCTCAAGGGCCCACAACTCTGGTCAACTCAGTGATCAACCCCCTAACCTTTAGCTTGATAGTTCAACATCACTGAGCTACCATGCCCCTATATGGTAAGGTTGACCTTAAAAATGTTCAACAAAACCAAGTTTTATAGGGGATTGTCTTCTATCCCTAATGTTTTCATTTTCATCCAAATTCAGTTTGTGTTTTTTCAATTTCTTTTTCTTTTTTTTTTTTTACTTTAGCATTTTTTTTAATAATCCAGAAGAACCAAAAAAGACCCCACAGTAAGGTACATTCATTTGTTGGTTTTCACAAACTTTGAGATGGAGTATATAGGTTAGTTCTATTTATATCTTTGTGATATTTTCTATATCTTTTAACTTTACTATTTAAAAACAGATAGCTAGCAAATATTTAACATGTGTGACTAAATAGCTAGTGAAATTCATTTTTTACCAGCATAGCAAAGAGCTTTTTTGAACACAAAGACACAAGAACGCATTAGCATGTTGTTTGGCCGTGCTAGTATATTCAGATTGTTTGTCTATATAGCAGTGCTGGATTAGCTAGCATAAGACTAACTGCATCCATTTTATTGTAAATGACGATTTCTACATTGTTGCAGCGGTTCAGCTATTTTTTTATAATTGTATACTTTTTTTTCTAAAGTTTCCAGCTAGCAGTATACCTTTTACAAGCAGAATGTTTTTTACTCGCACAGCCAGCTAATACTGAATATGTAATGTAATGTAAGATGGCAAAGGTTAACATATGTAATATTGAAATATAATGTGACAGTCTCATAATTGTTACAACCTTTGTTTTAACTATCCACAATGATTAAAAGGAAAATATTGCAAATTTAACAGCAATAAAAGTAATATCTAAAACAAATTAGTAAAAATATAAGTTAAATCATTATCCCTGGTTTGTCATTTTTAATGTCAGATATGACGTCCGCCTCTCAGCGCTAGGGGTTCTCCGGTTTCCCCCCATAGTCCAAAAACATGGATCAAGTCAACTGAGTTCTCCAAATTGCCCTTTATAGAGTGTGTCTGTGTGCATGTCTGTTTGAGTGAGTGTGTGACCAGTGATAGATTGGCGCCCTGGATGGGCTCCCTTGGATGGGCATGGGGAAACCCCCGCGACCCTAATAGAGGATAAAGCGGAAGGTAATGGATGAATGGATAATGTGCACTATACTGTAGAACATTACGTATTTCATATAATTACTTTATGCTACACATTCTGGAAGTATTTGGGGTTTTGTTAATTTATGTTAATTTTGTTATTTTAAATGAGTAACAAAACTTGAAAAACACTTGAATACACGCTACAAATTTTTGGACTCATGTTTTTTGTTGCAGCGCAGGATGAATATATAAATGAAGGCATTACTCTTACCTTACTATTCTAGTCTCCAGTAATTTACATAAATTTATTCAAGTCCATCAGGGGCTTTGGGTTTATGAAGAACATATTTTTAACTTGCATGCAACTATACCTATTGAAAGGCTAGTAAAAGATGCACATGTAAAATAACATTGGGATGGGGAGAGTTCACATTGTAAATCCATAATGAGTGACTTTTTAACCTATGGTTAAAATGCTGCATGCAACCAGGACTCACTTAAAGGATCAAACAAGTGGGAGTATACTTGTGTTTCCTGATATCTTAACTAAAAGTCACCAGACTATGTGGATTCAGTTTCACACTGTGAGATTAAGCACCAAAACTCCTCCCATACAAATCATGCATGCGATGAAGAGGAAATGAAAATCATATCTCAACTCTGCACAAACCCACAGCAAACTGACTGAAACCATGGATGGTACTGAAGACACCAAAAGCTCAGAATTGAGTTTGGCACAAGAAAAGACTGAAAATATTGATGAACGACCCAAATGGGACAACAAAGTTCAGTACCTGCTTACTTGTATTGGGTTTGCTGTTGGTTTAGGAAATGTATGGCGGTTTCCCTATTTGTGTCAAGTATATGGTGGAGGTAAGAACATTTGCCGCTTGCTAATTATATGCAAAACATGGTAGCCATTTAGAGAAAGTTGTGTTTTATACTCATTTTCTAGTTTTAAACAGAGCTTTACCTGCTTCTTGCAATTTGTACTCCACCAAAAATTCTATTTTATTCTTTTAATTATTTATGTATTGAATTAATTCTGACTTATATCTTATTTTCTTTGTCCACTTAACTTAAAAATATATAAAAAGTACAAAAATATATTTTAACTTACTGTCAAGGTCTTTATTTTCCAATACCATTGCACCATCAAAGATTTTTTAAGCTATTTATAATAATAATAATAGATGATAAAACAACATAATTGACACAGGATAAAGAAGAAATTATATAAATCTTGTCATGACACTTCTATCCTGTGTTGTTATATTTTCTTATATTTTATGTTACCAAAAAACTAAATAACTGCTGTTAAACTATGATTTAATATGCTATGTATAATGTATGTGTAATTATAGTAGAACTATGTTTGTCTCTTCCGTAAGAGTTGAGCTCAAAGGAAATTGTGGCTTGAAGTTTTTTTTCTTAATCAGAAATAGTATACAGGGTGTAAAGTTTCTGCTCTAAACATCATTCGTTGAGAGTTTATGAAAATTGTTTCTTTATAGTGTTTTCAGTTGTCCTGATTTAAAGTTTCAATATAATCACACAATAGTGTTCTAAAGTTTGTGTGTTTGTTTTAAACAAGGGCCAAAAGTGAATAATAAAACAAAAACAAATAAAGGAGAGAAATCTCTTAGACTTGTTCATATATCAATTTAGGAGAAATTATTTATACTACAAATCAATGTGCACTTTTGCATTGATTACCTGGTCTAAATTTTTGGGCAGCAATAATAATGCATCTAAATGTTACTGATAATTGTTAATGTCCTGCACATTGGCACAGCATCTTTTCTGTGAGTTTTCTTACATAAACTGCTTGCTTCTTGTCCTTTGACAACAATTCTATTGGCTTTTGGTCAAGATCCAACAATTCAAAAACATTGAATTTGCTGGTTTAAATCTAAATTCAATGTTCTAGCAGTTATAGCAAGCTCATTGGCCTATATGTATGTCTATATATAGCATTAGGGCTGCAACAACGAATCTATAATATTGATTATAAAAAGTGTCGACAACAATTTTTATTATGGATTCGTTGTGTCGCACGATTTCTGATTTACTCGCAATGTTGTAATCGTTACGTTACCTACAGTGCTGAAAAAAAAATAAGTGCAGGTTGAGCGGAACGAGGCAGAGCGAAGGTGGAATATGCAAAACAAGTTTAACAAAGTTGAATAAACCCCACAAATGAAACATAGCCGACGCTGAAAAAATGCCTCCGCCTAAATTATCAAAAGTGTGGAAACACTTCATGCTTCACACAACTAAAGAACATAACGTGCAAACTTGAAAATGATTTGACCTGCACGTAGCACCACGGTGAATGATACACCACCTGAAACGGAGACATGTTGGAGTCACCGATAAGGATGAAGGAGCTGAACAGCAGAGTAAATCACTACAACATCCCGAGGTTCTTTAGTTTTGAAGTGAATCAACGTAACGGTGCACTATGAGACCGGCAGAGCACGCTTCATACTGTTTTTGGTTGTTAACTGGATAATGACAGTGATAGAGAACATGTGTTACTTTTCATTTTTGTTTAATTAGCTTGTTTAAGCAGTGTTTAAATGTGCTTTATAAATACATACAACGTGTACACAATGGTGGTAATTAAGCTTCACGTTTTCATTTGTGACAAAATATGAGTGTAGACACTGTACTCTATGGGATAGTGGTAGGATGAATTGCATTTAAACAAGGATTAGGTAACATATTGGACCTAGTCAAATTTGTGTAACTTAGTATGTTTTTACACACTATGCTACATTTTGTGCCAGTGTGTGGGAGATTTGTGTTTAATTGCTCTTTGGGCTACTTAGATGCCAAACTAATAATGTAAATAAAACCAGACATTTATTTACCTATTTAATAAAGACATTTATTGATTTTTTTTTAAATCTGATTCATCGAGTAATCGAAAAAAATAATCGACAGATTAATCAATTATCAAAATAATCATTGGTTGCAGCCCTATATAGCATACAAATTAAAACAGGTCCATGATTCTGCCACCACTATATTTCACATGGAATGATTTCTCATTTGATTGCAGTGTTTTTCTAAAGTATTGCTTCTCATTTAAATCAAAAAGATCTATTTTGTTCTCATGCTTCCACAAAATATTGAAAATAGTGATTTTTAACAAACTGCAGACAAAAAAAGGCAAAAAAGTTTTTTTTTTCTTTTAATGTACCAGCTTTTTCTTTGCAATACTGCCTTGCACACCATTGTTTAGTGTTCTCTTTATATTGTGCTAATGTAAGAAATGTTTAAGTTGCTTAGGCAATTCATTGGGTTTTTGACCACAAAGTTTATTACACACCTTGCTTTTGGCAGATTCACAACTTTAAGGAGCCATTTAATGGTCTTGCTTTTTCATAGGTACATCAATTTACAAAATCACTAATGTCCTTTTACAAATGTCTAATATGAATGTTTGTGGTAAGGAAACTGGAATGACTGAGTTGTAATGACTTTTTTCATTAAAATCATATTTGTCCACAGCGGTGCACAACGGTGTACCACCATTCCAGTTCAATAGTCATCAAATGTATAATTTGAATAGTCAAACGAGGGTTTTGATTTGCCTTTCCATCAATCCTATAAGTGTTTTTTGGCATTGCAGTCTGCCACTATACCTGGTTTTTAACCTATATAACACACACACACACACACACACACACACACACACACATATATATACATATACATACTATATATATATATATATACATATATATATATATATATATATATATATATATATATATACACATACATATATATATATATATATATATATATATATATATATATATATATATATATATATATATATATATCATTCATTCATTATCTTCCGCTTTATCCTCTATTAGGGTCGGGGGGGGGGGGTTCCCCATGCCCATCCAGGGGAGAACGTTTCGGGCACTGGGCAGATACACCCAGGATAGGGCGCCAATCCATCACTGGGCACACACTATATGCGGCAATTTGGAGAACTCAATTGACTTGATCCATGTTTTTGGACTGTGGAAGGAAACCGGAGAACCCGGAGGAAACCCACGTGGACACGGGGAGAACATGGAAACTCCACCCAGATGGGGATTCCCCAGCGCTGAGAGGCGAACGTACTAACGTACTAACCATAAAGCCACCGTGCCACCTATATATATATATATATATATATATATATATATATATATATATATATATATATATATATAGATATAGATATAGATATATATATAGATAGATATAGATAGATAGATAGATAGATAGATAGATAGATAGATAGATAGATAGATAGATAGATAGATAGATAGATAGATAGATAGATAGATAGATATAGGTGCATCCGGAAAGTATTCACAACGCTTCACTTTTTCCACATTTTGCTACGTTACAGCCTTATTTCAAATTATATTAAATTAATCTCTTTCCTCAAAATTCAACACAAAATACCCCATTATGACCATGTGAAAAAAGTTTTCTTGAGAGTTTTGAAAATTTATTAAAATTAAAAAACAAAGAAATCATATTTACATAAGTATTCACAGCCTTTGCTTAATACTTTGTAGAACCACCTTTGGCACCAACTACAGCCTCAAGTCTTTTTGAATATGATGCCACAAGTTTAGCACACCTATCTTTAGGCAGTTTTGCCCATTCTTCTTTGCAGTACCTTTGAAGCTCCATCAGGTTGGATGGGAGACGTCTGTGCACAGCTATTTTCAGATCTCTCCAGAGATGTTCAATCTGATTCAAGTCTGGGCTCTGCCTGGGCCACTCCAGAACATTCACAGAGTGGTCCTGAAGCCACTCCTTTGAGATCTTGGCTGTGTGCTTCGGGTCGTTGTCCTGCTGAAAAATGAACTGTCGCCCCAGCCTGAGGTCAAGAGCGCTCTGGAGCAAGTTTTCATCCAGGATGTCTCTGTACATTGCTGCATTCATCGTTCCCTCTATCCTGACTAGTCTGCCAGTTCCTGCTGCTGAAAAACATCCCCATAGCATGATGCTGCCACAACCATGCTTGACTGTAGGGATGGTATTGGCCTCGTGATGAGCAGTGCCTGGTTTCCTCCAAACATGACGCCTGGCATTCACACCAAATAGTTCAATCTTTGTCTCATCAGACCAGAGAATTTTGTTTCTCATGGTCTGAGAGTCCTTCAGGTGCCTTTTGGCAAATTACAAACGGGCTGCCTTGTGCCGTTTACTAAGCAGTGGCTTTTGCCTGGCCACTCTGCCATAAAGGCCTGATTGGTGGATTGCTGCAGAGATGGTTGTCCCTCTGCAAGGTTCTCCTCTCTCCACGGAGGAACGCTGGAGCTCTGACAGAGTAATCATCGGGTTCTTGGTCACCTCCCTGACCAAGGCCCTTCTCCCCCGATCGCTCAATTTAGACGGCCGGCCAGCTCTAGAAGAGTCCTGGTGGTTCCAAACTTCTTCCATTTATGAATGATGGAGGCCTCTGTGCTTATTGGGACCTTCAAAGCAGCAGAAATGTTTATGTATCCTTCCCCAGATTTGTGCCTCGAGACAATTTACAGACAATTCCTTTGACTTCATGCTTCGTGTTTGCCCTCTGACATGCAGTCAACCGTGGGACCTTAATAGACAGGTGTGTGCCTTTCCAAATCATGTCCAATCAACTGGATTTACCACAGGTGGACTCCATTTAAGCTGTAGAAACATCTCAAGGCGAAGGCTGTGAATACTTATGTAAATATGATTTCTTATTTTTTTATTTTTAATAAATTTTCAAAACTCTCAAGAAAATGGTCATAATGGGGTATTTTGTGTAGAATTTTGAGGAAAGAGATTAATGTAATACAATTTGGAATAAGGCTGTAACGTAAGAAAGTGTGGAAAAAGTGAAGCGCTGTGAATACTTTCCGAATGCACTGTAGATATATATATATATATATATATATATATATATATATACACAAATGTAATACTTTATTGTACCTTATCATCAAACTGATTATATTAAAGTTGGTTAAAATGTGCAGTACAAACAATCCAATCATTTGTTTCCTGATAAAAATTCTTTTTCTGTTTGCAGGTGTAGCGTCTTTGACTGTGTCCTATATATATGCATTTTATTTTTAGGTTTATTTAATATTTAGTAGAATATTTAAAAGGTGTATACTTTTAAAATATAAAATATTTTACGGGCAGATTCTTAACTAAATCTTTACAGCATCTAGGTCACCTTTACTGTTCTTGTCTGTTTAACCAAATACGTAATGGTTAATTTTGTACAAACAGTTAAAGTTAAACTAAGAATGCTTGCAACTGTCAGATTCCTAAAAAAAAAAAACACCACGTTTCACACTTCCTTTCACTAAGTTCAATATTGCCTTTATTCATGTAAATGTAAACAATAGCAGATTCATCCATCCATTATCTTCTGCTTTATCCTCTACTACTCTTTCATCTTTTACATATATACATTAGAGGACACTGCTTTTTTTCAATAAGTGCAAATGAACTTTGTTGTTCTACAATTACAACTTGTCTGTTTCTTTGCATACTTTGTAAGTTCCCTTTAGTATGACATCTACTGGTCAAAGAAGTACAGAATCACCACAGAGCAGCTACGATTCTCAATATTAAAAGAATAGAGTATGACAAACACAAGATCTGCATCAACAGATGAGTTATTGTCCCTGACTCTACATCTTCAATAAGCCATAACAATTAAATGTGCTTAATAGAGTAAACATTGCATAGAGAGTATGACTAGTGAAAATTTCAGTGTTCCTGCTGTAATAGTCTTATTTGTAAGACTTAAAAAGACAAAATATTGCAAAGTACATATCTAATGAAGCCAAGGGTTTTGCAGCTTTTGGGAAACGGTTTTAAAGCCTGGGCTGTTAAAATGGGAACGGAGCATCAGGTGTCCAAATATTGTTGAATAATATGAACAAGATAATGAATAAATAGATATGGTGTTGCATTAAATATATAGCTCCATAAGTTTAAAGCTTTGCAGTACAGCTTTTTTATGTTGTGTAATTTCAGGTGCATTCTTGATCCCATACCTCATAGCTCTGGTGTTTGAGGGCCTCCCATTGCTTCATATGGAGCTGGCCATTGGGCAAAGACTCAGAATGGGAAGCATCGGAGTCTGGAACTCAATATCACCTTACCTAGGAGGAGTTGGTGAGTGCATTAAGCATCACAGAAATATTGTAATGTTATAAAAATCACATTGACTGTTAACAAGACATACCCATAAACCTAGAAATACTGTATTTGTGATTTGAAAATAAAACTGCAATGTAAATGCAAATGTAATACTTTATTGTACCTTATCATCAAACTGATTATATTAAAGTTGGTTAAAATGTGCAGTACAAACAATCCAATCATTTGTTTCATGATAAAAATAATTTTTCTGTTTGCAGGTGTAGCGTCTTTGACTGTGTCCTTTTTAGTGGGGTTGTTTTATAACACAATACTGGCTTGGGTTCTGTGGTATTTCTTTCATTCATTCCAAAACCCCCTGCCATGGGAGTCCTGCCCAGTTGATGACAATCATACCAGTAAGACCCAAAAAGTATAATCAGTTTTTAAAACTGTTTAGCATTTATTAATGATGATATGTTAAAATTAACTTATGAGTGTATTTATGTCATGGTTAACAGTAAACTAAGAAGCACTATAATATATAAAATTATTTTTGAAATGTATTTTGTAGGAACTTCATGTTTAATATAGCTCAGTTATCAGATTAAGTGTATAATCCTCATTGGCACACCTAATCTAATATGTGCATTAGTGTAGCCATGTTGGAGAATCTGGTTTAAAGTTTATGTTATTGGTATAGGTTATGTGGAGGAGTGTGTCAAAAGTTCTCCAGTGAATTACTTTTGGTACAGAAAGACACTCAATGTCACTTCAAATATTTCGATCACTGGAGGTATACAGTGGTGGATGGTGGTGTGTCTGGCTTCAGCTTGGTGTCTTGTGTATATTTGCTTTATAAGAGGCATTGAGACCATTGGCAAGGTTAGGATATTTCTCACAATTATTAAATTCAACATTTATTTATTGTTATAAATACGAAAGTATGTTTACAGAAATCTTTTCTGTTGCAGGCAATTTATGTGACTGCCACTTTCCCATATCTTGTGTTGACTATCTTCCTGATCAGGGCACTAACCCTGCCAGGGGCCACCATTGGGTTACATCATCTTTTTACACCAAATGTGAGTTATACAACTGTTTAATATACAACATATAATTGTTGCTGTATTGGGAGCATTTTGAGTAGAACCGTGCACAAATTAAGGTCAATAAAGGTATGGATTTAGTAAGTTTTTGTTATTTTAGAACTTGACTGGCCCACACAGAGCCCTGACCTCAAACTCACCTAAATCTTTGGGTTGAATTATTACAGAAATTATGAGCCAGACCACCCCACCTGTATGAATGGACAAAAAATATCCACAGACACACTCCAAAGTCATGTGGAAAATCTCTCTAAAAAGTGGAAGCTGTTAAAATGTGTAGGTGTCCATACTATTGCATATAGTGAATAAAAGCAACACTACAATAATGGCATGAACAGTAATATTTTTCTATTTTTATGCTAAGTTTATCTTAATAATCAAATAGTAAAAAAAAAAGTCATTTATCATTTTAGGGCATATCCGGAATTATTACATAATAATTGTGTAATTAAATGTGCAAAGATTTGTATACGAAAACCACACTGAAGTCAATAATTAGCTTGCACAAGATTCCCAAATGAGAGTCTCTATTTAAAAGTTTGTATTTACTTTTTAAAAATGCATATTCTCAAGAGTGGTGAGAATGACATTGCTTCATATAAACAGTACATTTTAGTGCGTTTTATTTATTTTATCATACAATGACAATATGTCTAATATTTACTAACTAATATTTAGTTTAACTGTAATAAACCTTTCTCTTCTGACAGTGGGAAACACTAAAAAACCCTACAGTTTGGTTGGATGCTGCAACTCAGATTTTTTTCTCTTTGTCCTTGGCTTTTGGAGGGCTCATTGCATTTTCCAGCTACAACCCACAAAAGTAAGCTTGAACATAGAGTATGACATACATACACACACACACATATATATAAAGCGAGAGAGAGAGAATGTAGTGACAAACAGTACAAATCACAATAAATCATTACTGTTCGTTTTTTATTGTTATATAATTATGTATGACATGATATTACTTACACATACTTATTGACCGCTTTATTAGTCACATCCATATTTTTATATCCATTTTCTGTACATTATATTAACATATAGCTGCACTTTGTGGCTTTGACTGTAATCTATGTGTTTTACTTTGTTCATCTGTTCCTTCCTTTCCCTAATGATCAAAAGCCTTGTACAATCACAAAGCAGGTGTTATTTTAGTGGTGGATTATTGTGTGACACTGATGTTGCGGTATGTTGATGTGTGTGTGTTGTGTGTTGATTCAATCATGTGGTCATGTAGTGGACTATTAGAGAACAAAGAAAAGAGAATTAAAAAAAGGATGAATAAAAATAGATGGAGTAAAATATGTAATTGTAAACCAACAAAGTGCATCTACATGGTGAGCATAACAGATTAAATAAGCAATGAGTAGCGAAATAAGGAGGGGTAGTGAATAAAGTGGACGAATAAATGGTGGTATGAAAAAATTTTAAAGTATCATAATATCCATTTAGGTGTAACTGTAATTGCACAAGCTATATTATATATTTCTATTAAGGGCGGCACAGTGCCATAGTGGTTAGCACCACCTCTCAGTGCAGGGATCCAGGTTCAAATCCTGATCTGGCTGACCTGAGTTTCCATTTTCTTCCTGAGCCTGTGTAGATTTTCTCTGGGTTCTCCAGTTTCCCCCCGCAGTCCAAAAACAAGTTGACCGTGTTTTTCAAAACAACTACATATTTCATTGCTTTGGGTTACCAAGTGTGTTTAATTGGTCTGTGTTTGACTGCTTGTGTTAGACTTTCTAGAACATTTCATTAGTACACACAGGATGCTGTCAACAGGATGCTTGTGGCTGAATATATTTTTGTTGACAAACAAACCCCATTAAATACCACAGTTACGTCATCATAGTGCCATCACTCAAATAGTACATGTTCTGTGGTTGTCCTGTGTATGCTAGCTGGTGTGTATATACATAAAATTCAATTTATATAGTAAACTAGATAATTGTAAAATCAAATTTTGTAATCAAATAAAATTAATTGGTGCAAAGCTCACAACATATAAAAACAAATATTCAACAGAATTCCAAGATTTCAATAAATTATTAAATAACATAAAAAGTAATACTTGTTTTTTTTTTTATTTCTTTGTTTTTTCTATAGAAATAATTGTGAACGAGATGCCCTTATTGTTGGGTGTATCAACAGTGCTACATCAATATATGCATCAATACCCATTTTTTCGATCCTGGGATTTAAAGCCCTATCGAGCTATGAAGACTGTCTAAAGGAGTAAGTATACTGTTAACAAAGCCCAACAAACACAAAACTGAACACATAATTGTCTTTATACCCTCTTTAGTACATGTTTCATTTAGAAGAAAGTATGGTGACACATTTTCACTCAAACATTAGAAATAATAATAATAAAACATAGATTATATTTGTATATTGTCCTCCATACATGACAATGTATTGTAAGTGCTGATGTATGGCAGTTAAATTGGATATTGGATTGGAAATTGGATTGGAAATAATTAATGACAGCAATGGATTGGTGTCCTGTCCTGTGTGTATCTGCCCAGCATGTGGGCATGGGGAACCCCCTCGTGACACTAATATATGATTAAGTGGTCAAGATGATGAGGTATCAATAAATAAAACTGAACTGTGATTAATTTGTTTTATTATTTTATATTTACAGCAATATCCTGGCACTGATGAACACCTTTAACATTGGGGATAAAAATATAACCATGGACAATTATGAGGAATGGTTGTCAAAGCTCAATTCCTCTCATCCAAGTGAGGTGGAAAATCTTAATCTTACAACGTGCAATCTTCAGAATTTTCTTGATCAGGTAAGGAGTATTTTTTATATGATAACTGCTTCAGTTAAATATGCTATAGGTCTTAAAAAGAAATCAAGAACCAACAGCCACAAGTCTATTCATATACATTATAAGAAAAAAAGTAATCCAAATTATAGCACAAGCAATTGACCAATAAATTAGATAGCATGGGCTCGGTTGGGAGAGAGAGAAAGGTAAGCTAATGAATTCAGAAGCAATTATTTTTTTTACATTTTCGTTGCATATATTGCAGGCCAAATAAATCTAGACATGTATAACAATAATAGCAAGTCAGTAGGAAAATAAGCAGTTTAAATTGTAAATTGTATTGTGGTGGACAGTCATTTACTTCCTTTGTACCCTTATTTCTGACAGTATATACATTGGACAGCAATTTAGTAAATACTGGCATTTGCATTTTTACCCAGCACTCAATTGATTTTAGTATATTTTGCCCCAGTAAAAAATCTCAGACAAAAAAGTGGAAGAACTGGGACAAATTTAATGTAAATACTAGTCTCCCTTCGCAGACAAAGACTTAAGAAACTACAGTGATGATTTAATAGAGAGAGCATTTAAATCAGAAGCCCTTCAAACAACACATAAGATATCTACCAAGTGTTTAATGTCTAGGTGCTTGTGCTTATAAAGTTTATAATGTGCTTATATTGGCATTTTGCCAACAATACCACTCATTGTTGTACTGAAAATCAAACATTTTAAATATATATAATAGGTAATCCATTTTCTGATTGCACAGTGCACCCTTTCATGTTTGATTCTTTCTCTTTTTTTTAAATAAATCTTTTAGAGTGCATCAGGTACAGGTTTGGCCTTCATCGTGTTCACAGAAGCTGTGATAAAAATGCCAGGATCCCAAGTCTGGGCTGTGCTCTTCTTCATAATGCTTTTTAGTCTTGGCCTCTCGTCGATGTTTGGAAATTTGGAGGGGGTGTTGACACCTCTGCTGGACCTGCACCTGATTCCAAAGTGCATTCCCAAAGAAATATTTACAGGTAAGAAAACAGGCAGAGGGAACAATATGACATCATAATTGCTAATTAAGAAGACATGCCATATGTGAGGTTTTCATGTGTAATAGGGACACACTATGTAGTATGTTTTTTCTCTAAAGGAGACACAATGATGCATTGTATAGACAAAATGATCAAGCACCTACATGTTACACCTACAAGAACTATTATGACAATTTAGAGGTTGGGGGTTTGAATCCCAAGTTAGATTTTACTTAAATTTCCAAAGTGGGCTTCCGAACAAGGCCCTTAAACCTCATTGCTTCAGGGGTAGTGTATCATTACTGAACCTGCACTCTGACCCCAACCATCAAGTCAGGATACTTGTATGTCACTTTGGATAAAAGTGTCTGAACTGACCTCATGTAAATTATCTCATGTAGGAATTTGTAACCATTTATCTAGAAGAGCATTTGTGAGGTCAGACACTGATTTATGATGAGAGAGCCTGACATGTAATCTTTGTTTAATTAACCAAGAGTGTTTCGCCAGTTAAAAGTCAGAGTTTTGTGCAGGTCAGTCAATAATACATTTAAGGACCTTCCTCTGTGCACTGCAACAGAACACTTGACTTTCCTTCTGAGCCCTCCTTTAAAAGTTTTTATAAGAATCCCACCAACAAAAACAATTGTGCTAATATTTACTATTTAATAGAAAATATAAAAGGTAGATCAAATTGTTTCACTTGTGCAGAATTTGTAGCTAAACCAGTAAAAAACGTTATTATAAACAGCACATAATTAAAACCTTCTTCTCTGTTCAGCTAATTATATAACATTTACAAATCACTTGTGGTCATTCTTTTTAGGATTCTTGTAACTTGTTTAATGAGTAGCTAGAGAACTCCTCTTTGAATCCCACAATCTTAGAGAGGTTATATTTTAATTCAGATTTGAACTTCGTTAACTGCATGAACGGAATAAAGCAATGTAATCGATCTATAAATAAATGTAGTCAAAATAAAGTAACGAACCCATTTTAGAAATTAAGTTATTAAAAAGTTCAGGTATTTCTTTTAAATGTAGTGAGTACAATTCATACTCAGTACATTAAAGATACCTAAAAAAACTACTTTAGTACAGTAACTTTTAAGTACATTTACTTCGTTACTTACCACCTCTGGGCCACAAACATCGTGGACAACAAAATCAGATATTTTATGGACTTTATAACTTGACTATATATTTTTTGTTGACTATATACAAGTACATTCAAAACACGGTAAATCAGCGGTACTAAAAAAAGTTACATGTATCTAAACAGGATGACGAAGAAATGGTTGGAAATGCACTACTAATGATGGAAACGTGTTAAATGTGTTAAAGTCTTAAAATCTGCTAAGATAAGAAAAAAAAACAAGTAAACTGAACCTACATCGCTGTTTTGCTGCCTTGTGGATAAACTGTGCCAGGACATTTGCGCTTTAAAAGCTTATCCATAGCAGTTGTACTGTTGTAAAAAGCCATCTCCACTTTACAAATCTTACAGAGCACCACACTGTTGTGTTTCTGTGTGAAGTACTCCCACACTTTAGATGCACATGTGTGATTATCCGCTGCTGCGCTCTGGATAAATTCATCTTTTTTGGTAGGGCACTGCCATTTTCTTGACACGTTGATGCAAGTTATGAAAATCTATATATTTCCAATAAATCGATTAAGTCAATGCAGTTCATGCGTTGCCCCAGCCCTAAAGCAAGCAAGTATGCAAAAAAGATCATTTTATCACTTAAGTATAGAAATACTGGAGAATTAGGGTTAAAACCTGTAAAGGTTTGATGCAATTGTAGAAGCTCATACTCTGACTTATATATTAAGTAATGTGTTAGTAATAGCTCTGTTGTCAGTGGGTAGCACTCTCACCCAAAATGAGCTGAGTTTTTATTTCCAGGCAGGGTGGAATAAAGTGTGTAGAGTCCATGCCCTCCTCATGTCTGGGTGGGTTCCCTCTGGGAGATTTGATTTTCTACTAAAGCCCACAGCCAAGCAATAGAAGTATTTTGGAGATTCTTAATTGTTGCCATATGCATAATTTGGTGACTGCATATACAGTATGTCTACCCCGGCGAACAATTCGGATATGTTTTTGTACCGCTCACTTCTCTCTGATCAAAAATGTTCCCTGTAGGTCTGATGTGCCTATTCTCCTTTGCTGTGGCACTCATCTTCACCATGGGCTCAGGGAATTACTGGTTGACAATCTTCAACAACTATGTGGGCTCTTTGCCTTTGCTTGTCATTGCTTTCTTTGAAATCACAGCTGTGATGTACATCTATGGTGCGAAACGGTACGTCTTATTCTTGATTTTTTTATTAAAAGATTTCATGAATGGATTATCAAAAAGATATAATAACATGACTTATTTAGTCAATTCTTTTAAATAAATTAGTTGAGTTACACTTATCACAGGAGTTACACATTATTTTATCTGCATTTATTTATTTATTTATTTGCTTTTGAATATTTTTAAGACTATTTGGTGTACCATGTGCCACAGTTTGAGGACCACTCTTTTAAACCTCCTGTGTATATATACACATTTGCTGAGCACTTCTTTACCCTTCATTTTGTACCTTTATTTATTCATGCAGCTATCCACCAGACACATCACAGACAAGTGCAATGCTTTAAATGATAAAACCTCTGAAAGACTTCACATTAACTACTAAAATTGAATATAGCTGTCACAGTTACATTTTGAATGTGATGTGATTGTGCCAGACGAACTGAATACATGAATACATAAATGCTGTCATCCTGGGATTTTTACACGAAACTCACACAGACACAAAAGGAAGATTTGCAGACAGAAATGCTTTCTTCATGTGAGCTCAACAAAGAAATGTAGAGAAAAGCCAGACTGGTTATGACAGATAAGCAATAGTAACTTACTGTTAACTGAAGCTATTGTTTAAAACTTAAATCGTAAATAATTATTTACTAGTTTCATGAATAGAGCACATTTTACAGACTTTCTACTGCTTACATCTTAAAACGTTCTCATCAGCCAACAGTCGCAAGATAAGCTAAAATAGCACAACAAAAGAGTTCTTTTAAGGGATTATAGGCCATTAAAATAAATAGAAATACTTGAAAATGCATTTTTTCTATTTATAAAAGTATTTGCAGTGAATAACTTTTCAGAATTAAAATATTATTTATTTACTAATTCTTTAAATTAAAAAATATGCACATATAGCTATATAGCTGTGATCTGCTGTAGATAATATTGTTGTAAACTACATCCATCCACTATCTTCCGCTTGATCCTCTACTAGTGTCGTGGGGGGGGGGGGGTGTTCCCCATGCCCATCCAGGGAAGAATGATTCGGGGGCTGGGCAAATACACCCAGGACAGGGCGCCAATCTATCGCTCGGCATACACTCACACAGACACACTCTATAATCTATATGGGGCAATTTGGAGAATTTAACTGACCTTAATCCATGTTTTTGGACAGTGGAAGGAAACCGGAGAACCCGTAGGAAATCCACGCGGACACAGGGAAAACATGGATACTCCACCCAGGTTGGGATTCGGACCCAGAATCCCTAGTGCTGAGACATCGTGCCGCTGTTGTAAACTCATTAATTCCTATTAATTTTTATTTTTTTTTCTGCATATACAGGTTCAGTGATGATGTGGAGTGGATGACAGGGCACAGACCTAATTTGTACTGGCAAGCTACATGGCGAGTAATCAGTCCTTTAATGCTGTTGGTGGTTTTTCTGGCTTATGTTGTGGTTCAAGCACAAGAGAATCCAACTTACCAAGCATGGAACCCAGATTATGTAAGGGTTCGAGTTCTGTCTTATAAAAAAACATAAAATGTATGATGTCAGGCTTTTAATATTTTTCTTTTTTTTTTTTTTTAGGTGAAATTTCCAGCACCTGAAATACTAACATATCCAAATTGGGTCTATTCTATTTGTATTCTCCTGGCTGCAGTTCCATCCTCATTTATTCCACTCTGGGCACTTTATCAATTATTTAAAAGGTTACGTACATTTTTAGTAAATAGACAAGTAAAAATATCATATAATAATGAAGGATATTTAGTGGAAACATAAGATATTAGTTGTGAGATCGAACTTAAGTTTAGCCCCAAGTTAAAACTAGGAAGTTATATTGTGCCCTATTTGTATGTCCTAATTCCACTGTACAGTTTGTAGGCATGGTAAGGTACAATATGTTGCAGAGTGGCACACTAGTATAACTTATTATAAAAAAATGAATTGCTGATCAACGGACAGATGTTTTTTGACAAACTGATCTTTTCACAAATGTAATTTATGTTATCTCTTATAACTCTGAATAAAATAAAAAATAATGTTTAAATCAAAAGTTGGTGACTGCCAGTTGAAAGATGAAGTAAATAATTTCAATCGGGTGCTGTATTTTATTCACTTATGCAGAAACAAATTTGAGCTTTATCTCTTAGATATGCTTTTTGTTTTATTTGTTATTATGAATAAGCGTTGCTCTGCAAATTTCATTATTTATTCATTTTTTTTGTTAACCAAGTTGGACTTTTTGTGTAAAATAAAGATTATGTTATCCGTCATTGAAGACCAATCCAATTCTGTCATTCTAAAACAACAAACACAAATTGGAGAAATAGCTCATTTTAAAATCCTTATAGTATATAAGTTGTTTTAATGTCTGCATGAAGTAAGTTGTAATATGTTAGACTATTTTTTTTTATTTCTATCCAAACCAACAATGCAAGGGTACTTCGATCTAACTATATGGAAAATAAGACTTACTATTATTTCTAAATATTATTTTCTCTAAATACAACAAATGTACAACACAATTAGCTGCCTCTGTAGATTAGTTGATCTGCTGCCCATTATTTAACATTTCAACTGCCACATATAGCAATGGAGCCAGTTTGTTTGCATATACTTTACGAGATGTGGAAAAGGATTTATAAAACTAACATATAAATACAGGAGCTTACTTGGCATCCTAATTTGATCCCCATTATAGTTTCCACTTTTCTGAGAATTCTTTACACAGCATTTTAAAATGTGTCTGTAAAAACCTTTGTTTATACAACTAGAAGAGCATACAATGTGCCTTTATGGACCTTGCTTTGTACAATGGTGTACAGTCATACCGTAACATAAAATTACCTTCCCCAAACTATTTGTACAAATCTGATTTCATAAAATTTTTATAGAAAAAAAAAGTCTAGTTGATCAATTTTATACACCTCTGGATATGGGACTAAATAAAAGACATGAAAACTATTTTTGTTCCAGTACTTTGGTCTATATAGTGTATATTGGTACAATGTGTTTAAAGCAGCATGCCCTGCTTTATGTGTTTTTTCTTATACATAACTTTTACCTAAATCTGTCATTTTTAAAAAGGTATTTTAAAGCAATAGATTTGTAATACTTTTTTTCCCTATCAACTTTACTACTTTATTTCATTTTCTTTGTTTCACTTAACTTGTCCACAAAATTTTTTGGTTTAAAATTGTTTTATTTTAATAGGTGTCATTTTATTGTCTAATGAAGGGTTTCAGTTCTTCATGTTGGCTAGGTATACAAATTGTATCTACCAAAAAGAAATAAAACACTTAACAACAGTCTGATAACAGCTGCTCATCTGCAATCTGAAAAAGTAACGACTTAAACAAATCCCATAAATTATATAATTGTGGAATCCAGTAATGAGCTTTTTAATACAGTAGATATCAAAATCAGGACTTAAATATTTATTCTGAAAAAATAAGTATGCTACTTATAATGGAAAATGACACAAAGATCAGAAAACTACAAAGGCCTAAGGAAATCAGTTAGCAATCAGTAAACTGATAGCCTATGTAAACATTTTTATTTGCTGTCTCTTAGAACATTAAGATAAAAGGGCAGTAGGACTTTGAAAAGCTATATTGTTATGGGATCATATTGCTTTACTTTGGCTTTGTCTAATACAGATTAGAAGGTGAGCTGTAAAGGTAATGACAAAGATCAATAAAAGAAAAATGTTACACACATCTAAGAATTTCCATACATTTAAAAATATATATACAGTTGTTTTGTAATTCCTGAAGTATATAAAATATGTAGGTAAAAACACTAAGTAAGAACTTTAAATAAAACTTTAAAAAATCAAAATAATACACTATTTTAATAACTTTTGGAACAGAGAATTGCCAATGCAACATTTATAAGATGGAGGTTTTTCCACAAACCATCTTTTTTCATTGCCAGTTTTCAAATATTTAATACCCAAAAAAATTAAAGACAAAATATTTACATCTTTTTTATTCATATTATTAACTACACATACATGTCTTTTCAAAGACCATTAAAGTTGTTATGTTTTGCCAGTTTGGTTTTAAAGCATCTGTTGGGTGTGTGAATCATGTAGTAGAGACAGAGGGTCAGATCTGAACCACCTGAATGACCTATTTTTGTGAAGTGTGGGGTCTGGTTGTCACGTGAGCTGGAATATGCTGGCAGCTTTGTTTGCATGTGTCACCTATTCTGCCTTTCTGGCACTTTCATACAATGATGCTTTCATACACTGTTAAGTGATCAGTCCTACTGTCACTATGACTGCAGGGAGTTCGGGCCTGCTGCCATTAACTCTTACTATCAATACATAGCAGGTCTAAGCAGTTGGGTCTTGTATCCAGAAGGTATGTTTTGCTTCATTGAGATTTGCTTTCATTGATTTTTGTTTTATTAATGTGCTAATTAGCACAAACGTAAATAATGTAATTTGGAAATGTAAAATCATGTTTTATGAGTGCAATTTTTGCATATGAGTGTAGATTTCTGGGTGTAAATCAGTGGAGCAATGAAATTGAGAAATGATAGGAAATATAATTAACCAAAGTCTTGTCAAACATGGCTACAATGTGTGCACTTTTATTTTATCACCAATATTTCTATATTTCAGAAAATAACTAGGGCAATAGTGCATCTTTTCACAGAAAGAAGGTTATGCCTAGTCTGGTTAAGGCTGGTAGCTGGCATTAATAGAATGTCTTCAAGAGCAGATGAACCACAGAGTGGTGGTGGAATTGTAAAGTATGAAAATGATGACATTAAAGATGAACAAGAAAAGAAGATAAGTAGAGCAGGTAAGAAATTTAGCATATACATCAACATAGAATTAGTCAACATTAATTCAACATTAATGACATAAGCAATGAATGTGAATTTTATGAGGTGTTCTATTCAGTTGCATTGCCATCATGCACATAGTCATTTTAGATAATTGTATACTTCCAAATTTGTGGAAACAGTTGGGAAATTACCTTTTCTCATTGATCCAACCAACCCAAAAAGCTCCCAAATAAAAGGGGTCTTGTAATTCAGATATTTTTAGGACATGTGGGCAATGTTTTATGTGAGGGTCACCTTTGGCTCACATGCTGTTTGCAAATGTCAACAGTGACTCAAAAGTGTTATATCTAGCCCATACGTAGCTCATATTCATATGGTGTATTGTAGCTGAAAGTAAATTTTGACACTTTTGATTTTTAACCTGATTTGAAAAATCCTTAAATTGAATAAAAGAGACTGAAAGATTGCTTGAAGTTTCAGCACTTGATGGAACCTGGTTGCACTGACAAAGCTTGTTTCTCAGGATCAGCTCTCATCTACCTCAAAGGTCCCAAATTCCTTATTTATGTCAGTGGAGCATTGTCAATGTGGGTAAGTTTATGAACAGAGTGTATGGATCATGTTGTGTCAATTCCGTCTTCACTTTATGATCTACTTATTGATTTTTATTCAGGGTGATCGCATGTGGCATTTTGCTATCTCAGTCTTTTTGATTGAGCTTTATGGCCATAACTTATTGCTTACGGCTATCTTTGGGCTGGTGGTGGCAGGTTCTGTGCTCTTACTTGGTGCTTTGATTGGAGATTGGGTTGACCGTAACCCAAGAAACAAAGGTAAGGGTCAATGTGACCTTAGGTTTGGATATGGTGTTTATAATTAAAATTGAACACAAATACCTTTAGAAGTTGTAAAATAGGCTAAATCTACAGCAATCTACAGATCTTAGTAAAATTAATGTGTGCATGCTGGTTGTTATTTAAATGCAGGGATAGAATTACTGTGGATTTTAAACACAAACATTTTATTTCTTCTTCACTACAGTGGCCCATGCGTCTCTGTTTATTCAGAATATATCGGTGACAGTCTGTAGCATAGTGCTAATGTTGGTGTTTTCATACAAGAAATGGATTGAACAAATCTGGGATGGCTGGTTGACTGTGAGTAAATTTTATATTTTCCATTTATAAGTCATGTGGATGAAAGCATTTATACACCTATTCTAATAATTAATTTTAGTGTATTATTAATTCCAAAAAAGTGGGTTTAATGGTATAGCTATCTTTAAGAGAAGCATTTCCTGTTTCAGCATGACTGAGCCACTGTGGAGAAAAGTAATATGCAGAAGCACATGGTCTGTGCTTCTGCATATGTGGTGTATAGGAATTACTAGTAACCTGCAGGAAGCCATGACCTGAAACTTCATTTAAATCAGATTGGCATCCATTACAATACTAACTTATATCAATCGATTTATGGACTGCTAATTAATAGGTGTAATGGAACATATTTTTCTCAAGACATGCTAAGGAATCTGAAATTATTTCGGCCAGTGCATCTGTTATTTTTATTTTTTTAATTAAATCTTAAATAGCACATAACTGATGTTTAACATAATCTTTCATTTGAAATTCCCCATGCCCATCCAGGGGAGACCGTCTCGGGCGCTGGGCAGATACACCTTGGGCATCTATCGCTGGGCACACACTCACTCACACAAACACACTCTATATGGGGCAACACTCTATTTGGAGAACTCAATTAACTTGATCAATGTTTTTGGACTGTGGGAGGAAACCGGAGAACCCGGAGGAAACCCACGCGAACACGGGGATAACATGGAAACTCCACCCAGATGGGGATTCGAACCGGGAATCCCTAGTGCTGAGAGGCGAACGTGTTAACCACTAAGCCACCATGCCGCCTAATTAAATACATTTAAACACAAATTCTGATTTTTTTCCTACGCAGTTTATTAGTAAAAATGCAGTTATTAGTAGCAGTAAATAGTAAAAGTAAAATGTTTATGCTGGTCCTGTAGCTGCATGTGTTGTAACGTTGCATCGCATGACTCACACAAGGTGGTTTGTTATACGGTGGTGATAATCCTGGCAGATGTGGCGAACCTTGCAAGCACGGCTCTCACCATCACCATCCAAAGAGACTGGATAGTGGTCATCACTGGCTACAATCGTGGCCACCTTGCTGGTAAGATCCCTCTCTTCGAAGCTCTGAACTATATTTTACTTTACATCTGGTCATTTAGCACACACTTTTATCCAAAGAGATTTACAAGTATCTCAATTTAATAGGTGAGATCAGAACACAGGGTTGGCCAAGAAAAAGCAGCCCTGGAGCAATGAGGGTTAAGAGACTTGCTCAATGACCCACATTGGTAATTTCACTGGACCTGGGATTTGAACCCACAACATTCAGATTGATAGCCTAACACTAACACTAACAAATGTGCTTTACTCATTCATCTCTTTTTTTGGTACCATCTTTTGATTCTACACTCATTGTACATTTAATCAGCTCCACTTACCATATTGATGCATTTTGTAGTTCTACTGTTTCTTAATATATGTTGCTAGTCCCCTTTGTGGATGATTGTTAGCAGTAGGGTGACACTAGTATGGTGTTGGTGTGTTAATGTGTGTTATCCTGGTAAAAGTGAATTGCGATAAATACGATAAGATGGTATTTTAAGTTAAATCAGTCACTGTCAGATTTTTTTCACCTACAAAATGAGCAATAATGTAGAAGTGTCCAACGGTGTGCCCATGAGTGGAGAGTGGACATATTGTTTCAAAATACCAGCAGCACTGCTGTGTCTGATCCACTCATACCAGAAGCACACAAACTAGCACACTACCAACACTATCTGCGGCACAGCGATCAAAGTAATGGGGAATCAAATATTATATAGGGAAACAGATTAACTACAGTCTGTATGTGCATCTGAATGGTAAGTGTAGGTAATAAAATGGACAAGATATGTTAACAATGAGGTGTACATATAATGTTATTGAAGAAGCCTAGAACTATGTGTGAGTGTGTAAGATAATGTGTAATTTTTAACTTATTGCTGCTTTAGGGATGAACGCCACCATGCGACGCATTGACCAAGTGACCAACATTCTGGCTCCTTTGGCTGTCGGCCAGGTCATGACACTGGCCTCAAATGTTGTGGGTTGTGGATTTATCTTGGGCTGGAACCTAATTTCCTTAATCATTGAGTTTGTCTTCCTTTCCCGTGTCTACCGGATTGTCCCTGCTCTCTCAGTCAAGCTGCCAACATCAGAGGAGCACAGCTACATGGAGAGGAAAAGGGAGATGAGGAGAATACAGGGTAACCAGTGTTGTGATTTTAAAACCTAATTTAAAAATGTCTTTTTATATATACCTGTGTGTGTATATATATAGGACTAAATATTCCAATATGTTCAACTGTTCAATCTTTTGCACCTTTTGCACCATATGTACATTTAAATGACAGATCTACTCTGTGACTAAGAAATGAAGAATGTGGAAATACTGTTCAGAAAAAATCTTTTTGAGCCACAAACCTGCCCATGTTTGCAAATTTTCCTCAAAGATATCAAAGAGCTAAAAAATTAATGGGTTCTAAAGTTAATGTCAGATGAAAAAGGTTTAGTTTATAAAACTACAATTAATCTCAAATGTATGCAGTAAAGTTAAAAAGGCCCTCAAAATTGAGCCATGGTATTGGTAGCACAATGATATATCAGTCTTTACTACTGTTCACACTAAGGCTTATTATATAAAGCTTTTATGCGTGGCTATATAATACTATGATTTGTGCTTTTTATAAAAAAATATGAACATAATATGTTGAAAAAAAAGGCACATGCCTTTAGTTTTTTTGTTTTTGTTGTTTTTTGACTTTATGGTTTTACTAGCTGACTTGCTCTAACAGGCTATGATTTTTGTCTAAATATTTGTTTTAATTTCCAGCATTTTTAATTATTGCTAACAATAAAAAAAGTGGTTAATTTATTCCTGTAGCCTGACTGTAGCTTGTTTTTATATTTACATTCAGGTGACAGACCTTTAAAACAGACAGCCACTATCACAGAGTCTGGAAGTCTGCATATAAATGGAAGTCATTATGTCCCACCGGGTGTCCGTCACTTCTGCAGGCTCCTAAGCACCTGCAGGGAAGGCTGGAAGGCATATTACAGACAGCCCGTGTTCTTGGCAGGCCTTGGTCTTGCCTTTCTTTACACTACAGTGCTGGGTTTTGATTGCATAACTACAGGTTATGCATACACACAGGGAATCAGTGGGTCATTGCTCAGTCTCCTCATGGGTGTCTCAGCTATGGCCGGCCTTCTCGGCACAGTCCTGTTTACCAAACTACGTAAAGCCTATGGCCTGATCAACACAGGTATGATCTCCAGTGGGCTACACCTATCCTGCCTTATGATGTGTGTCTGGTCTGTCTTTGCCCCGGGTAGCCCTATAGACCTTGGGATGTTTGTGATGGCTAATGGCTCCAAGACGGAGGAAATGAGTGGAGGAGGACATCGCAAATATGGACACCTTCTGCAGTGGGGCAGCAATCAGCCTCTTTTGCCTGACCGCTCCTCTATTCACTGGACTAACAGCACAGTGCTATTTGAAAATGCACAGACAGGAACGGAACCAGAGTCTTACATGTCCATTACGTTGCTGTTCCTTGGAGTAATCAGTGCCCGAGTTGGTGAGGATTAAAAAAAAAATTAACTATACAATTAGCCCTCATGTGTTTTATAAGGTGTTTCCCTACAATGAATAGATAACTTAAAAACTAGTGTTTCTACCTTCACAAAGAGCATACACATATGAGCCATGAGAAATTGTACTACTGACCCATTATTAGGTCCAGGTTTATTTTCTGTGCAATGGGTTCTTACTGTGTGAAGTTGACATATTCTTTGTAATTCTTTAATTAAAACATTTTGTTACATAATAAACCTTCAAATGTTATAATGATCAAAGGCAGATGCTTAGACAGGCAGAATTAGTAAATGGGGAAGTGTGTAAATCATTCGCATGCCTGATGGCCTTTTCAATCAAATTGTTGTTTAAGATTGTAGTCTTTTATTTTATGATCCCATATTTCCTACCTAAAAGTAAACATAGTATGCTGGGTTCTGTCTGGAGGGGTTTGAAACTACTAATAATCCCAGTGTGTCTATTGAGGTCATCTGTCGATTTTGAGCTTTTGCATTGTAGGGCCTTTTATATTATGCATCTGATTTTTATAATGTTAATCGATTTATTATGCATTTGCTCTTCTTTTTGTAGGTTTGTGGTCATTTGACTTAACAGTGACTCAGCTGCTCCAGGAAACTATATGTGAGTCTGAGCGTGGCGTTGTGAATGGAGTTCAGAGTTCCTTAAACTATCTAATGGATCTGCTTCACTTTCTTATGGTCATCTCTGCACCACAACCGCAGCATTTTGGAATACTGGTTATAATCTCTGTGCTATTTATTAGTGTGGGACACGCCATGTACTTCCTTTATGCTCAGAAGTCCAAGAGGAAACAATGCCTCGATACCTGAACCACTTCTGTGAGTCTGGACCACAAAGACACAGACTTGTGTATTCAGCAGGTAAAATGGATTGGTCCAAAAATGCAGGATAAATGAGGAACTGCTACTGCCATGGCACTGATGATTCAGTCCACGTCTTCATCTCAACGTGCATTTCTTTCACTGGTATTCAGCCACATGGCGACATCTACTGTCTAAATGGAGAATAACACCAGTTGCTTGGCATAGGGAGATAGCATTTTGAGCCACTGTCTTTTAAAAAGTTCATGAATTTCCTCAAACCACTGCATGCACTGTATATATTTTTAAGTGCAGAATACCATCGGATAGGTCAGGACTACATGGACATGTAACGCTCACATTTTCAAAAGTATCAAAA
Source organism: Corydoras sp. C115 (assembly GCA_019802505.1). Taxonomy (NCBI): domain Eukaryota; kingdom Metazoa; phylum Chordata; class Actinopteri; order Siluriformes; family Callichthyidae; genus Corydoras; species Corydoras sp. C115. The sequence continues at coordinate 6,008,446 of JAFMOC010000002.1, forward strand.
GAGGTGGCACTATAGTACTGAACACTGATGCAGCCAATCTCTTGTAATTCTGTTTTTATAAATCTATTTAATCCATCCTTATTCACTCCTCCGATGTCATTTCATTAAATTCACATATTGTTTTATGCAGTCATGGTATTTTCATGTTTATTACACTAATTTTTTTTCCAAAATTGTCAACTGCAGTAGTGTTCGTGGAATTGGTGTTTGTAATTTGTTTAGGTTTCTAACATCAGAATGATGTTGGTCTTAAGGCAGTTACCAAATACATACTTTATAAGGTCAGCCCCCTTTTTAGTACACTCATTGTCCATTTTTATCATTAGGGCTTTGTCATACAGATTATGACAAAGGTTATGTAATAGGTTGTAACAGTTCAACAACTACAGATTGTGGTCCATTTGTTTTATTTTATTTTATTTTTTTTACATAATTTGTTATTTTTCAGTAATTAGTAGCCCTACAGGAGAACTACAGAACAAGTATTATTTAAATGTTTAATCATTCTCAGCACTGCTCTAACACTGATGTTTTTGGGTGATGTTCATGTGTGTTGTGCTGGTATGAGTGAATAAGACATCAGTGCTTCTGCAGTTTTTATATACCTCCATTATTGGTAGTGTCTGATTACATAACATTACATTAAATTATGCAGACACTTTGATTCAAAGCAAATTACAAATGTCCTAATTGTTGTTTGGGTTCAGAATACTGTACAAGCTCAGGTATGATAAAGCATCCCATAAGAAATGAGGGTAAGGGTCTTGCTCAAGGGCTTACATTTATAACTTTGGTGAACTTGGGTTTTAAACCTCCTTGGTAATCTTCAGATTACCAGCCCACCAACCTAATCATGGAGCTACCACACAGTGTTTAAAAAATTCGGCAGAATTGCTGCATCTAATTGAATAGTACCAATATCAATTCAATGCAAAAAACTATCCACCACCAAAATTATACCTTTATGTTGGACCAATGTCTGTTCTTACATTTAGAGAGCAGATTACAGGGGGTTAAAAGAATAGGAAGACTGACATACTAACTAAGAAGATGTTAAACAGATTGTGATATGACAAGGTAGCTATGAAAGCTGCAATGACATTGCAATGGGTCTTTACCTGGTTAGCCACTTCCTTGTGCTGACATGCACATTGTACACACACATTTGCTTGGTGCTGGATCTATCCTGTTGTCTTTGCATGATTTAAGTGCTTTATTTAAGTCCTACTGCAACTTGTTTAAAAAGTCCACCCTGTTGGCTCAGATGCACTGTCTTTGGTAGGATGCCAAACAGAGGATTCATTTTCGTTGTTAATTCATAGCCTGTCATAAGCATAGCCAGTGCAAACAAATATTTAGTTTAAATATTTTATGTGTCCATCACTTGTTAAATGAAGTTGCATGACCAGAATTTTTGTAATGCCTTGCATGCTGCAGACCTTTTCATCACCTCCAACTTGAAATTGGCCTGAGTATAGCAGGCCAAATTATAGCTCTTCAGGCACAATGATTACAAACGAAAAAAATAACTAATTCAGGAATCGATCTGTAGTTGCTTCACTTTGATTGAGTGTCAGGTATGTGTTTTTGGCCACTTTGTGAAATAGTCTGTTACTATGTTAATAAAGTGCTGTGACTTTCAGGGGCAAAAAAGGCAGCAGTACAACTGTCATTTATTTCCTTGTTTGCCCCAGCCTGCAGAATTTGTGGAACTATGTTATTTGCTCCTAGATCAACCTGGTTAACAAACATATGGAGTTGCTTAAGGATCTTTGCTGCCATAAAGTGACATGGCATGACATGCAGCATAATCTTTCACACTTTCACTGCTTAAATGTCACATATGCTAAAAACCACTGTTGTTGCTGTATGTTCTCCTTTCTTTTGATTTCTTGTCCAGCTCCGCTTTTGAACATGCACTATACAGATTAAGTAAGCTTATTTGTTGTGCGCCTGCTTAAATGGGCCATTTGTGTCATTTGTTTTTGTCAAGTACGACTCTTTTGTCAAGTACGACTGTTCTCATTCTTCTTGGGTTGAGAAGACCGCAATCAAGTCCAGAAATGTCTCAAACATTAGCTGTGCTAACCTCAGGCTTTGCAGCTCTATGTGTATAAATCAACTATCACATCATGGGTCTATTATTTTGCATCCAACATAAGCATTGTTTGTAATGCACTTCTATGGAGTGTATGGAGTATATTTGAAAAACTACAAAGTCGATCATTTGAACTGTGGCATGGGGCGTCCTGGCGCCATGTGCACTTATAGATACCCATGTGCTCAAACATGGTGTCCGTGATGGACAGACCATGATTAGCACAGAAGTCCAACAACTGAAAACCGCTCTGGTTTAGATCGGAGAGACCATTCCCCCGATCACACCTCTCCAGTTCTCAGGGTCATTGCCCACGTGAGCGTTGAAGTCCCCCAGTAAGACAACAGAGTCTACAGGAGCACTTTCCATTACTCCCCCCCCCCACAGACTTTAAGAAGTTTGGGTACTCTGAACTGCTGTTTGGCACATAAGTGACAACAGTCAGAACCCGTTCCCCAACCCAAAGGCACGAGAAAGCCCACACCTGCCCGACTCCTCTCACCTTAGGCAACTCCAGAATAGAGCAGCTCCTCTCAAGGAGATTGGATCCAGAACCCGAGTAGTGCGTTGAGGTGAGCCCGACTATATCTAGCAGGTATCTCTCAACCTCCCACACCTGCTCAAGCTCCTTTCCTGCCAATGAAGTACTGTTCCAAGTTCCTAATGCCAGTTTCAGCAGTTGAGATTCGCGATGCCCAGGCCCCTGCCTCCAGCCGCTGCCCATTCCACAATGCACCGAACCCCTATTATTGCCCCTCACACAGGTGGTGAGTCCTTATGAGGGGGAACCCATGTAGCTCTGATAACCCTAATTTGGACAGGGAACACAAATTCCTGAAGTCATTATTCATAGGGTTATTTGGACCACCCTTTGTCTGACCCATCACATAGGACCAACTTGCCTTGGGAGGCCCTACCAGGGGCTTTTGCCTTGGACAACATAGCTCCTAGGATCATCAAGCATGCAGACCCCGCCACCACAATAAGGTTGTGATCATTTAAAAGAACAGTGTTTACATAATAGCCTGTTCATCTTACCACTTCAAGTGATGAGTTCCTTTAATGTAGTGACTCAACAACTGTAATGGTAAGGAATGAAGTTCTGTTATGCTGTCCAGCATACTACTAAATGTATTTCAGTGTATCTGTGAGCAATTAGATTTTGAGTTTACAACTAAATTACTGTGTGTGTTTGTGTGTGTGTGTCCTACAATTGCACTCATAAAAACACTGGACACACACACACACACACACACACACACACACACAGCTGCTAAAATCGATTGTCTGGGGAAAAAAAATATGGAAAAAAAAACTGCTGCAAAAATACACTACAAAAAAAATCTCGAAGTAGCAGACATATTTGCACCTGCACTGTTCATTTCTGTGTTTATTGTATATTGTAAATAGTATTTCGTATCTATTATAATTTTGCATTGCACGATTTTCACTATTAGTTGCAAAAAGATAATCCCAAAACTCTTTGAACAAGTTGAAGCTGATTCAACTGCAATCAAACACAGCAGCCTAATGACAAGATGACTGAAAGAAAACATTATAGTCCCAGTGGACAGTGACCCCGCATTGAAACACTATATTTTCAGACTCATATAAACTCAGGTCGGGCGGCTTAGTGGTTAGCACGTTCGTCTCTCAGTGCTATGGATTCCCGGTTCCCCATCTGGGTGGAGTTCCTCCGGGTTCAATCGAGTTCTCCAAAGTGAGTGTGTGCCCAGCGATAGATTGGTGCCCTGTCCTGGGTGTATTTGGCCAGGGTCCGAAACGTTCTCCCCTGGATGGGCATGGGGAACCCCCCTGCGACCCTAATAGAGGATAAAGCGGGAGATAATTAATGGATGAATTAATGGATGGATGGATGGATGGATAAACTCATGTCGCCAGCTTTTTAACGTTTCTTCGTCTTCTTTTATTCTTTTATTCACTGTTATTCATTTAAAGTCGACACAACAGCGCCCCCAGAAGTCACGAAATTCGACGGTCGCCGTAAACAGTATAACACGAGCGGCAGAGAGAGCTGAGGTCACGTGACTCTACCTGTAGCACACACGGGCACACCTGTGTTTGCGTTTACGCGATAATCACCTGCGTTCTGTAATTTTGTTACGACGATCACAAACAATGCTGCGCATATTGATCCCCGATCGACTGAGGGTCGATGTCAAAGATGGTTTTGGGAGTTAAAACAGGTGTTCGTCGCAGACTCAGTGAGGCGGTTAGCAGGGAAGAGCTACAAGAGTTAATGCGGGACAGTGGCTATGTGAGCTGAAGGTGACCATGGCGATGGTAGAGGAAAGTCCGGCATCTGTGAAGAGTGATCAGTTATTGAACTTGCGTTGGAGTTTGGTGGTCAAAGAACAAGAAGCCAGACTCCGGTCGAGCAGGGAGGATTCACCTGTGCTGCACAAACATGGGTCACTGTTGAGAAAGAAAAGCTCTGATGCGGTAAGTTTGAATCAATGACAAACAGCAGGCTGAGTTTCACAAGGTGTGTCTCTGTCCAGCTGCCATAACAATTACCACACTCCCCTGTTACATGCTTGTCGACTGTTTTGGGGGTTTGGTCTTAGCCCATTGTTCGAAATAAATGTTATGTTGACGCTCCAACACGGCACTTTCTTTATTGTATTCACTCTCCATTACTGTGTTCGTGCTTAATTACACAGTTAATACATGTATGGTTTAAGACTTTTCTGGCACAATATTCTGATGCTTAGTTATATAAACATTTTTAAAACCTAAATTAAATCCAATGTGGGCAGCACAGTGGCTTAGTGGTTAGCACGTTCGCCTCTCAGCGCAGGTGATCCAGGTTCGAATGGGGTTTCCATGGTCTACGTGGGTTTCCTCCGGGTACTCTGGTTTCCATTAACAGTCCAAAGACATGGAGTCAGGTAAATGGAATGCTCTAAATTGCCCCGTATAGAGTGTGTCTGTGTGAGTGTGTGCCCAGTGAAAGATTGGCGCCCTGTCCTGGGTGCTGCCCAGTACCCAAAACGTTCTGTCCTGGATGAACATGGGAACCCCCCACGACCCTAGTAGAGGCTTAAGTGGAAGATAATGAATGAATAAATCAAATGTTGGATATTTTCATTGTCTGTAATCTGACAGGGCATATTGGCAATCTCACCTTACAGCAAAATATCCCGTGTTTGTGCAAAAATGTTTTTACAGAGAGTTTTCATGTTGTCCCCATTAGCCCTTGTGCCAAAGCCATGCTCATATGTGAACTGGTTGTCCTAAACTGTTCCTCAGTGTGGTTCTGATTGTGTGCATCTGATCTGTAGTGGATAGCAAGCTCGTCCAGGCTTTGTCCTTGCATTTGCACTTTAAGCACTGTGATAGGATTGAACACTGTCTGTGACAAAAATCAGTAATCATGGCCTAAAAAAGGAAGTAGTAATAGAACCTTTGTGATAGTTTGGGGTGGTCTGTAGTGTTCCATCCTATATAAATATTTTAATTAAATAATTCTAAATAACCATCATGTTCCACTTTATCCTCTACTAGGGTCATGGGGGTTCCCCATGCCCATCCGGGGGAGAATATTTTGGCCGCTGGGCAAATACACCCAGGACAGGGTGCCAATCTACCGCTGTATCTGCCCAGCGCCTGACATGTTTTCCCCTGGATGGGCATGTGGAACCCCCCATGACCCTAGCACAGGATAAAGTGGAAGATAACGGATGAATATTTGCTGGGTTTTAGTTCAAGACTTTGCATGGGACTAGACCACTATCCAAAAATATTCAGCCACCATGATCATGTAACATTAAAATTAATTAACTAATAGTGGCTGGTAAGTGTATGTAGTGATATCATGTATTATGAAAACAAACACATTAAAGTACCATAATAAAGCAATAAGTCTTGAGAGAGCAGGCATTATTGTGAATCACTGGAAAAAGTTGTTGTTGGGTTACACCATTTTCCTTGGTTTACTCACAATAATGCACAACCACGTGCTTCACACATTGATATGAATGTAAAGCAATCAAATCAAAATCAGGTCACATGCGTAGATATACATGGTACAGCCAGCAGTGAAATTCTTTCCTGGCATCTCCACATAAGGTTAAATGAATAAAGATAAAAAAAGATAAAATTAAAATAAAATATTTTTTTATTTTAGACATCAGAGGTGTGCATTATTGTCACAACTGAACAAATGACTTACCTAATCAGATTAAGTAATCGGAATGACCCATTTTAATTATATTCTGTTTATTCCAGCTTTAACTGTAAACTTCCATTATTAAATTTGCATGAAGCTTCCGTTTTTGTCCTTAGGGTGATGCAAATACAGGTATTACCACAATCCCTGTGTTCATGCTCTTAAACACAGTATGACTTGTTAGCGTTGTAGTTTTTCTAAAATCTAGCAATTATTTTTAAATAGCTTTTAAATACACCATTTATAGGGCCTATACTATTATTACTTAATAATAAAAGGTTACCAGACCAAAAAATGCTTAACCTGCAAAAAACTTACTTAAGAATAAACATTCTAGTGTTTCTCGAGGATAAACCTGTTTGGTGAGAACAGGTATCAAGATTATAAATCAGTGACATAAACATGATGTAGCATTAACAAACAGAGATGACTCCTTAAACCAAGAAATGACTGACGGGATCATTTATAGAGAAGAGGCATTGAGACTAAGGTCAATGTTGTTTGTCAAATCATTCAGTAATCAGTGCCATCTCTGTTATTTCAGTTATTATTTGAATAGTCTTAATTGTTACACATAATTTGTTGAAACCCTTTCCATAAATATTTAATCTTTCTAGCTAAGAACCAGAAGTGTTAAGTTGTTGCCGTGTGTGCTCGTTCTTGCATATGCACTCTATTGTGACTGTATTTCTTTCCAATCCAAGACTTTTAACCCATGAAAGCCCTTTTTTAAAAAAAAAATGTTTTCAAATTAATTTACTGTGTGTGTGGTCCACAATTAATCATTTTTCACATTAGTGAATAGGGAAGATAGTTTAGATAAACCACTAGTGACTTTATGAATGAACTACTGTATGAAGCCGGTTTTCAGATAAGAGGCAGCTGACAGGTTGTTTCATTAGACAGAGACTTATTGTTTACGAGGTTTAACCTTCATCTCCTTGCTAGATTGCATCGCAGGAGCAGTCACCCGAAGCCGTCCACTGTCTAAACTCTAGCACGAGGCACAAGGTAACAGGCATTTTGTACACAGTTATTGTTTGTAGTCCTTGAGTGACCTGAAATTCTGGTTGCTGTCAGAATTCACGTCAGCCAAATTTGTTCTTCGTATTGTTTTCTGTGTATCATGTTGTTCAGCACTTTTTATTTTGCTGATAATGGTTAAATGAACCCATTTACTCTACAAAAAAGCGTTGTAATGGAGGAAAAAAATGAGTAATTGTTAAATTCTATATCCCGTTCTTTGGTCTGTAGCAAAATTTTGGTGGTCCAAATGTACTTATATTTCTTTTTTGCATTGAAGGCTTGCATGAAGAATATACCTTGTGCTGGTCGTGCACTGAGGAATGCATTTTTGTCTGATGGACAAGAAAACTGGAAAACCCATGTTAAACTAGCCAGAATAATCAAGTGAGTCAAAGAAATGTACAATTGATGTAATGAATGTAGAGTAGCCTGCCACACAGAAGCACTAGGTCATATTTTCTTTGCGATATAAAACACATACATGTGAACTGATGGTTTGACCTAAAATCAAAAGTTAAAATCAGCCGGTGGTACCTGTGCTTGTCACCCTGTCAGAAGGAGCTTTGTAGGGGTGGAGCTGGTGCAGTGGCTGATGGAGCGTTGTGCTATGATTGAGAGCAGAAATCAAGCTGCGAGAGTTTGGAACATTCTGCTGGAACTGGGTATCTTGTTCTCAGGTATGTGTTAAACTTTAGCAACTAGTTTCGTCATTTTAAAAGAACCAAAAAAAGTTTGGTAACAATTATTAATTAGATGAACATTTTTAACTGGAGATTATCTTGTCTGGATATTGGATTAGTAAGTTAGAATAGAATAGAATTCAACTTTACTGTCATTGCTCATTATAAACAACGAAATGCAGTTTGCATCCATACAGAAGTGCTTTAGCAGATATATAAATATATACATTACAAAGTGCTAATTTGCTGAGTACAATATACAAATATGAAAGTACAGATTATAAATATGAAATATACAGCTATGAGCATGTACAGACTTTGAGCAGATTTAGTCCTGTAAAGCTAATAAGAAATATTTATCAAAAGTTCAAAATCTAAGTAATACAGAATATTTATAAGAGCTTAAACATTCAGATGTATTTAAATATTGGATCCATGATTAGTCATTTACAGATTCTCACAAGAAAGACAACTTGGGTCTATATAAATTTTTTTTTAATGAGGTTATATTCAGACGAGTGAATTAAAATTTATACAATCTATATTATAGATAATAATATATAAAAGTACTATAAATATACAGTATATGAATATAAAATTGAAATTGTCTTGATCTTTATCCAAATATTAGTTTGTTTAAATAGTTCAGGCCTACTTAATGTTTTATAACAATTACCCAATGCTGTTAAAATACTGTCTGTTTTCTTAGTAACACTTAATATAAGCACATTGTATTTCTATAGTAACTTACTATAGTTCATGTTTTTTTAAATACTTTGTTAACTAATGATTAAGATTATTTTGTGGTTGGTAGCACTGCAGCTTGTGCACATGTGTGGGTATCACTTCTGTAAAGTTTGCTTTTTGACAAACATTGACTTTTTTTATTTTTTATTTTTTTTTTAAATATGTCAGTTCTGATCTAACAATATATGTTGCTCTGGTGTCATTAAACTTATTTATTTATTTACTTGTTAATAATCGTATTTATTGCAACAACTGTTCCTAGGTATTCTACATATAGTTAAATTATAGTTATATTTGAGTTTCACACCTGTATGGGGTTTATTTAAGAACTTTTATTTTCTGCAACAACAAAAAAATAAGTCTGGTGAATAGAAATTATTAAATTAAACATTAACCTGTGATGGACATGTGTTTCCTGCGCTCTGTGTCCTGTGATCGACTGGTAGTTTGTCCAGGGTTTTGCTGCATTTCAGGATATGTGGCTTACAGAATGACTGAATGAATAAATTAATTTGTTGTATGTCCTATAAGTGGTTGAGACTAAACCAACTGGTCTTTAAACATGCTCATCGCTTAACATTTTAGTCATATGCTATGTGATTACGTTTATCGACCTTTTATAACGCATTCTGTACATTTCAGTTGAAAGATGTGATGTGTTTGAGGATTCTGAAGGCCTTTACCAATTTACCTTCGATGAGTGTGAGGCTCAGAGCTGTGAATTTAGGAAATCAAGTTACTGGCAAAAAGCAGTAAGTCTTCTTCTACAAGAGGGAACTTGTTTGCAGCTATACATGGACACCAACAGTCTGTGAGTACCACTGCAAAAGTTTCTTGAGTTTGTGTTAATGAAGTGTGTTAGTGAAGATGATAGAATCTAGGAAGCCATGATTTTTACCTCATTTACCTTGATATCCAGCAAAACAAAAATTCCTAAACTAAATTGCATGACAAATGGACTAAGCAATGAAATGAAGCATTAATCTATATTCTTCCCAAGAAAAATGTGAAATGTGAAATGTTGCAATGATCAAAAGTAAAGGACAGCAGAAAGCATCATTATCTGAAACTAGCTTTATTTGCTGCAGTATTGGGCTATTACAAGTTATATAGTTCAAAAGAAGTGACTGACTACAATCTAGTCAGACTTTGGGTTACATGTAAAGTCTGAACAAGAAAAGGATGTCAACCATATGGTGGTTTTGTCTAGATAGTTTCCAAAAAGCAACAGGTAAAAATGCTAATTGCCTTCTACTGCAGACCTCAACTAGTTGTAGCTTTTAACATCTCATCTAATTTTCTTTTGATTAATCATATACTAGGGCCTCGGAGGGATTCCGCATCCAGGAGAGAACATTCCGGTTAGATACAGGACTGGGTGATTCATTTCTGGACTCACACAGACACACTGTCTAGGGGTAATTTAGATGGCGCAAGTTAGGGAAGCCAATTTATCCTGAATCCATGTATTTGAATTGTGGGAGGAAACCAGAAAACCCACATGGACTCGAGGAGAACTTCCAAACTACACCCAGATCGGGATTCGAACCTGGATCCCCAGTGCTGCAAAAGTGCTTAAAAAATAAGTAATTAAATAACATTTTTAATTAATTCATTTATTTATTTTATATTCTACTATACATACATAAATAAGGATCTTATTAGGAATATAAGGAAATATTGAAGTATATAGCATCCAATAGTCTTTGACAAATTAAGTATTTATAAACATAAAAAATAGACTGAGACCTATTACACACTGATTGTTTGTAGTTATCTTTACATTTCCATTCTTAGTCATCAAACGGTAATATCGGTCTAAAATCTTATCAGCTGAGTGTCTATGTCTAAATGTGATGAGATTTGTCTTTCTTCCTATTTCCTCATTTTTTCTCTTTCTTTTTCTCAGCTTATTAGATATAAGCTGTGTTGCTATATCAATAATTTTCATTAATAGAATGTACTTAGTAGGTTCCAGTTGATTCACATGACTTCAGAATATAATTGGTATTATTTGTTAATTAAAAAAAATAATAATACAATCTCACTTGAACACAATGAAACCTCTCTTTTAGAGTGTATCTGCTGATTATTATTATGTTGCTTTGCTCCCACTTATTGCTACTTGTTTATTACTTGCTGTAACATCTTTGTTCTACTGGTAAATAAACCATAGTGCAAATCTAAGTTGGGGGGGGGACTTAAGGGCAGATAAATACTCAACTAAGGATCATTTACTACATTCAGTTCACTTAGTTTATATGTCCTTCGACTGCATATACAAATCTCCTGAAGCACTCAAAATCAAAGTCTGCACAGAAAGTTTGCCTCTCAGCACTAGGGATTCCCGGTTCGAATCACAATCTGGGTGGAGTTTCCATGTTCTCCCCGTTCCCATGTGGGCTTCCTTTTTTGTTTTTATTATTATTATTATTATTATTATTAATTTTTTTTTGTGTGTCTGCAGATGTGAAAGACAGAAAAAAAAGTCTCACTCTTGTACTCCTACTGAAGTGGTTCAAATGAGGGCTCTGGAGCACCTTAATTCAGTGGTAAGAACCCTATTTGTTCACTTGTTGTAAATCAGTTTAACAAGTCTTCTAAATTAATTTCTTTTTAAAAATTTACAATAAAGTTTACCCGATTTGTCCAAATTTATCATATTGGTGACTGTGAGAGCCAGAAGTCTGTAGAAAACAATGTTGGGTGCAATTTACTGCAGATACATCAGTTAGAGATCCTGATATTCCATTTAGAACATACCAAGTTTGTGCTGGATGGTTACATTTTCATTTATAAAGCAGAATCTTGCACGAGCTGAAATGTTATAACATGTTTAAAACCACAAAATCACGAAACAAAAATAAAACACCTTAGGGTGGAGTACGCTTTGAATATTAGTTACTTGATTTTTTAAAATTGCTTCCTGCATGGATTTTATCAGGGTTTAGCTAATACTTTTAAAGATGAACTTTTCATTCAAGAGAAAACTCTTCATTTCTTTGTTTTATATATATTTTTGTCGTAAGTATGTTTTTTTTTTTTTTTTTTTTTTTTTTTTTTTTTTTTGCTGCGTTATGTTTAATAATGCAAAAATTAGGCATAATGCAAAAGAGAGGGTGTGGTAGCTCAGTGGTTAGGGTGTTGGGCTATCAATCAAAAGGTTGTGAGTTCAAATCCCAGGTCCACTAAAGTTACCAATGTGAGCCCTTGAGCAAGAACCTTAACCACCGTTGCTCAAGAGAGCACTATGGCCAACCCTGTGCTCTGACCCCAACCTCCAAGACGGGATACTTATTTATCGCTTTGGATAAAAGCGTCCATTACCAAATTTAATGTAATGAATGTAATATTTGGAATCCATTGCCTGTATGCCATGTATGTTGCTATTTTTTTCTTTTAATAGGTTCAAAATGAACTGGTGGCAACGCTTGCTCGCAAAGCACGGTGCAAATCAAGTAAGGATTCTTTCATACTATTCTTTGATGTGTTAACAAGTTACAGCCTTCTGTTTTAGATCAAAGATGTAAAACTTCTTAATCAACCATGAGAGCCACAAATAGATTTATAAATTTAAATGTTACACATTTAAACAAGGTTAAAGGTTGTGTTACACAGAACAAGGTTACACAAGAATGTCTCATAACAGCGGACCCGGCTTGATTATTGTAATGTGTTGCTTGCTGGTCTCCCAGCTTCCACAATCAGGCCTCTACAACAAATTCAGAACTCTGCAGCCCGACTTGTATTCAACCAGCCCGTTAACGATCAGTTAACGATCAGGTTTGATAATTCTACAGTGTAGCCCCTAAAGATGTGGTTGAAAACATTTGGTCTAAAATAACTTGACTTTTCTGCACAGAACAATGACCATGACCTATTAAACATATTTGGGATTAACTAGAATGAAAATTGTGTATCGTGTCCTCTTAGTAACTTCACAAATAACCGAGGGCGCGGTAGCTCATTGGTTAGGGCATTGGGCTATCAATCTGTAGGTTGGGGGTTCAAATCCCAGCTCCACTGAAGTTACCAGTGTGGGTCCTTGAGCAAGGCCCTTAACCCTCATTGCTCCAGGGATGTTTTGATTAACCCTGTGCTCACCTTGTTTGGATAAAAGCGTCTGCTAAATGACCAAATGTAATATAAATGTAACAAATGAATGAACGGAAAAAATGTCCCACAGACAGATTTGTAGAAAGACTTCCTATAATAGTTTATAACATTTTTATAGCTGTAAGGGCTGCAACTTGGCCAAAAAAATCTGCCATATGGAATACTAATAAGTCAAGAATAACAAGTAGTTCCTTACTTATGTAATTATATTTTTTGTATTACAGTGATTGAGGAAAACGCCTCCAATAGCTCCATCAACTTTCCAGTTTCAACATCTTTCAATGAAGAAAAGGTATTGTAAAATATATATGTACTTGTCTAATTTGTGCTGCAATTTTTCCCTGGGGATTAATGAAGTATTCTGATTCTGAAATGCAAGCCTAACTTGTGTGCATTCTTCACAGATTTTTTTGTTGTTACTAAGCCAAATGTCCAAAAAAACTGCTGTGTTTAGTAACCTTTATTTTTGCACCACTTGTCTCGTATATCTAAATACGTAGTAAGCATCAAGTAGTAAGTTTGAATTTCCTGATGACAATTGCAGTTTGCGATCACATTAAGTAAATAAAGCTGAATTATGTGATCAAACAGAGAAAAAGAGAATGTTGGAAAACAGGAATTCAACTGGTAAACACAAATATACTTGGGGGTGAATGAAAAAAAATGTGTGTAATATATATATATGGTCTGTATATATACTGTATATATACTGGTCCTTCTAAAAAAAAATTAGCATATTGCGATAAAGTTCATTCTTTTCGTAATGTAATGATAAAAATGTAACTTTCATATATTTTAGATTCATTGCGCACCAACTGAAATATTTAAAGTCTATTATTGTTTTAATACTGATGATTTTGGCATACAGCTCATGAAAACCCTCACAAAATCTCACAAAATTAGCATATTTCAGCCGACCAATAAAAGAAAAGTGTTTTTAATACAAAAAGGTCAACCTTCAAATTATTATGTTCAGTTATGCACTCAATACTTGGTTGGGAATCATTTTGCACAAATGACTGCTTCATTGTGGCGTGGCATGGAGGCAATCAGCCTGTGGCACTGCTGAGGTGTTATGGAGGCCCAGGATGCTTCGATAACAGCCTTAAGCTCATCCAGAGTGTTGGGTCTTGCATCTCTCAACTTTCTCTTCACAATATCCCACTGATTCTCTGTGGGGTTCAGGTCAGGAGAGTTGGCAGGCCAATTGAGAACAGTAATACTATGGTCAATAAACTATTTACCAGTGGTTTTGGCACTGTGAGCAGGTGCCAGGTTCAGGGAAAAATGAACTCTTCATTTCCATAAAGCTCTTCAGCAGATGGAAGCATGAAGTGCTCCAAAATCTCCTGACAGCTAGATGCATTGAGCCTGCCCTGCATAAAACACAGTGGACCAACACCAGCAGCTGACATGGCACCCCATATCATCACTGATTGTGGGTACTTGACACTGGACTTCAGACATTTTAGCATTTCCGAAAAAATACTTTAGACCACTGAGCAACAGTCCAGTGCTGCTTCTCTGTAGCCCAGGTCAGGCGTTTCTGCCGCTGTTTCTGGTTCAAAAGTGGCTTGACCAGGGGAATACGGCACCTGTAGCCCATTTCCTGCACACACCTGTGCATGGTGGCTCTGGATGTTTCTGGAATCTGCCCTTCTCCACAATTTTCCTCAGGGTCCGGTCACCTCTTCTCGTTGTGCAGCGTTTTCTGCCACACTTTTTCCTTCCCACAGACTTCCCACTGAGGTGCCTTGATGCAGCACTCTGGGAACAGCCTATTCATTCAGAAATTTCTTTCTGTGTCTTACCCTCTTGCTTGAGGGTGTCCATGATGGCCTTCTGGACAGCAGTCAGTTCGGCAGTCTTACCCATGATTGCGGTTTTGAGTAATGAACCAGGCTGGGAGTTTTCAAAAGCCTCAGGAATCTTTTACAGGTGTTTAGAGTTAATTTGTTGATACAGATGATTAGGTTAATAGCTCGTTTAGAGAACCTTTTCATGATATGCTGATATGTGTGTATATATATGTATGTATGTGTGTGTATGTATGTATGTGTGTATATGTATGTATGTGTATGTATGTATGTATGTGTGTGTGTGTGTGTGTATATATATATATATATATACAGTGGGTTGCAAAAGTATTCATACCCCTTGAACTTTTCCATATTTTGTCACATTACAACCACAAAAATAAATATATTTCACTGAAATTTAATGTGAAAGACCAACACAAAGTGGTATACAATTGTGAAGTGGAAGGAAAATTATACATGAATCAACATTTTTTTTACAAATAAAAAACTGAAAAGTGCGACGTGCAAAAGTATTCAGCCCCCTTTTCCCTGAGTGCAACCAATTGCATTCAGAAGTTGCCTGATGAGTGCTAATGACTCAAAAGGGTCCACCTGTGTGTAATCTAATCTCAGTACAAATACAGCTGCTCCGTGACGGCCTCAGATGTTGGTTAAGAGAATATTGGGGAGCAAACAGCACAAGTCCAAAGAACACACCAGACAGGTTAGGAATATGGTTTTGGAGAAGTTTAAAGCAGGCTTAGGTTATAAAAAGATTTCCAAAGCTTTGAACATCTCACGGAGCACTGTTCAATCCATCATCCGGAAATGGAAAGAGTATGGCACCACAGTAAACCTGCCAAGACAAGGCCGTCCACCTAAACTAACAGGCCGAACAAGGAGATCACTGATCAGAGAGGCAGCCAAGAGGCCCATGGTGACTCTGGATGAAATGCAGAGAGCCACAGCTCAGGTGGGGGAAACAATTAGTCGTGCACTACACAAATGTGGTCTTTATGGAAGAGTGGCAAGGAGAAAGCCATTGTTAAAAGAAAACCATAAGAAGTCCCGTTTGCAGTTTGCCAGAAGCCATGTTGAGGACACAGCAAACATGTGGAAGAAGGTGCTTTGGTCAGACGAGACCAAAATTGAACTTTTTGGCCACAATGCAAAACGCTATGTGTGGCGGAGAAATAACACTGCACATCACTCTGAAAACACCATCCCCACTGTCAAATATGGTGGTGGCAGCATCATGCTCTGGGGGTGCTTCTCTTCAGCAGGGACCGGGAAGTTGGTCAAAGTTGATGGGAAGATGGATGGAGCCAAATACAGGGCAATCTTGGAAGAAAACCTGTTGGAGTCAGCAAAAGATTTGAGACTGGGGCGGAGGTTTACCTTCCAGCAGCACAACGACCCTAAACATAAAGCCAGAGCTACAATGGAGTGGTTTAAAAAAAAGAATATTCATGTGTTAGAATGGCCCAGTCAAAGTCCAGACCTAAACCCAATTGAGAATTTGTGGCAAGATCTCAAAACTGCTGTTCACAAACGCTCTCCATCCAATCTGATTGAGCTTGAGCTGTTTTGCAAGGAGGAATGGGCAAGAATTTCAGTCACTAGATGTGCAAAGCTGGTGGAGACATACCCTAAAAGACTTGCAGCTGTAATTGCAGCAAAAGGTGGCTCCACAAAGTATTGACTCAGGGGGGCTGAATAATTTTGCACGTCGCACTTTTCAGTTTTTTATTTGTAAAAAAAATGTTGATTCATGTATAATTTTCCTTCCACTTCACAATTGTATACCACTTTGTGTTGGTCTTTCACATTAAATTCCAGTGAAATATATTTATGTTTGTGGTTGTAATGTGACAAAATATGGAAAAGTTCAAGGGGTATGCAACCCACTGTATGTATATATATATATATATATATATATATATATATATATATATATATATATATATATATATATATATATATATATATATATATATATATATATTGTGTATGCATGTGTATATATATATATATATATATATATATATATATATATATATATATATATATATATATATATATATATATATATATATATGTGGTGGGTTACTGTGTTACTGAAGATTGAAGGTTAACAGCTTATTTAAATGAATCTATTCTTACTTATTAAATTTTGTGAATTTTTATCTTCTGCCACTGCGCAACATACTCTGACTTCATTTTTTTTTTTTATTATTGACAATACTAACCCAATTTAGAGTGTTTAGTTGAAATACTCTTTCTGCCAAAGGATAACTTGTAAGATCAGACATCATTGGACTAGAAGACCTGGTTTATGCTGACTTTCCCATTCATTCCAGTCATTATTTCTGGGCTGAGGTCAGAGCTCTGTGCAAACAACTGTCCAAACTAAACTCATCAAACCATGCATTTATAAACCTTGTAGTGTGCAGAGTTTGCAGAGACACACGGTCCTGCTTGAAAAGGAATTAAATCTTTGGTAATTTTTGGCAAACCTTAGTGTTTAAAATGCATTGTTTGTGGTAGCTTGGATGTTACTCTTTATTAGAACAAGCAAGCCTAAATAAAATAAAAAATCACCCCTTTAGCCAGAGGGTAAAGGGAAAATTACAAACCCTCTCACTTTAAGTTAAAATAATCATGTTTAAAAAAAACTGGCATCATATGGAGAGCTCAATGTACTCTAATCAAACAAATTCTAATATAAAACTATTTGTGTTTATATTAAGTTTTACTGTAGTCGTTACAAAATGCACAAAACAGTTATGTAAGGCTAATCAGATAATCCAATAATAGGTTTAGTAAATGTTGGGAAATGCTTTGCCATATATTTAATGCTTTCCAGATTATTTGCATACAAACACAAGGCTGGCTGTGTTTTATTCCACTTTTAAGATAATTCCTTTTCAGTATTTTAACTATTGGCAAGTGTTTCTTGGCCATGCCCACCATTTACATTTGTGACTTGAAGAGAGCAAAGACAGGAAAAAAAATGTCTTCTGTCTTTACCTTGTAATGCAACTTTTGTAAGTCATGAGATCTACCGCACTGGTTTATAGCAGCAATGTTTTTAAGAAAGCAGTTGTGCTTTCTTGTGCTAATCTTGTGCACAGGTCCATACTCTGCTAAACCCCATGACAAGGGATTGTGGTCTAAAATATGTGTTCTTTGTGTCTTTTGCACTGCAGCTGAGCCCTGACTCGGGATTACGCAATGGTAAAATCAACCACACTGATATGGTACAGAGACAGGCTAAGGACAGCCTCCTCCAGAGCCCACTAAAACCCAGCAATAATTCACCAGAGGTAAGACCAATATTTCTTTCTACAGTTGACTTAAAATTGTTATAACGTTTAGTAATAAATATAATATACCTTTTTATAATGCATAGAAATTTCTTAAAAGGTTGTAAAGAATTTAGACACTTGTATAAAATCAATATAAGTATACAGATATTCGATCTGTATCAAAGTATTAAAATGAAGTGTGTGTGTGTGTGTGTGTGTGTGTGTGTGTGTGTGCATATGACTTCATATGTATATGAAGACATGTTACCAAACATTTTATTATTTGAGACCTAATAAGATTGTTGAGTGAAAAAAGGTACTGACATCCGACAGATTCAGAACGTATGTTCTATTAATTAAAGGCGGAAGGTCTAATTAAACACAGAAAACACATGCACCACATTCCATATATCAACATGCACGACCTTATTCATTAAAAGTCACTGCAGAAATATATTTATTACCAAGTGTATACAATGTGGTCATGCAGAACAAATTATAAAGAATATAGTTTGAAACACAATCAGGATGCAAATTTCTTGTCATCTCTTCTTCTGATTTGTTGAACAAGGTCGCTGCTTCATTCCAGTTTACCTTTATGAGCAAAGGAAATTCTGACGTTACTGCCGCCAAGACCATAGTTACTCATGCTTTTGTTAGCAAATGCATTTGAAATGTTGACCAGAAATGTTCATTCTGGCTAGTTGACCTTAAAAACATTGTAAAATACCCTTTTTCAAAGTTACTTGGCATTTTGTTAACATTTTAGAAATGGTGATAAAAGTAATTGCTCCAAAATGGTAACTATGGGCAAATCGGTGCATTGAATTAAAAAAGTCCTGTATTCCATTGAAGTATTTTATATTTTTCTTTATCTTTTTAAGCTTGTAGCCTGGTATTATAAAATCTGTATATAAATATATAGTATATATATATAATATGTATATAATATATATATATATATATATATATATATATATATATATATATATATATATATATATATATATATTGTATATATAATATGTATTATATATATGTATATATAATATGTATTATAAATATATAATTTAGGCATACATTAAAATAATGGATACAGAAGAATTGAATTGAATTAGTGTAAATTTATCTGAGCTACAGTTAGTTTATCATTGATCCTAATTCAGACTGGCATAGTGCCAGTGTTTGGCCCTTGAGCCAAACCCTTAACCTTTAATGTTCCAGTCACTATATCTTAGTTGACACTGCATTTCAGCTTTATGTGTGAAGTAATGTCAGTATATCACAATTTGGTACATATGAAAAATTTACTATAGATCTATATACAATAAAATTACTATATTTTGGCTTTATAAAGAAAATGAGTGCAACAAATTTTTTGGTTACATGTTTTATTTTTTTGTCTTTATGCCATGATTTATCGTGATTTTAAATGTATGCAAAAAAAGAAAAAAACTTCTATTTAATAAGAATTAATCTTAAAGTCCAAGCAAGAAATTATTAGAATATTAGCAAAAATTAATAAACAAATGAAAATGTACTCCTGAGACATGTATTAGTACTTATAATTGTTGTTAACTGGAAACTGAAACGTTCAATTACATTGTCTTCTTTTACTTAGTTAACCTTATGAGTTAAATGGTTACTTGCAAATATTGCAAAAAACTAACTTTTTTAAAAGCAAAAGTCAAGCGTCAACAAAGTACTGAATCTGTAACAAAATAAATCAAACATTTTTTTGTTTTTTTCCATTTCATGTTTTGAGATGTAAAAATGACATTTTCTTTATCACTGTAGTCCTTTACAATGTTTTGTAAAACCCATGTAAAAACACATTTCCTTCTTTGCGTTTTATTGAAAAAGGATCAGGCCCTGCAAACCCTTATTTACTTTTTTCACACATTTAAAAAATAAAACATACTATAAGATATTTAATTGTTTTAAACATTATTGATAATTGTACAGTATTAATATAAAAAAAATAATGGTAATGTGCCATTGAGGTACAATCATTTAAAGTGTTTAGATGTTTGGAAGCAGAAGGCAGTGTGATCTAGATCCCTCTATAAAGTAAACATCTGTCATTCTGGATAGTGTAAACAGGTATATCTGCTTTTACTCTAAACCTCTACAGCAGTTGTAATCCTTGGAATAAAACTTAAGACTACGTTACTTGGGCCAAGTATTACAAGGGCTGACCAGAACAATGTGGACACTTTTTTTGATTAGCAAGTTTTAATGCTAACAATGAATTAACATTTTTATGTATCTACAGCCACAGTGTTATAAAATGTGTCTTGTACAGGTATAGATTTAAGCATTACCATTGGTTTGTGATCGTTTTAATGGAGTGTTGACTGGTGGAAGCTGATTGCTCCACTGACAGTCTCATTAGTAATGTGGGTGGGGGATGCCTGATTAGTGGTTTCACAGTTGAGTGACTGCATGCAATTGCACCTCATCAATATGTCAGCATGTGTTGGCAGTGGAATGATCACCAAAGGTTTCCCAGTGGTTCATTGCAATACACCATTGGGTAAAAAAAGTGCTGCCACTTTCAGCCTGTCTGTCTGCTTAATTACTGGAGCTCAACCCAAATAAACACATTTGTATGAAATTGCTTAGCAAAAACTTATTGTGGCTTAAAATACCTTAACCTTAATTGTTTTAGGGCTGATGTGTATTATATTTTAATTTATGTATTTACTTTTCTTTTAACCACTACAAGTAAATCAAGCAACATTTTACAATTCCAAGTTTAGCTATTAAAACTACAAGTATGGTAAAACATCAGTATAAAAAGCCAAAAGCAGTACTGTTTTTTTTTCTCATAGCTATGAGACACAGTGTTGTTTAATATCACCACCTGTATTCCATTTTTTTCTGATAATATTAATATTTTTGTTGTAGTAAATGTATTCCTTTATGAACATTCTCCATAATTTTAACAAAATAAAACCTAATAGGAAGAATAGTAGTCTGATTATTTTCTTATTAACTATTAACAGTAATTTTATATTTAATATTAATTTAAATGCTGTTCATATGCATAGCATATTGCATAATGCATATTGTCATAGAGCCAGTAATATGATCTGTATTTATTGATTTTTCTGAATAAAAAATATATAAGCATCATTCTAATGAACATTGTAATAGTTTCTCTCAAACATTGCAATCAGTGCTATAATTTGGCATTATTTAATTTTTTATTTTTTTTTAAATATTTGATATTTTGATATAAAAATATTTGAACTATTAATGTGGCTGGCCAACAAGAGATTGATATGAGACAATTGGCATATTTAAGAAATAACTTAAAACACATTTCTTCCTTAAGCACTTGCTATAAATGATAGAGAAAATGTAGGCATTGAAACTAGGCTAATGATCAGGCTTGATGACACTGGGTCCTACTACTGACTTGTGTTGTTCTTTCTTGTAAGTTGCTTTGGATAAAATCATCTGCTGAATAAATGTAAATCAATGTGCTATATCTGCTCTGAAATCTTTAAAATACACTTGTAAAATGATTCTGCCAGTCTATAAAAAAGGATTTGTGAAATAAACATATGAAAATATACAGAATTATATTAAAAAAAATTGTAATGTAGTTTGGACACCTTGACACTGTAATGTGTTCTTGCAATATTTTTCATATCAATACATAAGGGCTGTTCATATGACATTGTTTTGCAGTCAAATGCTTAAGGATACTTACTAAGGTGTGATTTGTAATTAACAATACATAGAAGCAGTGGTCTTTGTGGGGGTGAGGAAATGCATGCCTGCATGTGACAGATCTGACGAGTGTGCAAGATTGATCTTACCCAAGAGTGGAGGTGGCAGACTAGCTTTATGACCAGTACACCTCCCTATTTCTTTGTTCAGCAGGCGCTGTCTGGTTTAGACACACATTCACACCCAGAACAAAATAAAACAATACATAAGACTATTTGTAACTGAAACACAACAGCTGAAATTTAGCATGAGTGCAATTAAGCAGCCTTAACTAATGAATAAATGATGAACTAAGTATAATGCCTTTCATGCTTATGAATATAGAGGAGCGCATTGTGTATCCAGATGATAAAATGAATCCCACTGAGAAAAGCCATTTGATGTGGGCTGCTGTAATTGAGGGGAGGGGGATTGATGGAAATCCAAAAAAAGGGAATCTCTATGGTGATGCACTCCTCCTCCTTCTATTTCCCTCCAGCTCCTCAGTGACACAGCAGTTAGGGTGTGTGAGAGAGAAAGCAAACGAAATACGCTGCGCTCTCAGAGAACCACGTCAGAGTGTTCACCCTCCTCCTCCTCCTCCTCTTCCCTTGCCAGGAGGTAAGCTGCACAAATGCGCTCATACACATAGTCGTGCAGGCTTGGGAGCACACACCCTTTCTTTTTCTCTTTTTATCTTTTACACACTTGCTCTTCTGTAGTCGTTTTCTTTTTCAAATTTTCAGTCATACTCTTTTTCTCGCTCTTTCCCCCACTCCTGTCACTCTCTTATTCTCTTTCCTGAAGTCATTTTCACTCATTCTCATACCTTCACCAAGTATGTACTGCGTTGCCACATACACACTCATGTGGAAGCCTCTGAGGTGCCTTACGACCTAAGAAACCTAGGCGTGGTAGGACTTGCAGAAGACTTGCAGAAGAGAGCCCTCTGGGTCAGTTTTGTAGGTGGATGCTGGTGTAAACATGGGCAGCAAGTGTCTGCCAGAAGGCAGAATGATGCTGGTAGCCCTTGTGGAACAGGAGGAGGATGAGGATGAAGACGGTGGCTCGGGCAGCAGTGGTGGCAACAGGGTGAATTTACCCACCTTTGACGTGCCCTACTTCCGCTACATCGACGACGAGGGCACAGAGGAAGAGGAGTGGCGGAGTAGCAGCAGCCGCTCACTTTCTTCTATTGATGAGGAAGAAACAAGTGATTCATCTTTCTCCCTCAGGTATGCCAGTGTGCCCGCCAGTCCTGAGAAGGTCCTTGAACACGTGTTAAGCCACCTGCACTTAAATGAGGAGCATGGCTGCACTCTGTCTAAAGAGACAGGTAAGCTTTCACATATTTAATATCATACTCAGTCAACATTTCACTCTGTTTACTTTAGCTTAGTTTGCAAATGAGCAGCAACCCTTTAATGTCAATATAATAATTTTGTAATTTTGATCTCTTTTTATTAACTATATAATGGAAACCATCTGGTTTCAACAGATTTTTTTTTTAAGAGTGAGTGTTCACACTCTGAGCATCTCTTTTAGCAACACATTATTGTTTCCACACTCTTTGTTTTAGCAGTTCCACAAACCATATAGATGCTCTCTGTATGTTACTTTACATGACTTTACTCTGTTCTCTGATATTCAGAATCACCACAGAAATGGTATTATTTGAGTGGTTGATGACCCACAGCAATGATATGGAAGTCGTTTGTTAGTGTGTGGTGTTGCACTGGTACAAGTGGTTCCAATGCAGCAGTGCTGCTAGTGTATTTAAATACTTCACTGACACTGCTTGACTACGACTAATCTACTGACCAAAAATGTCCAGACACCATCATCTTGTAGACAGCATTCTGGAAGCAGCAATGCATTATTAAACGATGAATGATAGTCAATGCAGCAACACATTAACTATTTTTTGATTATATATCTACAAGGAGGACCAATTAGGTAGTTGTCTCTAATTGAGTGCTACGTGAGAACACTGCATCTGTTGTGTCTGATCACTATAAAGTGCAACACACTGGTTCTATTTCCATGGCTGGGGCTGTAAAAGATCCCTTATATTAGTGCATGCATGGCCTTTTTTGTGTGTGGATTTCCTCTAAGAACAATCTAATTCTAAATTGTCTGTCTGTACCTTAACCCACGTTACTGTATTTTTTAAGTCAATACTCATTAAACTCTCCAACAATTAAACACCCACCACCCAATAATATCTGCTCTAAAGTGTTTGTGGGTGTCTTAATATAATATATTTTAATTTCTATATTTTACATAGGCTAAGTTCCAAACAAGTCTCATACTTTTATTTATACTATATAAGATACTATAGAAAACAATGTGATCTTATGAATGTTTAATGGCAGGAATTGACAAACATTTAATTTTTTTAATGTTAAATAAAAATGTTAAACCTGTGGATATTTTCTAAAAATTAAGATTTTGTTTTATAAAAGAAGTAAATGAAAATTTCACTTAATGACTTCTCTGTCAAGCAACTAAACTAACTCTAACTAATTATCATAAAACATTCCAAATTCCAATTTTCAAGATGTTTATAACCCACCATGTTGTTCAGGGTTTATGCTGTGCTCTTTAATTCTAGTAAATTATATGTTAATGCTACAGTATTCAAAGATGTCACTAGCATGCTAGTTACTTTATAAACATTAGCATGGTTGAGGATTCGCTTCATGTTCAAAGTTGTGTTAATCAAACAAACACATTTAACATCATATGTGCTTAACTTGAGGATAACAGTGTGATGTCGACTTTCTTTCTTTGTGCCGTCATCTTGCTCTCATTTCTAGAATTCCTCACACCAAATTCAACCAAACTTTTATTTTTTTCTAGTAACACTTTTTGCACACTTCAACAAAACTAGCCATGTTTAATTTGAATTAGCTTTTGTATTTTGGACTTTAGTATCTAAGAAACTCATTGCTGTGGCTGACCCATTTTCAGATTTGTTTGGTTATGCAATGTGTTTAGTTTAATATGTAAATAAACCCATAATTAAAACGTCTAAAGCAAACAATTATGACACACTGGGTCACATATGCATATACTGTTTTTTTAAGATTCTTCAGTAATAGGGTTTCATGTAGCGTAACGTTTTTATGTAGGCATGAGAGTGTGGGTCTTTGTGTGCATGTACGTGTGTGTTCATGTGCATGCCTTTGTACGTGCATTTGTATATGTAGTCAGGGTGCTTGGGGGTGGTGGAGGACCTCTAAATCCTCTTTGCTGACTTGTGAAAATTATCTTTGCTGGTACATCAGTTTAGTCAGCATTGTGACAGAGGTGAACTACTGGTGAGCTGTTTATAATTACTGTGCTGAATTCAGGCTTGTTTAATGTATATTGTTGATGTCTAGTCCATAATCAATGACTGTATTAATTGTGACACCGTATTGACAGTTTAATTATTAATCCTAGAAGTCTGTGATAATAAGGCAACTTGGTGAAGATTTTTATTAAAAAGTAAATAACACTACTTACACATTTAGCATACTATGTACCTACCTTGTAAGTAGAATGGACCTCCACTACTTAAAAAATGTACATTATTCTGATAATTAATTGTACACGAATTGTTGGTGACAAAATACAATAGCCATGTATATGTTCTAATCATCTTTATTAAAAACATATTAAAATAGTTATAATATGCTTTATTAAAACAATAGATGTGTGGCTATTGTTAATCAATGGCAGCATATTAAAATGCTGTTATTATAGATAGTGAGATTCTGTAGTTAGTGGTTGTAAGGGCAACCACAAATGTCTTTTGTTCACCTGCTGTCAACTGTAACTTTAATGTAAATTATATTGATCCAGATTCTCTCTTGAGGACTGCTGTTATCTAATCTAATCCCCACAGACATATTTAAAGATTGGACATAAATCTTGTATGCTTGGAATATTAGAAGAGTAAAATATCCAAACCATGTTTTTTATGTGCTTTGAATAAAGTTCTGACATTGACACATGCATTAAATTTACCATGACACTTAAATGATTTATGATGAAATGTGTGGTCAACACACAGTAATTGGTGGTTAATTAACATTTTGGGAATGCTGTATGCAACTTACACAGGACTGCATACATTTACATTTTTAGATATGCTTGGTTAAGCTCACATGGTTGTAGTTGTCTGAGCAGGACTTCAGCTGAGTGAGTGCTAACCTCATTAAAGCTATTGATGGAAAGAGGGAGAGCTGCATCGAACAATAGCTCTTTTTCAATCTCTGGCTTCTGCTGTGTCTGGTTAAATACTGCAGAGCTGAAAATGCTGTCACTGCTCATCAAGGAACAACACTAAATTCTTCCAATTTTTTTTCAAGTGTGTTATTGAAATCCTCCAGTTTTGTAAATGGTAGCTGTAAAAGGATGCAAGAGAATTCTGATTATTGATTCATAACAATACTATGATTCAGAGCTGCAATTATTATTTTTCACTCATTAATTACTCTCATTTACATTTTCATTTTCTAGACACTTATTACCACATATGATAAGCAACAGTTAAGTGCTTTTTTGAAGAAAAAAAAAATCACATTTTAATTTTCCATCAGTGGGGGGTGATGGGTTCTGAAACATGAAATCTGTCTGTTTATATTAGTTATGGCAGGCTCTTAAAATACTAACAATATATGCATAGAAACTAAAAATTTATGTTTAATATGGACTTCTGTATAATTATGACAAATGCAAGCTAGTTTGTTATAATTGTTTAAAGTTAGTATTAAAATTGATCATGTTATCCTGCCGGTTTTGCAAAGTAACAGCTGTGGAAGCTGTAGAAGTGGGTTTATTCTATTTTAGTGTCATTTTGTTTGTTTATACTATTTTAATGTAGTTTGATATATTAATTATCTTGTCATTGCATATATATATATATATATATATATATATATATATATATATATATATATATATATATATATATATATATATATATATATATATATATACCCACACACACACACACACACACACACAGTTGTGTTTAAAATTATTCAACCCCCACTACGGAAAAGTGTTTCAGATCTTCAACTGTTTGTAGTCAGGATTATGGCTTGTTTGTTTTGTCTACACTGAGTAATTTCATGTGAGCTTTTGTCAGTATATTATCTTCTGTTTATTATAGCTGCTGGAGTTACAGCTTCTTTGTATGCTTTAGTTTCTGTGTGTAGGAGAAACACTGAGGTGATTTATGAACAGTCAAAAGAACAATTACCCTTCTTCCAAGTGCCTAATGAGCTATGTTCTGCTTTGAAATGGTTATGTTCACACATCATAGCTCTAATGATGTGGCAGAAAACAATTTTACTAATGCTTGTATTTAATTTTAGGCATTTGTTAGATTTTTTTTTTTAAATTAACATGACTGTAGTACTTTGAGATTTCTGAAGGTAGGTGTATAATCTTTTTGGACAGTTGTCAGTGGAGTAAGGGTTTGCCATTATGTTGCGCTTGGCACACTTGCTGAGTGAGTGAAAGCTGGAGTATTGATTTCACGCAGACAATGGTATCATGTACTATAGCTAATGACATTTTTCACAGACTTGACTAGTGAATTAAAGAAAATGTTAAGTAAAGGAATAAAAATGGGCCAAAATGGGGGGAGATGCCCTAGGCAGGATGACAGCCTGTCAGGGCTGACACCCCCTCATATATTCACATCAAGGTTCAATTTAATTTCACTAATGCATTTCTATTAAGGTTTTGAACTGTGGTAGAGAACCACATCTCTTGAAGGCCACCCACACAGAAACAGGGAAAAGATGCACACAGAAACCCAAGACCTCCTTGTTAAAAAGCCAAAGCACTAACCATTGTGCAATGAACCTTGCTACTCTAACATTAAACACTTTATAGTTTGGCATTTTCTAAATCTCAGCAATGGGCATAAGATCATGTCACCAGTTAAAATGTGGAACTGTCAATTAAATGCAGTTTCTATGTGTAGCAATTTCCTTATTGTTTTTAAAAGGTGCACACCCTCGTTTGTTCATAGAAATGTGTGGTAATACTCACACACACATTAAACAAATAAACTAAAAACAATATGATTTATGGGTACTGTCTTGAATAGGCACAATTTGGTGGTTTATGTCTGGATGTCTGTGCCTTCAAACAATAAACTATAGACCCATACAAATAACTACACACACAGACAAAAATTGTTGGTCTTGATTAATAAAAGAAAATACCACAATGGTCACAGAAATAACCTGAATCTGACAAAAGTATTTATAAATAAAAAATACTATGAAAATTAACCAATGGAAGTCAGACATTGCTTTTCAACCATGCTTCAACAATTATTTTCAAAAAAATAAACTCATGAAACGGGTCTGGACAGAAATTATGGTACCCTTAAATTAATATATTGTTGCACAAACTTTTAAAGGCAATCACTGCAATCAAACTATTCCTGTAACTGTCAATGAGACATCTGCACCTCTTAGTAGGTATTTTGGTCCACTCCTCTTCAGCAAACTGCTCCAGTTGTCTCAGTCATATTTGCATCAAAAATATTTTATATTGTCAAAATTTTATATTTTATATTGTCAAGAAAAAAAAAATTAAAATTAAATCAAATTAAAATACAAAATACAAAATAATTGTCTAGTAAATTTAGTTTTTATATTAAAGGATTACGATCCAAGATAAACAGTAGCATTCTGTTAGCAGGAACATGCATATTGATTCTGACGGTCTAATGTGCTATCAATACCTTAATAAGTATTGACAAACTGGAGAATGTTACATATTTTGTTGCACTGCAGGACACAAAATATAATTTCACAATAAGGTAAAAAATTTGAATAAAAACTGAATGCAATGATGTGGAGATGGCAAATGTCAATATTTTATTCGTAATAGAACATAGATGACAGATTAAAAGTTTAATCTGAGTAAATGTAACAAATCCCAAAAAAGTTGGGACAACTAGCAATAACTGGCTGGAAAAAGGAAATTGAGAATATAACGAACAGCTAAAAGACATTTGACTTCATGATTGGGTATAAAAAGAGCTTCTAAGAGAGACAGTGTCTCTCAGAAGCCAAGATGGTAAGAGGATCACCAATTCCACCATTGTTGCACAGAAAGATAGTGGTGTTACCAGTGTAAAATAGCAAAGACTTTTAAGTTATCATCATGAACCGTGCATAACATCAAAAGATTCAGAGAATCTGGAATCTGCATAAGGGTCAAGGCTGTAAAACTCTACTGGATGCTCATGATCTCCGGGCCCTTAAACGTCACTGCACCTCAAACAGGAATGCCACTGTCAAGGAAATAACAGAATGGGCTCAGGTATACTTCCAGAAAGCTTTGTCAGTGAACACAATCCGCCGTTGCTAGCTGAAACTCTACAGTGCAAAGAGGAAGCCATTTCTAAGCAAGCTCCACAAGCTCAGAGGTTTGCACTGGACCAGGGGTCATTTAAAATGGAGTGTGGCAAAATGGAAGACTGTTCTGTGGTCAGATGAGTCACGATTTGAAGATCTTTATGGAACACTGGGACACCATGTCATCCGGACCAGAGAGGACAAGGATAATCCAAGTTGTTATCAACGCTCCGTTCAGAAGCCTGCATCACTGATGGTATGGGGTTGCATGAGTGCTTGTGGCATGGACAGCTTGCATGTCTGGAAAGGCACCATTAATGCAGAGAACTATGTTCAGGTTCTAGAACAACATACGCTCCCATCTACACGTACTCTCTTTCAGGGAAGACCCTGCATTTTTCAACAAGATAATGCCTGACCATATTCTGCAGCAATCACAACACCATGGCTATGTAGGAGAAGGATCAGGGTGCTTAAATGGCCAGCCTGCAGTCCAGATCTTTCACCTATAGAGAACATTTGGTGCATCATAAAGAGGAAGGTGCGACAAAGAAGGCCCAAGATGATTGAACAGTTAGAGGCCTTTATTAGACATGAATGGGAGAGCGTTCCTATTTCTAAACTGGAGAAACTGGTCTCCTCTGTCTCCAATCCATCGCTGGGCACACACTCACTTACACAGACACACTCTATATGGGGCAATTTTGAGAATTCAATTGACTTGATCCATGTTTTTGGACTGTGGGAGGAAACCGGAGAACCCGGAGGAAACCCACGCAGACACGGGGAGAACATGGAAACTCCACCCAGATGGGGATTTGAACCGGGAATCCCTGGCCCTGAGAGGCGAACGTGCTAACCACTAAGCCACTGTGCCGCTATATATATATATATATATATATATATATATATATATATATATATATATATATATATATATATATATATATATATATATATATATATATATATATAAATACTGGCAAATCATAGCAACTGCTAAGCTGTCCAAGCTCTGCCAAGGATAATTAGTAAGCAGTAGTCAATAATCAGCACCCAAAGCAGGTTCATATTGTTAGCAGACTGGTGTAATGGAACATATTTTTCTCAAGACATGCTAAGGAATCTGAAATTATGTCGGGCAGTGCATCTGTTCTTTTTATTTTTTTTATTAAATCTTAAATAGCACATAACTGATGTTTAACATAATCTTTCTTTTGGAATTCATTCATTCATTCATTCATTATCTCCCGCTTTATCCTCTAGTAGGGTCGTGGTGGGGTTCCCCATGCCCATCCAGGGGAGAACGTCTCGGGCGCTGGGCAGATAGACCCAGGACAGGGTGCCAATCCATCGCTGGGCACACACTCACACAAACACACTCTATATGGGGCAATTTTGAGAATTCAATTGACTTGATCCATGTTTTTGGACTGTGGGAGGAAACCGGAGAACCCGGAGGAAACCCACGCAGACACAGGGAGAACATGGAAACTCCACCCAGATGGGGATTCGAACCGGGAATCCCTAGCACTGAGAGGCGAACGTGCTAACCACTAAGCCACCGTGCCGCCTTCATTTGAAATGTTTTTAAGAAAAGTTGACAAAATATATTAAAACTAAAATTCTCTGTCCTCTAATCCTTCTGTGGATTCATCACTCTCTTTACTTAGGATACACCTAAAAGATTTCCAAACTTACTTTTAGTATTTATAACAGTAAATGGGATGGGATTGTGTAATGAAGTGTAATTTTTTCTTTTTGATTTATGTGTTATATATTAATATTATATATTGATTTGTATTCGTTTTGTATAACTGATCAGTTCATAGAACTTCTCGTTAATGCAGCGGTCTTTTAACACATTCAATACAATTTACTTTTGCTATTACTTGTTGGTGTCATAAGCAATGCCACTAACATAGCTGGCTGTAGACATAATTAACCATCTTTGATAGTCATGAGACTGGGATTTTATGATAATTGCTACAAAGTCATTCATTCATTATCTCCCGCTTTATCCTCTATTAGGGTTGCGGTGGGATTCCCCATGCCCATCCAGGGGAGAACATCTCGGGCGCTGGGCAGATAGACCCAGGACTGGGCGCCAATCCATCACTGGGCACACACTCACTCACACAAACACACTCTATATGGGGCAATTTTGAGAATTCAATTGACTTGATCCATGTTTTTGGACTGTGGGAGGAAACCGGAGAACCCGGAGAAAACCCACGCAGAAACGGGGAGAACATGGAAACTCCACCCAGATGGGGATTCGAACTGGGAATCCCTAGCGCTGAGAGGCGAACGTGCTAACCACTAAGCCACCGTGCCGCCAATTGCTACAAAGTATTTTTTTTTTTTTAAATAAGATCTGTGATTCTATCTACTCCTACCATCAGTTAGCAACTGGTGGCACAGGCCTCAGGATACATGTTAAATAATAATTATTTGATCTTTTTGTGAGAGAGAGAAAAAATTGTATGATCTCTCTAAGGCCACACAAAGCAGCTTTTACAGCTGTTCTATGCTGATTACCATAATATTGTGAAAGCTTTGCTGGCACTGAATGAGCACAAAGATTGGGAAGTGAGTGTGAAATTAAAGCGGAATTTACAAGCCAGCCAACACACCACAGCAACGAAGGAAGTGTGTCTAATAGGATTTCCAGGTTAACTGGGATTGCTCTCTGGCTTGCCTTTGCCTCAGAAGCTCCTGTCTGATCCTTAATTCTGTCTCGTCTTTCTTTCTTTCTGGCTCTCCTTCTCTTCCTCACACACGCTTCCAGTGTTATAATTACCTGCACAATCAGCCTGATTTAATTGAAGACTCTTATAATAGGCTATATAATCAGCCAAATTATAACTAAATAAGGCAGAAAATGTCAGTCATTCTAGCCTTGTTTCTGAATTGATTCATTTCATTTGTAAAAAGATTCTCTATTTTTGGGTTTATATTTCAAAGAACTAAACTAAGCAATAGTAATTAATTGATTGCAGTATTTTTTACTTTAAATAAAAAGAATACTGTTTTATTCATATTGGTGCATCATGGTGTCTCAATGGAATGTCTAAATACAAAAAGGCTCTTTATTGATACCTTGATAGACCGATGGATGGATAGGCTGGGAGGTGACATTAGAAATCCAGAAGTGTGAATTAAAGCTTGGTAATTGTTGTGAAATGTGCTGAATCATTGCTCTTGGGAGGCAGATAAATAATTAAACTCTCTGGGAGAGATCAATTAAGTCTGACATGAGGGTCTGGTTTTAAAATTAGATGCTAAAGGTGCAATCCAATCACCATGGCAAAGAGGACTACATTTATGAATTCACACAGTTTAAGGAAGTTTTCAAATCAAAGAAAGTAAATGAGCATAACTTGCTTTATAAGAAAGTTGAAGCATTATTTATTTCCAATAAATACAGTAAATATTAATTTACAAGCAAAAGCCATGCTAATTTTATTAACTATAATAGATGCACTACATTTAGTACTGTCGTCTGTCTGTGATCAGTTTTTTTTTATTTTTTTTTTACAATGCCTTTTTGTTTTGCATAAATATTGGTTAAAGATGTGTGCACATTTGTGTTCTTTACACAACAGTAAACTGGTTTATCCAAACTAATCCTGTAACAATAACTTGGGCTGCTCTATTTTTGTTAAGCCATGCAACAGTAAATGAGGACAATTTTATACCCGTTAAAGCCCAAAGAATACCTCTGCCATATTGTAAACCATTCATAGTGTGTAATGCCTAATATTCCAACTTTGGTTACTGACCTGTTTTTATCCTGTATATTTCATTCTAATAAAAAGTGCTCTACTTCATGGAACTTTTAATTTACAGATAATTGTTTGTCTCAGAATACTAATGACCTTCAATGAAATGCCTATAGATAATTAAATCTGTGCAAACTGTGTTTGTTAAACTGATAACAATTTTCTTTTTTATTTTCAGAGATTCTCCTTAATGATTTTCTACTGACCTATCCTGTATTTATGTCAATTAGTGAACTCTGCCAAGCACTAATTCAGCAATATCCTTTTTACTATTCGATTAAAAATCACAGGCAGTTACAAAATGGAGGCTTGACCTTTGTTGGATAAAAATATCCTATTTTCAAAACTTTAAGGGATTAAGATAAACACCCAATGAAAAACTGACTGTCCTGGGGATGCCTTTTAAACATTTTGGAGTTATCTGTAAGTTAAGTTCAGTCCATTGTTTTGAACTGCCCTGAGATATCAAATCACAAGTGGAAACATTAAGTACAGGAGTTTAGTACCTAAATTCTATAAGGATGAACTGAGGTCTGATTGCGTAGACCGCATCCTGATATTGTCTTCAACAGTCTTCATTTAGTCTTCATGCATACAGGAATCCATCCTTAACAACATTAAAGCTTGTGCCACATTTCAATTGCCTGGTGTGAATGCACATACAAGCGAAGATCCATCTAAACAAGTGTGAACAGAGCGTTATATTAGAGGGCTCAAATTGCACTTAGTTCAAGTGCATCCCAGAATTGTTCATTTGGAACATCCATTAATGCATGTTTTTAAACCAGGCTGCTGCCCTTTTAGAACACACTAGTTTATAAAGCTTTTCTGCTTTGATCCCTTAACTGCTTTGTTGTTCACATATTGTTTGAAACGAGCCAAAATTAAAGAAGAAGATAAAGAGACTATGTTAAGGAAACATAAAGTCCTTTATCTTCTTTCCCAGTGGATCATACTTTATAGAGACACTCTACAAGATGATGAGCATACCAAACGATCACTAAAGGTATATTTGTTATTGACTTTAAATGTGAATTTTATTTCTTTGCAACATTTTACTTCACAGTTTAGAACTAACTTCTCTGACTGACACACATACAGTTACTGTGTTTCCCCCTCCCCACTTTTGTTAGACCTTGTATCGCTGTGTCCTAGATGACTTGTTTGAATATCCATCTTTGGAAAAAGAAATAAAGGAACTCCAAAATTTTTTGCGCATACAACGCAGACAGTAAGTGCTGTAATTTCCTCTGGGTATTCTGATTTTTGAATCTGTCAATCATTATATAAATGTAACAATACTGATATATATTTAAACTGATATAATTATATAAGTAAATAGCATTAAATAAATGCATTAGCATTAGCAATAAATAAGTAGCATTCACAAATGGAAAAGTAGATGGATAAAATTTTTGAAAAAGGGGTAAAGGTTTTCCAAGTCAGAAGTGAAATATCAAAAAAGTATAAACAGATGATGCACTTAATATAATGGTATTATTGTTCCGCACGCGTGCCTTGTCCACTATCACACCGGCTCGTGGTCGGTCTCTCCCCCTACCCAATAAAATAACCGTAATCAAAGTCCATTAACAAGAGCCCTGCCTTCTATGGCGATCCTGCTATACTGCCCCACAAGCAGTTTAAGCTGCAAGGAGAGAGGGAGTAGGCTCTTTCGTGCTTCCGAGCTGATGGAAACACGAAAGTGCCAGGTCCAACGCAGTACGGCGGCAGATGTTTTCCATGTCTTCTCCTCCAATTGTGGTTACTGGAACCTCCACTTGTCTCACCCACTAGAACACCGAAAGCCTGGGTCGGGGCCCACCGTCCCACCAGCTCGTGGTCGATGTTCCCAGTTTTAAAGGGTGTACACTCTGGGAAAATCCATGTCAGGTGCAATAAATAACCGTAATCAAAGTTGACGTCTCCGCCTTCTCTCCTCGCGGCACGACGATCCTGCCACACAAGCATTGTGCACTAAGCGTCTTTTTGCAATTTTACCATAGTATGAATATTAACATATTCACAATTTCAAACTTATGTTTCTGGATGATTTAACTATATCATTAGCTGCCAAAGTATGAGTACAGAATAATAGAATAATGTCATAGAATAATTATCATTTCTAATAAGTGAATCTATTTCATGCCTGAAAGAAGGAACACAGCTTCTTTAAAGCTGTATTTATAAATAATTTATTCTAATGAATTACCAAGATTCTTTCCATCTATGAAGTCTGAACAACTTTACACAAAGAGGAGAATAGAATACATGGATAAAAAATGCCATGCTGATGACTCTTTCACAGTATCAAGGCTCTTGTTTTTTTTTTTTTTTTTTTATAATTCTGTGCATGTACATTGGAAGGATCAGATTTAATTAATTAATTAAATTATTAGAGCTACAGGCAGGCTATTTTGCCAAATATAAAAGTAAAAAAAAAATATGTAATTGAACTATTTTACTACTAGTACTTGTAATCTACCAGTGTAGGTCAGTAAGTAAACACATTTACTCAAGTTAGACATTCATATATTTATATTTGTTATGCAATTGTACTTGCATTATTCTTCTCCACCACAAGAAAAAATATTTTCCCCACCACTACATTTATTTGATAGTAGAACTAACTAGAATCTGACACAATATATTATATGATATGATCTTATATAATACAAACTATCATCATAATGTATATGATACAATATTTTTAAAGCTATATCCAGTGGATTCCAACCTTTTAAGTCTTTTAGATATCAGATTAAAGATGTGTTAGACATAATTTTTTTTCTCCTTCTTTCACAAACTGATTTAGCACAGTGGATGACTATTCACCACAGAGAAAAGTAAGTATCGATCTGTGATCTCTAAAGTTTTAGGCCTCTGTTAACATGTCAAGTTTATTTTATGATGATGTGCAGCAGCATGTTTAAACTGTAACATTGTTTCAAAGAAGGATAATAGTTAAATTTTATTATCAAATTTTTTTTTTTATTCATTCTTCAATTATATATTTTTAATTAATATATTTAATAATTATAACAAAATGCTGATAAACACACACACACACAAACTAGCCATGTGAAATATTTTGCTTACTGGGCTGCATACAAGGTAGTATTTGACTGTTGTAATCCAAATACTACAAACTACTGTAAAGTCGCAAGCACTTAATTAGGAACACTTGTATATGTTCTTATTAAAACGGTCTAATCAGCCAATCATTTTCTTGATGTACAATGCAAGCTAGGGCTTGCATATGATTGTGTTGTTCACATTTAACATTCAGAACAAAGAAATGTAATGTCATTGGTCTTGTCCAGGACATGATTATTGATAACATAAAAGTGTAAAGTATGTTCATCAGCAGTTTATCTTCTGGGGTTATTACACACAATTTCTGTCATATATTTAAATTAGTGCATTGGATTAAACATTGAGTGAGGCACAATATTTATATTGATTATCATGTTGTTTTATTTTGAATAAGCTGAATGCATCTCAGAATACCCAACAATAAACTTCTAAACAAGTAGAGGAAATAAGTATTTGATCCCCTACTGACTTTAAAAGTTTTAATACAAAAAAATTAATGAAACATCTCAAGTTTTTATGTCAGCTTTATTTTAACAGTGACACGTGGAATATAAAAAGGAAAAATGAGAAAATTACATGAAATGAGAAATAAAAATTAATTTAGTAATCTTTTAAAACTTGGTGGCAAAACCCTTGTTTGCAAGCACAGCAGTCAGACGTTACTTGTAGTTATTTTTATAAGGTTTGCATACACTTCAGGAGTAATTTTGGCCCACTCCTCTCTGCAGATCATCTCCAAATCCTTATGGTTTTTAGGCATGCATTTGGAATTTGCAAGCTGCAGGGAATGATGTCAAGAAGCTGGCTAGGCCATTCCATGACCTTGATATACTCCTTTTCTATTTTGTGAATTATCTGGATTATGTTAACATTTGTAGAATTTTTTTTTTAGTTTAGTTCAAAATGTTAGTCTAAATGTTCCATTGATAATGAATTGTATGTCTGTGTATAACTTGAGCAATGTATTCGTTTCATTCTTATTACCTTTTTTTATTTATTTTTTTTCATTCAACTACTTTTTTCTTCCTTTCTCTGATACTAAGGTTGTTCTTATCCCTTTTATCAGAATAAGACTCTTTTTCACCAGTCAAGTCTGAAGGAGAGCTGGCAGCCCATGAGAGTGGCCCGAAGGGATTGTACAGAAGGTATGCTCATGAAATATTCTCTCTCATTTTTCTTTTCACCATTTTTTAAAGAATCATACCATCTTCTGAGGGTCCACCAGGGACCCGAAGAGACATAAATTAAGATAGATTGAGCTTTAGGTTCAAACACCAGGATTTAAAATTGGGTCATGTTGTAACATATTGTCATCATTGCAGAAGATGGATTCATGTTTATGGCATTTTTGAACTGTGAATAGAGCTATTATGGCATCTTGAGTGATTTTGTGTGTGTGTGTATTCGTGTTCTCTAAGTATTGTGTCATTTGTACGTGACCATGGACTCATACGTAAGTGTGAAGACACATAGTGCAGTTACAGCCCAAGAGCTTCTGACTGCAGTGGCTGAAAGATTTGAATGTTCTGTGGATGACCTAGTGCTGATGGCTGTTACCTACACAAGAGGTACAAGTCTACATCATTTAGCTCTATGTAGTTTTGTTTTTAAAAAATAATTTTAGTCCTCACTCCTTTATTTCAGGCCGTTACTATACTGTTTCTTATTCCATTATATTTTAAATACTTTTTTTAATTCTTATGCTTCTTAGAGCCTTCTTATGTATTAAATATATTAAAATATACAAATTAAAAGTATAGCTTACACAGTAAGGTCATCAGTCCAGACCCTAGATCAAAGTGGTTGCACACAGACACTAAACAACAAAAATTCATTAATTAATTATCTTCCACTTTATCCTATATTAGGGTCGCGGTGGGGTTCCCCATGCCCATCCAGGGGAGGAAGTTTCGGGTGCTGGGCAGGTACACCCAGGACAGGGCGCCAATCTATCGCTGGGCACACACTCACTCACACAGACACGCACGCATACACACTCTATATGGGGAAATTTGGAGAAATCAATTGACTTGATCCATGTTTTTGGACTGTGGGAGGAAACCGGAGAACCCGGAGGAAACCCACGCAGACACGGGGAGAACATGGAAACTCCACCCGAATGGGGATTCGAACCGGGAATCCCTAGTGCTGAGAGGTGAACGTGCCACCGTGCTGCCCTCACAACAAAAATTCTTACTTTAAATTTTTTTTGTTGCACCACCTGTAGCTTTAATAACTGTTCACATTTATTTAGTTTTTTTTTTTTTTTTTTTTTTTTTTTAGCCAATCCCAAAGACTTTTATATTGTTGTGATTCTGTGATGGTCAATTTAAATCTAAAAAAAACTTTTAACCAGTCTTTCACAATTTTAACACTATTACTACTGTATAATCCCACATGCCATTAATTACTTGTGTGATTAATTAAATCTGCCATGCATCCTGCCCAATACCACCACTTTCCTATGATTTATTCACAATTGTTTGCCTTCTTGCTTTAGTAAGATATTAAAAACATTGTTGTTGATTTATCAAATAATTGTTGTATTTAAACTATGAATTCTTACCCCCCCCCCCCACAAAAAAGCTTGTGTAAGATTTACTACACTCTTCTGCCCTCTGCTGGTAAAATGTTAAGAATTTTTATATTCTGTCTCTTGCTTTCTTTCTCTCCCATGCTCTTTTTCTCTCTCTCAACCTGCTGGTCGATTTACAGAGAAGGTGTTGCTCCAGCCACAGCAGTGTGTGTACATGGACTCCCTCATAGCTGTGAGCAGGTTATGTGTTTGTAAAAAAGACCTGACCGACATTATGGTTAGAGACAGTCTATATGTTTTACTGTAATCCATTTTAGTAATACAACAGTATTCATGGAATGCCTATTAATTTTCCACTAGAGCCCCATCACCGATAATTCACACCTGCTGCAGGCCACAGTCCGCATGATAAGCATGAACACATGGGATGTAGCTGTGTCATTGACTAACTACGACTGGAGTCTCTTCAGCAAATTGCATGAGGTACAATTTTTTAAAGCAGAATAAATACATTTCTTATAAACTTCATTGTTTGTTTTTATTTACATAATTACACAACCCCCAGATATTCAACATAATAATAGGGTCGCGGGGGGGGGTTCCCCATGCCCATCCAGGGGAGAAGGTTTCGGGTGCTGCGCAGATACACCCAGGACAGGGCGCCAATCTATCGCTGGGCACACACTCACTCACACAGACACGCACGCATACACACTCTATATGGGGCAATTTGGGGAACTCAATTGACTTGTTCCATGTTTTTGGACTGTGGGAGGAAACCGGAGAACCCGGAGGAAACCCACGCAGACACGGGGAGAACATGGAAACTCCACCCAGATGGGGATTCGAACCGGGAATCCATAGTGCTGAGAGGCGAACGTGCCTAACCACTAAGCCACCATGCCGCACATATATATAACACATATAATAATAATAATAATAATAATAATAATTATAATAATGCTTATACATATATTTTTTATTATTATACTTCTAATGATAATACTTTTTGTTGTTGTTGATATTACTATTATTTTTATTATGCTGTTGATATATCATGATTGTTTATATATCACTATTAGGAGTGTCTTATTTCATCTGGCTGACACATCAGAATCCATCCATCCATTATCTTCCACTTTATCCTCTATTAGGGTTGCGGTGGGGTTCTCCATGCCCATCCAGGGGAGAACGTTTCGGGCGCTGGGCAGACACACCCAGAACAGGGTGCCAATCTATCGCTGGGCACACACACTCAATCACACAGACACACACTGTATACGGGGCAATTTGGAGAATTCAATTGACTTGATCCATGTTTTTGGACTGTGGGAGGAAACTGGAGAACCCGGAGGAAACCCACGAGGACACGGGGAGAACATGGAAACTCCACCCAGATTGGAATTTGAACCAGGAATCCCTAGAGCTGAGAGGCGAACGTGCTAACCACTAAGCCCGGCACATCAGAATCAGATCCTAGAAGGGCCTAGAAGGATTACAGTACTTTATTAATCCAAAAAGGGAAATTGCAGAGGCACAGGTCCCAACACAACGCTCAGCAGGAGGATTACACTTTTTTTTCATACAAATACTTGTTTTTGTGTAGCAAGAGCTGATCTATTTCACTCTGGGTCGGGATTCCTGCTTTGGCCACACAGTGGCGCTGGAGCTGCTTCTTCAGCGCTGCAATGAGGTTCAGCAGTGGGTGATGACTGAAGTATTGCTGTGTGCTGATCTCTGCAAACGTGTGCAGCTCTTTAAGAAGTTTATAAAGATAGCAGCCCAGTGAGTAACCTTAACATTCCAGGAATACCCATCAGTCATGTAAATGTAAAATAATGAATTTACATGAGTTCCATGAATTTGGAAGGCATGTTGCCACATAGATTAACTTTCTTGCCGCACAGCAGGAAGTTCCTGTGTTTTTAATTTATGGTAGAATTGCTCCCTTTTGTGTGAACTTTGCATACCTGTACCGTACCTGCATAGGTTTTTTCAGTATAAAACATTCTAGAAAATAAATTTAAGTTGCTATGTTTCCTGTGTGGGGGCATGGTGTGTTGCTTGTGAGTTTGTTTGTGTGTTAGATTGTAAATATTGTTGTGTATGAGAAAGGTGCTAACCCAACCATGTTTTTATTGTAATCTGCGGAAATGTCGTTCCTGAATATCTTAAGGTCTTCCCCAAAGAGTTTTCACAATGTAAGAAGCATAAGATTGCCCAACATTCATGGCTAGGTGTTTAATTTTATAACGTGTCAGTGGGTCTGAATAAGAAATTATTAAATCAGTTAATAAAATGTGTATTTTTTTTATATTTTTGTCCATGTAATCTATGTAACAATATAGTCTATATTTCAAGGTAATTACATAGCTTAGATGGACTGAAATTTTACAGCCTATCTTTGTCGTTCTTGTAGCTGCAAAGCCCAAAAAAACCTGAACTCATTTTTTGCAATCATAATGGGATTAAATACGCCGGCTGTCAGCCGACTAAATCAGACGTGGGAGGTAAGCAGGTTTATCATCTAAGTTTGCCTTTAAATTTTGATCAATACAGTGTTGAAGGTATTATTTTATTCTCAGTTCTTTTTTTCATTTTATTTTTCTACTCTTCTAATAGAAAGTTCCTGGAAAGTTCAAAAAGATGTTCTCTGAGCTTGAAAGTTTGACAGTAAGTATACAGTTCTCATTCTTCTTTATTACTTGCATATGAGTTAAATACAGAATTGTGGCAAAAATTCTTTTTTTTTCTTTATGCTGAATAAAATGTACTCTGGAAAAAATATTTTTTATTTTCAAAAATTATTTGTATTGCATTTTTCAACAAAACGTGAAATCTTACCAATCTAATTTTGGTATACATATAGACAAAATCTGAGAGTAATAACAGTCTGATTGTGGATTGTTCAGTTAGATTCATCCTCTTTTCAGACTAATTAGCATCAAGATCTTCTTCTGATGTCCTTAGAAATGTATTTATGGCTTCAAATGACTATTAGATTTTAAATATATTTTTAAATAAAACAAGGCATCCACTCACACCTGATTATCACATTAAATTAAAATTCAGCTGACTTTAAATTTACCTTTAAATTTTCTGCCAATTCAAAAAACATACATATTTATATTGAATTAATGTGATAATAGATTAGGTTTTCCTCAATAAAGACATAGCCGACATCACAAACACCATTTTAAGTCTTAAGCAAAATACATTTTTCTGTCTGTGGTCTTATTAAATGATTTATTGAAGTAATGTGTTGTCAAGTTCATTGTTGGTTGCTTCTAAGTTTTGCTATAATTATTTTTTTATTCTGTTGTCTCAATATAGTACTCTAATTTTACCTTAAATGTCAGAGTGGATTTTCACATAGTTTTGCTCATTACTGTATGTGTAATTGCAGGACCCATCGTTTAATCACAAAGCCTACAGGGATGCCTTTAGAAAGATGAAATCTCCAAAGATCCCCTTTCTACCTCTGCTTCTAAAAGGTTCAAACCGATTCTCATGACTTCATTAAACAGTTCCATCGTAAAACTTTACTGATATGTAAATCTTGTTTTTTTCCACTAGATATCACATTCATTCATGAAGGAAATAAAACCTTTCTTGATAATTTGATAAACTTTGAGAAGCTGGTAAGTTTAAAATACATTTACACTTTTGTATCCTGTTAATCTTTATTTAAATTTGTATAGACAAGTGGATGAAAAATGTTTTATGTTTCAGCACATGATGGCAGACATGGTACGAATCATTCGGGAATATCAGGCTGAACACATGGGTAAGTATTACAGCTATGTTTGCATAGAACCAAATGCTCCAAATACACTTTACAATTTGCGTAATGCCTTTGAGCAAGTAGCTCACTTCATACTGAGTATTTTACAGTAATGGTGAAAACTTTAAACTAGTTGTTGGAATACAGTAGACAGCATCCGATTTAAAAAAATAAAAAAAAAATCTCTAGAAGTTAAAGCAATAGGGTAGGGTAGATAAATCTAATAGAATGCACATGTGAGTGCATGTTTATATATTTTACACCAGTGTTGAAAATTTTCAATTGCTACTTGTTTTCAACAGCTTTTTCACTGTTTTAAAAAAATCCTTTTTAGTTAAAATACAACTCTGAGCAACTCCATCTCCATTGAGAAGCAAATGGACTAGTCTGTAAATGTAGAACTGCAAAGTGCACAATATATAGTATAGAGTGTAGAAATTTGGTTTACGTAATCATGTCCAATGAGCGTACGTTTTCTAACTATACGATCACTGAGAACCTCTGTAGACTTGAAAATCATACAACCACATTTGGTTTATATAGCACAGGTTAAGTTCATAAAGCTGGTGCATTTTATCTGTGGTGTTTTTGCTCCCTTATAGGAAACATGTTAACCCAGAAGGAGGATCCTGAGATCCGGGCCTACTTCAAATATCTGCACATAATCGACAATCAACAGACACTTTTTGAACTGTCACACCGACTCGAGACCAGAGTGTAGGATAGTGACAGGAAAGGAGTGAAATTTAGATGATCCTGAAAAAAAAAATACTGAGAAGGCACGGCTATTCTGGATATAGCCATGAGGGGGCGATACTGTGCCTCATAAATTTCAGACAAGAAAAACAGTCACAGGTCTTTAATCTTGCTGTGCAAGTATTTAAAATGAAAACTGAAAGTAAAGTACATACTATTTTATTATTCTTTACCACATGTTTTCAACAACTGTGGTCTTACATGTGAATGACATGCAGTAAACATACAGTAAACTAGTACAGAAACATGGGTTACCAAGATTTGAGGCAAGGATGTTCACTCAGCACCAAATATGTCACTGTAATAGTGAATATTTGCCTTTATTATATCTAAGAGCATTTCCATGCTACATGTTAAAAATGTAAACTAATATTTCATGTACTGTACATATAAGACTGTTTTCAGCCTTAGACAATCAGACCAAATGAAAAGAACAACTTTTCTTTATTGTAGAAGATAATGTGATGAAAAAAAACAATGCTATCACATTGTGGTTTAAGCAGATAACTTAACAAAATAGACAAAACTAATACCAACAAAAAAGAAGTGCAAAAATTGAGCAGTACCATGAGAAGTATAATCTGATTATTTTATTTGATTATAACATTTCAGTTTGTTTCATACTGATTTTATTATTCATGCAATTACACAGTAAAATATACAAATTATGTTTAAACTAATAGGTGAAGATTCTACACCAGTTTCTTTCTGTTACACGTTTCATACAGCCTGTTCTTAGGCAGGCAGTGGTTAGTTTTTTATTAAATCCAGCTTTAATCATCAAAATAATACATGTTCTCAAAGTACTCAATAAATCAACATATTCATGAACATGGCGTGCTCATGAATTAACCATAAAAAAACCTAAAGTTAAAATATTTTGTTGGCAGTGTCCACATTCTATGAGAGGCATCTGTAAAGCTGGCCCCAAAAACGGAACTGGAAAAATGTATTTTAAATGGCAGAGAATTGTTGCACTGATTTGTTTACTGGTGAAGAACTCTGAATGGCTGAAACATTACATAACTAAACACCTGGATCACGGTATAAAAAAGACTATAACCTAAATGGATTACATG
The DNA here is from genome assembly GCA_019802505.1 of Corydoras sp. C115. Classification (NCBI taxonomy): domain Eukaryota; kingdom Metazoa; phylum Chordata; class Actinopteri; order Siluriformes; family Callichthyidae; genus Corydoras; species Corydoras sp. C115. The sequence continues at coordinate 6,052,544 of JAFMOC010000002.1, forward strand.
GACAAAAGTATTTGGACACAAATCTTAATCATTAAATTCTGGAAAGTTCCATTGGCAAAGATTAATGAAATCACCAAGCAATGTGTTTTTGACAATTCTATGCTTCCAACTATGTGAAAACAGTTTGTGAAACATACTTTTTTTTTGTTTTGTGCCCTGTGAACAAAATGAACATGGTTGGGTGAGTTGATATAAAAAAAAAAAAGAGTCCTGACCTTAACCCCATTGCACTTTTAGTTTTAGGATTAGATAGAACAGACACTGCAAGCCTGATCCACCATCACTGTCCGCTCTTACATGTGCTCTTTTGGATAAGTGGACAAAAATTCTTCTTAAACACTTAAATCTTGTATAAACCCTTCTCAGATGTGCAAGCTGTTTTAACTATGGGAAGTGTGATGTAAGCCCCTGCAGGTGTAATGTGTAGTTGTCCAAGTATTTTTATCCACAAGAGTGAAAACAATAGATAAATGATATAAATACTGAACTTTTTTTTTTTTTTAGAATCCTTATCTTTTGCAATCTAACCATGTAATTGAGACACATGTTGATTCTTGGACACAGTAAAGTGCAGTTGTGGAAAGAGTCTAATCAGGAAAAGAGAGAGAACAATGAACTTTAGTTTCTGATCATTACATTATACTGGTCTGTATGATTTGGCTTCGTCATTGATTGACCAGTATGCACCGTGCATGTTTTGGCAAATGTTTAAACACTGTAAATACATAAACTTAATTTTGTTATTTTTATGTGTAAAAAGACAATAAAGCAGCACTTGTGTACTTACAGCTACAAAACATTTTGTTTATGTATTTAACTTTTTGTGTCATTAAGACTTGAACTGCTACATTCATTTATCACTTTTCTTTTTCCTGCGCTTCCATCACACATATACATTTTGACCCTTTTACAATGTCTCATTGAACAAGTTAAGTAAGGTTTTCTGTCTTGTGATTCTTATGGAAATAGCAATCGACTGCTGAAGTTTAGTTCAAATATAAAACCCAAATTCTCCTTGATAAGGTTATGTAATTAAAATACCCCTTAACTGATGCTCCATAATTAGCTGACTCTTGAAAAAAAAACATTCAAAGTTATAATGCAGTTTCATGTCAACATGTCCAACAGTAGTTAAATTATTCCAATAGCACACGTGTAAAATTATTTAGTGGAGCATTGCATGTGCTGGTGTCATCTACTGGTAAGATTACAGATCGTAATAATTTGCCCTTAGCGATATGGTGACTCCTTTGCTGCTCCTATAAGCAATCACACCTATAAGCAAGAGCTACCAATCTTACAAACAAGGTGTCCCATGCTCATACAGATATAAAAGGCTTGATTCTACTAAACAAAAAGTTGTAGTTATGGGTAATTATGCACAAATTTAAACTAGAAATACTTAATTTATGCTATTAGATCTTTATAAACTCTACATACAGCACAGTTACCATATTGGCATTCTATTTTGCTGAATGCCATAATGGAAATGTTTTTTGGCACATACAGTACATCCTCATGCATCTGACTTATATATCCTAAAAAACTGCTAATTTTATTTATTATAGCACAGATTTCAGCCAATTATGTGACTGCATTGAAATGCATGAATAAATCTCCATACAGATTTGTCTGACATGATTGTTGGTGCCAGACAGACTGGATTGAGTAGTTCTGTAACTTCTGATCTGGACTCTCATCTGTCACTGTAACACAGTCACATTTTACTTTACTGAGCTCGTTAATTGTGTTAATACATGTAGAATATTGTTTAACAAAAGCATTATTATTATATATAATAATAATTATATATATAATTATTATATAATTAATTAAAAATACTGCTATTTAAGACAAAATACTATGTTCACTCACCATTAAAACAAAGTATAGTTTGAATTTTTATATATTCTATGTTAAACTAAATCTGTCACAGCAACCACAGCATATAGACCCAATAATCACCTAATTATCTTATCTGGGAATCAGAAGTCTAATATTGCAGTTACAATAATATAACATTTGCAGTTACAGGTTGGTTAGTAAATGGTGGTAGGATGTCGTTAAAAACACATTCAAATTGCATACAGGCTTTAGCGTGTGCTCACTATTTGGCTCAGATGAACTTAAATGGCCAAACAGATGCTGGGACGTAGTCCCCCGCTGGGCATTTACTGCCTGCTGTGTGTGCGCTGCAACTCAGAGAAAAAGAGGCACCACGGAACAGCCTACTCAAACCTATCATTTCCTTCTTCCTCTAGCTGATCTATCATTTCCCTGTCTGTTCAATGGCACTATGACACACCGCAAGTGTCCATAGATTAAACAATACAAAACACATCAGCTAATGAACCTGCTGGATCTCAGCCACAGCTGTGCATCTGTTAAACCTTACGCCTGTTAAAGCGACATGCTTTATGTATAGAAACCTCTATCACAGCAATACGAGTTAACAGATTTAATTATTTAAAGTATCATTGTTTTGGCTTTTTTTTTTAACTGTATGATTAGTTTCCTGGCATAAAAACAAACACCTGCAATGTACAATGCAGAAGGTAAACAGCACCGAGGGGCCTAGTTAACACTATAAGCCTATAGTTCAGGAACTAATCTGTGATTTGTTACAGATTTAATGTACAAACTACAACTACAAGTTGTTCGGCCAATTTCTTTACTTTCTATTATTTCCTCAAAATGCCTAATGCAGTGATGCTTAATGAAACTTTTGAATCTGCTCACTCATACAGACAGAAGCAGTGCCACTCCTGCTAGCACCCACTTGGTAGGTGGGTGATGTGTTTTAAGTGGGAAGCTCCAGATAAAGGTGGAACCTCTGTTCTTAGTCCGGTACACGGGACAGTCATAGGTGTCCTTCAGCTCTAGTTTGTCAGCAGGGACTGCGCGGATGTACAGCACAGGCATGGCTGGATTTAGCTCCTTTAACAGCGCCTCTGAAATTACACCGGTAGATGGATCCCATCGTGCACCTGAAACATTAAAATGAACATTATTACAACAGGCTTTACTTAATCCAAACAAATGAGTCAACCAAAAGTTGATCAGGAGATGCTAAATCAGTCCTTGTTGTAAATGTATGCATGAATGTATCTGCCTGTCTGTCCAAAGATGGCAATGATTGCCATTTTGTTTTACTGCTTTTTGACAGATGAGAGCTGAGTACGCTTATCAGTATAAACAGCTTAGAATACATACAGAGAATACAATTCTACAGATATAGACACATCTTATGTCATGATCTTACCTTCCATATAAAGGCCATGGACATAAGCGCCCTCTCGAGGAGGATGGCCATACTCATCTTTATTCTTTTTCGTCACATCGACAGACAGGACCATTTTGTCCAAAGGCCACTTGTTTTTCCGAGCACTAGTCTGCATTATTGCTGTAAAACACAAGCTCACATCAGCTCTGCTTATGTCAAGTACTTCAAAACAAACATGGCAGTGGACTCCTTACAACACAATGTTGGTATTAAAATCAGTCAAGTGTAACCAACTGATGGTCAAAAACTCAAATAGCAGAAAAAAGATTAAGCGATAAATCCATAACTGTAGAAAAATTGGGAATTTCTCATTTAAGTAATGCTTTGTGGATAAACAGACAGATTTGCTGCTGACTGTAATGATGCATGGACAAACTGTATTCCATCAGCAAGTTTTTATTAACAGTTCTGATACAACATTATAGAACCTTCGCATTAAAACTTCTCATAAGCCCTCTCTTATAAGCCCCCTAGAAATACACATTACACATGCATAGTACATATTATTAAAACCAGGCATCTTTTAGAACACATGACACTGACAAGTTAAGAATTGCATATCTTACCCTTAAAACTTTTTAGTAATCAGTATTACAGAATGAAAAAAAGTAATTACCCCACATTACACTCTAGAGGGCACTGTGGAGCAGTGGTTAGCGTTGGACTGTTTGTGTGAAGCGTGTATGTTCACTCTGTATCCAATCTGGGTTTCTTCCAGGAGCTCTGGTTTTCTCCCACAAGTAGGTAAATGAGCTCTTGGTGTGACATTGTTAATAAATGTGTTTGTCTTTGTGTTGTCCTGAAGATGGACTGGAGAACTGTCAGAGGCATTTACATGTTTTTGCCCAATGAACCCTGAGATTGCTTGCAGCAACCAACAAACTACCAATGAATTAAACTTTGGTGAAATCAAATCAAACTTATTTTAATTTTCTTGTTTCTCATTCTACTTGAAACAACCTTTTAGTACATTACATTTAGTTATTTAGCAGGCACTTTTATTCAAAGCCAACTACAAGTGAAAGAGCCCACCTTTTTTCTCCCCTTTATTTAGAAGTACTGCTTCTTATGTACATTTACATCTTTTAAATTAAATTGTATTTATAATTACAAATAAATTTGTAAAAGTTGACAAGAATTTTAGCATAACTCCTAAGTGTTTGTTCTTAAATATACTTTTAACTCTGCTCAACCTGTGTGGGACAAACCGACAAAGTCACATCTTGTGATAACTGTTTTTTTATCATTTCACCTGCTAGCATTTATTAGAGTGTGGTTGGAAACCAAATCCTCTGACTCATGCAGATGCAAGAACATGTAAACTCCACACAAAATTCATCTTACCTGCTCAGCCCAGGCAGTAAGGAGAGAACTAACTATTGCAACACTGTGCCCTTAATAATTATAATAATAATTGCTATTTTCAGCTTACTTATGTGTGCTGCTTACTTACCTGTAAGGAAAGACTGGGGGCTAAAGAGGCCTGAAAGCCAAACCACTGCTGGAAGCACAAAGTCTTGAGTCCATGTGTCCAGCTCTCTGCACTGACTGAGGATATCACTGAACCTACACAAGTAAGAACAGTGTCCCATTGTTATTCTTAGAATGTATAAATTAATAGGTCACTTGTGTGTCTTTTCCTTGGTGGTCTGTAAAGGTCAAGCTAACTAATCTTACACACAGTTCTATAGTACTATACATTTTAGAACACAGTTAACACTACATCTGGTTTGTTTTAAGCAGTTTAAAAACTTTAGATAATCTTTACTACCATTATTAACATCTGAATATATTACAAACTGAAAACTAGTGGACTTGTTTCAATAACTATATACAACCAAAAAAATTGTCATCAAAAGCAATCAGAGGTTATACTAATTAATCAAATTTCAATTACAATCATCATTTTTAATATTTTACTTCTGTATTGCAATACTTGTAGCAAACATATAGCTAATATGTCACCAAGTTACCTATACAGTTATGTGATATTGTGTAGATAACTACAGTCATATGAGTGAATTTAAAAACACAATAAAACTAAATCCTGTCTTTGTAAAATAAATAAAACAGTTTTAAGTAGTATCATTTAGAATCAATGTAATTCAGGCTACCATTGTGCCAGAGGTTTTGTACAGGGGTATGAAAGTCTGCTCCAGTTTTCTGGAACCCGGTCATAGAACAGAGCCATATACAGAGACTCCATGTCTGAGGAGATGCACAATTCACCCTAATAGACAACAACAGTAGAAAAAGGTTAGGGCTTTGTCTTGATGCTCTCTTCTTATTTTATTAATAATACCATTATTAATATATTATTAATAATAATTCAAATATGCTAAGCAATACAATATTTGCTGACTTTGCCAATTTTTATTAAAATATACATTAGGATCAAAATAATTTAAAACATCGCATTTCTTTCAATGTCTAAATGTGGATAACTGAAGCTAAACTGCCAAGAATTCTTATATTCTTGTGTATTTACATTTTCTCCTGTTCTTTAAACTTAAAAAATATATTGTATATCTTAGTAGGGATTATATTTAAGGCTTACCTTTAGGGCCAGATCCAGTTCTGTGAGAGAGCTGTGGATCTCAGAGAGCAGCTTGTTCATGTGCTCACATTCCTGTAAACAGAGCAGTATGAAGGGACTGCACTCTCCTGTTTTAGCCCCAAGTTCTGATATGCTGTACTCATCAGGCAGTCTGTCCAGCATGTGGTCCAGTACACTTTTTACCTAAGTTTAGTACATGATGCAAAAATAAAATCTATTATCATTATTATGAAATGGATTTGTAGTATTGACCCTAATCATGAGTATTTTATAACCTTCTCTTCAACACTATGTACTGCTTCATCTCCAGTTGACTCATTCCACTGCAGTTCCAACAAAGTCTTAAATATTGAGTCGGAAGTGATGGACATAAACTCAATCTCTGCATTGGGGTGCAGGCCATAGAGACTTGGGTTTTCTACTGGTAATTGCTTATCCACATAGCTGTGATATCCAGTATAATCCAGATCTGGAGGAGCAGGGAAACCAGGACAGAGGAAAAACTCAGCTTCAAACTGAGCAAAGAGAAAAAAACATATGTTATTAATGATGTGACAATGACATTCATATGACTCTTTTACTATTTTGTGCATTTGTGGTTGAGGTGTTAAATTACAATCCGAAGGGCTGTCATGTGATGTAGAAAAAAAAAGTCAGTCAGTACATGCTGTTCCACTGTCTATTTTTACCACTTACCATAAAGATGGATTTTGTAGTTTTACATTTACCCTACATATTGTAGGGTTTTTAGTGTAGCAGGTCTGCTGTAGTTTCATTTAAGCACCTAACTGATGCTGCTACAATGAGAATAATGAACCAACAAAATAATACCAGCTCTGTGGTGGTATTACTGGGGTCCTGACTATTAGAGAACAGAACACAATATGTAGTCCTGATTAATCTGTAGTCCACAAATAGATGGACTACAGTCTGTCACTGTAGAACTACAAAGTCAATCTTTAGCGGAGGTGTTTCCATTTGTTTTATATATATATATATATATATATATATATATATATATATATATATATATATATATATATATATATATACACATATACTGTGTATATATATATATATATATATATATATATATATATATATATATATATATATATATATATATATATACTGTATATATATATATATATATATATATATATATATATATATATATATATATATACACTGTATATATACTGTATATATATATATATATATATATATATATATATATATATATATATATATATATATATATACTGTATATATATATATATATATATATATATATATATATATATATACACTGTATATATATATATACTGTATATATATATATATATATATATATATATATATATATATATATATATATATATATATATATATACATACTAAATGACTAAATGACCAACTTATCCAGTCAATAAATTATTGTTTGATTGATGCACAAACTCATGTATTTCCCTCCAATTCCTGACCTTTTGAATATATTTGGGTTGTACTAGAAAAGAACGATCAATTCTTCCATCAATAGATGGAAGATTTCAGCTAAAAATTAATGCAAATTTAGAGGGCCTTTTACTGTGTTCAACCTAAAGCACACCTGTGAAATATTTTTTGAATTTCCCCATTGTGGGATAAATAAAGTATATCAATCAATAAATCAATAATCGTTCTGTGAGGTGATGGATTATCTTGTCAAAATAACATTTATTAATATTTAAAAAAAAGATTTGTTGATGCTCATCAAAATGTTTTAACTCCATTACTCCACAGTCAGACAGATTGTATACAAATGTACACAATGTAGTGACATTTATCTGCATAATTTTCTTATACAAATCAAAATCTGATTCAATGCCATTCTGGACCAGATGCTAAAATTTCTGGGTAGCACTTTACCTAAATCCGGAATTCATAATGCATTATTAACAGGTTTATAAAGCTTTATAAAGTATTCATAATGCTTTATAATATTTGTCATAAGCCTTTGTTAATATCCATGTATGTACATAACCACTCTTAAAGTGTTATAAGGACATGCCAGGCTTTATAATGCATAATGTGGCGTGATGCATAATAAGCTATATACAGTGGGTTGCAAAAGTATTCATACCCCTTGAACTTTTCCATATTTTGTCACATTACAACCACAAACATAAATATATTTCACTGGAATTTAATGTGAAAGACCAACACAAAGTGGTATACAATTGTGAAGTGGAAGGAAAATTATACATGAATCAACATTTTTTTTTACAAATAAAAAACTGAAAAGTGCGACGTGCAAAAGTATTCAGCCCCCTTTTCCCTGAGTGCAACTCAAAAGGGTCCACCTGTGTGTAATCTAATCTCAGTACAAATACAGCTGCTCCGTGACGGCCTCAGATGTTGGTTAAGAGAATATTGGGGAGCAAACAGCATCATCAAGTCCAAAGAACACACCAGACAGGTTAGGAATATGGTTTTGGAGAAGTTTAAAGCAGGCTTAGGTTATAAAAAGATTTCCAAAGCTTTGAACATCTCACGGAGCACTGTTCAATCCATCATCCGGAAATGGAAAGAGTATGGCACCACAGTAAACCTGCCAAGACAAGGCCGTCCACCTAAACTTACAGGCCGAACAAGGAGATCACTGATCAGAGAGGCAGCCAAGAGGCCCATGGTGACTCTGGATGAAATGCAGAGAGCCACAGCTCAGGTGGGGGAAACTGTCCACAGGACAACAATTAGTCGTGCACTACACAAATGTGGTCTTTATGGAAGAGTGGCAAGGAGAAAGCCATTGTTAAAAGAAAACCATAAGAAGTCCCGTTTGCAGTTTGCCAGAAGCCATGTTGAGGACACAGCAAACATGTGGAAGAAGGTGCTTTGGTCAGACGAGACCAAAATTGAACTTTTTGGCCACAATGCAAAACGCTATGTGTGGCGGAGAAATAACACTGCACATCACTCTGAAAAACACCATCCCCACTGTCAAATATGGTGGTGGCAGCATCATGCTCTGGGGGTGCTTCTCTTCAGCAGGGACCGGGAAGTTGGTCAAAGTTGATGGGAAGATGGATGGAGCCAAATACAGGGCAATCTTGGAAGAAAACCTGTTGGAGTCAGCAAAAGATTTGAGACTGGGGCGGAGGTTCACCTTCCAGCAGGACAACGACCCTAAACATAAAGCCAGAGCTACAATGGAGTGGTTTAAAAAAAAGAATATTCATGTGTTAGAATGGCCCAGTCAAAGTCCAGACCTAAACCCAATTGAGAATTTGTGGCAAGATCTCAAAACTGCTGTTCACAAACGCTCTCCATCCAATCTGACTGAGCTTGAGCTGTTTTGCAAGGAGGAATGGGCAAGAATTTCAGTCACTAGATGTGCAAAGCTGGTGGAGACATACCCTAAAAGACTTGCAGCTGTAATTGCAGCAAAAGGTGGCTCCACAAAGTATTGACTCAGGGGGGCTGAATACTTTTGCACGTCGCACTTTTCAGTTTTTTATTTGTAAAAAAAATGTTGATTCATGTATAATTTTCCTTCCACTTCACAATTGTATACCACTTTGTGTTGGTCTTTCACATTAAATTCCAGTGAAATATATTTATGTTTGTGGTTGTAATGTGACAAAATATGGAAAAGTTCAAGGGGTATGAATACTTTTGCAACCCACTGTATTTTAACTGTTCATCAACTTAATATAGAGACCAGTGACAAAGCCTTATAGAGCATTTGTGTTGAATTTTCCTAAAAATGTCTTTATAAGTGCTCATAACTGTTTTTAAAAGTTTATAAGCTCTCTTTACAGGCATAAAGTAGTGTTGTCATTAATTACCTCTTTGAAAAAATCGCATACATAATAGTACATAATGATTTATAAAATCTTATAAATGCTCTTTACATACTTCAAGTAAAGTGTAATCATCTTATTTTAAGTTAGAGTTTCTAAACATCCAAAGGATCAATCGTTTTGTATAAGTTTATATTTGGTTTCATTATGGTCACTTGGTGTTATAAAGACTTATGTCAAATTGTTATAACTATTCATGATTATGATAATGAACATATATGTACATTAAAAAGGCTTATGTCAAATGTTATAAAGCATTATAAATGCACTTATAATGCATCATGAATACCGGATTCATAGAAAGTGTTACCAAAATCTGTCTCAAACTATGATACTACTACCATTGTTTTTCACAGATGGGATGCGGGTATTATGCTGGAATGCAGTGTTTTTCTTTCAGACTTTGATAGATTCATTACATAAAACAGCACACACACCACTCACACCTGATTGTCATCTTTTCCATCCATAATCTTCCACTTTATCCTCTACTAGGGTTGCGGGGTGGTTCCCCATACCCATCCAGGGGAGAAAGTTTCGGGCACTGGGCAGATACACCCAGGACAGGGCGCCAATTTATCTCTGGGCACAGACACACTCACAATTCAATTGACCTTGATCCATGTCTTTGGACTGTTGGAGGAAACCGGAGAACCCGAAGGAAACTCCACCCAGGTTGGGATTTGAACCGGGAATACCTAGCGCTGAAAGGTGAATTTGCTAACCACTAAGCCACCGTGTGATTGTCTTCTTATTTTTTGAAAACACATGACTATTTTAATTCTTACATTATCTGTCAATCCTAAAAGTTCACATATTTTTCATCTTACAGATACGCAATATTGAGTTAAGTCTAATTAAGTCTAATACCCTTGTCTAATTTATATGATTTGTTTTTTAGTTCACATTTAGGAACAAATAAAAAAAATGTTATTGATAAAAATTATATAAATACAGCACCATTGTAACAAAAAAAAATAATAATAAAAATACAAAATATACCATTTTGTCATGGTAAATCACAATTCATAATAAAAATCACACAATTTTACTAACATTAAACAACCTGTCCATAAAGACTGAGATCATACACATTGACCTTGAAATTTTAGAGCCCTTTTTAATTAATTTTGGAATTGTCTGTTGTCTGATAAAGCCACATTGTCATTGTCACATAGTAGCTTTTAAATCAATTATGACTTTTTTTAAAATTAAAATTATTTGTAAGTTGAACGACTTCTGTTCTCATATTTCAGAGGAATGGTTTTACCATCTTTGGATTGATGAGTTCTTGTAGGTATGTGCAGCAGAGTCTCCTATCCCAGTCATCAGTGATATGTCCACCATACATGACCTCACCAACCAGATAGCAAAGGTCCTCCCATGGCACCTACCGCACAGATGATGGAATAAGTTTTTGGTATGGCTGACATTCTTCAATGTTTTCAATTGATAGTTACTTTTATCTATATATGATATTACTCTGTATACAATTTTAGACATTTAATTTTATATTCTTGTAGCTAGTGTATTTTTACAGATGCATGTGTACCATGTGACCAGGTACTACTGTGATGGAGTCTATAAGTGTGTAAGCTTGTGTTTCAGAGCAGATGACAAAAGCTGGAAGTTCACAGTCATTTGTATCTGTATTGTTTTGCAAATTGCTTCCTTCATCAGGCTTAATTGCAGTGATCACTTATGGAGTGGTGCGAGATGTCACACGCAGTGTGTGTAATTACATTTAGCATGATGCTTCATTGGCCGCTTAATGAATCCCCTGTATACGCACGCACAGGTTACTGTTTGGTTAACATAATGAAGGACATTCGTTTTTGGTGGGGAGGGGGTAGATGCCAGCAGCATAATTGTTTGTGACCAGAATGATGCAAAAAGAAGAAAAATGCATTATGAGATCTCACTTGTACATCTGTCCCATGTTCTTTTTTTTTTTTTTTTTTTTTTTTTTCCGCCGGCTGTAAACAAAGTATACACTTGAAGAGAAAGAAGCTAGAATGAGCCTCCTTTTTGTAACATATCAAAATAATAATGCATGAAAATAATAGACTGCTTTAGGTGCATATTTTGGTGGTTATGGCATTAAAGCAGTTAACAGATTATTCAAATGCAGAAACAACCACTTTTATAATCTATGAAATTCAATAATTTATATAGCATCATGATCAAATTGGCTGCTTTGAGACAATACAATCAGTTTTGGATGTAGTTTGATGTGATTATTAAGTAAAGTTAAGTAAAGTCCAAATCATGATAAAATGTATTAAACTATCAATGACTGATTAATAATTAAGTAAATTGTTGACTGATGATCTGTCCAAGGTGCTCCATGCCTTTCATACCACTCTTTGCTGAGATAGACCGCAACACCTGCTGCAGTTAGTCATTTAATGACTGAATCAGTGTATCTGTTGTTGATTTAATATATTTGTTTTCTGTTGTAATGAGCATATATGCATTCCATAAATACATCATCTCCATATTAGCATTTTCTACTGTTATCTTTGCTCAGATGCTTAAAGTGGATGAGTCCCCAACTGACAAGGTCCTGTCATGGTTGCTTAATTTAAAACACAGATAAATACCATAGAATTTATTTCCTTGATTTCATTCCCTTGGCTATTTGTGGGTTTTGTGAGCTTAAAACTGTAAATTTCAATTTTGTATAATTATTTTTTTTCTCCTATGTGTCTGAATTTAAATAAATTACCATAAACTGAACTGAAGATTTCACCATATTCTCTATAGTTATCATGCTTATGTAACTACTAAAAAATAAAATATCCTAACTTTTGTATTAAACTTTGATTATAAGTTATAAGGTTACTTTAAAACTTACTTTAGAAGAGACTTCCAGGTAGTTGTACAGCACATTTGTGGAGATGGTGAGGTCTCCGTTATTAAATGGGTAGCGGCGATTCCAGCCTTGTGGCCCAAATTTCCTTCGCTCACTGACACAAGCATGGAAATAACACAGAGAGAAGAGGAGTTTTTTAAACTCCTGTTCATGAGAACACATCTCCAGGGTGTCCTGTTGTAGTAAAACATAACAAATTATGCAATTTTTTATTAAATGCGAGAAACAAATATGTACATGCTTTACTATAAAACAACTACACAAGTGTTTACATGTTTTGTATATAAAATGTAAAGCACAATTGTATTAAAAGCACCAATCATCAGTATTAAATTAAAATTTAGAATGAATTAGTGAAAATACATTATATGTCTAAAGGTATATGGCTCAGTGTTGAAAGCATTTTTATTTCAGGGAGGTGTGCCAATAAACAATTTCTAGCCATTTTGTACAGAATAGTTTTTTTTTTGCATTGAGCATTGAGCTCTGACCTACTCTGGGCACAGTAGCTCAGTGTCTTTCACTCCACCAAAGGTTATGGTGTCTCTTTAACAAGACCATTAACCAGGGTTGCTATATGATGGCTGGGCCAGTGCTTGTAAGTTGCTTTAGATTATTGAATTTGCAAAATGACCAAATGTACTGTTAAAATGGCTAAAAGTAAGTAATAATTAAATCAATCAAATGATACTTCATTAAGAAAGGAAGAATATTAATTAGCCACAAGCTAAAATTTGTACATAGCCATGATTAGTGACGTTAAGATAAATAATTCTTGTACAGCATACGTGGCAAACTCAAGGCCTGAGATCATTTTACATTGATCTATTATTGTTGTTATTAATGGCCTGGCGAAACGTTTCTTTTGGACCATGCTCATATTTTAAATTTTATGATTTTGACAGGAACATTTTTATGGAGAACAGAAATGTTTAAAGATATTTAAAATTTAAGTTTATTTTTCTAAAATGTCCAAGAACATAGAAAATTTGATGTTTTGATTTATTTTTGCTTTTGTGGAATTTTTTCATGTTTTTCTGCATCATGTTTAGAGTTGTAACTTTTATAATTTTGACAAGAGATAAGACAAGAGCAAAGTATTTTTTTTAAGTTTAAGTTTATTTAATGTGGGATAATATTTCTGTCTGTTTTATTCCTATTTTTTTTCAGAACACATTTATTTATAGTGTGTTCAATAAATGTTTACGCGACCTAAAGTGTGCTTTGAGTTTTGCATTAAAGTTCTACAGCATTAAAGTTTTCCAAAAGAAGAAGAATTTGCTTTAATGCTGAAGGTAAGTTATGACATAACATTTTACTGCATATGATTTAAAGTCAGCATTTAGTATCCCCGAGTTTAAGACTAAATGTAATAAAACAAATGAAAGAACAAATATATTATTGATAGTGTCATGTTAAATAAATACTTAATCCAGGGGTACCAACTGAAACACAGGGTTTTATAAAATAAATAAATAAAATAAAAAAAGACAATGATCTGACCTGGCTAAAGTTGTCCAGTGCAGCATGTAGGCTGACATTCATGCCTGTGGGTGGCTCACTGGTCAGCTTGAGAGCACTTTCCAGGATGCCTCGAGGAATGATGTGTTCATCAAGGCTTGAGGCAGGCTGCCCACTCATGAATACTCTATAGTCTGGGTGAGCTTTTTGGCCCATGTTCACTAACAATTCTTCAAGATGACCCAGCCATTGTGCCACCAAATGCACATTCTGAGGCAAATAAATAAACCAAGAAAAGCAAATTAGCCAGGAAATTAAATAAAGGTGAAGCAGCAAGTCACTTTAATATTATTTTTATACATAAAGATCTCACCTCGTTAGTTTTCATCTTAACCCGAGCTGCCCTTATTGTGATAATACAATTGTCAGTCACAATTGTATTTATGCGCTGTGGCTAGTGACTAATACAGTGGCTAGAAGATGCGTACCCTTTTTAAAATGTCAGGATTTAGTGATGTAACAATTGAAGAGTTTATTATGCAATTTAAACTGTAACTTTTATGTGGGGGAATAAAATTATATGCACAAATATATGTACAATTGAACTCATATCCTTTTTGAATTTATAACAGCATTCAGTCTTTTTGAGTACCTATTATTACTTTATTACCTTTACTTATTATCTTACTAACAAAAGTGCACTAAATCTGTTAAATACATTTTAGATTAGATGTGGGTACCTTCTGTGGACCAACTTCTTCAAGCGTCTTTACAGGTTTTCAAATGGATTTAGATCTGGGATCTGGTTGGACCTTACCAATATTTTGTTGATGTGAAAGTAAATCTTTTGGTTACCACAGCGCATACATTTTTTTCCATCTCACCTATTCTTTTCAAAACTTCTTAAATATAAGCAAAAGGCGCCAGAGCACAATGCTTAACTGTGGGAATGGTGTTCATCTGGGCATTCAGTGTTTTTTCAGAATTATGGACATCGGAACTACAATAGATTTCAGTTCATCCTTGGTCTTAACAGACGGTAACACATATTCCTCACAGAAGAATGTTATAAAACCAATGCTTAATATTAATTCCTGTGCTGTCATCAGAACATCTACCATACCATGTCTTTTTGGGAATGCATCAGGATGCATTAATGTTAAAAAAGATATGTGATCACATGGACCCCAGACTTTGGCTGGTTTGAGTGACTGAATCACAATGCACTATGGTAGTTGCTTACAGTTGTATTGAGAGTCTTCTTATTGAAAGTCACTGGCAAAACAGTCATGCAGTGTATTTTAAAATTAAGCAGGCCTTTTAAACTAATGTGTAATTTGCCTGTGTGATAAATAACATAAAATGTACTTTATACTGTACCTGCAGAATAATCCAGTGGCCCTTTTTAGCTGCAATCTCTAAAGCTTTCTCAGCTACAATCTCCTGCCCCTGTCCCAATGACACATTGTGAAGGTTTCCCTGTTCAGCAGAGAAACCCAGCTTTAAGCCTGCTCATAAAACAAAAAAAGACAGCTTAACATACAAACTTAAAAAAGACTAAGAATATGTGAAATTATGAAAGCACTGACATACCCACTGCCTCCACATCTTTTAATGGGTTGACTCCAGGAGACAGGATGAAAAAGACTGGTGTTGTTGAATTTGTCTCCTCGAGGGACTTCTCAAATTCAATCCTGTTTGTTTCCACATATCTGGGGCCCAAACTTTCCTTAACAAAGTTTCTATCATAAAAATAAATATATAAACACTAAGCATTATTCAAAGAACATCTTTACATTTACTTGTACAATTATTCCAAATGAGGGCGGCACGGTGGCATAGTGGTTAGCACGTTCGCCTCTCAGCGCTAGGGATTCCCGGTTCGAATCCCCATCTGGGTGGAGTTTCCATGTTCTCCCCGTGTCCATGTGGGTTTCCTCCGGGTTCTCTGGTTTCCTCCCACAGTCCAAAAACATGGATCAAGTTCAATTGAGTTCTCCAAATTGCCCCATATAGAGTGTGTTTGAGTGAGTGAGTGTGTGCCCAGCGATGGATTGGCGCCCTGTCCTGGGTGTATCTGCCCAGCGCCCGAGACGTTGGGGAGCATGGGGAACCCCACTGCGACCCTAATAGAGGATAAAGCAGGTGATAATGAATGAATTAATTATTCCAAATGGTCCAAATGTGAGGGTACAGGCAATATAGAAAATGTGATTGCATAGATTCTAACAATGGCAAGACTGGTGCATGGGTTTTACACACAACTTTGCCAGAAACATATATACATCTGAATGAATGAAATTATTTCATTCTAAAGTTTTTTGAATCACATTTTTTCTATTTATGTATGTTTAACACAATGCTCGTGTATGTTGTGGCTTAAACAAATCTATATTCTGAGTGATATAAATTTCCTTTCCTTAAATATATACAACCAGATGGTTTATTTTGACATCACACCATTGCATTCAACAACTAAATAATCAGCTGTACAATAATGACTTTTGATAGCCTTCATCTGAAAATAGTCTTTTTCATACCATGATGAGGGACCAAACACTTTTTAGAGAGCAGTACCTGAGAGCGTAACTCATTCTGTCAGGACGCAATGCCCTTAGGATAATGAGCTTCTGGAGAGCACTCTTCTTCTTCCAGTCTAGTGGGAGGCACTCTCTTTCAGGATACTCACATTCCACTAGCTTTCTCCAGCGCTTAGGTGAGCCCTCTACATCTCTGTCTAAACCACGAAATGCCTCCAATGCTGAGAGGGCCTGATGTTGGACGTAAAATTGTATGTGTGTTATTGCCATGACCATATATTCACCATATATACTGCAATTTCCCTCAGGAATTAATAAAGTGTTTTGATATTGCTAGGTTAGTTTTTTTAGAAAAAGACTTTTATAACAGGAGTCTCCTTATGTCATAAAATGTCAAACTTAAGCACACTGCAAAACCTGCCGAAACACATGAACTTTTAGTGACAACCTATGAAATCCAACTCACATTATAAAAAAACTTGGGATTTACTATTTTCATACCAATTTTGCTAACAACTACAAGCTATTTTCAATCATTAATATGTCTGATAAGAAGTTTCACATAGCATTGCTTTGCAAAGATTGCCAGTCCCTAATCATTTATTTTTTGAAGGAAGGAGAAAAATACACTGATTACATGAGTTAATTCAGTACTAAAGGTGTTTGACTAATGTCAAAAGTATAGGCTATACAGTAAAGACAAGGGCCACATAAGGGCCGGTCGAGTGGTGTAATGTTGCCTCCACTGTAACAGCTGAGATTTTAAAATTAATATTGTTTCTTTGTATTTAAAGCTTTAACTCTTTTCTAAATACTTCTGGGGTCAAACTATATAATTTTGAATGAATTAGGTAATTGAATGACAGTATCTTACCCCATTGTTCTTGAGCATTAGATTAGATTACATTACATTATTTACATTTAAATAAATTATGATCACTTTTAATGATTATTTTTGTCAACATTTTTGTTGTATATTTCTGGTGTATATTGGATTTAGTCAATGCAGAAGAAGTACTAATACGATTTATGCTTACTTTGATGGATCCCCAGGTCTGTGCAGACAGAAAGCTTACAGGACTTCCACTACTCGGCTCTATAGGAAACTGTAAAAGTATATTTAGCTCTTCTGCTTCAATGGATCCTCTCATCAGCAAAATCTAAAAAAAAAGGTATTATGAACATTATACCTTTGTGAGATTTGCTTTAATTGGCATTAAAGAAGTACATTTACTCAGTTGTATGTAATAGAAGGAAGGACAGTAAACAGATAACAGCAGGCAGAACAGGTGTTGTCCTCAAAGGGAAATGCTCTCCTCTCCCTTCCTTCTGTGAAAGCCAACAGGCTGAGAGAGAAGTAAGCTCTGACTCTGAGAGGTAATCAATAGCAATGGATCATGTTACTCTGAAAGTACCTAATTGAAGGTAATGAGCGACAGAATAGTGCAGTGATTAAGCATTGTCCAAGTGATGAGGGAATGTCTGCTGGGGTGCGTGCTGGTGCCAGCGGTGACATACCTGGAAGCTGATATGTGTCAGAAAAGTGAGGCGGTCCTTTTGGTAGAGACCCTGGCTGGTGTATATGTAGAGTGAGTAAGTGACAGCCTCAGTGAGCAAGTGGACATGCTCCACTATATCTTTATACTTTACAGCTTTTTCAATTGAATTGTGGAACACTGTGCTGAAAGCCTGTGGCAAGGAACACACAAGTTTAATAACAGAATAATAAGATATACAGAATAAGAATAAAACAAATGAATAGTTTAAAACAATAAAGTAATTTTTTTGCCAGAATTCCTTCATGTGATCATATATTCATATAGTATTTTACCTCAAATGAGTATTGGTACATAGGGTTAATGTTGTGAAGTTCTTTAATAATAAAGTATAGAAGAGTAGCTCTCTGTGCTACAGGACGGTAGATGTCACGAGTCTCATTGATTTTCAGCTCATTTTCTCTCGCTTCTACAATCTGTTAGACAGACACAGTAACATATATGGGTTTTTGACATTACACACTTTTTTTAATTTAAAACACCTTTAGGAAAGCATAAAGCATGTTATACTTATATATATATATATATATATATATATATATATATATATATATATATACTGTGTATATATATATATATATATATATATATATATATATATATATATATATATATATATATACACACAGTATATATATATATATATATATATATATATATATATATATATATATCAGAGATCGTCCGTTCTTCCCCGGAAGGAGGGGCGGCTAACGCGGGGATAGAGCTGCGTTCAGCCGCTCGCGCCTAGTGAGCGCTCCCGGGTACCGACCACGCGGGGAAAATTACGTGCGTCGGTCCACGGCGAACGCCCCCACGGTACACGACCCACGCGGAGAAGGTGCGCAGCGCCGTACCGTGGTTGTACGCGGAAGGAGAGTCCAAGACACCGGGATAAAATCCAAAAAGGTTAAATTTAATAAAAATTGGTGACGGGACACCAACGAAAATGGGGAACAAACAGAACAACATGACATAGGGTATAGGAACCTCAAAATAAAGACGTGCTCAGTATACAGGGATAAAACAGATTAAATAGAAAACTAACTAAACATGTGACAAACCCAACCAATCACCCAAGTGAGACAATGAGGACCGACAACGAGGGACAGGTGCAGCAGGTGCTCGTGACTATATATATATATATATATATATATATATATATATATATATATATATATATATATATATATATATATATATATATATATATACATACACATTATCTTCTGCCTTATCCTCTGCTAGGGTTGCAGGGGGTTGCTCTTGCCAATCCAGGGGAGAACATTTTGGGGCACACACTCACTCACGCAGACATACACATACACACTCTATATGGGGTAATGTGGAGAATTCAATTGACCTTGATCCATGTTTTTGGACTGCGGGAGAAAACCGGAGAATATATATATATATATATATATATATATATATATATATATATATATATATATATATATATATATATATATATATAGTATATAAATTAAATATATCTTGTGCAAAAATGTGTTCAATGAGGAACTGTATTATTAAGCCTATTAGAAGAATCCAACCTTTTTTTGGATGAGTGTAGCAGTTTTTTTGGTGTGCTCCAACTGTTCCACTAGTGTTGCATCTTGCAGGAAGCTCCCCTCTGCGTCAGACAACCTGCTCAGCAGCTCGTCTTCCAATTGTTTCAGTTCTATCTGACACAGATTTTGTTGGGTGCTCAGCTTCAACTAGACATAAAAAAGAAACCCGCTGTAGTCTTAGTAATCACACTGTAGAGACACTTTGGAATAAGACATGATCTGCATAAAGATAGCAATCACGTAACATGTCAAACAGTTTGTTGTGTTTGTAAACAATGCTCTGTGTCTGACCTTCATTGTTTCCAAGTCAGGCCTTTCATGGCTGACCACCTGTCCTAAGAGCTGTTCTTCGAGACCGCTTCGTGTCACTGTGAAATTGATAAGCATTGTCTGAGCTTGCAGCTCAGGGGGGAAGTGTGGGTTGGCCAGCTTTGTGAGTAGAATGAGCTGAAACCTGTTGTTATATTCACACTCCTTGTCTCCCAGCCTGATTGACCTGCAAGCATGATTTTATGATGAAACCACATTAGTATGCAGCATGATGTGGCCAAAATACCTTCTGTCAGAGAACAGAATATGGCCAGAAATCAATCAATCAATCAATCAATCAATCAATCAATCAATCAATCAATCAATCAATCAGTCGGTCAATCATTAAAATTCAATTTCTTGTAAATAAACCCGTAAGCTGAGCAAAGTTGCAAATTGGCAACTCACAACAACTCAGTAGGTATAGCTTGATACCTAATGTATAATTCTGAGCCGATCCCTATGTGCATACTACTAAGTTCTAAATCATTTCATCAATAGACATGTCCGTGTGCTGTGGAGGAGTGCCTTGAAAAGGTTTTGGTTGGATACTTTCTCATTTTTATTTAATCAAATTGATTTTTATAATAGACTTTTAACCATATCTTTCAGTTTAATTTAGTTTAGTTTATTGTCCCTTGTAACGTACGGAATAGACATTTATACATTGTATTTTATACTATGGAACTTATAGGTTAACTGACAAATAACACCTCGATGAAACACATATTGCATACTTTTAACACTATCCTACAATGAAGGTAATAACAGGTTATTTTTAATAATTAGGAGAGAATATTTTGGTTAAAAGTGTTGGTTTAAAATCCTAAAAGGCTATGTTAAAAGGTTTATATTTATAGGTGAACTATATTAGTTATAATCTAGAAATTACTGTGTTTACTTCCTAAAACCTTGTGGCATACAGCACTCTGTGAAAGGTTCACAGCTTATCATTGGATATGGTTTAAGTGCTTCACTGCCAGCTTTCTAATGAGTATGACACAGTAAAAAGACAAATGCATTCAGCAGCCAAAACAGGCAAATAGCATTAAATAAAACTGGGAAGATCATATTCCCAGCAGCCAATATGTATCCCAATCTGCATTTCAATTAAATCAGGCCTGGCCGACCAGACCTGGTGGCTTTTAATTTTTTTCTAATTACCCTACACTTGTCAGCCAGTGTCCCTGGCCAGAGATTCCGGCACCAAAGCCTGGGTCTGCTTCAACTCTATA
Organism: Corydoras sp. C115; assembly: GCA_019802505.1. Classification (NCBI taxonomy): domain Eukaryota; kingdom Metazoa; phylum Chordata; class Actinopteri; order Siluriformes; family Callichthyidae; genus Corydoras; species Corydoras sp. C115. The sequence continues at coordinate 6,073,779 of JAFMOC010000002.1, forward strand.
TCTTCACAAGACGGAATTAATGTACTATTGATAGAACCATTATTCCACCAAATTAAAGTCCCTGCTGATGGATTGGCTCATACACCTCTGTCAGACATGAAAGGAATAATTAGTATTCATTACTTTACACTCTGCAACATTCCAATTATTAATGAACTTCAGCTGTGGACCCATACCAGATTCATCATGGCTGCTGCGACCGCACTGAATTGATCATGGGTGGAGAGCGGTCCGTGGGTCACCCAGTGGAATAAAACTAGAGTACGATTTAACGCTTGATTGCAGAAACAGGTGTGATTTGAATTAAATGCTAAACAACAGATTAAAATATTAATGCAAGTGCTTACAGTACAGATATATGTCCCAGATATATGTACATCAGTGTACCTAAATATTGTTTTAAAAATTCACCCGTATGGTATTCAAACATAAAGTCAAATTTGTCATAACTTGATTTTGAACACTTTCCCATCAAAAAAGAGATGACAAAAGCTAGGGTGCAAAAATATTTTAAATGTCAAATGTAAATAAAAACTACAAAAAAGATTAAGTGAAATAATTAAGCTGAGACAAATGCTCTACTTGTAGCTTTTTATGCATACTTAGTTTGGTATCTGCCTTCACAGATTTCAGTGTCTCCACCAGCTTTCTCATCAGCCAATAATACTCGCTGTTTAGGTCCCTTTAGTGTAAAGGAAGCTGATCAGTCACCTCAGAAGAGCTGCTCCATATTCAGCTTGCACAAAGAATATGAGCAAACAAATGCCCATCTATCACCCACTCTGAAAGCAGGATCAATACAACTGCCCCCACCTCAATTCCTCACATGCAATGGTAATTTATCTACGATTTAAACACTAAGCTATCAAATTGTACTAAGTCACACTGGAGTATCGAATAAAGCTTTTTTGGGTAACGGATCCTCCAAATCAAAATGAAATGCAAAAGTACTTAGTGAAAAAATACAATTGTGTGTCCAAAAAGTCAGGGCAAGAGTGCAATTTGTGGTCATGCTTTGTTAAAAGATATAAGAATGGACATGCTTAAATGAAATACACACGAATAAGGTGATGTTTATAGAGGACTTGCCTTCCTCTGTTTGTAGTGTTTCTAGACAACAATGGTTCGAGGACTGGATCAACTCTCTCTGTTACAATTTCAATCAACACTGCCTCACCGCAGACCAGAGCTTCTTCAATCACGTCCAGATATCTGAGGTGACGCGTTACAAATGTTATAGCAGTTTTCCACCACAGTAAGGTATTCACAAGTGTCGCTAAAATGTAACGATGCCTCTGCTTACCCTTTCTCCCCATGCTTTACCACTTTCAGTCCAGGGCCATAAAGGTTGTGAAGCCATTTGCTGGCCTGTTGCTGAGGGTCCACCAGAAGTGGCCAGCGCTGGCTGCTAGTCAAGATCACAGCGTTCTCCACAGACAGCCTATCAGACGGCAAGCCTTGGTTGTGCCAAGCAGCCAAGTTGGTGTGTTCAGCCAGCAACAGAATTGGGTCCAGACCTTCTGTCAGTGGGATGAAAGGCTGGAACACAAGGTGTGAGAAAAAGCAAACAAAAAGTAACACTACTGAGATCAACGCTTCACTGTTTTTTTTTTTTTTGTCTGCGCAGACACAAGAGCAACAGGATGCTAGAGGGCATTTGTAAAAAGTCAGTAAGAAACAAGTAGAATCATACCTTCAGATTTTTTAGGAAGGGCTTCCATGTGTAGTCCAAAAGCTGTTGTCGGTAAGGCAGAGTGAAATAGCCTGCGTAGGAGATGAAGGCTGCAGCCAGCAGTACATCCCCACACAGAGTCTTCTGCTGAGCCTCTAGCTGCAATTTAACCTCTGACCAGCGCACATTCTCAGCCTATTTACCAGAGGAATGATCAGACTGTTATTATGCTACTAGTTTTAAATTATATACACACATGGTAGTGGTGTGTAAGTGTGTGTTGTTCTGGTACGAGTGGATTATACTCTACAGTGTTGCATAGATTGGAAAATATCTAAGTAATTCTGCTGGACAATAATTTACCAACCACAACTGACCAGCCACCAGCATCCTTTTGACAGTGTAAATTAAACAGTGGTGAAAGATTAGAGGTTGATTAATGCAAACTGTAAGCATTAAATGGGCTACTCTTTCTGATTTTACATGTACAAGAACTGATAGTATGGAGAATAAGTATAGAAAATTGCTTGATAATGTCGCCTGTGTATACTACTTGAGTAAATATACTACTCTAACAAATCCAATAAAACAAAGTATTTCTGAAATCTGCAGCATACAGTATATATAAAATATTCATATTAGCCTATGTTCAGAAATAAAAATGTTTAGACCAAAATTAAATACTAAAACAGAGCATAAAATTATATTTTTTTTAGCACATAGTAACTATTAACTATTGATGTAATGTATCAGTGTTAGATTTAGTATGCAGTGTCCTGTTTAAAAACCTTCACTTTGTTTACACTGTCCTATTTCTGACATGTGGTAGCAGGTGTAAAGTTTACAGGTGAAACAAGCCCCAAGCCCCATGAGTCCTTCCCACTGATCAAACAAACTTAAAGAAAGCTAAAAGTTAAAAGAAAAAGTTACAATTCACAAAAACAGGCTATGAAAGTTTAGTTCTCTTTCCACTACAGTTTAATTGACCCCTGTTTAGGACTTTAGTAATATTAACATGATGCTACCTCAAAAAATAATTCTTGCCTATTATCAGTTTTTCAGGGTCGAGCATCCAAAACATGTCACATAATAAATTCTCAGACAGTTAAAAATCACTATAATTTTTAGCCTAATGTATTATGGATTGCTTGGAATATCACTCAGTCCTGGGTGAAGTGTTTTTAATTTCCAACAGCTGTTGAGGCTTTGCGGTAAGTTAATGATTAAATATAGATGGGCTGATTTATTAGTCTAAACACTATTGCTTCCAGGTCAGTGGCATACAGACAAATCATTTGTCTTGATATGTTTAAAGGCCAAGCAGTCTCGTTCTGGTCAAATTCATTTTCCTGAATAAGAATGACGAATGATTTATAAAATGCCACTAAAAGAAATATTACATTCATTTTATTTTACATTAACAGGAGTAAAGATTTTGGATAATCCTGTGGATAAATGTCTGGGTATGTCAGGAAAAAATAACCCAAGTTTATTTGAAATTAAAAATGTTCTAAAAATACAGACAATTCAAACAAGTTTATCAAATACAAACTGCAATAAATTAACTAGTGCCATACATTTTTAAATCAATTCTATTATTTTCCAATTGTTAAACTTTGAATTATATGACATGCACAGTTTAAACCCAATGAGGATTATATAAAATAAACATGCCATGAAAATATTTATAGATTTTATTTAGCTGCAATCCAACAGCAGTGGACATTTTTATATTAAATGTGAAGGTTATATTTTAACCAGGACTACTAACTCAGCATTGATGTCTTTGTGAAAATCAATATAATAGCTAAAATATTTGTGGTTGTGCTTAAAATGGTGTAGTGGCACCATATGGAAATATGTGTAAATACTAAAGTTTATACTATGATTGTACACAGTAAGTTGGTTTCATCATGTTTTTGCAGACAAAAAAAAACTGTGCAAACTAAACAATACAGCTTTAATTATTTTCATATTTGTTCATTCTAAAAATGGTCATTGGGGTGCTGCCTGGAAGTCTTTCACTGTGTAGGGCAAAAGTGTGGGGAAGCATCAGGGACATCTAAACATCTAGCTGTTACCCACTAGCACACTGACCCTAGAATTTGAAATGCTGCAAATAAAATACTGTGTTGAATAGAAGGAAGGCCAGATTGAAGACACCCTTCCTGTTGTTAAAACAATGATACTGTTTTTTTAATGATGTCATTTACAGAGGTAAGAATGTAATACATAAAAAAGTGGGAAAAAAATTTAATTTATACATTTTTGAATGTTTTCTATGTCAAATAAATCCATAATCTCGATCAGGTTATTATTCACTTTGAAATTTAAATATTCAAGTAAAAAAAAATGGTCACTGACATAGTTACAGTGATATGAGCAAAACTACTAGTTACAGTGATATGAGCAAAAGAAAAAAACACCTGTGTCATTTGTACCAAATACCTGCAGGCCTCCCACCAGCCGATTTGCCAGCTCGATGGTCTGTCTGGTGCGTGTCACTTCCTCCTGGCAGTGCAGTTTCTCGGCTGCTGCTCGCTCAAATTGAGATGTAAGTTTCTGCAGGTGCTCATCTAGATCCTAACGATCAACAGAAAAAGTTTAACAACAATTTTCTATGAACATTTTATATATGCATATTCTAAATGTGATTAAATGCATTGATAATTTTAATACTTATATTTAGGAAAAAAGACTCACTTCCAGTTTCTTTCTGACAATGAGCAATTTAGTTGTGGCATTTTCCAGTTCAGTGTTGGCCTGTAACAGAGCTTGTCGTTTTGGCGCTACCTCACAGTACACCTGTAAACCAGAAAGTTATCACAGTCTACTGATTCTAGAATAGAACTAGATTGATTCATTAGTCTAGAACTAATGTATTAGAAATTATCATGAGATGAAGATATATATTCACAGAAACACCTCTTACACAGCTTGCTTTTTTTGGTATGTTTATTTTATCACATTTTCTCTTAATTGCTTTAGGGTAAAACTGGCTCCCTAAACAAAGTTTCGTTTTCATTTCATGTACCACATGTAATGCAAATGAAATAAAGTCTCCTTGAATCATTGCTTTTGATATTTGGTGGTCCATCACTTATAGGAAGGTATAATCTGAAAGTGGATTGAGAAGGGTATAAAAAAATTCACTTTCAACTTTCAAGCACTACTACACTGATCTTTATTCTAATTTAAAAAATTCTAGAAAAAAGTCTAGAAGGCTTGACAAAAATAAATTAATTTATTTTTGCTAAATTAATTTATGGTCTCCTTTAAAACTTTTTTTTATGCAGATCAAGGCTGATTTAAATGACAATGATTTTGCAAGTATACTGCCAAACTGAAACAGCTATGTGGTTTCGCAAACAACACTTCTGCATTATGAGTTCTGGACATTTTTATAATAGTATTAACAGTAGATGAGAAAATTTGGTACAAAGTGGGAAAACATGGCATAATCTTGCTTGACAAAACTTTTGTGAATGTTCTTTTTATATTTATGACATCAGCTTTAAGCAGATAATTTTGGAACCTTGTAAAACGTTATTACCTCCTCATACTCATCTCTGTTCCAACATCCTACATTACAAAATCCAGTTAGGTTTGTCCGTAAAAAACTAAATGTTGATGTACTTGCTATTAAAATAAATGTGTATATTAAAAAAAAGATTTTCAACAACAATTTCATTATTACACATTTCTACAACAACCTCTGCATTTCCTGACACTGTGACAAATATTCCCCCAAAATACCCTGTTTTTACTCTATTTGAATTTAATTTCTTACCTCATAGTATCGCACAGTGTTTATGGTCCAGGCACAAAGCCCTGCAGCAGCATAGGACTTGGTGCGAACATGATCAGGATGGAACTCTGGGTTTCTGAGATACTCTTGCTTTACCATATTTAGACATTTGTCAGGAATATGCTCTTTATCATAGTTTACCAATGCCTGCAGAAAATCATCCAGCTACAGAAGAAAAAGGATGACCAACTGTCAAACCAACTGGTGTTTAATCAAATGGATTCAATTGATCAGGTCAGTGACTCCAATCCATATCAACATTATATCTTACCACATAACATATTTAAATGTGTATTTTTTTCAATGTAATTTATTATTAATACAGTGGGGGAATTAAGTAATGAATGTGGCATCATATTTCAGTAAACAGTTTTTCTGATAGGCTATGTTGGTAATAATCCAAGTAATTCATACATAATAGAAATCAAAACAAAAATAAAAATCCATAAATTACATGTAATGAAATGCAATAAATCCATTATGGGAAAAACTGAAGATTAGCCTTTATAGAAAAAGCCCTGTGGAACCTAACATGTTTTTTCACACCTGAACAATGCATGACTAGTTTCTTCGTACAGAACGTTAAACTGTTATGGCCAAAAAATAGTCTTAAATAAATTTTTGTGAGCATGGTACTTTTTATTTGTGTTTATATACATCATTGTACATAACCTATTTTTTGTATTTATTTGTTTATATGTAATTAGTTTAATTAAGTAAAAAGAGAATATCTGGTTAAATTAAATATATTAAATGAAAAATATGTTGATGAGTCCGATACTGACTGTTCCCACTCTAGCTTATTAGGACTGTCAAGCTTGCATAAATGCTATGCATAACCACAACCGCAACATATAGCAATACAATAAAATCCTATGGCAAGCATTTACATAAAAGTAAACCCTCTAAATGTAATTAGATGTATCTTTCAACTGAGTAAGGATTCTAACAAATACTGACATATGCCTTCTCACTTTAATAATTAGAAAGACAATCCATTTAATACAAGTAGTTATTTGCAAAGAAATGCTAAAAGGTTTTAGTTTTTCATTTTAAAAATAGTATATCTTTTCATTAGTATTTTGTTGTTTATTTAAAATACACAGTGTTTTGCTATGATTTTGATTTATGCGGTAGTTCAGTCCTTCTTTAGTAAAAACCTCACAGCTCAGAGTATTGACAGTAATTTCCTTGTCATTTACAATATAACCAATAAACCAATAGTGTGTCATATGTGTATCCTGTATATTACTGAATATGTTAATTTGCTGAATAGAATTTGACTTTGCAAATCCTATAAAGAGTACATGGTTTGCGATTTTTGTGGAGTAGCTCAAACAATGTGCCATTGTTTAATTAAAATACAGAGAGTTATGCTATGCATTCCTATAAAAGTAAGTCAGTGCCTTATTATGTGATTCACGGTAGTCTGTTAAGTGGGTCAGAGAATATGACAGGGATCATTGTAGCATGTTTACCTTTCCCATGAAGACTCTGGCAGCCTTCCAACTGCGATCCTTAGGTATGTGTCCACGTGGGGCCAATAGAACCATCACGGCTGCCATCACGTTAGTCACAGCTTCAGGAGGGTTAGGAAATGTCTTAAGCTCAGTCAAGTTTATCTGTGTAGTAAAATCAATTAAAAAAATTTAAATTGAAAATATGAAATTAGAAAGAAATTATGTTAAAGCATGTACAGAAAATCTTTTACATATTGGAACATTTTATCTACTTAAAAAAAGGAAAATGTAGAAAAGTGACCCATGACCCTATTTAAAATAAGGTCTTAGAAAAAAAAAACAAATATAAAGAGTAGAAACATTTGGTGTTTCGACAGTAGTAGTTAATTTAAAAGACAAAAGTGTAAATTAAAAAAGCAAGGGTAAATTGCTCTGTCACCTTGTTGAGGGTATCTAAAGCTGCGGTGGCCGCCTCTAAAGCTGGTTCAGCTTTAGCCAGGTCATTCTCACAGTCCCTCTGCTTCCGTGTCACCTCCGCCTGGATAGCTGCCACCTGCACAGCAACATGGCCATTGCAATATGCTCTATCTCAAGAAACACTGGTGAAAGGCTCCAGTTTGGCACAGTAAATATGCTTACTTTTTGGCCTTCTAAATCGCAATCCTTTCTTTTCTGGCTCATTTGTTCAGTCTGCTGCCCAATCTTAGTGAGGAGAGCCTCTGTTGCTTCGTTCTTCAGATTAAGTTCCACTTCCTGTGAGTTCAGCTTAGCCATGAGTTCTTCAACCTAACAAACAAATGCACTGACTTGAGCACATTATAAGATACATTCTATCTTTGAATATTTTCATGAGAATGTAATTGTGATTTATTCTGTATGTATTTATGATAAACTATAAACCCGTAAATTAGACGGAAAGCATATGATAGTTGCAGGTCACCATTGTCACTGTTTTTTTCAGCCTACAAATGCTAAATTTATGATAAGTTTTACATTTGTCTGTTAGAAATTTAAAATATTATCTTATAACAAAGTACATGCATTTATTCATTCATTAATTATCTCCTGCTTTATCCTCTATTAGGGTCGTGGTGGGGTTCCCCATGCCCATCCAGGGGAGAACATTTCGGGCGCTGGGCAGATCGACCCAGGACAGGGCGCTAATCCATCGCTGGGCACACACTCACTCACACAAACACACTCTATATGGGGCAATTTGGAGAATTCAATTGACTTGATCCATGTTTTTGGACTGTGGGAGGAAACCGGAGAACCCGGAGGAAACCCACGCGGACACAGGGAGAACATGGAATCTCCACCCAGATGGGGATTCGAACCGGGAATCCCTAGCGCTGAGAGGCGAACGTGCTAACCACTAATCCACCGTGCCGCAAAAGTACATGCAGATAAAGAAAACATTTTACAAAACTTATCAATGTATTGAATCAAATAAAAAGTATGTAATGCATAGTTAGATGTCAATAAACTCTTAACTGTTTTTTAAAAAAAAGTATGATCAGGTAAGTGACAATATGGTGAGGGAGAGGCAATAAACTAAACTTTAGAAACTAAACAGTAATTGTCCTAATAATTTATTGGTCAGAAAATTAGCAAGAAATAAGATGCACTGGTGAAACCTAGTAGTAGTAGTTTTTTTTTTTTTTTTTTTTTTTTTGACATCAAACTTTTAGTTATTCTGTGGGACTTGGTATGCAAAGCGATACTAACATAGTTGCAGCATCTTAATGAGTTGTCACACTTGTATAGATGTTTCATAAGAGACAGTAGGTCATCTGATCTGATTTTGTTAGTTTTCTCAGCCAGTATGCTATTGAGTATTAAGATCAAGGTATTAAAAGCTCAAACAGGAATGATGTGTCTATTTCACTTGAGCAACACATACTAATAAACCACCACCATGTAAATAGTACCTGCTCTCTGTGGACTTGTGAGGAACTGATGACTGAAGTGCATGGCAAACAGTATTTTAAAGTATTCTGATACAGACTGAAATCTGTAATTTAAAAACCACAAAGTGCCTCTATATAAAAATTGGAAATAGTACAATGGACATTAAAAGCAGAATGACAGAATGATCAGTATATATAGGTACTATCAGAAGTGTATAATTACATGGGTTAGATTATGTACAGTATGCTTGTGAACACTCATCACCTGTGAGGCTGTTGTTTTTAGTTTCTGCAGCCCAGAGTGCAGTCTGCTCAAGTTCTGGTCCAGCTTCCTCTCTCTCTTTTCTATCAGACAAGCATACAAGCTCAGCAGCTCTAGGAAGGTCTTGGGTGTGCTGTAGTTATGCTTCTTTTCATTTTGTCGGAAGCGTTCACTGGCCTGCTTCACGCTGGCATGAACATAGGCCATGAAAAGACTGATGGGTTCCTGAATGGCCGGCTATGAAAAAGGAGAAGTAGAACGTGGGATTGTAGGAGTGGGAGAATGTAAAGGAAAAAGTGACCAAGAAAAACAGACAGCATGCCAAAGGGAGTTGGCTGGATTAAACACTTTTTAAGATCCCCGACTATGACGGGTCCTGAAATATCATCTTCATAAATCTGAGATTCATTTCCAAGTCTGTAGTCGCTGGACTTATTCAATTCGAAATATAAATGCTGGGATTGAGGTTAAAATCATTTGGCTGAGAACATAGGGTGATACTAAGTGGTAAGAAATGGCAAGCCTGTCTAAGTCTGGCTATCAATAAGGTGGAATTTAGGAGAGCAGGCTTCTTTTTTATTGTTGAATCCTATCCTAAATTAGGCAAACAGCATGGGATAGCCTCTGGATGGTTAAGTAGTAGTAGTATTAAAGGAGTGTGACCAAAAAAGTTTTATTATTTAATATTTTGAACTGTGAAAAGGAATCCAATCAGACATGAGAAAAACATGTAAACATTAAAAGGCAAGTACCCGGTCCATGGTCTCAGAAGCAAATCTCGGACCTTGTTTTTGTAAAGCAACAGTGCTACAAGCAACAACTTAATGGCAATGAAAAATTGAACATATCACATTTTTGTTAATGTCAAATATTTTGATCACACTATAAAAACAGAGAAAAAACAATCATGCTGGTATCAGAATCTGGCAAATATACACATATATTTAAAAACATTTAAATAATATGATATTAGTTTGTCACTAAATTCTTCAAATTTTCTACACAAAGTGTACAGAAAATGGACTTAAAAACAATTACCCTGACAGACTACATGCTAACAGCTGGTTTCAAGTCATCAACACTGACATAAACATACACACACACACACACACACACACACACAATCTGGCAATGTCTGAAACAGCTGTGACTCCTTAGAGGGCCAGTCTGTGTGTATTAATCATTGTTGCTTCATTAGCATAAATGATCCTGCTTAGTGATTGTTGCACTGGAGCAGAGAAAACATTACAGAGAGAGAAAGACTGTGAGGGAGGGAGAGAGAGAAGCTGTGTCTGTCATCATGCTCGTGGAGCATGTGATCATTAATTTGTCTTCACTTCCGAGAGCTACTAATGATGAGGGATCTACAGTCTAAATAACTAAAGGCCACTACAAGTCTTGTGGCTAATGCACATGACACAATTGTAGTCCAAGTTCTCATCAGACAGATCTCTGAGCTGTTAGGCTATGGTGTCATTTTTACATTATATGAACATAAGTGTGTGGGTGGTCCCGCTACCTCGGAGTATGGCGTTTTCATTCCAGTAATGCATAAGGGTTAATACTTAAGCATTTCAAACATTTTTTGACATTTAGCAACATTTAGTGTGCACTCTTATCAAGGGTCACTTACAAAGATGCATTAATTTGCATTAATTACTGTATGTAGCCCCAAGACTACACCTGCTGTGCCCCCACATTGCAGATAAAGTTTTACTGTTAATTTATAAGAAATCAGGTGTAGATTTATTTATTACCTGAAATTTGTGAGTAGAATTAGTAGTATAAATTACAATATACAAATGAACTAATTTAATCTTATTAATCCATTTATTTATAATGAGAAGTAAAACCATATTATAGACTATGCGCTTAATCAGACTATTCAAACAAACAAAATAGTCTAGGTATATATCATTGATGTAAAGGTTGTTAATTTTGGTGGAAAAGTAAAAACAAAAATAACTCACCTCAATGCCTAGAATGTCCTGTAAAAAGTGTAAGCTGACTGAGTGCAGGGCCTCCTGGTTCCAGTCATGAAACCAATCCACTGTAGTGCAGGTAAGCAGAGCTGGAAACCGACGCATACGAACACGTAGGGTGTTACCAACAGGAGACATGCACAGGACCACCTACACACAAACACAATCTGTAAGCATTTTGTTAATAATAAGTGCTAACTAAACTTTCTGCCAAGACAAACCTTGAGATTTTGATGTACACTGTCTTTAAAGAACTTCCAGCAGTTCTCAGGGGTGTCCAACAGACCTACAGCACGCACCTCTCTACCAACTGACTTCACCACTTCATTTATGTCCTCATCAGAAAACAGCTCATGAATCTCACCTGCAAGATCAAAAACCTAACTTTTATTTATTGTCATCAGTAACAGTTGATTTATTATTTAGCATGTGTTGTGTTTTTGAAGTAACTAGTGCTTATGAAGTAACTAGTGCTTGAAGTGCTTATGTTTGTGTATCACTTTCATTCTTCTAAATAATTAGTATATTCTTTATCCAAGTACTTTGAATAGATTGTATTCATTGTAATGCAATAAAATAAAATTATACATAATGATAATATAAGTCCTGGACTGAAAAAAAAAACAGACAATAACCAAAATTAAGAAAATAAATTAAGTATTTAAACAGTACAAAGACTATTTACTATAGTTGTCTGCCAAACACTTCTATATATTTGGTCATTTATTGGACGCTTTTATCCAAAACGACTTACAAGGTGAGCACAGGGTTAATCACAGCATCCCTGGAGCAATGAGGGTTAAGGGTCTTGCTCAAGGACCCACATTGGTAACTTCAGTGGCAAGGGATTTGAACCTCCACCCTTCAGATTGATAGCCCAACACCCTAACCACTGAGCTATCTTGCCCTTATATATAAACTTGGATTTGGGAATCTCTTTTTGTTTCTATTTCTCTCTCTCTCATACACACACAAATTTGTTTTTATGCATTGCTGTAACACAGCTTTCCATTCATTTTACCTACTATTACTAAGCTAACCATAACCTTACTTTAATAATAATGTAGCCATAATTATAAACATACAAATTGATTTTACTTTAAAACTGAATGATTTATATTGTGTGGCCCAGCTTGTGGTCCCCACAATTACATGAGGTTCCAGCAGTGTGAGTGTGTAAACAGTTTTCAGTTTCAAAACACATGAAGCATTTCGATATTATGTTACCACTAGCAATAATCCCTCTTACAATAAAGCACCAAAAACACTTAAATAATGAGACTCTTCTTTCTAATTCAGATACCCTAAACAGGTCGTTGACCCACAGTCTGACATCAGTGACAGATGAGCAACACCATCTGTGTGTTGGGGGGCTTGACCCAATAGCAGGCCAGCATGTTGCAATCACCGTTAATCTACTTCACTTCCACAGCCACATTTACATGTGTTTCCCATTCATCAGACAGGCACACAATGAGGCCCCCTGTGGCATGTGTATTAACAGAAGAGGAGGAAGGTCTCTGGGGACAGTGAGAGCAAAAGCTCCAATAGTTGAGAATGTGATATGTACATGTGATATGTGAGTGTGTTTTATAAAGAGTCCATTAATGCACAAAATACTGATAAGAGACATCGTTGACAATAATAATCTTTTTTTTTTTTTTTTTATCAATTGCACACATAACCTTAACATAGCTATGTACAGTTCTAGTCTCTTTACCTTAAAATAGATCTGTTATATTTAATTATATGATTCATATTATCTAAATGAAGTATGTATACTGACTTCATAAGAATCAAAAAGCTCAAACATGGGTACACTATGTAGCTATAACAGCTTCAATTGTTCTGGAAAGGCATTCTGAACTTAGAGATCTTTGTTGGGCTGTAAAGTTTTTCCACATACAACAAGTTCTTATAGACCTTGCTTTTTGCACTGGGAGCCAGTCTTCTCCATATTGTTCCTACAAAGTTGACAGCATACAACTGTCTAAAATGCAGACGATTTATTTTATACATCTGTTTCAATGAAACATAATAAAATATTTGACTGAATCACTAAACAAATTTAGCTGTTTTTATGCACTGAATGTTGTCTGTTATTAAATTACAATGTCATGATTTTTCCAATTTCTTGATTTTCTTTTAAGTTCCCTATCCCCTATCCCTATGGCAGCCCTGTCATCTGCAACTATGCTGATGATGCTTTAGTGACCACCTCGGTGTACCTCCATCATTGCTGTGGACCAAAAGCCTCATTTACAAAACTTTAATGACTGCTCTCAATAAATTTCAGCTGCTGCTGAACCTGTCATCTACTTGTTCTCTGTTGGACTGAACATCTGTATATAAACTAAACATTATTATTAGTTTACTACTTGTAAGCACTAAACAGTACAACAGCAGATAAAATGTATTGAAGGAAGTCATTAAAGGTCTGTGAATCAGGCTTCTAATGAAGAACCATGGTCTTGGTTCTTTCAATGTTTTTAATACTAGAAATACTTTAGAAAATGTAGCTGTTTTAAAACAATGTACAATGTACTACATAAACAAATCGCCGTGAACTTAAAACTAAAAATGCCATTCAGGAAAAAACCTACTAGAGAAGAAAAACTCATTGATAGGACAAACTGGTACACTGAAAATGTCCAAATAATAATTTTAGCCAGACAGAGTAGGATAAATAGTTAGGTACATTAATATGTTTGACGATGTAGTATATCCAGAATACATTTTGTAATATTACATTACATTTAGTAGACGCTTTTATCCAAAGCAAAATACTATTATAAGTACCAACACCCTAACCACTGAGCTGCCCTGCCCTAATAATATTAAATCGATAATATTAAGTCAGTAATATTTCTGGCATATATTTTTACTAGCAAAAGGGTAAGAAATTCATTAATTCATTCATTCATTATCTCCCGCTTTATCCTCTATTAGGGTCGCAGTGGGGTTCCCCATGCCCATCCAGGGGAGAACGTCTAGGGCACTGGGCAGATAGACCCAGGACAGGGTGCCAATCCATCGCTGAGGTTAATAAATTATTATTGGTAAATAATGTTTTATAAATACTATACTAAACTCTACAGAAAAGTCCAGCTTCTGAATCAGGTTTGAGTACTGCTAAGGTAATACATATTCATCTGAAACTTTGGCCAGGATTTTCTTTGTTCTATGATAAACAGAAGTTATTTTTACACACTTGTGAGATGAGTGTGGATTTCTATATAGATAGGTTAAAGGTAAAAAAAAAAAAAAAAAAAAAAAATGCCACTGAGATGCCATACCACATCTTTGCTTTTATTAATGACTGATGAAAAAAAAACAGAAATAGTCCTGAAAAGGTTGCCAGTTCATAAAATCTGTTGCATAGTAGGCATCCTTTTACACCTAACACCCACTACTTACAAAAAAAAAAAAAAAAATTAGGTTAATTACATGTACTAAAAAGTTTTACCTGAGGAGAGAAGGGTGCTGATGGTCACAAGGAAGCTTTCATCATCAATCTGAGCATCTGTAAGAAGGAGGACTGAAGGAAGATTTTGTACTCCAGTCTTTATGCAGAGGTTTGCTAGGTCCAGCTAAGTGTAAAGAATAAGAATGGAATAAAAGCAGGGTTACAAACCAGAATATTTTGGACTGTTCTTAGGTAAACATATAAAATGCTGGTTTAAAATATACATCAGCTGAATAACATGACAGTGTGTATGTGTTAGATGGCATAAATCATCTAATAATACATATGTTACTCTATTAATAAATTTTCAGATTATTTTCAGAAAAGATTATTTATTTTCATTTCCCCAGGAATTATCTGAGATAACGATTTAAAAATAAAGGTTTATTCTTAAAGAGTATGATTCTTAAAGAGTCTTATTCGTAAAGAGTATGATTTGAGAATATCATTGAGATAAATTGACTGTTTTAAAAAAAGAGTCAACAGTCAAGAGTCAAGAGAGAGTTCAACAATATTTCTTTTGGCCTAAAAATGCTTCTTTGTTTATATGTATTCTCAGACAACAAATAAATGACAATCTGTCTCCAAGGGTTTAGATAAATGGTTTTTCTGAGGGTTTAGATAAATGAGACATGGTCAGGTGCCCTGAGATTCTCACACCCTGATGAATGGAAATGATGGCCACAGCCTCATCAATAGGGCATTGAAATATTTGCTCAGGCTCCTTAATGGGATCAGACAATCCTTTGCCGTCGCATGCAGACAGGACTAAATGAGATCAATGATATGCACGGAGCAGGAGGGAGTATTGATCAAGGTAAATGTCTAAAAGAAAACATGATCTCTCCTAATGAATGACTGCCATTTTACATTTATTCTCACTTCATGGCAATGATGGACACTGTCAGCTTTACTACCACACAATAACATGATGAGACACTGTTATTGATGTCTGCATATTTCAACACATACACATTTCATTAGTCATCAAACTATCTTTAACAAGGGTGTTTACTGACTACATAGAAATCTGAAAATCTACCTTCAGGTCCTGTAAGCAATAGCCCTTGTGTAAGATGGGTTGAAAAATGTTCATATTACAAAGATGGGCAGCCAGACGGGTCAAACTCTGCTTGCCACTCCCACCCACTCCCACCAGCAGGGCATGACTACGTGGGCATGTAAGGATTCTGCTGATCCGGCAGCTGAAAAGTTTAGTCAGTAAAATGTATTATTATTAAAACAGTATTACATTAAATAATACACTTTATTTAATATATTAGGTTAATAGAAACATTATAAATGTAAAAAACACAAATTTAATAGATTTTCCAATAGATCACCATAGAACAGAGTTCCATATATTATATCAGAAACATGAAATAAAACAGAATGTTCACTATAATGGACAAAAATGAATCGCTGGTCTCTGGAGAATATTTTTAAATGAATTAAAACAGTAGATACTGTGACAAGTTGACTCACACATGTTGCATTGCCTCCTTAAAAAATACAAGACTCATAGTGGAGTAGAGCTGGTTATAGCTATCAAGAGCATCTGACAGAGTGTTGCTCAACTGCTCCCAGCTGTTTACAGGAACATAGCAAGACTCGCTTGTCCTCCCATCGCTGTTAAGGTAGATAAGAGGGTCTGGCAGCTCAAGCTTCTCCTCAAGGCCCTAGGTAGTAATTATGACAACAGATAATTTTTAATAAAGAACTACAATGAAACAACAGATGGAATAAAAATGAGGCCACAGTGTAAAGTATATTTCATTATGAGTAAAAGCAAACAATTTTATACTTCCAACATAGTTTGCAAAAAAGGAAACTGTAACAGTTTTTTTTTTTCAATGCTTTTGTTAATGTAATGAGTGCCTTAATTTTTTTGTAAAGCTGATTTGTGACAATTCTGTATTGTGAAATGCACCATTCATCCATCTATTATTTCGATCCTCTATTAGGGTCGCGGGGGGGGTTCCCCATGCCCATCCAGGGGAGAATGTCTTGGGCGCTGGGCAGATACACCCAGAACAGGGTGCCATTCCATCGCTGGGCACATACTCACTCACACAGACATACACACAAACACACTCTATATGGGGCAATTTGGAGAATTCAATTGACCTTGATCCATGTTTTTGGACTGTAGGAGGAAACCGGAGCACCCGGAAACCCACGCGGACACGGGGAGAACATGGAAACTCCACCCAGATTGGGATTCGAACTGGGAATCCCTAGTGCTGAGATGCGAATGTGCTAACCACTAAGCCACCATGCACCATATAAATTTAAAAACATTTCAATGAAATTCTAATGAATTTTATTGAATTTATATATATATATATGGTTAGCATGTTCGCCTCTCAGCACTAGGGTTTTCCCGGTTCGAATCCCCATCTGGGTGGAGTTTCCATTTTCTCCCCGTGTCCGCGTGGGTTTCCTCCGGGTTCTCCGGTTTCCTCCCACAGTCCCAAAAACATGGATCAAGTTCAATTGAGTTCTGCAAATTGCCCCATGTAGAGTGTGTTTGTGTGCGTGTCTGTGTGTGTGAGTGTGTGCCCAGCGATAGATTGGACGCCCTGTCCTGGGTGTATCTGCCCAGCGCCCGAAACGTTCTCCCCTGGATGGGCATGGGGAACTCCCCTGCGACCCTATTATATGTTAAAGCGGAAGATAATGAATGAATAGAATATATATATATATATATATATATATATATATATATATATATATATATATATATATATATATATATATATATATATATATATATATATAAACACTTAAAGCTAATCCCAAATCTAGATAAAAAGGAGGGTGGCATACCCTAATGTGAATAGCCTGAAGAATAATATGAATGTACATATAAATAAATTAGCATAATTTGCATTGAAATTGCCCACCTCAAGCACTTGCTGTGTAACATCTGTCTGAAGCTTTTGGAAAAGCTGCAGGTCAGCCAGGTCAGCTAGCCGATCTGAATATACTCGCCTGGACTCATGCACCCACAGCTGGACCAGGTGAAAACTATGTTTCACAAAGGCAGGTCTAGCAAACATTAGGCCCTGAAATAATAATAATAACAACATTAAAAATATGCACCTACAAAAAGTAAAACTGAACTTTTATTTTAATAAAAAATCTTCATTAAATTGGCTTTGCACTACTAAATATTTGGCTGAATATTAATAGCTAGTTGAGCTGTACCAAAAAAAAAAAACATCCTTTTTATGTCCAAAATGTCACCTGAAAGAGCTGAGAAAGATTCCACAGACTGAAGACATGATGAAACCTTGTAGCAGAAGGTAGGAAGTGATGGATCACTTGGTTGTGGAGGGAAATCGCTGCTTGCACTATAATTGGGACACACTTGAACACAGCGGTGCTAAATGGCAAGGTCTGAAGGTGCAGGCTTAAGATGGAGTTATAGATGGAGGTTAGTGCATCATGGCTTGGGTTGTTTACAGCTAACACCGAAAAATGCCTCTAAAAGAGATTCAAAATATAAACATTTTTAATGACTTACAATACAATCTTAGTATAAATTGGCTTTAAGATATTTCTTAAAAAAAAATACTGCACCTGTAGTCGGGGGTTGATGGTGTAACTACCTGCTTGTGGATTTAAACAGGCAATGTACTGTGTATTATGTATCTCTTTTATACTCAACTTCTGAGTGTCATACCTAGGTGAGCACATAACAGTTTGAAGGTGAATCAATATTTAAATCTATAAACACTGTTAAAGTGAAGTTGTACAAGTTTATTCTAACCAGTGTTTGTAGTCCAGATGCTGGCGGATGAGTGTGTGCGGCTCAGTTGTGCCATAACTGTCCAAAGCTGTCATATTTAGATCATCAACAAAGTAGATGAGCTTTTTGCTTCCTGCTGGTGCATAAGTCCGGCCTGCTTTTTTTTCCAGAGGTCTCTCTAGCAGCTCTAAATAAATATTTATACAATTCACTCCAAATCCAGTGAATTAGTATAGGCATATAAGATAAAGCACATGTAGGATAAAGATGAAACAGTATAATACAGCAATCTTGAAAACAAAATCCAAGACAAATAACCCTGCTCGTTAGCAGAGACCAGGATATATATTTGTGAGAACATCGGTCCAGCAGATGGCATCTCTGAGCTATAAGAACTCTGTCTTTCATAAAGCCAAGTTTTTTAATCAGGGATGTGGAATGACCTGAATCCTGTGGCCATTCCAAGCGCTCACTAGGTGAAAGGTGGTAAAAAAAACTTAGCTCGGCTCCTTGTCCATCACAGAGCTGAACGAAATCTGTGCAGCATATAAATCACCTAATTTACCTTGAAACTTTTAAAATATATGTTAATATGATGCTAATACAACATAACATAACATAACATAATGTCTAGATATTAGTTTGCATAATCTTTGTGGTATAACTGCATCATGTAAATCGGTGTGTTTACAATAAATGTTTCTAATGAACTACTGGTGTGGGCTTACTTTGTAATGTGGATGAGGTAGTGTAGTAGTGGAGAGGTATACTGGCAGCAGAGTAGTCATCTGAAAGTGAGTCCAGCAATCTTCTAACTAGACTGGTTTTTCCTGTGCCCAGGCCACCGACCAACATCAGAGGTTGACCATGCTCCAGTAACAAACGCATGAAATACTGCAACCTTACTGTCTCTTCTGTAGGAACCAACATTGCCTGTGCCCAGTTTAAAAGAATTGAAAAAAAAAAACACATTGAATATTCTTCTGTATTAATGTTTTAACGATTTATCAGCAAATTACCAGTTTTAAATATACAATCCTGTTACAAAATAAATGTTAAGACACTGGAAGTTTAAAATCATGCACACTCAAACACATTTCACATATGAAATATAAGGAATGAGAATATATATATATATATATATATATATCACTTTACAATTCATTTGTACAGGCATGCATTCTCAATTTTTATATATATATATATATATATATATATATATATATATATATATATATATATATATATATATATATATATATATGTATATATAAATATGAAGTGATAAAATATATATTAAAACCATTTTAAACCCCATTTAGCCATTATAAACCACCAGCTGTCATTTATGGAACATGGATTACTAAATGTGAAAAAGTGGCAAAATATAGCACTGAATCAATTTGGTAGTATTGTATGTAGTTTTTTCCCCCGCATTGCACAATATTTAACATAAACTCTCTGCTTACAACAGCAGTTTGAATAGCAACTTAAATGATCTGGTATATTTGGGCTATTTTAAATAATGTCTGTTACAGCATGTTGTAATATCAT
The DNA here is from genome assembly GCA_019802505.1 of Corydoras sp. C115. Lineage (NCBI taxonomy): Eukaryota > Metazoa > Chordata > Actinopteri > Siluriformes > Callichthyidae > Corydoras > Corydoras sp. C115. The sequence continues at coordinate 6,093,647 of JAFMOC010000002.1, forward strand.
TTTATTTAATATATTGTTATGAAAATCAATGATTTTACTTTGTTTCATTTCCCCTATATGATACTATATCCTTAGCACATCTCCATACAGGAGGAGTCATTAACACACATTAACAATAAACTTCCAACAGTGCATTTAGGGGCTACATTTTTACATGCAAATGGTACACAAACCGCAGACCATCCACAAATAAAGTAAATGAAAATGTAATTCATTGAACTAGGCTTCCTCATTCAACTGCCATATTGTTCTTTACTGATCCTCAATTCAACTATTGTGTCTGGTGTTACAAATTCTCCTACTGTCACCTGTTTCATGCTTGCCCCACACTGGACCACATTTTGTGCTTTCCACCACTGCAGACCAGCCATTTTGGAATTGCAATGACCCAATCATTTAGACATCACAATTTGGCACTTGTCAAAGTTGCTCACATCCTACTGCTCACCCAATCATCCAACTTCCAACACATCAACTTTAAACACTGACTGTCCAATTCCTGCGTAATACATCACACCTCTTGACAGGTACAATTGGAACATGATAATTAATGTTATTCAGGTTTAATGCTGTGTCTGATGTATATATATACAGTACAATACCTCAACATCTTTATGTAAACTTTTTAATCACAATATTTTGCCCCTAATTTAAGAGTAAAACATTATTTATGTAACAACATTGTTTTATTTTATGATTTAGGTATTCCAACACAGCTAGTATTTACCTCATTGGTATCTTCATTGTACTTAGGATTTGAAATCACATGGATATTATTTCACAACCTTGAACTCACAACCTTCACAACAATTAATAGCCCAACACCTTCATCACTGAGCTACTACTCCCACAGTCAAACTGTTTCAGACATCAACATACCGTACCCTGCATCCTGTGAGCAAGGATAAAGGATCAGGGGATGTTTAACACACAGTGCAGCAACAAATAAGCTAAATCCTCTGATTTAACTTCTAAAAGGTGAAGAAATAAGGTTCTAGTGAGTGGGCACAGTGTTTATAATCTCCAGCATCTCCTTCTTATCAGCCACACACTTACACACTACCAGCATGTCTGTGTCAATGCAGAGGTAAAAATAATCCACTTCCAAAATTATACCTACTTTACAGAATAGAGTGAAGAGGACTGACATAAGCAGAACTTTAAAGTTCACCTATATGCTAAATGCAAGTGATAAATAGAACACTGAATGTAGGAAACAAGGAATTGTAATAAGGTGGTTGTTGAATTTACTTTTTCATGAAACAAAAAAGAAACAATGAAGCCTAAATAGAGAGAGAGTAAGAATGAAAGGAAAGAGAGAGAAATGGGGTGGGGGGAGGAGGTGTAAGGTGGTTTGTAATCAGATCTGGTGCTCAGATGCTGTGTTTGACAGCAGACTAACCTCATGCCTGGAACTGCTGTTATCTTTCACTTTGCTCACTGACCCTCTCTAATGTGCTAAGTAGTCTAAATTAGCTTGTTATTGTGTGAAATTAAAACTGCTTGGTGCGGGGGTGAAAATTTTCTCAGCAAAGGGTCAAGCTGGGAAACAAAGAAAACTATTCAAAGCATGCTATTCAGAAAAACAAAAGAAGGGTTTAGATTTTGGGCAAAAAAAATCTCATTGTTGAACTGAAACTTCTCTGCGCTTTATGATATCACTCACTGACCTGTAGTGGTGTATCTGGATCCATTTGAAAGGAGGGAATTTTGTCGGCCCATGGTAAGAACCGTTTGGCCTCTGGGTCCAGGTAGTAGTCAAACACAGATCCATGATTTGGCAATTTAATGCTTTTCATTTCTTTTAACCACCATTGGCTAAACTCAGTTCTGTAGTCACGCTTCTATGAAGACAAAATAAAGAAGATTGTTATTATATACTGTTTTGTACTGTTTTACTTTAGACTGCAAGTCTAAAGTGTTTTCTGTACTTACTTAACAGTATAATATTATTCATCAGTAAGTTTAATGACACATCGGACACCATATCACCTCAGATATCAAAAAGTAATGTTCTCACATTAGTTATTTTGTGTTATAGCACAATGTGTTTGAATGCTCTTTGGATAGTTTAGGTTTATGGTGATCAGTTAAAAAAAAAACTTAAAAGATAAAACTTTACTAATAAAGTCACACTTATTTTTACTGCAAATAAATATCTTGTCATCATGAACATCAGTACTCCCAATTGTGATTTTTTCTTATTGTAATTCCATTAAAATCTTGTGAAAGCTACTGAAAAGTACAGAGCTTTGAACATGGACAAAAATTGACATTTCTATGCTAAGAAAATCACACTTCTAGTAAGTTTTTTATGAAGTAAATTTCAGTAGTGCAGCACTTTACTGCTTCCACACTGTTGGGAGGTTCATGTTCAAATCATGCATGAGTTTCTAGACCGGGCTTTTTTTCCCCCCAACTAATGGTTAGGAGGCTTTAAAAATACAATGCAGTGACTTTTACTGATTAATAAAGGAAACAAATTGTAAAAAAAGTGCTTCAAATTCCCCACTTGAGACATAAAGCAACTAGACCTGATCTTGATGTGTAACACCACCAAAAGTCCAGATACAGGCAAACACAAAGTAGGTCTCATAGACATCGCGTGGCGAGTCGGTTGCAATGTTCTCAGGTGTGAGCAGACAATCCATCAATGAGCAAAGAGTCTGAGAAAAGAAAGATCCAGCCATGAACAAATGGCTCACAATAATGTTTTTCTACCACAGACTGTATGCTTTTTACCTGGACCATGCTGATATCTGAAATCGGGATAATAGTTTTAAAAGAGCTTTTCATTTGCTCTAAGCATCGGGAGACATATTTATCAAATAGAATAGTTAGGTGAGCTCTCTCAGTCTGATGTTTCCGTCTATCAATCCAACTGGTAACATAGCTGCGAAAAAAACAAACATATATTATCTATAATTGTAAGTAGCAATGATGGCTAAATCATTCTCAGTATGAGATATTAAAAATGTAACAGATTAAATATGATGAATAAATTTGCTAACAGGTTCCAGCTGAGGTCTTGTGGGTTGACATAGAGGATGCCAGCTCGAGAGACAGTGGCAGGTGTAGCATTTCTCAGGTGGCTAATCTCAAACACCAATCTCATTGAAGAAGTTAGTGGTATCCTCTCATTACTGGCCAAAGTCAAGACCTAAGCAAATAAACAAAAGGTATATGTTAGGGACTTTTAAAAATATATTTTTTGCCTACACAATGTAAATTTTTATATTTTACCAATCTTATATACAGTATTTTATGCAGCAACTGAAAGGAAACAAGGCAGTTTCACAAAATAAATGCTATGACCCTAAACTAAATAGATCAAATATTTTTCAGATAGTTTACAGTTAACTACAATTTTAATTATATGTAACATATCTTTTTCTGAATGTATGGTGTGCTTATAATAATAATAATAATAATAATAACTCGGGCGGCACGGTGGCTTAGTGGTTAGCACGTTCGCCTCTCAGCGCTAGGGATTCCTCGTTCGAATCCCCATCTGGGTGGAGTTTCCATGTTCTCCCCGTGTCCGTGTGGGTTTCCTCCGGGTTCTCCGGTTTCCTCCCACAGTCCAAAAACATGGATCAAGTCAATTGAGTTCTCCAAATTTCCCCATGTCCTGGGTGTGTCTGCCCAGTGCCCGAAACTTCTCCCCTGGATGAGCATGGGGAACCCCACCGCGACCCTAATAGAGGATAAAGCGGAAGATAATGAATGAATGAATAATAATAACTCCTGCTGGTATGATGTGGTGTTATGGTATATTATGGTATATTGGTATATCTTTGAACCTTTGTACAAAAATACCATGCCTGCTGTAAATTCAAAGTATTTTACTAATATTAATTATATTATTATTATAATAATATTAAGACTTTTGTCACAAGTCATAATTCAGATCAAAAGTGTAACCTTATTGTCATCCATAACAGTGTTCAGAGACTCAGTCCACATGGGGTCAATGTCTCCATCCAGAATGATCCACTTGGGCCCAGGATGAGGGTTATTGGCTTGATCCCGCATGAAATATGGCAACAAGCCTGTCACATGAAAACACATTTTTTACCATAGACATTTGGACATATAATTTACTATTTAACTATTTACATATAATTTGTTACTTAACAAAATTCTTCAATTTTCTCACTTTAAATGTATTAACACAAGATTACCATCTTTCCATTCTCGGGTTCCTGGATGTATGAATCCGAAAAGTTCATCTCTACTTATTGCTTTTGGGTTCAAATCATTCCACACAGGTTTCTTTTTCATGTTGACATAGGTTTTATATAGAGTTCTAAGGATCTAGGATTAAGAGAAAATGGATTTATACAGAATTCCAAGAAAGAAAACAGAAAACGTCAGAACAATTAATACAAAAGAACACTTACTTGGCTCTTCCCTGTGCCAGCATTTCCAACCACAAATAAGGAGTGCCTTACACTCATTAGTTCTTCAAGCTGAACAACCTACAGTAATAATACAGGACATATAATTACAAACTCTCTAAAACAATAAACACTCCTGATTAAAAACAAGGGGCCAAAATATATTCAGAATATAGTCAGAAAATTAGAAGGATTTAAAAATTAAAGTAACTTAATATAGGAAAACCTTGATTCTTTATTGACTTAAATGTTGTTGGTAAACTTACAAACTGTGCAAATTCATAGAATAATGACCAAAAGATATTTGGTAAGTTAGATATTTAAAAACCACAGTTTGATTTTAAAAATGGTCGCCTCTCAGTGCTGGGAATGCCGGTTCAAATTCCAATCTGGTTGGAGTTTCCATGTTCTCCCACATGTTCTCCCTGTGTTTGCCTGGGTTCCCTCCAGGTTTTCCGGTTTTCTTTCACAGTCTACAGTCTCTTCGAGGTGAATTGGCTATTCTATATTGTCCCAGTAAATTGCCCTCATATAATGTCAGTGTAAGTGAGCGATGGATTGGCACCCTGTCCTAGGTGTACGTCATCTGCCCAACACCAGAAAGCTTTTCCCCTGGATTAGCATGGGGAAACCCCCTGCGACCCTAATACCTAGTATTGCATTCAGTGGAAAATAATGAGATGAAATTTTACTTATGAGTTGAAACTGCATATGAGTTTATGTTTAGTTTTATTTTAGTTTGCATGAACCACATTTAACCTTGAGTATGAAGGACTCATCTGGTTGGAGTTTCAGCTCGAGGGCACTTCGGCGAACTAGATCCTCAAATGCCAAATCAGTCCGTCTATGAACCACTAAGCCAGGAAACAGATCTGAAACAAGACCCAGGAATACTGGAATATCCTCAGTCACGATTTTTGGCATGTTGAAATCTCGCAGAGCTTGCATCAGCACCTGTTTAAAGGAACAATGCATTGATACATTAGTTAGGTGTACTCCATATCAGGTGAAGTAATCATGGGTCAAATCCACAATACCTGATCTTCTAGTTTGCCATTGTTTTCTCTTTTTAGAGCTCCAGCAACCACCAAAACAGATTTGACAGCACGCAGACCCCAGTCATAATGATCCTGTTAAGAAGCATTAAATAATAATAGCTTTTATTCTGCTTTATGACAGTAAAATTTAGATATATTGTGTAATTTACTAAGAATAAACTGACATTAGTCTTTTTTTGTTACCTGTTTTGATAGCAGCTCTTTGCAAAGCCTGTACAGTGTGACAAATTTTCTACCCAAAAGCTTAGCATTTAGGAAGCCCTCAGCCATCAGCATGATTTCACAAATTAACTCCATATCAGGCACCACCATGGCACATGGTCTGCAAACACATTTAATAAATGTTGCTTTAAGCTGTGAATTGTGATGGGGAATGGGTTCTTTAGACTTTTATAATAATACAAATATTAATCACATAACAAATCTGTGATTTTGATTTATATCTTGTTATATAATTCATTTACAATTCACATTATTAGTTTATTGTATCCTCAGTCATTGTCTATTTTTTCAGTTCCACTGAACAAAAAAAAAACTTTGTATTTGTGAAGTTACAGAATGAAGTCTGTTAATCTGCATACTTTATTAGTTCCATTTACTCATGCACATTGTTTAATGTTTCTGTCTGATTTGCATGTGGCAGTACAAATACACTTACTCACTTTCCATCAATGTTACTACATTAAGAGTAAAATGGGATACTCAAGAAATGAAACAGAAAGAAGAAAATTGCAGACTGTTTTTTACTTATTACTGAGAGTTAAAATAAATAAAATAGTTTGAGGCAAAGTCTAGAAGGCATTTTTACGGTTGGCATTCAGAAAGAAAAGTTGCAGTCTTTGCACATTTGATTATTTCAAATTTCCACATAAATGCACTTTGTAGTTTTCCAGTTACAGACAGATTATATTCCATCTGTTTTTCTGCACTAGCAATGCTGCATCAGTTTGTAAACACCTGTGTCACCTAAACCAAGTATAATCCACCAACCTATATTGTCCAGCCACCAGCATCCTGCATGATGTTTTGTAAGCAGTGATAAAGGATTAGCGGATGACAAACACACACTATGCAGAAATTATTCTGAGCAATAAGATACATTTGTCTAATTGATTGCACAGTGTGTACACAATATTAACATCATTGCTATGTCTGATCCAAAACACAATAATACATCAATAAGTATCATTATAGTAGTGAGTATCATCAGCCAGACAGACTGACAGAATGGTGGTCCAGACAGACTGGAGCAAAATCTAAAATTGCAGAAATACAAAGTTGGTAGTTAGAACAAATAAAAATGGTTTATATAGTAGTTATATAAACAAAGTAGTGAAGGTGGAGGAACCCTGGATTATGTGATAAACATTAATATGCTAATACTTATTGTCATCATTATAATTATTCATAATGATTTGTAATCTACTTCCAGAAGATGTAAACTTTGAAACAGTTTTCAATTTTAGTTGTCACTGTTTTAAACTCCCATAGAATTATTTCTAGATTATATTTTTATCCATCCATCCATTATCTTCCACTTTATCCTCTACTAGGTTCATGGAGGTTGTTCCCAATGCCCATCCAGGGGAGAACGTCTCAGGCGCTGGGCAGATACACCCAGGACAGGGCGCCATTCTATCGCTGGGCACACACTCACTCACACAGACACACACATGAACACACTCGATATGGGGTAATTTGTAGAATTCAATTGACCTTGTTTTTGAAAATTGATCCTGTGGGAGGAAACTGGAGAACTCGGAGGAAAGAACATGGGGAGAACATGGAAACTCCACCCATATTGGGATTTGAACCTGGAGTCCCTAGTGCTAAGAGGTGAACTTGCTAACCACTAAGCCACCGTGCCACCCCTTATATTAATATACTTTAGATATTCATTTAGGTTAATATTAGTAAACCTTAGGATAAAGTGTACGATCTTAACACTTCTATTTTTGGTAGTGACTGTAGACATTTTACCTGAAGAGTGCTTTAAGGTTCTCAGGTAACTCTGTCCGTCCAGCATAGTCAGGGTTCATGGTGATAAAAATCCCAACACTGGGCTTCAAGTTAATCTCTTCATCCAACAAAAACAACCTGCATGGCAGAATTTTATTATTATTGCACTGCATAATTCCATTTCTTCATTATATTTTATTAATATTTTTCATAAATAGATTTAAATACCTTTATCAGTGTTCTTTATATAAAGTACACTTTTGCTCATGGGCCAATTTAGTATTTACAATTCACCTGCCCTACATTCTTTAGACTGGGTAACGAAATTATACCTTTTTGAGGAATGGAAGAATATGTAAAGAGAGAATGCCATGTTTTGTGTCTCTGAACATAATTATTCATCATTTTGCCAAATACACACACACACACACACACACACACACACACACACACACACACACACACACATATATATATATATATATATATATATATATATATATATATATATATATATATATATATATATATATATATATATATATATATATATATATACCATAAAACTATATACCTGTTTCTTCTGTTACGAATTGCATCTTGTATTGATTTCACTTGCACAGCCACAACTGACAACACCTCCACAGCAATGCGATTAAATTCATCAAAACAGCCCCATGCACCAGTCTGGGTAAGCCCTTTAAAGATATTTCCTACTGACTAAAGAATGTAGCAGTTATTTTAAGAGTTCATTAATAGCAGACAATCCTAAAAAGACCACAGGTTACAAAAAAGGAACATATGGTATATAGCCAAAATATGTCAACAAACAACTTTAAAGATGAAGAAAAAGACAACATTGAATCATCATTTAAATCAGTTCACATCTCTCCCTTAAAGCTCAGATTACTGATATTGCAATAATTACACAAATATTGTACTATATGCATAACAGTTCATTTTAAAATATGCCACACATTCTCTTTTGGGACAGGTCAGTTCCACACTAAGCTTTTAAAACATACTTTTAGTCATATAGTGCATGTTTCTATTTATGTATTATTCTCCAGGCATTACCTTGTAGTCCATTTGTTCTGAACAGTTAAAAACATACACCATAACCCCGAGGGTCCTGCCCAGGTCTTTGGTTGTTTCAGTTTTACCTGTGCCAGCAGGGCCTGCCGGGGCACCACTCATGGTCAAGTGAAGTGACTGTGTGAGAGTCACATAGCACCTGTTAGTGGAAACACCAAGCTGAATCAGTTCTATGATTAAAAACAGGTTTTGGGTATTTGCACTCATTTACACATTAAGTTAATAACGTACCTGTCTGTGAGAGGAGTGATTACCAGGCGGGGAGTATTGCCTAAGTATTCATAGGCATAATGAAACTGGGCATCACAAATCTTGGCAAAACATTGTTTTTGTTCATCGTCCCAGTAGTGACGCAGCTGAGAAAGCCAGGCAAAAGCCTGATCATTGGTTACCTGTTTAAAACCCAAAAACATTTAACTTGTACAAAATATTATAAAATAATAAAATAATATAAAAGTGGAGCTAATAAAATCTATGATTAAAAGACAAAGTGTACTTAATGTATGTATGTATGTGAATGTATGCATGCCATGCAAACGTCATATTAATCAACCATAATAAATTATGCTAAAAATAGTAAACGATAAAGATTTACTTATTGAATGGGACAAATTGCTAAAAACCTTTTACTGGTGTTTTTGTGGTGCTGCAATAATGATAAAATGATAAAAAAATATATAATTATCAAATTGTTCTATGGCAATTCAGAAAAGCAACCATCACATATTTCCCAGTTGTTTTAAATGTTTTCTGTAAATCTTATTGACAAATTTTTTGATGTAACTAAAAAGCAATACAAACCCACAATGTCTTAAAAATGTAATCAGATGATGAATAAAATTGCATTTTTACATTAATATCAGCATTAAACACAATGACCAAAAATTTTTATTAGAAATAACTATAAGTTCAAATATTATTAGAGTATAGATTAACATGTTAAAATTTCTACTCTGTTATTGATTACTAATGAACTACAGAAAGCCTGGCCAAACCTTTTGTGTGATAAGCTTGGACACAACATCTCTGGCATGGACATCGATGGTGCATAGGGTCATGATCTTCTGCCTGTCTCCTGGAGTTAGCTCTCCCAATAACATGGATATCAGCGAGTTCAGCTGAGCAATCTGTAAAAGTGGAGCCAATTTTTTTTGAGTTTATAAGGGCAGAGTAATGGGTTGTGTGAGCATACAGTGAGCTTTGTGGCCTGTGCTTACAGTAATTATATCAATTTACATGCCAGAGAGAAGTGGATGGTAATAACAGCAGCAGTAGGGACTCAGGGTCACATGCTCATCAGAGCTCTTCTCCACATTTATGGGGCAAGGTCATATATTCCCGTTTAGGAGGCCAAACAAGTATTGAGCTTATTTATCTGCATGGGGTTACTGTATATGTCTGTGTGTGAAGGAGTGCTGGCAGATATGAATTTGCCTGGCAGTGTAGAGAAATCTGTTAGTACACAAACATGTATATGCATGAGTGTTTATGCAAGTGTGTGTGTGTGTGTGTATGTGTGGTTATGGGGTTGCACTATATTTGTGTTACAAGCAAATACGATGTAATCTCCCGCTCACAGCCACAATATATTAGATGTAAAAGCAGTTTGGTTTGGAAAACATTTATCACTGTGCTGTTTGACAGCAACTCCAATCAGGAGCTAGAACGAAAAAAAGAGTTAGATTATTCAAAAGCTGCACAAGGACACGCCAACCTTTCATGATGCTACTGCTCATGACACTGCAGAGGGAAAATAGACAGCTTACTGCCTGCTTTAGGGCAGACCATGTGGCTTAGCATTGCACACTTTATCACAACACCGATGAAAAACAACACTTGTTCCTCTGAAAAGATCTATCAATTCCTCATCACTGTAAAAATGCTATTAATTATTTGAAAGTGTAAAAGAGGCAAAGCAAAACCTAGACTAAACAGATAATACCAGATACCAGATAATGTAATCACAAAACATCTCATCTCATTACCTTGACCACTTAATCCTATATTATGGTCCCATGCCTATTCATGGGAAAATGTTTCAGCACTGAGCAGATATAACGAGGAAAGGTTGCCAAGTCATCACTAGACACACACATTCACTCATTGACATGCTATATAGTGGTAATATAGATAGAGCGGAAAACATACCTTGACCAGCTGTCCAAATAAAGGGGATTTAACACATTATTGAATTTTATTTTCAAATTAGTAGTAGTCCTATTACTTAGTGGTTAGCACATTTGCCTCTCAGCACTAGGGATTCCCGTTTCGAATCCCAATCTGGGTGGAGTTTACATGTTCTCCCTGTGTCTGCGTGGGTTTCATCTGGGTTATCAGGTTTCCTCCCACAGTTCAAAAACATGGATAAAGGTCAATTGAATTCTTCAAATTACCCCATATAGTGTGTGTTTGTGTGTGTGTCTGTGTGAGTGAGTGTGTGCCCAGCGATAGATTGGCGCCCTGTCCTGGGTGTATCTGCCCAGCGCCCGAAACATTTTTAAAACGAATTTATTACTCTCCAAGTGTTCTTTACATAAGAATTTACACATGCTAATGGAAAATGGAATATGATGGCTTGGTCTCCCAGTGATGGATTGGCGCCTTGTCCTGGGTGTATTTGCCCAGGGCCCAAAATGTTCTCCCCTGCGTGGGCATGGGGAACCCCTCCGCAATCCTAAATAAAAAATTGCCTTTGATATTGGAAGCTAAAAATACTGTTTAATAATGATTAATAATGTCAATGTTTATGGTCGTATAGGCCATAACGATAATAATAAAAAAAAACTAATTATTTCACAGACATTTGTTTCTATTAATAAATAAAAAATTGCATTTGATATTGGAAGCTAAAAAAATACTGAATCAATAAACAAAAAAATTGTCTCTGGTCAAGTAAGCTTTAGTAAAGAATTTTCTTATCATGAGTTTTCCTATGATTTGTGGCAATTGTACAATTGTTGCAAAATATGTATTAAAATAGCACCTGTTTCTTGCTGTAATCTCGCAATCCTGTGTCAAAGCCTTTAGCCAGACGTTGAAATGCGAGTCCCATGTCAGTAGACCACCAGATCTGTGAGGCAGTAAGAGCCACTTGAGCAGGGTGCTGCAACACCCACTGTTCCCGCGGGTGGTCCTCATACACAGCAATTGCCTCAGAAATGTGTCTCCTCACTGATTCTTTCATTGTTTTCTCCAGCTGAGTAAGCCACAGCTCAACCTGATGAACAACACATTACAATGAATCTGAAAGCAACACAGAGTGACTCCAAGTCATAATCATAGAAATCAGGGCCTTAAAGGCCTTCTCTGAATGTCTAAAATGATCTGAATTATAGACTCATGTTAATTTTGGCCATGAATACTTATTAAATAATTCCAAATGGTTTGTCCAGTTCCTTTCAAAATGTTTTCCAGATTTTGTTGCTTCCAGACATGTATTTGGTTAAAAGCTTTAATATGAAATCACATTTAAGCATCATTGGTTGCCAGGATTTAAATATTTTTGTCTACACCTTCAGAACAAATTTAGCAAATTTTGTCATTTGTCATATGAAATGTGCAAGTGTATCAGATTTCGAGTACTTAATGCCAGTACCTTCTAACAGGCTAACGTTATATCAGTGTATTCACACCCTCTGATTGGAGAGTACTTTTGATGAGCAGACATTTTCTGCCTATTAAAATTTGACTTTTACATTTACATTACATTTACATTTAGTTATTTAGCAGACGCTTTTATCCAAAGCGACTTACAAATGAGAACAACTCAACACTTTCAGCATTAGCTTTGATGGAAATTAGCTTTTTTATGGGGGGAAAAGGGGAGGATGGATTAGTATACTGATTAGTATATCAGTACTTTTGGCAAATATTATTATCTTAAATAATATTGCAATTTTATGAGGTGATTTTTGGTGATTTAATGTGTGGCTACATGAGTGTAACAGGGTGGGTATGAATAAGGACCAGATACAGGATTTCACAGGCTCAGGAGTCCCTCACATTCCTGCTGTTTGTGGTTGATCTCTGCAGCTTATAAAGGGCACACACACTCATCAGGCAGAGCCGCAAATCTCTAATCAAAATTCATTTCTGGCAGCTCTGCCTTCTCCCCAGTGCCGCTACACTATCACCACAACGAGTTATCTATCTGCAATGAAATGGCTCCTTATACTGCATTTTTAGCACAGCATTACTTGGAATAATAACAAAAACAACAATTCTACTGCTAATAAATTCAATAATAACAAGATAATTTATTATTATTATTATTATTATTATTATTATTATTATTATTATTATTATTATTATTATTATTCAGAAGATAATGAATGAATAAAGTTCTATTTAATAAGCTCTTTGAAAAATGCTTAATAAATCAGGTGCTCAATATTAGCATGTGTTTATTAAATACTTGTATACTGTTTAATTTATTGTTAAAGAACATGTTAATCTACAACAAAGAGAAAAAATATATATTTTTTTACCAAATAAACCAGACCAGCAAGGTATTCTTTGTGTTTGACCATTCTCAAATTCCACTTGCTAACTAACAAATGAAGTGTTATTGTAAATCACCTTAATTTATGGTTTAATCTTAAAATTCAAAAAGCTACATTCCTTTAAATTGTTGTCTTACCACCAGATCCACCAGATCAAGGGTGTGATAGCTCAGTGGTTAGGGTGTTAGTCTATCAATTTGAAGGTTGTGGGTTCAAATCCTAAGTCCACTGAAGTTACCACTGAAGTTATGTAGGTCTTTGAGCAAGACCCCTAACCCTCATTGCTCCTGGGTTGCTGCATTCTGACCACAACCAAGTTGGGTCTTGTACTTGTAAGTCACTATGGATACAAGTGTCTGCAAAATGACCAAATGTAAATGTAAATGTAGATCCCCCCATAGGTCTTACCTGACCCTCACATTTACACTCAGAATAAAAAGGGACATATTCTCTCTCTCGGCTGAACATCCCCACAGCCAGCATGCCCTTCATCCCGCAGCCATCCTGAGAGAATTGCAGGTCAGCCATACTGTCAAACAGCTTAACCAGGTGATGGGTGACCTGCAAAAATAATATAGGCTACTGACTCATAATTTACAAATCAAGTAAACCTGTGTGTGGGAATAAAATGCGAGAGCAAAACTTACAAAAGAAAAGACATAATGATGCATGTATAATGATCGAATTACAGATGTACTTGTATTATAAGCAACACACAATAGACCTCACACACTCTGATCCTGAAACTAAATTCAGACAGGTATGTGGGAGGATCTGTTCAGAAAGAATCTGCATACCAGGGTCAGAGTTAAACCAGGTGTAAAAATGTCTTCCTTTCATCAGAATCCTATTCTGTTAAACTTGAGCAACCTTCAAACTATTAGAGAGATTAAAAGGTTTAACTAAAAAAAAAATCAAAGAGTGGGAAATGTTTTTCCTGGACTATAATCTACAGTTGAAACACGCCAACACTGATAAATGACTGCATGGATACTGCAGGTAATTTTCTGAAGGTTAACACCATCATACAGTAAATCTCCATAACACATGTCCATGAAAACCACATCATGACATGAGTGACTTTTGGAATGACTACCAGAATGCAATATTCTTTTAATAAAACTACCCTTGATAGTGCCTGCTGGAATGGTACCTTCTGTGGCTGATTGACTTTGGAGAGAATATCCAGCAAATCAGTGGATGAGATGAAATAGAAGCGTGGGAAAGACACTCTCTTTGTTTCCAGATATTTGGCTAGCGCTTTCTCACAGATGGCAAGCCTACAAAAGATAAGTGATGTATTATGTAACTACTAATGAATGACATTTAAATTGTTAAAACATTAAATCTGAAGACAAACCTCAGTTGTAAATCCACAAGAAGCTCCAGGAGACCAGTCTTGTTGGTGGCAACAATTACATTTCTTGTTTCAGAACTCTCAAACATTAAACTCTAAGCAAAATAATTAAATAAAGGTTAAACAAACTTTTATGAAATATTTGTTTTTACAAAGACAAATTTAGCTGTAGGTAACATTTGTATAGTAGGTAAGTCTCAGCATTGTAGTGTGGTGATATGATGTGATGAGCTGGCACGATTGTCTCGGCCAAAAAGAGATTGGCTCCTGTGGTGGTCCTGACTAATTTTTTATGACCTTCAATGTAAGTTGGCTTGCACCAAAAACACTTTCATTCTTTTTGGAACCTGTATTTCTCCAAAATAATGTTATAGTATGTATAGTATATAGTAGTAATAATGATAAGTAAAGTAGTAATCAAACTGCTTTCATTTTCACTATATTTGGACCATATCAAGTAAATATATTCATAGATTTTCACATATATTCATAATGATTTGTAATCTACTTCCAGAAGATGTAAACTTTAAAACAGCTTCAATTTTAGATGTGATCATTGTTTTAAACTCCTATAGAATTATTTCTAGATTATGTTAATATCCATCCATCTATTATCTTCCGCTTTATCCTCTACTAGGGTCGTGGAGGGGTTCCCCATGCCCATCCAGGGGAGAACGTTTCGGGCGCTGGGCAGATATACCCAGGACAGGGTGCCAATCTATCGCTGGGCAAACACTCACACAGACATACATACTAACACACTATATACATGGGGTAATTTTGAGAATTCAATTGACCTTGATCCATGTTTTTGTACTCTGGGAGGAAACCGGAGAATCTGGCTATAACCCACGCGGACACGGGGAGAACATGTAAACTCGACCCAGATTGGGATTTTAACCCGGGAATACCTAGTGCTGAGAGGCAAACGTGCTAACCACTAAGCCACCGTGCTGCCCACAACAGAACATACGCAATAATAAAAGTATAGATGTCTATTTACTCAAATAAGAATAAGAAAATTAAAATTTAGAAACATTTGTAAAGTTTAACCATGTAAACACATTAATACCAAATTTGGACAACGTGCACCTTAAAGTCAGCATCGATGCTGTAGAATTTGTTCGTCTCTACCGGGAGACGATGGCATATATCTTTTGTGCCGATGAATATGCCTTCTAGGTATGCCCATGCCCTCTGTACTTCTAACCATATTAGCAGCACAGAGTCTGCACGAGCGAGTTGGGTTTGCAACACCAGCATCTGCCTGTGGAAAAATGCCACTTGTTTTGACTGCAGCATGGCCTGTAATTGAACCTGGAACAGAATACAAGAAAATGCAGTAGATAAATCTCAAAGTTGCACTTTTCACAACAGAAAGCCCACAGTGAAAACAATCCACTATTTGCTTTCAAAGTTCATACCTGATGATCTTCAAGTTGCTCAATAAGTTCATCATTACACTTTAATAATGGTGTGTCAGTACGGTAGTGAGATTCATAAGTAATCTCCATCATGGACCATGTCTGACTGATCACACCTAACGCCTAATGAGCAAAAAATGTCCGTTATGATAATTAAACAATAATTTAAATGTTTAAATGATTCAGTGTTTTTGAATAATAAATACATTAAAACAAAAACTGAAACCTTTTCTATTGCCATTTCTTTTACAGCTTTTGCCACTGTGCTGTGAACAATTTCTTCATACTTATGTAACTGTAAACCCAATACGTCCGCAAATCTTGTTTTATTTGTCAAATAAAACTCAGTCTGTGGAAACAAAGGAGTCATGTATGAACAATATTAATATAATTAAATACATTTTTTGTTCCAAAAATATTAATTAATATTACTATATCTAAAATACACTACATGCAATAACATTATATTGTATATATAAGTTAATTTACCTTCATGATTTTTGCCAGCTCTGCCCAGTGTCGATCTCTCATGGCCAGGTTCTGAAGCTCAGTCACGGCCCGGAGTGCGGTCAACAGATCATTGATTTTACATTGCAGAGAAATAAACACATCCCAGCCCCGAGCCTCTTTATCAAAGGTCTGCATTATCTAGCACCCATAAAACATCAAGAAATCTGTTACATTAAAGGTTCACATATTCTCTAAAAATATAAATTATTGTGATGCAGGAGCAGTACTAAAGATTTTTCTTGCTTTCAAACAATTCAATTTTAACATTGAACACACATTATGTCAAGGCACAGTTAAATCATAATAAATAAACATGAATTATACAGAATCAGTTCTTACTTTTGCAAACCGCTTTAATTCTACATCCATTTGTTCCAAATTAATCTCCTTCCAATATTTAATCTCCCACACTTCTATGTAACTCTATCAAGAAAAAAGAAGTGAAAACATTGCATTAAATGTAGAGTATTGCATTATTATTATTATTATTATTATTATTTATTATAAATACATTGATTTTAATAAAAGCAACACGTTTACTTATACTATATTTCCAGGCACAGCACTTGATACCAACAGATTGGATTGTGAGGAAAACATCCTAATCAACTTTAGTGCTTGAATTGAACATCTTTAGATTTTTCTTTTGTACCTATGTTCTCCAGATCATTTTAATTTGGTTACCATGCCATGTGCAAGCACTTCCACAACTACAAACATTGCTGATTGACATACACAAACTAAAGCACTGAGCATTTGTGGAGGAGCAACTTATATTTCTTAGCCTGTAGTGTTAGGACCTGCAGATGTTATAATATGGACTGCCCTTCCTTCAGGCAAAGTAAATCAAGACTGTATAACTTCCAGCCATATGGAGCCACTCCTGAGAATCATCCAGAATCATAATGGACGAGTATATCTTGTGCAACAATAAACCAGACAAAATCAAAATCTTTATATCCTTATACATAAGTGTAGCCACCGTATTTAACTTTGAAGTTGGTCCACAGAAAATCTGCATGTAAAGTAAAATGTATGGGGCTAAAAAGTTTTAATAACTTGAAAAAAAAGAGAAAAAAGACCTAAAAGTTCAGGTAAATATTTTACAGTTTACATATAATTTTGTTTCAAATGTGAATTAAAAAAAATCTTTTCACTTCCTATTTCACATCAAGGGGAGGAGGTGGAAAAAAAATCTTAATCACACTGCTATTGGAAACAATAGTGCACTGTCAGAATAAAGAAAATCTATACAACTTATTTACTGTATTTACATGATGGGTGTGGTAAACATCTTCTATTTCTTCTTAAAAGCATCAAAAAAACCTACATGTGCAGTGAAACAATAACACTGTTGACATGAAGGAAGCAATAGTATTTGTTTATGATGACACTCGATTCATAAGGACAACTCACTGGTACCAACAAAAATAAATACTTTAGCATCTAATTATCTTCTGCCTCATCCTCTGGTCACTTAGAGGTGGTTGTTCCTTTAAAGTAGAACGTTTCGGGCTGAGCACATACGCACAGGAGAGGATGCCAATGTATTGCAGGTTTGACACCCTCAAGTATATACACACACACACACGGTATCAGTTGAGATGGAGGCAATTTAGGGCAACCAATTCACCTTGAACCCACGTTTTTGTACTGGGAACCCAGAGAAAATCCAAACAAACATAGGAAGAATGTGGAAACTTCAGACTGATTGGGATTCAAACCTGGATCCCCAGCGCTAAGAGGTGGACATGCCATCCTCTACTATATATTATATAATAT
Source organism: Corydoras sp. C115 (assembly GCA_019802505.1). NCBI lineage: Eukaryota > Metazoa > Chordata > Actinopteri > Siluriformes > Callichthyidae > Corydoras > Corydoras sp. C115. The sequence goes on from JAFMOC010000002.1 coordinate 6,111,734, forward strand.
TAAATATATAATTTTTTAAAATATATTTAAAATCCATTGTTAAATCTTAAACAAATATGGTCTTAGATATATTCAGGTCTATATAAAATGTAATTTTGAATACTCAAGAACATTTATTTATTTATTTACCCTAATTTAGCTCTATAGAAGTCTCTACATTTATTTTATGTGGTTGTGATCATTTGCTTGAAGACTGCCATGCTGCAAAAATTTCACTAATGCAGTCCCAGTTCAGATTTTTTAGACATAATTAATTTTATTCATTGGTGTCTTTCCTTTTACTTTAAAAATGTTCACACCACTTGCACTTTTAAAGTCACTTTCAGTTGCAAAGTTAACATTTATGGCACAAACTTTAGTCACAAAGTTTGCAATATTAAATGCTGATTATTCAGTAAGTGAATTTTAAGTCAGTTTAAAAGCACAAAAAGGTTTTTAATTACATCGTTTCCAGAATTCATGCAAATTTAAATTATTTGCATAAAGTATTCATGACAAAAGTACAGTGTTAATAAAACCAATAAATAACTATTCCTTTTTTATTTTACAAAATATATACTGAGTAAAAATGGTAAGAAATAATTTCATAAATAATTAAATGAATAAAATTACCTGGAAGCACAACAGCAAATCCCAAACTTGCTTTAAGATACACAGTTCCCGCCGAAAAAGTTTCAGTTGCCTGAAATCAGGGCCGCTCACTTCAAACAGTTTACATGACTCTTGCAGCTTTGCCAGTTCCTGTTCTAGTTTTCCCAACTCACTGTTGCACTGAGAATTTACAAACCACAAAAACAAAGTCAATGCAACCCCAGAAAACATTCAGTGTTTATAATAAAGATAAAAAATGGAAACAAAGATGGTACATTATCCAGCTGAGCGTATGGGTTTGGTGCACTAGAGTAAAGTGGGGATTCTGCTTCAAACTTTGCTTCAAACTGACTTAGTTTGCTCTGTGGAATGACATTAAAATAATTCTCTTAAGATTAAAATGTTAATTGTTTTTTGTCATGTGTTTCTCAAAAAGAAAGAGGCTTTCCAACTTTTATTGTGACTATATGTAAACGGTGGGATCAGAATCACAAACCTCGAAGACTGCATATTTCTTGCGTATGACTGCTACCTCTGCATTCTGAAGTGGAGCAACTTCATGCTTCACACACCAGGCCAGCTTTTTAATACTACTCCATTTCTCAGGCAGCTCCTTAACATAAAAAAAAAAATTAGCAATAACAGAACAGAAAAAAATTCATACAGTATCAATATTACAGAACGTATTATTCAAATATGAACAACAAGATTACTTTAGTGTATAAAAAGTTGTGAAAAATGATTAAAATGTGGATACCTCTAGCTTTGAATCTATATTATTAGGGAATGTCTGTCCATATTGTCCCAGTAGATTAACTACTGCAGTAAGTGGTTCAAACATTTGGTCCGTACTGATCTGTCTGCACCTGACAGCCAGTAGACATCCCATCACCTGCACCAGTGCCTGATAGTCTCCAACCTTCACTGACTGTCTCAGCTCAATATCTGCTCTTTGAATAAACTCCTCAAGGTCTGTAATGCTGATAAACAGATCATCCAATAGCGCTTAATTGCAACTAAAATTACATACATTAAAACATGTCTAGACTATACAATGTTCTCCAAAATAACTTACTATACTTTACCACCCTGATTTTTCATTGATGTAATGTACATGATATTTGGTAAACAGAACCTTTGTACCCTATATTGTTCATACTTTTATATATATTACTTGTTAACACTAGCATGCCACACAAAAAGCATGGGATCAATCAAATCTTTCAAGCAATTGTATGTTCTGCAATTTCCCTCTGGGGATTAATAAAGTATTCTGATTCTCATTCTGAAGAATTTATTTAAATGTTGTGAAATTTTTCACTTTTTGTCACTCTGGTTTGCCAAAAATGTACAAAGATGATTATATATAAATAGGCTATTTTTTTATCTTAACTAATAAACTGTGACCAAATCTCAAACTAATATTAAGCTTTATATTGACTTCACAAATTTATTGAGCATTTAAATCTCAATATTTTGCAATGCTGGGTTTGACCAGTTTTTGACCAGTACAAAGTAAATATATGTACTGGATTGTAAATATGAAGTTTTATCTTACTGTTCTTTGACATATGATACGAGGTGCTCCATCAACATCCAACTCCATTTTTTAATTATATTTAAAAGACTCATCTTGAAAGAGCGGATATCAACTTTAAACCAGCCATTAAAAACGTGCCAGTCCTCCAGCTTGCTTACTTGGACATGCAACTCTTCAAAATAGTCAATCTGCAAGAAAAAAATTTACAAGAGAAAAAAACGTCCAAGTTTATATACATATATATACTGACTTTGTGTTCATGAGTTTAATAAGCAGTCTGTAACCTCATTATGACGTGCCATACAGTTTAATTGGAGACAGATCGGGGGTGTTCCCTAAATCATTCTTAACACAATCTCTTTTTTTTTTTAAGTTCTGCATATTTTCCAAATGTTTAAAGTATGGTTCAAACATTAATTTTGAAATGTGTTGATATTTATCAAGAATTAAATTTGTAATTAAAAATACTAAAAATCTTATACTTTTCTTTATGAATGTCAACATAAAGGGGGCTTTATTATTATTTTCCAGAGAAAACTAATGATTTTACCTGCTCTTGAAATTGTTTAGTGGTGGGTGGATTCTCTGGTAAATTTAGATCCTCTCCATAGGCTTCAACATATTCTGTAGTAAGAGCCTGACCGTAAAGCAAAAACTGCCTTAAAAACTCTGTTCGGTCGTCCAGCCACAGGTGTTTATAGTGATCAAATGAACACTTATACTTGTGGATCTGCTCAATGACATCATCAACCTTCTCAATCACTTCTTCACGCAGTTCTGCAAGGTCAAACATTCCATCCATATCATCCTAACAAAAGTATAAAACTTACGTTATAAAGATAAACATGAATAAATATAGTCTTATTATAGTCTATTTTACACTATATAGTGTTTACCTGGTAGTCGTTTAAATCTAAGTGAGTTGCCACTCTTTTCATTTGAGCAGACATCTTAAACACATCTTTAATATGTTCATTCACCAGATTATAAATACTGTCTGTGACATTGTTGACGAGAGGCGGACTAAAGTTGATTTCAGACATGTTTAATACCATTTTAGCCTCGATTAGTGGAGCCTTTGGAGCCAACCCATCCATGTTGTCAATAAAGAACCCCAGCGAGACAGAAATGGCATTGGCAAAACCCTCCACAACCATTGCATCTACAAAACTCACATAATGGTTCCATGCTTCTGCATTAACATCTGCTTCATACAGATGTTGGTTTTCCTGCAGTGAGTAAAACAAAACAAAACAATAAATAAATAAATAAATAATCACAGAGCAGAAAATAGGATATGACTAAGAAAAATAAAGTAACTGCTGTCATCCATTTGAATACCTGTAACAAACTGTGTATGATCTCCCCATCCTTTTTAATACTACTGTATTTTCTTTCAACTTTCACAGTTCTGTCTTCCAGCATTAGCAATGTGTCCTTTTTATTGTCCCTCCTGCAAAACAGTGGCTGCTTGCTCCATCCCTTAATAAGCTCTTTAATTTTGTCAGTGTTGTCTTTGGCTTTTTGAAGCAGTTGTGCCATTTCACAGACCATGTCTTTCATTTGACAGACATAGTTCCAGCAGCCCTGGTCCTGCCATGTCAAAACAGTCTCTGCCTGATACAGTTGCTGGTCAATGGTTTCCATCTTTGTCTTCATTAACGAAACCTCAGTGATTGTTGCTGTCTGTCGTACTTTGTTGTACAACTGTACTAACAACTGTAAGCTTCTAATACACTAAAACAATATGAAGAACATTATAAGAAAAAATACACAAGCTGATTTTACAACACTTGTAAAGTTTTATGCACATTTTATGAACAACACCATTTGTTAAAAAAAAAGAAAAGTTATAATATTAGAGCAATTAGATTTGTGCATAAAGAGCTGCATATTGAAGAGCAAAGACAGGGTATTAGTATGGGAAAATTGAGTTCATCATGATACTGGAAGCCGGTAGAATTTAGAGCACAAATGCTAAGGACAGTTTTAAGGGCAATATCAAAGAAAGGTGAAAGGGCCAGTCAATGGTCTTAAATATGAAGAGGAAAAAAAGGAATTATCCCGTAGAAGATTCTCACACTAAAAAAAGGTCTCGGTGAGTATTGCGTAACTTAATGTGGATGTTAGCACTTTTTTATGTGATTGCACAAAGACTTGCAGTATACTTAAAAGCAAACAGGGTTTCTCAGTATTTTCAGGCTGTCTAGCAGATAGAGGCGTTATTGTACATTGAATTTCAACTGTGAACAAAAAGGGTAGAACTGTACATATAGTATTTCTAGACTTCACAAATGCATAATTAGCTGTGTAATTGTTGAGCGTTTTAATGACAGGTAGGAATGCATGAGATGTTCAAAACTGGTTGAAATTCTGCCAGTGGTCAGAAGCAGATGTTATTTCAGGTTTGTACAAACTGGCCAATAAAGTGTACTATAGTAATAAAGTTGATAATTCAGGCTTTTAAGGGAGTCGGATTTGACTTGTAATGTGTCTTTTAGTATTCAAGCATATCCATAAAAATTATAACTAACCATGAGAAATGTGTCCCTTTTCTTGTAGACTTCTAAGGCATAACAAGGAATATCGGTCTGCTCCAACATTTGAAGATGCCGGACATCCTTCAGAACAGCCAACAGCTAGGAAAAACAATTATTTAATTAAAAACAAATAAATAAACAGAATGTTCTAATACCAAAATTAATATAATTAATTAATTTATATGGCCATTATTATTATTATTATAAATAATTTAAACATTACCTGTTGATTAAAATTTACTGAAATAAAACCAGTATTCAAATTTCTTTTGATTATGGGTTGGTCCAGATTCATCTGGCAGACCTGCTCAATATTACCACACCAATCTGAGTAGATTTCTGCTTCACATTTATCCAGCAGTGTAGACATTTCCATGTACTTGCAGTGCACAAGAGCCATAGCAGCTTCCTGCATAGACCTAATGTAACATATAACAACATTTATTTTACTATTATTTATTACAAGTGCAATTTGATTTGAATATCTTTGTAAACTCTTACATAGTAAACACCAGTTGGAAATGCTCCCATGGGATTTTGATTCTGCTTTTCAGCATTTTAACCCACGTCAATGCAGCAGACATCTCTGGCATGTTCTTACTAACCACAGCATTGTTGTTCATTTTCTGAGGAAAAAAAGGTGGCTAATATAATATGCATAACACATATAAGAGTAGTAAGTTAGGGAAAACACTGCTACCTTTCTCTGATGGGATTTAAGCAGGTGTTTACATGTTTCCAGCTCATGATCAAAAAGCTGTATTACTTTTGTAAAAGTTGAAGTGAAGTTTTTCTTTATCACATTTCTATCCAGAAAAGGTCTGAATATAGCTAGCAGCTAAAAGGGCAACAAAAGTATTAATGTTTGCACAACATCTTTAATTTATTCATTCATTTATTGATTTTTTTATTCATTAATTCATCCATTTATTTATTTTTAATATCATGTACATAAATTACCTTAAAAACGGATTCTAATCCAGAACAGTCATTACAGGCCAGACACAAGATGTTGCAGAGTCGTTGGTCATAGTCCATTACCCTTTCTTTAAAATGTGCATAGTCTTCTTCCAATTGCTTCAGTAAAAACACAAATATTGTTTAGGCAGCATATTCATTTATTTATTTTTTAAGCCAATTAAAAATTAAGGGCGGCACGGTGGCTTAGTGGTTAGCACGTTTGCCTCTCAGCACTAGGGATTCCTGGTTCGAATCCCCATCTGGGTGGAGTTTCCATGTTCTCCCCATGTACGTGTGGGTTTCCTCCGGGTTCTCCGGTTTCCTCACACAGTCCAAAAATATGGATCAAGTCAATTGAGTTCTCCAAATTGCCCCATGTAGAGTTTGTTTGTGTGAGTGAGTGTGTGCCCAGTGATAGGTTGGCGCCCTGTCCTGGATGTGTCTGCCCGGCGCCCGAGACGTTCTCTCCTGGATGGCATGGGGAACCCCACCGCGACCCTAATAGAGGATAAAGCGGGAGATAATGAATGAATGAATTAAAAATTATCTAATCTGCTATTATCATTTGCTTGCATGTTGTGTTATGTCATTCATTCATTTATTCACTCATTATCTTCCGCTTTATCCTATATTAGGGTCGCGGGGGGGGGGGGGGGTTCCCCATGCCCATCCAGGGGAGAACGTTTCGGGCGCTGGGCAGATACACCCTGGACAGGGCGCCAATCTATCGCTGGGCACACACTCACACACACAGACACGCACTCAAACACACTCTACATGGGGCAATTTGGAGAACTCAGTTGACTTGATCCATGTTTTTGGACTGTGGGAGGAAACCGGAGAACCCGGAGGAAACCCACGCGGACACGGGGAGGACATGGAAACTCCACCCAGATGGGGATTCGAACCGGGAATCCCTAGCGCTGAGAGGCGAAGGTGCTAACCACTAAGCCACCGTGCCGCCCTGTTGTGTTATGTAAAATCTTTAAATTACGCATTTAATCACTGGGATTAAATAAAGGGCTCACTCTTTCACCTTTCATTCAATATGAATTATGCCATTATAAAACATTGCACTTCTCATTGTCAAAGGCTGTAGGATGAGTAGTATGACGGGCACTATTAATGCATGCCATTAGATCCATGTGGGCTCTGCACACCACATCATTGTAACCACTACAATATATAAATTAATAATAAATATACTTAGTGTGTTACACCCGCAAAGCTGCTATACTTTCCAAACCAACCTGTGCGCTTCTTATCCACAACTATTGACCAGCCTTTTCAGCTACCTCTAACATATTTTACTTCAGTGATTTACTGTAAAGTACTCACAGGAGAGAACAAAACATGTAGAAGCAGTGTTTAACCTTTATGCAGCAATGGAATCAGCTAAATGAGAACCTTAGAACAACTGATACTTTAGGCACTTTTAAATGCAAAATGAAAACATTCCTGTTTGAGGCCTACAGCTTAGTTTAAATTACTGTTCACATTTTGCTCCTTATTTTAATATTATTTAATTAATATTTTCTTTTACTCTTTATATGTAATTTTATTTTATTGGTCTGATTTCTTGTTTTTTTCATATTTTTCTTTCTTTTAATGCACTATTTAAATTATTTGAAATGGTTTTCATTATTTTCCTTACTCTGTAAAACAATTTGAATTGCTTTTGTATGAAAGGTGCTTGATAAATAAGCTTGCCTTGTCTAAAAAAAAAAAAAAGGTTTATTTATGTTTTTTGAGTCATACCATGGAGGTCAAATCAAGAGGGTTATATTCACTGTCCACAATTCCTTTGCAGAGCTCTTGAAACTCTGAATACAGCAGAGAAACTTCTTCAGAATACATTTTTCCCTTAGTTCCTCCAATGAGGACCTTCTCCAGCTTTTGGAATTCAAACATAGTGATGAACAGGTCCTGAAATACCAACAATCACTTGTTTTATTTGTGTAAAAAAACTAACTAAAATTAAATGTTACATCAAGAAAAATGAATAAATCTTACCTTTAAGAGTTGCACTCGGCCTGAAAAACTGTCATATCGAGTAAAGACCAAAGCTAATGGAAAATCCCAGAAGTGAAATACACCCCTCGAGCTGGCCCAAGTAGCCACCTTTTCCCGATAAGTATGGAACGTCTCTTTAAAACAGCAAAGGAGCTCCAAGACCATCTGAAGTTTATCTAAAGCTTCATCTAGCTCTCCTCTTAATATCACATTTCCACACAAGTAAGAGGTTGCCTGGTTAAAGAACGAATGTGAATATTAATGTTGCAGCTTTTATGACATTATCAGGACAGAACAGAATCAAACATAAATAAGAATTAGGAATCTTGTATTTTTTGATGCAGAGGTACAGAAACATAGCTTTCCATTGAATATTTAAATATTAATAAAACTATCAAACATACAACTGTGTACAGTTAATTACTGTTATACTTAATTACTATATATATTACATACTATATACATACATACATGCATACATACATACATGCATATAAATATATATATTTATATTTTTTTTTTTTGACCTGTAAACAAAATTATACATTAGATGAAAAGGGTTGGAAATGTAAAAAATCTTAAATTTATTAGGATCCAAATAAATTTTATATACACATATTCATAGAATTATGAAAAATATAAAAACCTTAATTATTATTAATAATACCTGTTCAATAAGAAGATTGCAAAGCATCTGCAACAGCACAACAATGCTAGCAGGCCTACGATAGGATGAGCAATGAATCCAAACAAGGTAAATGAGGTGGAATAGTTGAGGGATAAATGAGTGGATGCATGAAAACTTCCCTTGCTCCACATTACACAAGAGTGAGTGAAGCTGCTGCAAATAAAGATCAACATCTAGAGCTTCCTGTAGAGCTTTAAAATAGAAAAAAAAAAAAAGATTATATTTTGGTACACACACACACACACATATATATATATATAGTAGTTTTATTGTCAACCTGGATGTAAATAATAGCATAAAATAACAATTATACAGCACTTAAAAAATAATATTCAATAATATATAACTATTACCATTATAGACGTCATTTGTTAGTGCTCTAAAGGATGGGAGATAGCTGCTGTCCTCTATTTCTAGAACTCTCATCATCTTTTGAACAGCATGACTCTGAAGCTAAGATTAAGACATCTTTAGTTTTTAAAATGCGTATTGTAACAGCAGTTTGTAAATACATCTTACTGAACAAACCTGATCGTAAATATTTTGAACATTATTTCTTCTTGACCTCCAGAAGTTGAGCTCAGTGCTTGGTCCTGGGTTTTGCCCTTTTTTAATTAGCTCTGCAGAATTTTCTCTTAGGGCTTTTTGTATTAGATGGGCCCAACTGATGATCATGGACTCAGCAATGTGTATCAGCGTTCTCCTGTCACCACCACCTTGACTGAAATTGTAACAAAGGCATGCTATATTGTGTTTAACTGTGCTTGACTGTGTTAAGTGGAAAGAGAACTACAGATTGAGTTTTAACGCATCAGGATTGACATAGAACATGATTTATATTTTTGCATTATAATGTTAACTTACACTATGAGAGATCCCTCAGGACAGTAGGCAATCTTTTCTGTTAAAGCTGGAACCGGAAGAACTGTTTTGCCATAAACTTGTCCTTTTATGACAGAGACCTTGCTTGACAGGTTCTCAGTATGTTGTGTGACATCCTGGGATATGATATTCGGCCACAAGTGATGATTCTTCTTGATTGATAAAAGTGGCAGATAGACCTTGACATAAAACATTGATGCATAATGCATGAAAAATCCGTATTGCCAAAAATATATTCAATTATACAATCAAGCACCTTTGCACTTTGGACAACTGTGTGCTTCAAACTTTGTTGGAAAAATTTGAGGATGGCCCATTTCTATTCCAGCATGATTGTGCCACAGTGCACATGGTCAAAAAAGCATAAATGGGTTTTATGTCAAGCTATTATGATTAAAGTAATTTTTAACTAGGTTTAATATTTATGATGGGTCATATCATTTTGGAGGATTCTTGGCATTGGACATCTCTGAAGTACATCTGTGCCTACCAGTGCTGTCTACCAGTCCTTCAGTGCTGTCATAACTCATGAGTATATGAGTATATAATGAGTATATAACTATATAATGAGTAGGACTAAAAACTGGTCTCCTGTAATCAAAATCAGCTGGAACTAGTGTACATAAGCTTTCTTTTGCCTGTTTTGAATTTCGAAAACATCTATACATTGTGTATTATTCAGTACTTTTTGGCATTTTAATATTATTGAAATTTGAAGTATTTTAATTAATACATTTGCCTAAATAACAATATTACCATATTTATGGTTATATTAGTTTAGCTACCTAAATAATCTAAATTATAGATCAGTACAAGTACTAAGGCTAAAATACTCTACTCAATCTAACCTTGTCTAAGATCATTCATGTCATCATATATTGCTACTTTAAATTGAGTCTTAAAAATCTAAAATGATTTTACAATATCATGGTTAATTTTTTTTTTTTTTGATGAATTCCTTACAAAAAACTATTTTAAAGATCTGTATTTCCTGTATTATCTGTAATTACACTAGGGATTTCCGGTTCGACATGTCCTCCCCATGTTCACGTGGGTTTCCACTGCGTTCTCTGGTTTCTACCCAAAAATGGATCAATGTAAATTGATTGCTCCAAATTGCCCCATTTAGGGTGTGTTTGTGTGTGTGTCTGTGTGAGTGAGTGTGTGTGTGCCCAGCGATAGATTGGCCCCCCAGCGACCCTAGTAGAGGATTAAGTGGAAGATAATAAATGGATGGATGGATGTATTACCTTCTCTACACTGTCTGACAGCTGATACAGCAGAGATGGTGAAATCATCCCAAACAGCAAGATGTTTTCGCAGTTTTCTGAGCTGACAGGCATGTTGGTCTTCTTAAACATATATAACTTCTTACACTCAGACAGATATGTAACCTGGTGCAAAAACAATATATTAAATAACAAATAGCAACATGTCATTCATTTGTTATTAAAACCACTCATCTACTTTAATGTTGCAGGGAGAGCTAAAGTGTTTATGAAAGCACTCATTGTATGGAAAGTGAGGTAACACCATGGACAGGTCTCCAGGCCATAATGGGGCAGACAAAGAGAGAAGTACAGATTCGTATTTTAATTCTGAGAAAACAGAAAACATAAGCTATCAGAGTAAACAGACATGGAGAGAACATACAACCATAAAAAAGTTTGAAACTTTGTAAGGCAGACTGTAAATGAAACCAGAATTTTGTTTTTGCTGTGAGAATACAATCTTGTCACCTACATTGTTTTTTAGACAGCACCACAAAACACCACAATTATTATTGAAAATACCCACAAAGCTATTTGAGCACCCATCTTATTACAAACACCATCACCTGGTATCTATGTAAGTACCTATTTCATTTTCTCTTGAGGATATAAATAAGGGAAATATAGCATGTTTCATGTGTTTTCTTATTTGTTTATATATACAGGGGTTATATGATGAGCTGAATCCTATCAACACACTCATAAAGAAAAGGGTGGTGAAATATTTTGGGCAGGTCATCAGCCCACCTACCCAACACTCAAACCCCTGATTTTATTTTTGCAAAATAAGAATGCTAACCACTGCACCACCATGTCACATAGAGTTGTTACCAAGTCACATAGAGCATTAGTGCCCAACATGCACCAATGCATCTGTACTTGATGCCAGAAAGATGCAGCTAATTGGATAAACCTACAATCTCGATTTTCACAGCCGACTGATGCAATAGAAATATGTTAATTATGAGTTGCAGAGTACCAACAGCGATTATAATAAGTATTAGTCAATATCTGGCAGGGATTATATGGCTGAACATGAGGTCTTCTATGGCCCTTGGGCCTGAGGTTTCGCACACTCTAAATTCCCCTTGTATAGTGTGTGTATGTGTGTGTGTGTGTGTGTGTGTGTGTGTGTGTGTGTGTGTGCCCAGCAAGACATGGGCACCCTGTCCTGTGTGTATCTGTCCAATGCCCGAAACATTCTCCCCTGGATGGGCATGCAGGAGCGTGACCCCTCTCCCCTGGTGCGTGACCCTAGTAGAGGATTAAGCAGTCGAGATGATCAGATGAGATAAGAATTTTACACTTAGGCAACATGTTTTGGGGGTCATTGCTGCAGACTGGAATCAAACAAGCACTTTATAACCAAAACAGAAAGGTATAACAAATACTAACTAACTGGTGTGTGTGTGTGTGCCATGCACAAAAAATCTTGTTTACATGACTCCTTTGTCCATACTCACCTCAGAGGAAGCGGTTAACAGAGTGGAGGAGGCTGCGCTAAAAAATAGCAATCTAAGCTGCGTCTCAAAGAAATCAGTAAGAAGCTTTTGGTTTTTCTCTAAATTCACGAACTTGTCCCACGACTTTTCGTTTACTGCTAACATCTGGCAGAGTTTCTTTCCAACAAACCTGACCCTGTCGTCTTCAAAAAAGGGGGGAGCGACGTCTTCCTCCTGCTCTAACATGATGTCAAAAATCAAAGCTCAAAGACGAAATGCGAAAAATGCAGAAACAGTCTATTTAGTACATCATTTTGTATTCGATAAATCTGCGCGCAACCAAATAGCGGAATCCGGCGGCATAGCGTCCCGTTGCCTTGGGAACGGAGCGCAGACAAGCACGTGAGCTTCAATTTAGCCAATCGAAACGGCGCAGCGCAACTGTATCCGAATTCTTTTAAAAGTTTATGGCCGTTTTGATAAAACATCCGACGTGGCAGTGGAGACACCGTTGCACTGAGGGATTAAAGAACATCAAAATGTCAGAGAAAAAAGATCTGAAACTTGATGCTTGGAGGAGAGTGGAATGAGAGAGCGCACGCACTATTTTAAACACCCGTTATATTCAAATGTTGAGAAACTCAACGGTGCTGGTTTTTGTATTGCACTGTAAATCTTAAGTAAACATTTACTGTAAAGTCCTCAATATCTTTACAAGTTGCAAGATTGCAAATGTGGTTCAGTGGTGAGTTATATACTGTGAAAAAATTATATAATCAAGGGTGTGGTCGTGACCTATCTGCCTTTAGTGCGCCTGGGTGAACGCATCGATGTTGCCCTCTAGGGGCCCAACTAACAATTAAACCTAAATTGTGTTACCAGCCCAATGATTGGGAAACATTTTTTTTTTTATTTTGATTGCACAAAAAAGATCCTCAAATAAGCTTTATGTAACTAAACATTTGTATATACCTGAAACCAGGGTCATTTATAAATAGCACCAACCTCCTACCCTGAAGCTAAAAGGGTAGAACACTTATGCGGTCAGTTTCTGTTGGTAAGTAAAGTAAGTACTCTTACTACTGTGCATGTTCAAAGAAGATTACCGCAGAGAGCATGCACATAATACAAAAAATAAAAAAAGGAAAAATAATTAATGAAAAGTGAGGAAAAGAAAAAAATGCCAGTGCAGGACATGAAAACTGTAGCCATGCGCTGTAAAAAAAATACATGCAGCACACTTGAAGCTGGGAATGATAATTGGCTTCAGATGAATCCAAATGTGAACCAAATCACAGATGCACCAGAGCCTAAATATCCTGGCGAAGTACAGCACCATGGTTCCATGATATTTATGGCTAAAGACAAAAACTCTAAAGGCATGAATATCACATTACATGTTACACATTACGTGTCATAATTACCATAAAATATTATTATTTTTTACATTTTAAAATAAAAGTATGTAGAATGTTTTATAATTGAGGTGTATGATCTGTTTGGTGTAATTACTAAACATTAATAAATATAAACAAATGGAGGAACTTCTACCACAGCATTTTGAACGTAATTTTCAGATTTGTAATAGACAATGGTGTTGTTATGCACATTAAACAATGCATTGATAGCAGAAGCAAAGTGACCCAATCCCTTAACCCCAGTCTGATACAGTGAACCATAGTTGAAAACAAAATGTGCTAAAATGGACAAATCTTCAAGTGGCTGGTGGAAATCAAGTGACATTATCTGAATATTGGTCAATATATGATGTGAATAGTAGCCTTTCTGTTTTTACTTAATTTACATATAAAAATACTGTTACCACCTCTGGCTATGTACATTATGACAACGTGTTTAAGTTTGTGTGCCATGTGACGAAGGTATTGCTCAAACATAAAGTTGATGGCTACTTATTGCAGAAAAGGTAAGAACCTATAATTAGCCATTACAGACGTTTTATAAAAAGTACTCACATTATGCCACGGGACTTCTAAAGAGTTACACCCAGAAAACAAAAATCCAAAATTTTAAATGTTTTTGTGTGTGTGTGTGTGTGTGTGTGTGTGTGTGCATATGTATATCACAATTACAGAGTTCATTATATTTAACCTGTTTATCATATTGTTATTATACAGTGTTTCTAAGAAAATGTATATTGCTCCAACTGCCCATCCTGTAAAACTTTTTTCAGAACGATCTGGAAATCAGGAGCCAAAATGAGTACTCTTGGTTGACACCTGCAAAACAAGACTTTATAAAGCTTCTTAACAGAAAGAGGAACTTACTGAGACAAAAGGTGTGCAGACGGCTGTGAGTGAAATGCATGAGGTCATAAGATTTTTCCTTCCTTTTTATGGATTAGGGTGGGTGGTTTATGCTTTGGGCAGCACGATGGCATAGTGGTGAGCACGTTCGCTTCTCAGCGCTAGGAATTTCCGGTTCGAATCCCAATCTGGATGGAGTTTCCATGTTCTTCTCGTGTCCACGTGGGTTTCCTCCGAGTTCTCGGTTTCAGTCCAAAAACATGGATCAATTCAACTGAATTCTCAATATTGCCCTGTATAGAGTGTGTTTGTGTCTGTGTAAATGAGTGTGTGCCCAGTGAGAGATTGGCGCCCTGTCCTGCAACCCTAATAGAGGATAAAGCAGAAGATAATGGATTGATAGATGGATTTATGCTTTTTGTATAGCTTAAACTGGTATCTCATACAGGCATGACATAATCAGCCAAACATAACAAAGATACTAAGGGTGCCAGGTGTGGAAATGATAGTATATAAATAAGCTACAGTTTAATTGCTGGTAATTTGTTGCTGCAACTTAAACTGGACCACCATGAATCCAGGATAACTGCAGCGTCTGTTCATTTGCTCACTAGAAGTATTTCCTAAGATAGTTTCTCATTTTTGGTTTTGTACTAACTCTTTGTAAGCCATATTTTGTTTATGTTGTTCCATTGCAAAATATGGATTTGCTTTTGTTTACTTGGTTTGTTACTTCCCTAATGAAGGACTTTACCAGCAGAATATAGAACAGCAATGTCACACCAGACTGATTATTTTAGGATAAAAGCAACATGAATCAGGAGCTTTAGTATTAATCGTGTCCTCAGGAGGGCAGTCCATCCACCTGCGTGTCACTGCTGGGACATTACCCCAAATAAGGATTGTAATCATTTCAATGTTCAGTTTACTCTTTCTACTGATATTGGGTAAAGTTTAAGAAGATCAAATATTGATTGAAGCTAATTTTTCAGTAGGGCTATACTTCTGAGGTTTTTTAATGGTAAGCTCGATTTTGAACAGAATTATAGTAAACCTGTTATTACCAAATACACCACAATTCATTTAAAGTCTTGTCACTAAAATCATTTTAAGCTGTGATTAAGTTGCATATTATACAAGCATATAAAACTTAATGATTGACTAACAGTATCTTTAGCAGATATGTGAATATAACATACTCTATGAGAAAATTGCAGAGTCACTCTGTTAAACCAAATTGTTTAATAGCAGTATTTGGTGAATTGTTGTAAAACGTTGTGCATGATCTAAAACATGTAGAATACCTTTAATAAATACTTCCAATAAAACAACATATGTTGTACATTAAAATAAAAATAAAAAATTACTCTTGTTATATCCTAAAATGTGAAAATGATCGACTTTAATTAAAATTTTAGTAAATTTAAGTGTGTGTGTGTACTGTATATATATATATATATATATATATATATATATATATATATATATATATATATATATATATATATATATATATATATAAGGTTATTGTGACAATCCATTATCGCACACAGTCCTGTTTATGTTATTGATGTAATGGTTAGGCTACAGAAACATCTGTAAAATGTGTCATTTATTAATTTTATTAATTGTTTGTTTGCAACCCTTTTGTACTTTAAATTACATGTGGTTTAGGTAAACTGTTTTATCTTAATCTGAGGGTATCAGACACTTTTTGGGGGATGTGTCTAGCTAGGAAAACTTTGAGTTGCTATTAGACTGATGTGTTAATAGCTGTTATTATTATTAATATTATAACATGCTTATTATAAATTGTCATTAATCATTGCCTAGTGATTTGTTTCACATATGTTTAAGGATTTTCAGCTTACAAACACACAGACACACACACACGTACCCACACACATGCACACATCCGGGCCCACGGCAGTATGTCCTCCCCCAAGGCGATGTGCAAGTCTGAGAATAAAGGATAAATTAGCAGCGGCTGGAGCAGCAGTTTAGCTTCAGGAGCTGCAGTGGTGGGTTTATAGACGCTGACTGATGTGCCTCCAGGGGAGGAAACCACCATTCAACTCCTCAGGCTAGTCTTGTTTAAAGACTTTGACACTTGAGACGTGACAGATTTAAATGCTTCCTCTTACTGTAGATAACCTGAATGAATGCCTTTCTATTTGGAGAGACAAGTCAGAACAGTGTGCTTTTCGTCCAAAGCAGGCAGGTAATGTCAACCACAGATTTCCACTTCAAAATTCCTTTGCACAACACATAGCCCAAAGGTTAGATACACTTAATGTTGCTCTAGTGGTTATGTACTAAAAAACTGGTGGCAAACTAGATTTCACGCCTGTGTTCCTTAAATTCTCAAAATGATTATATTATAATTTGACCTATTGACTATTTAACATCCAATAAACATCTAATTAAAAATTGCTAATTAACATCTATATTAAAGTTAATGGATATTTACTTGTTAGTAAATATCCATTAACTTTAATATAGTTTTTAATTAGCAATTTTTAATTAGATTTTTATTATATTTTATTTTGTGAAATGCAATAACAACAAACCCAATGATTTGGAATTAATTAAAGGTAAAGCAGAATTTTAGTGACTAATCATTTTTATAAATATATAACCATAATTGCATTATGTAAATAATAACAAATGTGGAATTTGATGGCTGCCGCACTTTGCAGAAAAAAATTGCAATACAGTCAAGCCTTTTACAATATTAGTGTCTTGTTTGGGTATAAAAAAGAAGCAATCAAATTTTTTGCTCATACAAAAAAAAGTTAAGGATCAAAGTTTAAGCCAGTGTTTCTTTTATAAGAACATTTATTTAGAAAATATTTTAGACCATTCTCAAACTATTCTACTATTTAAGACTTAAAGTTAAAGTCTTAAATAGTAAACTTTAGAATACCAGTGTAAACCAACACATCATTAATAATGCAACCTGAAATTGTAACAGAAAACAGAAAACAAAAGGAGATAAATAATATTTTTAAAAGTATTAAAACAAACATAAAGAGCAATATAAAATACTTCAATGTACGTGTGTATATTCTACATACCATATAGCCTTAAATGGTACCTCAGATGTGCACCTGACTCCTTTTACCCTACGCTTATGATTGTGCATGCACACAGATCTCTATCTCAAAGACTGTGCACCCTAACCAAAAACTGAAGAAACAAAAGGCAAAAAGGATGTTTACTGAGCCGGCTCTGTCACAGCTGCTCTGACCATGCCAAAATGCTGGGGAAGCGCTTGTTCTCCCCAGCCACTCTAAGAGGTCTAACAGGTCTTGCTGGCTGCGCTGCTTAAACCATTTTACTGCATGCTGCCCACTCTTCCTTTTAGTGGGACCCGACTTCACTGACTGCTACTGACTTGACTGCTGCTGCCAGCAAATGGTCACTCTATGTGCACTTCTACCTCACCATCCCTATATATTTCGAGGGGCACATTTAAAAGGAGCTAAAGACAAAAGTAATTGATACTGTACACAGTCACTTGCAAGAGGGGTGAATAGCTGTCTCCCCTGTGCTCTTTTGTAGGACACAGCATATGGCAATACAATGTCCCAGTCCTGATACTTAGTCATGTGTGCATCGTTTTAGGTTTACTCATTGTGGTTTTGCTAAAAGTCACGATAATCTAGTGGATGTTGTAGTCACAGCTCACTATTAAGGATGACAGTCTCTTCAGAGTTCTCTTTAGCAATACTCAGACCATGTGAACTTTTTAGCTAATCCTGGTTCAATGAGCTATTCCACTCACAGCTCACGGGGTGATTTATGACCTAGTGTTCTTCTGCTAAGTAGAGTAATCAGCTGTGATGCTATGGCTGAGTGGAAAACTTTTAATATGCACCCACCCAAGACTAGCTGAAGTTGATCTCCCAACATCACCGGCACTGCTCAGAGGAAATGGTTCAATAATTGTTTAAAATGCATCAGGACAATTAAGTATGTTATATTACAGGGGGTGCCCCCAAATAATGCAAATTTTAATATAGAATTTGCAATATATTTGCATAAAGTAGACCAAAAATGAACCAAATTAAACAAATAAAATAAAAATGTTAGAAGAAATAAAAGATATATATAGTGACAAAAGTATAGTCTGATGTTTTTACTAAACAGGATGACTATTCAAAGTGCGTGTCTGTCTTATTTCATTAAATAGACCACCTTTTATGGTTTGATTATTACAACAGGGACAGTGGTTAGGGCGTTGGGCTATCAATCTGAAGGTTGGCGGTTCAAATCCCAGGTTCACTGAAGTTACCAGTGTGGGTCCTTGAGCAAGACCCTTAACCCTCGTTGCTCCAGGGATGTTGTGATTAACCCTGTGCTCACCTTGTAAGTCACTTTGGATAAAAGCGTCTGCTAAATGACAACAGGTGTGTGGAAGTGGCACAAACAAATAACATTATTTTCATCTAATTGGGCTTATGCTATCATTTGTAAGGGCTTGTTTGAAAATCTAACATTTCACAACTTTCCAGGAATGTATATTACAGGCAAAATATTTGGGGTACCTACATTATACCTACATGAGCTTTAAAGACATCTTATTCTACGTGAATCCATCTTTGAAACTATAATAACATTCTATCGGTGATGGCTTTGTACAAAATTTTAGAGTATGTGTGTGAAATTTTATATATTCATTCAGATAAACATTTGTGAGGTCCAACACAACATAACACAATGATAGAGTCTGGCTTTCAGTCTCTGTTCTAATTCATCCTAGAGGCATTCGATGTGTTGAGATCAGAGCTCTGTGCGGGCATGTCAAGTTCTCCCACACCAAACTCATCAAATCATGCCTTTTATGGACCTTGCTATGTGCAGTGGGGTGTGGACACATTTAATTATTAAAAGGTGTTTCCCCATACTTGTTCCTATAGTGTAACATTTATAATCTTATGACATCCAGATTAGTAAATAGGATTTTCTTGCCATTAATGATACATCTATTTTCTATTTGCATGTCTGCATATGATCCATGTGATTTTCTTTACACATTACTTCTTTTTAGAATTTTTTTTAATCTGCTGGTTAAGGTAAAAGCTCAAGTTAATATTTTGTATGTCTCCAGTTATTTCACTGCACTTGGCATTATGGGTGGGTTTTAGTCATGCTATAAGATTTTAATAGTGTTTGCTTTCCTATATTTACCATAATGTCTACTCTAAACAGAAGTGCGGTGTTCAAGTGCATGTCAATTGTCTTTTTTTCTTCAAAGCCAGAAACAGCTGCAGCTTGTAATGGAGGATGTTAGAGTGAAGATGCCATTGTGTTTGCATGCTTGTATTGTCAGTGGTGTAAGCTGTACTGGCAAGCTTATGAATGAATTTGTGCCAGACAACTTGGCAACTATGCATTTTTTCAGAATAGGTTACTTTGTGAGAACACATCAAATAAATAACCCATTAATGAATTGCCTGTGTTCAGCAAGTTTTTATTGGCATGGAATTAAAAAAAAAAAAAAAAAAAAAAGAAACATGCAAAAAACCCAGAAACTAATAAACCGATTTAATGAAAATTATCTATTTGCACTATGGTTTCAGAATTGTAACTTTGTAGACATTAAATTGATTTTGATGCAGTAAGATTGATTTTCATCCAGATGTGTTAATTTATTGAATTCTGTCAGTTTATACAGCCATTACACAGATAATAATCTAAATTGCAAAGCAATAATACAAATTATTATCGGTTTCTGCCATTGTAAATGTGCAATATAAGGAAGATTAAGGATCCAGTTTTGATTCACAGTTTTGTGGGAGTGGCAGTGTTCATCTACCTTAGCTCTAGAGTTTATATATGTGCCGAAATGGGGATATCATGCAAACTGGCTAAAAAAAAGCTCTAAGCACTGAGCTGCAACTTACTTTTAATGTATGCCTTTTCAATAAAATCAATAAATACCCTGGCTTGTTACTAAGTCTCATTAATAGGATGATTTAGACTTTGTATTTAATGAGCTATTAGAGCTTATGAATTCTTTTATAAGCATGTGTAATGTTTAAAGAAAATTGATCATCCATCCATCCATCATCTTCCGCTTTATCCTCAAGTAGGGTCGCGGTGGGATTCCCCATGCCCATCCAGGGGAGAATATTTCGGGCGCTGTGCAGATATATCCAGGACAGGGCGCCAACCTATCGCTGGACACACACTCACTCACACCGGCACACACACAAACACACTCTTTATGGGACATTTTTGGAGAATTAATTGACCTTGATCCATGTTTTTGTACTGTGGGAGGAAACCGGAGAACCGGGAGGAAACCCACATGGACACGGGGAGAACATGGAAACTCCACCCAGATTAGAATTCGAACCGGGAATCTCTAGCACTGAGAGGTGAACGTGCTAACCACTAAGCCACCGTGCCGTCTTGAAAATTGATCACTCTGTCATATATGTATTGTACATTGACTTTACCTATTCAAACTGGTTAGACATTTTGCTTAGCCGGAGAAGATTTTAAAAATGTGGTCAAACTTGCTGTTTTGGGGGTAAAATATGTGCTTTTATGTGCATTCAATTTTGTTGTAGGGTGGGGAAGGTCCTTTAAGTAAGGTCCAGAAGGTCATGTTTTCATGTCGTCCACTTAGGGCATGGATTGATTACATCTGGATAGACTATTCCTGATTGCGAGATGTAGGCTATATATGCACCAGATTAGGGTAGGTAGTGCTGTTTAATCTTTACCAGTTGTAAAGCAGATATGTTTGTGGCTCACTAATATCCTGTATAACTAACAGTACCATATGTCAGCCATTTACATAAAAAGTCTTCATTTGGCTCAATACAGTTTCCCAGTGCCAGCAACTAGTAAGCAGTGCCATATCTCAAGAATTGAACCATAACGTTATGCTATCAGGATAATGTTAAAAAACTACAATGGTCTCTAAAGTGCCTTAACCTCATATCCTCCGAAAACATTTTTAATAAGTTAAAATATTGATTTAAGTCATTCTTAAACACTTCCTTTGGTGCAATATTTTATTACATTATATGATTCAGTGCAATATATGTCTATATATTTAACTCTATGCCACTGCCACTTAAATTTTTTGTTGTATTTTGTTTTAAAATTTGAAGCTAAAAAAAAATTAAGCTTTTAAAAAATTTTACTTTTCAAATTTGATTATATTGCATTTCTAAAAGTTGCGCTAATCATTATTATTATGAGTAGTAGTAGTAATAGTACTTTTATGTTTTATTTGTATACTATTACACTGAAAATGAGGCATCTTTAAATACCGCATTTTCCCCCAGGGATTACTAAAGGATTCGGATTCTCAATAAAATGTTCTGCATTTACTTTAATTTTCGCCTGTTATATAAATTTGTTTAATCATTGGCATTAAATCCTTAATTTCAAGGTTAGACTTTAATTATGGACTAGGGTTGTGGCATTAATAGATTAGAAAACACTGTGGAAATTACATGATCTGTACTCCAGTGGTTTAAATCCAATCTGACAGATCGATATCAGTTCACCTGTGTTAACCATCAAAGTTTTGATCATGCAAAAGTAAAATATGGTGTTCTGTTAGGTTAAGTTCTGGGACCACTCCTATTTGCCCTATATATGCTTCCATTGGGATAAATTATTTGTGAACTAGGAATTATTTTCCACTCTTATGCAGATGATACACAGTTTCAGCTAAACCTTATGATGTTTTTTCATTCAGAAAGGTTGAGGGCTGCATCCAAGATATTAAAATGTGGATGTCAAAAAAACTTATGCTGCTAAATTTTGATGAAACTGAGGTACTTAATGTTGATAAAATAAACAAAGCAATTAGCAGTGTGTTAAACCTTGATAACGTAACTTAATCAGACACAGTTCTTCTGTAAATGATCTCAGTGTCATTATTGATTCCGATCTCTCCTCTACCAAGCACATTAGCAATATTAGTAGAATTGCATTTTTTTTCACCTTCGCAACATTTCAAAGTTAAGAAATATCCTCTCCTTCCAAGATGCAGAGAAACTAATCCAGGCTTTTATTACCTCAAGTTTAGATTATTTTCTAACCTTGAGGTAATAAATTCACTTCTGACGTGTTATTCTAAACTTGTTTAAAATGCTGCAGCTAGAGTTAGCTTAACTAGAACCAGAAAGCTTAATCATATTAGCCCTGTTGTATTAAACTTACATTGGTTACCAGTTAAGTTTCGTAATTATTACAAAAGTTTATTAATAACATAAACAATTCTTCATCATCAGGCTCAACAGAGTTCAATTTGAGTGAACTCATCCATACATCCATCCATCCATCCATTATCTTCCGCTTTATCCTCTACTAGGGTCATGGGGGGGTTCCCCATGCCCATCCAGGGGAGAACGTTTCGGGCCCTGGGCAGATACACCCTGGAGAGGGTGCCAATCTATCGCTGGGCACACACTCACTCACACAGACACACACAAACACACTCTATATGGGGTAACTTGGAGAACTCAATTGACCTTGATCCATGTTTTTGGACTGTGGGAGGAAACCAGAGAACCCGGAGGAAACCCACGTGAATACAGTGAGAACATGGGAACTTCACCCAGATTGGGATTTGAACAGGGAATCCCTAGTGCTGAGAGGCGAACGTGCTAACCACTAAGTGAACCGCCCTGAGTGAACTCAATCAATTGTAAAAGTTAACACACAAGCTCCGATTTCAAATGCTGGTTTACTTTTAGATCCTAAAATAAATACTTCTGGTGGAAGAGCGTTCTCCCACAAGACTCCTCAACTTTGAAATAGACTTCCAGTTACTGTTTGCAATTCTGAATCACTATCAATCTTTAAAAGTAGATTAAAAACACATTTATTTAATTTAGCATTTAATTACTTCCCTGTATATAAAGGTGTAGATCTCAGGCTTGGTGGTGTTGGGTTGGTAATCTGGAATAGTTTGTGCTGGCATTTTACCTCATCAGCTCATCATTAGTTGAGGGTGTGGCACTGAATTGATGCTGTTCCTGGGAGCCCTCACAACTAAGTAAAGTCTGCAGTATCTGCCCCTTTTAGTTATGCTGCTCTAGTCAGTTATGCCAGAGTCACACGATGCACTGTGTCAATCAAATTCTGGTTATTACTTAAATTCTGTGCTTTATTGGCTCTAACTGCTTTTCTTGTCTGTTTTGTTTGAAGTGGATTCTTTTTGGATGGACCCTGAATGTATATATTGGACTGGCAATCATGCAGGATGCCCTCAATGGACTTATATAGTTTTCCAATTGTTAAATATGGACATCTAATAACTACACAATATGTACACTGTTAAAGCTGCCTGGACACTTAAGGATGTGTCTCCACTGAGCCTTGGTCCTCCCAAGGTTTCTTTCTAAAAAAAAATAAAAAAATAAACATAACAGGGAGTTTATTCCTGCCACAGTTGCTTCAGTTTGCTTTTTCAGGGTTTCAGGTATAATACCTGAGTTGCTTCAGTTTGCCACAGTTGCTTCAGTTTGCTTTTTCAGGGTTTTGTAGTATAATACTACAAAGCTGCTTTGTGACAATATAATATTGTAAAAAAAGCGCTATACTTGAAAATACTTGAACTTGAACTTCATTTAATAAGCCATGTTGTACAACTTGTGGTAATATAACCAGTATGGCAGTCATGGGCATAACAAATCTTTTAAGTCTAACACAGTTAGCATGTTCGCCACTCAGCGCTGAGGATTCAGGCTTGAATCACGTGGTTAGTTTCCATGTTTCCATGTTTTATCAGTGTCTGTGTGGGTTGCCCAAAGGATCTCCGGTTAACACCCACAATCCAAAATCATGGATTTAAAGTTTATTGGCTACTCTAAATGACCCATATACAGTAGTGTGTGCGTCTGTGGGAGTGAGTGAGTGTGCCCAGTGATGGATTGACTTTCTGTCCTGGGTGTATCTGCCCAGTGCCCAAAAGGTTCTTCACTGGATGGGCATGGGGAAACCCCACGACCCTAGTAGATGATTAAGAAGATAATGAATGAATGGTAAAGAGGAAATCCCACAGTGAGCACAGATGATTAAGTGTTAACAGAACAGTTAGGTAAGTGCCCAGTTTTATTAGTGCATGGGCAGTAAGAGTTGTGGATTTTGTCTACTCTTTTAATGTATTTAACTCATTACAAGGTTGGGAAAATTACCTCTTACTGGTAACTGGTCTGAAGTGTTTAATCCTCACCATTTCCTGTCTGCCTGCACCCCAAACACACGCACATTCTCTTGCACTCCTTCTTGCCTTCCCATTTCCATTAGAGCTGGCAGAGTCATCGAGCAGCACCGATTGCTCCCGTGGTGAGATCATTAAGCAAATTATTTTAAGATCAAACAGCCTGCAGTCACAATGAAGCTTTAGTGTGATGGTAAAAGCTTTAGAAGTCCTCTGTCCTGTCCGTCTCCACCTCCTCCCTCCTTTAAAAAAAAAAGCTCCATGGGGAACTCTCCACACCTCTCAGGTGGATACCCCCTCCACGCTCCCATTAGTAGCCTTTTAGCTGCAGGCAAAGGTAGGGTTCACTAATTGGCCCCAGGAACAAAACTCGTTGTCTGGATTCAGATAAATAGGCCAAATTATTTTAATTCCTCAGCAACTACCGACAGCAGTGGGTTTGGGTATCATTCTATGTATTGAGCCTAATGCAAAATTTGAGGGTGCCTGTATTGGTATTTTTGTGGTTATTTTTTCAAAAAATCTGGTATTAAATTTTTATTATTTAAAATTCACATGTCAATCAATTAGCTTTAACTTAAATTAGTCATTGGTTGAAAATCACTTAAATGGCATTAAATACACTATGTGCACATGTGCACTCTATGTTGGGTTGTGCAGTTGCTGTTATGCGACATTGTTTTTTTCTACAATATACTGTACATCACTTTATATTGTTGGAATGATGAATAAAATACTTGAATACTTGAATACTTAATAATAGAACCATAAAATGCATCTACATGGTAAGTAGAGCATAAAATAATGAATAATTTGATCTACTTGCATGTTTATCCTCATTGCCTGATGTCATGATTTGTGCTGTACTGTGCAGTCATTAGCAGATGAGTTCCACTGCTTAACTCTCAGCTTTGACCTGATGACAGCAGGTCCAGGTCCTAAAGAGATCCATTTGTGACATAAGAAATGGATCTAAATCTGAATGGCTTGTTAAATATGTTGTTTACATGAAAAGTACAAATGGCTGAACTTGAGCAAAATTTAGTTTGAGAAAACTTTTGCTGTAAATATTTTCTACATGATACATGAGTTCTACATGATTATGGTGCCTATTACAATGTGCACATATACTAGAATTTAATTTTTAAATTACTAGAAATGCGATCTTTCAAATAACTATTCTTTCCCTTTTACATTTACATAAGTGTTTATACATCAAGATTATCCATCCATTATCTTCCACTTTATTCTCTACTAGGGTCGCAGGGGGATTCCCCTTGCCCATCCAGGGGAGAATGTTTTGGGAGCTGGGCAGATACACCCATGACATGACGCCAATTTATCTCTGGGCTCACACTAACATCAAGATCAGAAAATTTCCCTTACAAACTATATAACTCACTGCATCAACTCCAACTGGCATAGAATGTAGTAGCTACAAGAACAAATAAACCAAACAATTTGAACATATTACCATATTTCTGTTTTTAACTTATCTCTAATTGTCAACTATAAATTATGGGTTATATGGTCTATAAAAATGGACTATTGTCCATTATAAATATGTTTATACATATGATACTGCATGGTCTCTCTCCAAAATCAGCAATCATATAGAGTTTTATCTGTATTTTTTTCTAGTTATTTATGCCCTGGCTGTGTGTACTGCTGCTAAGTCAATTATTTATTGCAAAAGGTGCTCTTAAATGTATGGAAAATTACTTTTTTATAATCATATATTAAAAATAGATTATTTAGACAGTGGTAAAGATCATATAGCCATGTATTTATATAAGAACAAAGCAAGTATGTGCTTTTACTGTGGTAAATGACATATGTTATTAGTACCAGGACCAGTCAGGGAGAGCCATTTGACCTGAGCCTTTTCTATTACCCCTGGAATTTGATTATGCTTTTTACTCAGTGTCCCTGCCTTTTGCTCTTCATATACATGACAATTAAAGGCCATATAAGAGCACTTATGAGCACTGCCTTGCAGAAGCATTCGACCTTTTTAGATCTTGAATGGCATATTTTGACCTATTATAAGTGAGTTCACTTGACATTTTATGTGTCTCTTTTTGTTATGTAAAATATAAAAAAGTGGTTATTTCTCTTCACTAAAATGCTATTTTTAATACTTTAGGAGAGACATAGTTTATGCCATTAGGTCAGTTCACAAGCTATTAGATAGTGATTATCCCAGCACTGAGCACATGAAAGCTTTGCTTTGACAGTTTGTCCTTTCAACTAGGTTGAAGTTTCACTCAGGTCATAATAAATTTTTTTTTTTTTTGTTAGGATTACATGTTGCATGGTTTGGGTGGCTTTGCTGATAACTTTATAATGTTGACAAATGTTAAACTTTTAAGAATAAATCATGTTTTTTTCAATATCTTGAATTGTAATATATATATATATATATATATATATATATATATATATATATATATATATATATATATATATATATATATATATATATATATATATATATAATTTTTTCTCTTATTTTTGTCTGTGGGGGTGGGGAGAGTAATCAATCGCATGGTTTAATTCCTGCTGGCCTCCTATTGAGAGTCTAAAATGTGCATGTAATTCAGTTAAAAGCCCTGTGCACATCTCGTGCATCTTCCCTGCCTGTTTGTCAATGTGGTATAATCTCATGCTCAGTGTGACTCTAACCAGTGTTTAAATTAGGGCATTCATGAAGCATCATGTTAGCAAATAGCTGTCATGAAGGAAGTGACAATTTCTCCTATCCAATGAATATGTTCATTTTTAACTTGCTTATTCTGTAGAAACTTTGCTTACGGAGACATTTTAAAGTATTACGCATTTAAATGTTTAGAAAAACTTGGCTACTAAATTGGATGCTAACAGGAGATTCAGCTCTGTCTGTCAAGATTACTTTATATAAATTCTCAAACTAAAACTGCTTGGTCTACAACTTTGTACACTTTATAGAACTGACATTCATTTTCAGAGGCACAAATAAGTGCTGATGGATAGTTAAAGAATTATGATGTTATTATCTCTCCACTAAAGTCCTAGTAGACAGCCAGTCTGATTTCTTTGTGCAGTAACAAGTCTTATGACATCGAACGGCACTGTTAACTCATGCTCCGTTCCACCTCTTAAGGAACCATTAGGGCCCCTTATACTTCTGCAGACCATAAAATGATAAAGTATCATGGCAATGCCATCACAACATGGTGGGTTTTCATGCGTGATTAGCTCAGCAGTCCCCAGTAAAGCTGAGAGTGCAGCAGTGGCAGATTTTGTCCTGTAGCTGACCCCCTCATTAAGCCCTAATCAGGCCTTTCTCCTGCAACCAGATGAGATCCACCCAGCCGATGATCACGCAAACAATTCGGCAAAGGAGAAAAATGCTCATTAACAAGCTGGAAAATAGAAGTTTTGATGATGGCTGAAGTAGTTTGCGGGACAAGTTGACAAGTTGACCTCTGCCATTACAGCCATGTGGACATTGCTGAGGCATTTTGGAAATCAATGTGCAAGCAAATGCAACTGACAGGCCCTTTACCTATAAGTAAAACTGCAAAGGTACCAATGTAGGCATTTTACTTCTGTCACTCATTAGAGGCACAAGGCCAGGAAGTGAGCTCGTCATATGCAATCCTGCTTTGGATTTGATACAAATCTAATGTGAGATTGTTAAAAATAACATTCTCAGTAATGCATACCACAAAAACTTAAAAAATAAATTCATAACTCTGTTTTGAATTATATCGATGTATTACAGAAAAGCCTAACATAGAGTAACTGTCGGCAGTAAACCATGGGGTGTTTTTTGACGTTAGGTTCCTGCTCTTTGCTCCTTTTGAAGATAATCCATTAAAATAACAATGAAGTGATGTAAAAACAAAACAAAACAAAACAGAAAAAACAAAAAGCTAAAATTCAATTGTCCTAGATTTACAAAAGCAAAACCCCCTTTCTTTAATTTTAATGCTAGGACCTTTGATTTCCTCTTGAATGGAAGGCTTAACTGATGCTAAGACTATAGGGCAGTAACCCAAGACAATGAGAGCTTTCAAAGTTTAAGTGCCTATTCAAATGCTAAGAATCCAATGGCTAATTATATAGTTCTAAAACGCTTGAAAGTCTGTTATCTGTCTTACATTAATGCAGCGTCACTGATGTGCTGTTTATTTCCCAGCAGTCCTCTGGTTTCCTGCCCAGTGAATGACAAGAGAGGAAGAGGGAGGGACAAGTTACTAATGATTCCTGAGCATTTAGATTTCAAAAGGCAGTGCCATTAATACCACTCTCAAAAGCACAGTTTGGTGAGAAACTGATGGTTTTAAGATTCTGCCTGCCGCCATTTCACACATATATTAATTATTTAAGAATTTGTTTGTTGGTTCATCTGCCAATTTATTTCTCATTGTTCTTAATTTTTATAATTCTATGCAAAATGAGATTGCAGCTATCTTCTAACTTTTAACTAACATGATAGATTTGAATAATACTGGATAGTGGTGGTGCTTTATATAAGGATTTGGAACAGATCAAAAGATTTAAAGTTCAGTTCTGCCAATATGTCAATTGACTGTCAACTGAGTGGAATATTTAAGAACAGCTTGTTAAAGTGAGCAAGTTACACTGGATAAGAAAAAAAAAGTTAATCAAAACCACAGTACATCCCTGGACAATATTTTCCTATTATAGCTTTTTGGAAATCAGCTTAGGAAGTGGGAGCCACAATCACTTAGCATTCTGACTTTATACTGGTTGCACAGCTTTTCTCTCACTTCTGTTCTCCACATGGGTGAGGTCTTGCAACAAATTCTGTACACGTACACAAGTATACACAAAAAAGACATTACTCAGCTAGCCTAAATTTGTTGTTGCCCAGCAACCATCAAAAGGTCTGAGTGAAGAATGCCTATAATTTAATACTTTATGGGCCACTAAAATCACAGTTGGCTCCAAGATTTTTTAAAAATAGATATTACTACAATCAGTACATCTTTGCATAGACTTCTAGACATGTATTCTATGGACAAGAAATCATGTTTGCCAAACCCATATATATATATATATATATATATATATATATATATATATATATATATATATATATATATATATATATATATATATATATATTCATTCATTCATTATCTCCCGCTTTAACCTCTATTAGGGTCGCGGTGGGGTTCCCCATGCCCATCCAGGGGAGAACGTCTCGGGCGCTGGGCAGATAGACCCAGGACAGGGCGCCAATCCATCGCTGGGCACACACTCACTCACACAGATACACTCTATATGGGGCAATTTTTGAGAATTCAATTGACTTGATCCATGTTTTTGGACTGTGGGAGGAAACCGGACAACCCGGAGGAAACCCACGCAGACACGGGGAAAACATGGAAACTCCACCCAGATGGGGATTCGAACCGGGAATCCCTAGCGCTGAGAGGCGAACGTGCTAATCACTAAGCCACCGTGCCGCCTATATATATATATATATATATATATATATATATATATATATATATATATATATATATATCCATCCATCATCTTCCGCTTTATCCTATATTAGGGTCGCGGGGGGTTCCCCATGCCCATCCAGTGGAAAACGTTTTGGGCGCTGGGCAGATACACCCAGGACAGGGCGCTGGACACACACTATCGCTGGGCACACACTCACTCACACAGACACACACACATACTGTATATACTCTATATGGGGGAATTTGGAGAACTCAATTGACTTGATCCATGTTTTTGGACTGTGGGAGGAAACCCGGAGGAAACCCACGCGGACACAGGGAGAACATGAAAACTCCACCCAGATAAGGATTCAAACCAGGAATCCCTATCGCTGAGAGGTGAACGTGCTAACCACTAAGTCACCGTGCCGCCCTTTTACACAATATACATATATAACCTGTTATTAACATTTATTATTATAATTATTGTGTTAATTTAGTTCTTATTTTTTTATATTTAAGGTGATTTTATATTACATTTTGTTATTTCAATGTAAAATACCCATCTTTATTTTTTTTATATATTTTTATTTTTGTCTAAATAGAATAGCCCTATAGGTCAATTTATTGAAAATAAAATCATAATACATAGTTCCAAAGTTAAATACAGTACTGAAAAAAATAATACGCATAAACCAATGCTATGAGCCAAATACTATTCAACTGTCCCCCCAGTATTATTTTTTTCCCTTCTTACTGATAATAGGCAAAACTGTCCCGTGCACTAGTATAAAAAAAATCTTGGACAACTACAAATGCACATACACAAACACACATGCATGCATTGTGTAAATCTTTTGTGGGTTTTGTATCTATTTTGTATCTAGCTGTATGTATAGATTAGTTATCTAAGGCAAACATCATTGCTTGGTCCTTGCTGATTATCTCCAATCAAGTCTTTATAGCTACCAAGCTATCTGAGATACTACTGCTACTTTACTATTGATTGTTTTCATTGACTGTGGAATACATTATAAATGCAAAGAAAATGTAGTTGATCTTGAAATCATCATTTTGAGTATTATTATTATATTTTTAATGGCTGACTACATGCTGTATGTTTTTGCCACACCATACTCTTAGCATGTACTGTACTGCACATATTAGTGCAGTATCTAGCTGCACTGATCTGTATTGTATCTAGCTGTATATAATAGATTAGTTATCTAAGGCGAACTTTCTTAGATATGAAAAGATTGCCTGATGGTTTAAAGGGTTGCATTAAATGTATTATTTTCAATGTCAAAATGGAGAAAATTAATAAGCTCACTGTAAAAAGGGTTGAATATGGATTTTGGATGCTGTATGTGGCTAGAATATGCAACTTCTAACATTTTCTCCTTTTTCTAATTAAAGATTTTAACAAATTTTAAAAAGGAAAGCAAATTTCTAAGCACATTTCATTGTTTGCATCAGCAATTTAAGTTAAAAACATTAATAAAAATTACTTGAGTGCTTAAATCCAATAACTGTCCTAAGATTTGGGGTCAATACTTTATGCACCTGAATAAGACAAGTATGGAACTAGGGCATTAATGCAGAATATAAAAATTCTTAATCATTGATAAAGCTGTCTAATGTCATAATAGTTTTGGTAAGGCGTCTTGTTGATGGTAGTTAGTAAATTTGTGATCAACAACATCATCACAATACAACATCTACCCTAAAAACAACATCTCACATACTACAGTTGAATTGCAAATAAAGTAACTACAAACTGAATATTTATAAGTTTAATTGCTGTCAAGGCGACAAAAGCAATACCTTAGAAGAAAGAGGTGTCAACACACAATCATACTTGAAAATTACAAAAATTAATGTATGGAGAGGTATAAAGTACAACATTTCTCAAACTCTCACCATTTTTGATATTTAGAATTTACTAAAACATGTTTGTGTGACTCTGCTTCTAATTTCTTATTCTAAGCAATAACGTCCTGCAGGTGCTGTGTTGCTTACTCATCTCTGGCTTTTTGTTACTGCCTGATGTAGATAATCACAGGGGCCTCTAGCGAGCCAGTGACCTCTGACTCTATCTTTAAACATGTTGTTGTAGTAAATCATGCAGCACGTGAGACAACCCTTTATATACCTCAAGCAGTGATTCCTTATCTGCTTTGCATAGAATTTGCACAGAAGAATGACTGAAATGCTGTACAACTTCTCTGCTAAAGCTACCTTACAATTGTTAGAGTGTAAAGATAATTGTTTGTGTGTGTTTGTTTAAAACACGTTAAAATTATTTATGTTGATTTGTTGTGAAAAAGTATTGCATCATACACTACTTTTTCAACCCTGATCATGTCTCTAGGTATTTCTTAGTCTAGCCATGATGTAAAACAATCAATTGCCTCCTGAGACCACAATGCCAATTTGATTCACACTGCTAAACTAACATCACCCACAGACATCATCCAAATGCTCAGATTTAAATGAAAGTGACTGGAAATTCAAGGTCACCATGGTGATGAGACATCCACTTTACATGGAGGCATAGGAAATGAGGGCCTTTCAATCAAAGAGGAATGGATGAAAGCAACTACCTGACCAGTGACATGCCTCCATGACAAATGCATGAATAAATCAGTGATGTGAATCAAAAAGAGAACTTACTTACAGAAATACCCTATTCAGCAGGTAGCATCTACAACCTAGAGCACTTTCAAGATTACCTTATGTCTTAGTTCTTATTTACAGTTAACAATACATATTATATCTTACATTAAACACCCCCCATTACCCTACAAATCAATACAATTATTAAAGCATGAGGTTATTAGCATATATGGATTTATGTGTTTATTGATGTATTTGTACTTTTAGACTTTTGATTTTCAAATTGTAAAGAGATATACCAGAGCAGGGTTTAGCACTTTCACTTTACAGCAAGATCTATACACAGCCATAGATGAATTCTCTACAGCCACAGCACAGAGCATTTTAGGGCTGAGCTCAGCTTAGATTAACTCTTCTTCTTCCAATTCTCCACGGCTTAACACCTGACATCCTGCCTTACACATATTTTTACAATATTGCATGCTGCAAAGCAGCTTTACAATTTACTAAAGCAGACCCTCTAAAGGGAATGCTGAAGAGACAGTGGCAAAAACTCCCATGTATTATTATTATTATTTTTTGCTTTAAATGGAAAAAACCTTGTGAGGACCAAGGCTCATTTGGGGACTCATCTTTCTTAAGCAGCTATACAACATTAACGGAGTAAGACAAAAAGGTAAGATTGTGTATATATTTAAGTGTTTATTAAAAAATAAACAAATCTCTTATTAGATAAGGTGATTTAGTTCATTCATTCATAGAAATGCAGGTTCTGTGCAACAGAGTGTGTAGTGTCATAAGTTAATTTAAGAAATGTAATCATGAAAGTCATTTTGATACTTAGTGAGGAATAAAGTCCTCTAAAATCATCACTGTTGTATTCTGATGTGTTGTGAATGTGGAGTCATTGATACCTCAAAGGAAAACTGATAAGAAAATCAATTAGAGAAGTTATGACACTGTAATTGAATAACAGACAGAATTGAACATAGTGCAGCATGTGACCCTGGGACTACTGACTAGAGCAGCATAACCTCACTGCATAACTAATTTGCGGCTTACAGATATTAATTAAAGTAAATAAATGCATTACAATGTAACTTTAAAGATTGTAACAGGAACTGGAAAGCTATTTCAAAGTTAGGAGCCTTGTAAGAAAGCGCTCTCCCACGAGGCATCAATTTATTGATCCTGGGGAATAAAACCAAACCTGCCCCATGGGAGCTGAGCACATGTGTTAGATCGTACAATTAAATAAATTTACTCAGATACTGTGGTTTTCGGGATCTTGGATTAGCAGTATACATTTAAATTTAAAAATGTTACAAAAATGAAAAAAATAAAATAAAATTCTAGGAATATTGTTAAAGTGCTTTGTGAAAGAGAACTCTGAATTAATTATGACAGAAATTATTAACAGACAAATAAGGTCTACTCAAATTGTTATCAAAGTTTACCACAGTTATAGAAAACTTAGTTATTTTCTCTTTGGATCCAACTATAGGTAATTATGTTTTTATTTTTAATTTAGCAGCTGTTAGTTTCTTGACATCCCATCCAATAATTTGATTGCTTAAATGCAGACCTCAAGCTCACTGATTGAGTAAACATCATTTGGTTTAGCTGTAATACGCAACTATGTCATCTGTATAAGAGAGGAAAATTAAATAGTAATATTAAAGTTAATTCAGCAATAATACTAAAGAGAAATTATTGGTTGTTGTCTGTTGCTTTTTATCAAGTTAGAATATTTATCGATAGCTGCAGTAAGTGCACATGTATACTGTGCTTTTATGCAATCTTAAATACTATTTATTTAGTTTAGTCTACATTAACATCCCATGATCCTAGAAGATTGCTTTATGCAGCATGCTTGATTATTGTACCATAGAAAAAGTATTTTAATGTTTAACTCTTTTTATTTTAACTGGAACTACATACACTCTCCAAAGTCGTACAAAACATACAGTATGTTCATGGAGACAAAGGCTAATTTAAAGTCAACAAACAATTAATACAAAGAAATTCACCAAATATTTTAATAAATTATATATATAGTAGGGGTGGCATGGTGGCTTAGTGGTTAGCACGTCGCCTATCAGCACTGGGGATTTAGGTTCGAATCCCAATCTGGGTGGAGTTTCCAATGTTCTACCCTGGATGGATCTCATATTATGAGAGTTTCATATGAGTTTGGCTGATACTCAATATGTGTTACAACTTCTAATGGCTAGAGAACTTTAGTATCACCAGAAAAAATACTCAGATGTCTTCGGGTGAAAAGGAAACCATGAAAGCCCAAAGAAAACCTGTTTTTGGGTGAACATAAAGATCACATACAGAATGTACAGTTATTTTTATTGACAGAAATATTAAACACAATAAAATACATGTCTATGTTTAAGTAATTTTTGACAAAGATAAAGGGGCCCATTAACAATTTTAACAGCATATTTTGCAAAATTCAACTTCTGCGATGGTACAGTATGTGGAGTCATGTAGATCTATTGTATACCTATATTTTTTGCCTATATTCTATGTCTATGTCCTAGTCATAAGAAGAATCAGGTGGTCAGTGTTGGGCTAGGGCAAACGGGAGGTGTACTAGCCTTAGCCCAATTAGAGCAGGCATGTAGGAGAAACAGGTGCTCCAGCATTCCAGCAGGCAGAGGTCCTCACAAAACTTGCAGCTGAGGACAGGATAAGTGCAAAGATTGCTACCTGCTGGAATGCTGGAACATCTGCTGCTTCTGTGAGCCTGTGCAAAGGCGGGTAGATGAAGGGTGAAGGAAAGAGAGGTTCTTTGGCATTGTTAAATGTAAAATGGGCAGGTGACAGTATGCTGAAAATCGTATGACGAGAGCCCGTTGGCAGATGGGTTCATATGTACCTGTGTGCATAGAGGTCTGATGTGTGGTTTCTCATCAGTTAAAGGCAGAAGTGATCAGCAACATATACCCAGTGTATAGCCAAGGCTGGGCAAGGTCATCTGGCAACACATTGCTGTACAGGTCAGCATGATGATTCAGGTTCCCACCACACAATTAACCATTTCAAACAAGCCCTGATATACCCAGCTGCAATAAGTGCCAAAGTGAAAACATCAGGCTTTAATGAACCCTGCCTCAGTGAAGTTTGTGATGCATCAATTCTTGCTTGTACCCAAGATGGGAGAGAGACACAAGGGAATAGAGAATGCTATGTGATCCTGGGTAACGCACATCAATATTAAATTTAATAAAAGATGTAGGTAATGCACATTTCCTTCATTTGCAATTTAGAGGAGCCAATTGACTATAGACAGCTTCTATTGGCATGCTGATTGAGGTAGCACCAAGGAAGGTAGGGTTGATGAAACAACTGATTTTAGTGAGGGCAGAATGTCATGGTGAAGCAGAATCAGAGGACCTCACCTTGATCTTGTGATTACAGTGTGACACACCACTCCTTGTCAAAAAACAGTATTATTTGAACTTTTTGTCTGAAAAGTTTTTTCAAGGTTTGAAAAAGTTCAACGGTCAACCAGACCAAAACATAAATTATCATTTGCATTAAACTTTGAAAAACCTAAAAATACTAAAACAAGGTTGTGCAATGAAGCCTATTAACTTGAACCGCATCCTCCTTAAGAGGCTGGGTAGCATTAACAGTATAAGACATTAGTACAGTTTGTGAAATTGTCAGGTATCCATTCTTCCAAAAATAGAAAAATTGATTCACTTTAACTCTTTCCTACTTTTTATGTTAAACTAGCCCTTTTTTCGATCTGGCTTTTCCTGGGCTTGATGATGTTTATTTGAGTTAATTTGCACTTAATTGGTCTTGCATATTTTTATGGAAAACTAAACTTATTTCCCTAACTAAGAGAAAACTAATAAACAACACCACACAAAACTTAATATGACATAATCACATAAATATGTTTTACCTGAGAACAATAGCGCTAACCTCTCTTGACTGCATTACTAGCTTAAACAACATAGAGAAGGTGAGACATCTTGAACTGCTTCTTGATGGTTGTAAAGAGTATATAAACCTTTATATTATGGTAATTTATAGTAATGGCTTTTGAAAATGCATGAAAAACTTCAACATATTTTATTGATTGTTGTTGATGGCATTAATTGAGCCAAACAATATTCAAAGCTGCAGGTATAAATCAAACAGTTAACACTCATGACAAAGACAGTAATTATTAAATGCATTCGCAAACTTAATTAATAGTGGTAGTGACAAGTAAGTTTTAGTATCAAAACACCACAAAATATGAAACCCTGAACAATAAATTAGTCAATATGAATATGCAATATAAAAAGCAATCAAAGCAAGTGGCTTATACTTACATAGATAAAAATTACACCAACCACTTGTAAAGATTTTTTAAAATAAAAAACAAACAAAAAAACACAATATGCTAATTTTAACTCTGCAAATAACTGAATTTCACAGTCAGGTGTAAAAGGTTTGAAGTCATTGGGGATACGAATTCATTTAAAATAAATCGAAATATGTTGATCATTGATGTACATAGGAATCAAATTGATTTTCCAAGGAATCCCTGGATCTAAATTTTGCGTAGTGAAATTGTCACATAGTATGTTGTGCTCACATGAAGAGAACAAAAAATATACATCTCTTGAGGGGGTCTATGATTCGTAGTGTGAGAATCTGAATATGCATTTGACAGTGTAATCAATATTTTCAATATCTGTATAGCAGATGGGCGGCACGGTGGCTTAGTGGTTAGCACGTTCGCCTCTCAGCGCTAGGGATTCCCGGTTCGAATCCCCATCTGGATGGAGCTTCCATTTTCTTCCTGTGTCCACGTGGGTTTCCTCCGGGTTCTCCGGTTTCCTTCCACAGTCCAAAAACATGGATCAAGTCAATTGAATTCTCCAAATTGCCCCATATAGAGTGTGTTTGTGTGAGTGAGTGAGTGTGTGCCAGGCGATGGATTGGCGCCCTGTCCTGGGTCTATCTGCCCAGCGCCCGAAACATTCTCCCCTGGATGGGCATGGGGAACCCCACCGCGACCCTAATAGAGGATAAAGCGGGAGATAATGAATGAATGAATGTATAGCAGATATCATTAAAAAACCATAAACAGATGATTTCAGTTGCCATGTATCTTGTGTTTGTTAATGTGAACATTTCTGTTGTTCAAAACATTTATTCCATAAGTATATTAGTATAGGTCTACAGGCTTTCTCTCCATTTATTTGTAACTGTTTCTTTTAAGCTAAAGAAGAAAGGTGTGGTCTCATTTACATTTACATTTAGTGATTTAGCAGACA
This sequence comes from Corydoras sp. C115, assembly GCA_019802505.1. Classification (NCBI taxonomy): domain Eukaryota; kingdom Metazoa; phylum Chordata; class Actinopteri; order Siluriformes; family Callichthyidae; genus Corydoras; species Corydoras sp. C115. The sequence continues at coordinate 6,149,498 of JAFMOC010000002.1, forward strand.
CTTTTATCCAAAGCGACTCACAAATGAAAACACCACAAGTCAGAAGTTATGGAGAAACCCAGCTACACTGTAAAATGATCAAACCTGATCGTTATTATTATCAAGGCCTGATTGTAGAAGCTGGGAGACCGGCAAGCAACACATTACAATAATCAAGCCGAGATAGGATAAGGGCTTGAACTAACAGCTGAGTAGCATGTTCAGTCAAGAAAGGTCTGATCTTCCTGACGTTATAAAGAAGGAATCTGCAGGAATGGGCAGTTTTGGTAGCATAATCAGAGAGTCTCATCTTTTTATATCTAACAGCAGAATAATAATCACACCAAAAAGCAACATATATTCATGTGACAATTGTCCAAGGTGGACAAATCATAATCTCATTTTTCAAAAGTTATCTCAAATTTCATATAGCGCAGGGCAGCAGGCACACAAGTGCTTTAACAATCAATACATTATCTCCAGTTGCTGTGTGATGAGTGGGATCCTAATGCCCCTCCTTTTCCTTCTCTTCCTCCAAAACAGAGTAAAACAAATTAAAAAAACACAACAAGTCAGTAAAAGAGCAATACATAAAGGGGCAACAGTCTCCAGAGGCTGTGACAGGATTCTGGGGTGAAAAATCGGTGTTGACCTCTCCCCTGGCTAATCTATCTCCTCTTACTGTTCAGGCAAACAGCTCCAGCAATATTGATTTATGAGCCAAAGAAAAAAATACCATGCCCGAATGGGCTTTTGATAAAATTGTCCAAGAGATTTCAGGCTATAAATCCCACTCTTTTACATCCAGGTTGCCAGCAATGTCCACATTCTTCTGCCATCCATTAAGACTGCCAGACATGACATTTAATCCATAACTTTATAATATTTTCACCACTTTAGAAAAACACTGAGAGTTGTAGTTCTCACAGGATTCTTTAATATGACCAGCAAAATGTGAGAGTAACAAATATGTGATCTTTTTAAGAGATTCCATCACCTTATAATATATAGCCCATGTGCTTTAATATGCAATTTAACCACATAACAGGTTTTTGGTCTTTTTGTCAATAGACCTCATTTCTTTGGAACACTTAAAATAAATGTACTTAATAGAGATGTTTAAATTACTACACTTAAAACAAACATATTTCTATAAATCTAAAAACACCTGAAATGTCCTACTAAGATTAGCATGTTGACAGTAGTTTCCTGATGCATGCAGTTTACATATTTGTGGTTGCACCCAGCAAAAGCTGCTTGATTTATAGTCAGAGCTACAATTAGCAACTTGAAACTTATGTTGGCTGCGTCACTTTTCTTACATTTTTAAGCTGTGATAGAAACACTGAGCAATGGCTGGCGCCGAGGGCAAAACTTGAGTCAATGCATCCTGGTCGTTTTTTTATGATCAAGGCATGAGCAAAACAATGAGGCCAACAGCTGTGTACAGGTGTTTAACAGAGGAGAAGACTTGTAAAAACAAGCACTTTTGTCTGTACATAGGCAATCATAGCCTCTCATAAAAAAGGCAGGGTGGGCACCATAACTCCTGTAAAATTCTCAAGCTGGCATTCTTCCCAGAGCAATTCTACCATAAAACTTTCAATTTGCTTTGCCAAGGTGTAAGCAGGTATGAAAATAAAGTCACACTCAAGAAGAAACTTACAGTGACCATAAAAGCAGTGTTTTGCAACATGGCCAATTCAGATACTAAATAAAATAAAAGGGCATGAGGATCGGACAATCGGAAACTAGACAAGGCAGCCGAGCACACCAGAGAGACAGCATCACTCGATAAGACTTGGAAGTAGCGTTGAGAGAACAATTGGCTGAATGCGATCAAGGGTAAGATGAAGTGGCTAATCTAAGTGAGTGAGTTTGTGTTTCAGATTAAAGCCCTGTCAACAAGTATAGGACAAAGCCTAAACTGACAGCACAAGGAAATGAAATGTTTGCTGTGGGAGGACAGGAGGGGGTAAAGACGACTCACGGCCTGACTCTATGTGTGAATTTTCGAGGGTAAGACTTCCTCTGCCTGCTGGAAAAATCGAAACAGTAGAGAATGGGGAAGGGAGGAGACAAAATAAGATGAGCAAACAGGTGTTACAGGAACTAAAAATGACTAAAGTTTGTCAAAAATGGAAATACAGTTACATAATTATATCATTTAAAAAAAATCTAAAATCAAAATCATTCTGGCCTTTGTTTACATTACGTAATAAAAGTTTCATGTTTCATCACAATAATAGACTAAAGGGGGAAAAAAAAGACTTGGAATTTTAATACAAGTAATAAATGTTTCTTTTAATCCATTAAGTTCTTTTTTGGCTCATAAAACATGGACGGTCCTTTTGTTAACAGCTGCATGATAATGTAAGCAAAAAAGAAAAAAGAAAATGCTCTTGTAATAATTTAGAGGTAGACAAATCATAATCTCATTCATCTAAAGTTTTTACAATTTTCATACAGCACCAAGCTCCAGCCACACAAGTGCTTTAACAATCAATACATTATCTCCAGCAGTCCAAGAATGAGTGGAATTTTAATGCTACACATTTTTTCACTACAAGAAAAAAAACACATTTCATACAGTTAGTTTTTAGTTCAACATAGATGTGTCATTAGTTACCTTCCATGTCAGAATTAGAATCTGATCCCAAAATATTGGGATTCAATGGTAAATATTGTTTAAGCACAGTTTAAACCTATACAATTAAACGATGAGAGATAAGTAGAAAAAGAGTGCATATGGTTAGGTAAAAAAAACTCTGATCTTCCAAGTTTTGTTACTAATTGAAGGCTTAAGGCATTTTTTAAACTCTTGGTGATCACCGCATTAAGCACAAAGATCACACAACAATCATTTTATTGTAATAGTCCCAATTAAAACTTATACTCTCAAAATAGTAAGCCTAATGAGTGAGAATTAATGCTGACAAACGACTTGAGGTGGTCTATTTACAGTGGCTCCTGTCACAACTGTAACTTCAGTAATTGAAACATTAAATAGTTGTAGTCTCACACAATTAGGTGTTTGGTGGTTAGCATCTCAGTGCTGTCTCTCAACTCTGACTACTAATGCATGGAGCCATTAGGATCTGATCTCTTTGAATCTGAGCCCCGGCTCTGATCACACCCCTGTCTGTTCGCACACATTCACAAAACATCATTACCCAACCAGGGACACAAACACAGCAAAGCTATATTTAGATGAAAAGACCTTAACCACAGCTTTGGCAGTCACTGTTCTTCATCCTCTTATTGCTGGACACTGTGTGCATTTCCATACAGACAGTGAAAAATAGTGCTGCTTGCTGCCGCGGTAAGTCAAGTGATTGGCTCCAATAGGTGTGCAGGATGTAGTTAAGTAGTTTGATCGATTTGTGGTAATGTTGTATTGTGATAAAACACAGCGGTGCAAGCAGTGAAGGCAATCTAAAGTCTCATCAAGCAGCCTATTATGAGAACCTGTGCTGCTTCTTAAATGAGAGCTAAAGATAAGAGAGACAGAGATGCTGCCTTATACCATTTCACTACAATACACAGCTTTTTTTCTTCTCTTTTTATCTTCCTTTGACCAAGCTACTCCAGACCTCCTTTCAGCCTATGTATTGATTCTCCATCTTGCTAACATTTTCTTCTCTGGCAACTGTGGTTCTGAATGATTGGCTTTTGGGCCATAGTTGACTTTTCATCATCTATTTTAGACACACACCACTTGATGCATCTCCTGAATGCTCCACAGAGGGTCCCTCACACCCCAGAACCTGTCATTGGAACTCTTCCCTTCCCATGAGTGGCCCACACAATAGAGAAAGGGTCCCGACCGTGGGGTTCAGTCGCCATTAACCCCCACCAGCTGTTCCAGCAGAGGCCATTGGCCTACTCAATACACCAACTACCCCCCCGAAAACCCCCTCCAAGGGGGCCCTCTCGTTGCCTAATCTAGCCATTGTTGGCCAGGAATGCTGACAGAAAGAAAAGAGTTTTTTTCCCTTCTTTTCCTTGTGTCCATGCAAGTGTGTGTAGCCATGTGTGAGAGCACAGAGAAGGCAAGGGCTAATTTCTATAGTTGCCCGTGAAGGAAGGGGACTACCGCAGAGAATAGATCTGCTTAGCTGCTTGACATTTTTTTTTTTTTTTTGGAAAATGGATGACAATTGTCGGTTACGGATTCACCCCCCACCGTCCGTATCTCGTAATTCCTGTTAAGGGAAATTTGAAAATTGGATTAAATTAAATGTGTTAAAAGCCATTTTATTTTCTAAGGTTCTCATGGCTCTCTGTTAAAAAGCTATAACAAATCACCAGTGCCATGTGTCTATTATTCAAATGTTAAAGGGTTTTATGTCAGCTCATTTTAGGTGTGAAGACCATATACAGTGGTTGGCCATTATCCATTTAGTGTAGAAAATACATTTCAAACCTGGCTAGCGATCTTTATTCACAAGATATATTGAGATTTTAAAAGTTATTAAAAGATTTTCATAAACATATTCTGCACTAGTTATTGGCTTACATGGTTCAGACCACTTACATAGTTCCATTTTATTACTCACTTTTTTAATTAAAATTTGTCTATTTAGGTGTTAAAAAGCTGGAAGTTTTTCTAACCTTCTTTAGACACACATTGACTAATATTTACTGTGTCACGAGCATCCCTCTGTACTGACCGGGTGGAATGACTATGCTAATATGAAGTATTTATAGTACAGCAAATTATGCACCTAGTGCACAATTTGTACATATTAGTGATTTTATTTGTTAATTTCTTGTTAAAAGAAGAGCAGCCTGAAGCTTCTAGGCATTTTAGCGATGCACTTTTTAAAGCCAGGATCGGAAAATGAAAATAGTGGCAATAGCCAGCATCGGGATGAGTCTGTATCAGTTTTCTATGGGAACGGGGGGAGTTTATGTTGTGACAGGCTTCAGCGGCCTGATGGTTGAATATGCTCCAGTTGATTATCTGTTGCCGCTTACACAGTTTGTGCTAATGAGCTCTCCAGCTCCCATGGGCAGTCTTCCCCCATCGCACCACTGAAGATCACTTTCACTGCTTTAGTAAAACTAATTCAGGCGCACAAAAAGTGGGAGCTTCACTGGTGCTGCCCCCTTTTACTGCTCCTTTTGTGGAGTCTTTGCAGGCACGGTCCACAGAGTGAGGGTCCAGGCGCTGCCTGCTCTTCATGCCCACTCTATTGCCCGCTATTACCATACATATCCATATGAAAAGTCAAGCAAGGTCCGAACAGCTGTCTGGCCTAAAACAGCCAGGTTCAGCTCCTGACACACACACACACACACACACACCAGACCCCTGGCCTTGCCTATTAATTATGAACAAAAACTATATAAAGTGTTTTAGGCACTATAGGATAGAGCTACAATGTTGTTTAGGGCCACAATGTTGCATTTTCTTAAATATAAATAGTGCTCATATGGCCAAATTTATACATGTCTTGTCCAAAGTCAAGGGAGTTAATGAGGGAGAGCCCACTTGGACAACAATGCAAAATCCTCCCAGCTCTTCAGAAAAAGAGCTTCATGAATAGCAATTGTGTTATATTAATTCCTTGTTTGTGGCTCAAATCATTTCAGGAAATGATTCATTTGTTGAGAACCTTTATCCACCTTCATAATGATCCAAATTTACTCACTTAAATCAATAAGATTTTTTGGAAAATTTTAAACATTATTTTAAAATCATAGCAACTGAAGTAAATAAATAATGAAGAGATTTGCTTTTGATTAAATGACTGAGGGAGTCGAAGATACAGTTGGCATATTAAAAGCTTAAAAAACTAAAACAATACAAAGCAAATTACCAACTTAATTATTGTTTTAGATATGCGTGCACTGGTGTTTAGGCTTTCAAGTACAATTCTGTAATACTTAAGTAAATATATTACATCTGATAAAACTTACAATGACACATTAAAACAATGAGTTTCATTTTAGTTTTATGTTTGCTCTTTGTACACCCTTATAGATATTCATTTCAGTTAATCGCATTTAATATGAATTTATTTCATTGCAATTCTACTAGTGGAAATATTGGGTGGCATTGGTTTAATTTGAGCTCTTCTAAGAATGGTTCTAACTTTGAAAAGGAATTAAGTTTTAAAATCCTTGAATTAAGAATTGGGATTTGTGGGCTGATCCAATGAATAAGAAAGAGCTGTTACTCAAAAGACTATCATAAGGTTAGTGCTTTAACAAGGTTTTATGTGTGTGTGTGGGGGGGGGGGGGGGTCTGGTCCATAAATTTAGCCCCCCCACACACATACACAAACTCATACATGCACACTGCTGAGCAAGTGACCCCAGAGTCATCCCACACATGTCCATGTGCCACTGCTTCCAAAGCTCTATATCCATTATCTCAGCTTGGGGATTCTGTAAAGCCAGCGTTTTTATACTGATCTCGAAAGGGTTATTAGCATCTCACCTCAAAGATACTTATTCATCATGTAAGGCCAGTCTTTGAACTTCACATGTTAGTGCTGATATATATTCAGTAGCTGTCTCTGGACAGTCAGACCTGTTGAAAGCTTAGCAGTCCCTCTGGCTCACTAGCAACCCGCAGAAGTCTCCAAAGACACAGCACTTATCTTTTCCCGCCCTCTCAACCAGAGCAGCATTCATTCAACAGCTTTGTTTGTTGTACAATTCATTAAAACTATAATGTGTGTGTGTGTGTGTGTGTGTGTGTGTGTGTGTGTGTGTGTGTGTGTGTGTGTCAAAAAGCGAGAGTAAACGAGAGAGGAGAGAGGAGAGAGAGAGAGAGAGAGAGAGAGAGAGAGAGAGAGAGAGAGAGAGAGAGAGGGAAAGCCAGGGGGATTGAGGGGCTGGGTGGGATCATGATGACTTCTTGAACACATCTCTCCTTTTGCCTGCAATTAAACAAAGTGAGGTGGTGATTAGTTCAGCATAGGGAGCAGAGAAAGAGACACCCTTGAATTCAAATGGGGGGACCCAACTGGCCTTTTTGGGGGGGACAATGGGCTGAGTTTATTGCAGAAACCAGCTTACGCTCCCACATGAAACTCCATGGGAACTCCAGTCAGGTGGAAACTTCTACCTCATTCTTTCTTAAAGCCTTCTCCTTCTCTCACTCAGCACTCTCTCTTCTCTCTCCCTCTTTGACCAACGAGGTTTCTCAAGGGGTACAAGGGTGGCTAAAGGCACAACGTCCCCCTCCCACATTTAAGTGAGATGTTTCAAGTAATCTTACTCTACCTAGTCTCTCTTTTTAATTCTGCTCTTTCTTTTTTATATTTTAATATGATTTAGCACAAAGCACATTCTTTAATGTTGTACCATATTCTTTTACCTTCTTATTTCTGTTTATCAGATTTACACTCAACCTATCTCTCTTGAAATATTCTAAAAGAATTAGGAAAGCTTTCAATGAGAGTCTCTTGTGTGTGTGTGTGTGTGTGTGTGTGTGTGTGTGTGTACATAATGAAAACATTTTTTGTAATGACGCAAAGGCAAGTAGCAACCAATTACAGTCCTGACAGCCACCTGCAGTATCAGCCCCCTCAACTCACCCCTCCTTACCCCACCAGCCAATCTCCCTCCCTCCTACCCTGTCCCTCATGTATATTTAAAAGATCCCAATGTTATGAATGGCTGGAACAGGTGAAAGAGGGGTGGGTGTAATAAGGCCCCAGCTGGAGACGATGTATTGGGCCTCAGTCTCCCTGCGCCAGTCTTTACAGCAGGCACTCTAGGAGAAGTGACCCCTTTAGGTGAGGGGGGGGCAAAGTTCTCAACACCACCACTTTAAATCTCATGTTGACCAATTTTACACATGATGTCCAACACAAAGGCATGGGTGTTAAACCTGACAGAGGCACCTCCAACTTTAATAAGTAGCATACCCAGTGAAACTAACACATGCATTTCTCCCTTGGAAAGTGTTTAAATGCTGAACATTAAATCTCTGGATTATTTAGCAAAAAAAGAAACTGAACAGGTATAAATATATCATTTGCTATTTTAAAATTTGATCTTTTTAACAGGATGACCCAACGATGGACCTGCAATAATGGTATTGGCTAGTCATGAAATAAATAAATATCGGACTTCCAGCCATAATGTTTGCTTATTATAAAAATGATTCAGCTAATCTCATTATCTTGACCACCTGATCCTATATTATGATTGCAGGGAGTCCTCTATGCCCATCCAGGGGCGAATGTTTTGGACGCTGGGCAGATACACCCACTCACACAGACACACTACATCAGAGCAATTCAGATTGGGGCAATCCAGCTGTGGATTGTGTTACAATCCACAGCTGTAAAATTGGCAGAATCAATTACATAACAAATGCAAAATGGTCTTTAACAGCTTAGACTGTGTCAGACACTGAAAAAAGCTGTCTCAATGTCTTACTGCCTATATTCTTTATAGGGCAGCACTTTTACACTGTCAGTTCTGTTGTTTTCTGCTCATTTTTCCTAATTGAAGCAGCACTGATACAGAATATCATTGAATGTTTACGTTAGTAAAACTAAAGCACTGAGAATGCTCCCACAAAATATGGGAAAAATAATGAAACATGTCTCATATGTTCTTTTAAAAAAAGCTTTTGGTGGATGATTCTTTTAAACTTTACACTCTGAACTAAAACTAATAATTCAACAGAAGTTAAGCATTAATAACTATTTAAATGAGAATTTTGAGATTTTATCTTCTTAAACACATACATTTCATAATTCTTCAACTGAAGTTTTATCAGAAGCATCAGATGAGGCACGTTTGTCAATGGATAATACTACAAATGTGCAAACAGTGCAAACTTTACTAAGCAGGTAAAATGAGGGTAAGCTAATCATGTAAGTAAAAAGAATCATTGCAGCAGCATAGATGTAGTGTACATAACAAGTCAGAAAACAGAATTTATAGAAAAAAATGACACTACATTCATCATTTTTTTTCTGCTTTAAAAAAAAACTTGCTATGTACATTTGTTAACATATGGAAAAAAAACATTTGTTTAATGAATTAACTACTTATTTTTGATAGATTTTAGTGAACAATAACATCTATCAAGTCAACAAGATAAAAAAAGTATACAAATATTTTCATTCATCCAGTCATATGGATGAAATAAACATAGTGCTTCAAATGGATCAGAATGAAAGAAATAGTAATGTGGACTCGACTAGTACACAGCGTGTAAGATTAAGGGCACAATTGTAGACAAAGTAGTTGTGGAAGCCAGTCAGGATGGATTGATGAGGACGATGCTCCACCTCAGTCAGCTTGATCTGTAGAGTCTTAATTTATCTCCGGAGGCTGGGTTATTTGTTACAGAAATGACAGTGTCTGCTTATCGATCTCATCCTGAAAGATCAATCAGCTATTGCCCTGACACAGACAAAATTTACAGTCCGACACCCAAAGTTCGTACCCCTGCCCTGCAAAAGCATGCACATACATATGTGCGCACACCTAGAACATTGTGGCCAATTTATAAGAAGTTTTAGAAAACCTACAAACTGTTGCAAATAAATTCTGCAAATATTACACATGCCCAAACACATGTAGGCAAGAAACATTTGATTAACTAAATTGGCCATATGTGTAGCTGTCTGTATCTGTATGTATGTCATGGTTATGACAGCCTTTGCCCAATAAGTCCTAAAATTAATTGTTGCATGAAAAGCCATGGCAGCAAATCAAACTGTATGTATAAAAACCATCAGTGTAATTTAAAGGGCTTAACTGTCAAATTTATTTGTCACCTGCATTTGCCAAAAATTAAAGTACTAGGGTACTAACTGTCCAATATTTATATGAGCAAACCGCAAACTGAAATCCAATTTCAAACATAATTCACTGACTACACTTTATAAATAATTGTTAAAAATTGTGTGGAATACAACAGAATAAAGAAATACCTTCAATATTCAATAATCACACAAAATGTGTTAAAGTGAAGTTTAGGAAATTAAATTCATTAATGCAAAATATTATACAAATATCTACAAGTCAATCTAAACTTTATTACAGTAACTAAGTGTTACTATGTTTTTGGTTAATGTTAGCTAATATGTGACCTAAAACCTAAGCTAGGATTTAAGAGATAAATATTCTGGTTTCCATAAGTAAAACCAGCAGATCAATGTGCAGTACTTACATATGGTACAAACACCAAGCCCATTTACATTTTAGCATTGTACTAAACTAGTATTTTATTCCTGAGCTAATGCATGTGTTTTCACATACCTGACAAAATATTTTACTGGTAAAATATTTAATTGGTCCCTGTCATGAAAAGTGGTATTAGATGAGAGGTCAGTCAGAAAACAGGGCATGACTTTGAGCCTCCATTTGCTTTGACAGTCTTAGCCACAAAGAGCTTTCAAATAAAAAATCATAGCAAACAAATGACTCTTTGTCCTCTACCAGTTATATAAAGAAATAATTGGAATCAGAAAGTTCATTTACAAAGAACTAGCCATCGCAATCATCACATAATGTACTGCCGTGAAGCGAGGAAAAAAAAGCTGTAATTGGTTTGGTAAAGATCGCTTTCCATTACACCATAAAGCACTACACAATAGAAAAGGTCGCCAATTAAGCAATCATGAATACCAAGTACTGTGGCTGATGAAAATAGGCCAGTGGTTTAAATAGATTTGCAAGCAATTTACCTTTTCACAATGTTGGCAATCTGATGCAATTTGCTTGCAATTTTCTCGGCTTTCAGTAGCACTCCAAGCTGACACTGCATGGACCAAATGGCCGAGCGGCGCGTTCAGCGAAAATGTAAAACTATATTGGCCGCATCAAGGTACCAGGCCACCGCTTCATCAGGAAAATTACAACAATTAACATAAGTGCTCAGGAATCAACACTTTAAATGTCAGCAGCAGAGGCAGTGGTGGAGGTTTGGAGCCTGAGACGGTGAAAGTGCATTGCGCCCTCACCGATGGACTCTCTGAGTGAAACATGAGGCAATCACCCATCACGCTGCAGCTCTGATGGCCCTGCAATTGCTGTGACATTCTCCTTGTTGCCTGTCAGTCTTCTTGACTTTTTTTTGTCTTCCGTATCTTCCACACAACACCCCACCCACAAGCAACCGTCACTAACTGGTATAAGCCACAAGACAGAACTCATTTCAATTACATTTTCTTAATCATAATTTATTATTATTATTATTATTATTATTATTATTATTATTATTATTATTACCTCTACTATATTTCGAAAAAAAAAAAAAAACATTTAAAGATGAACACGTATCACTTAAACCATATAAGAAAAAACAATACTTGTATGTGAACGGGATAAGAATCGTTTATAAAAGTAATAATTTTATGCTCATACATTTGCTAAATTTAATATTTTCAAATATTTACATTTTATGTTAATACTATGTGTCAGTACAGCATGCAATTAGTCCACTGCAGTGTGAAAAAAGGCAAAAACATTTTTTTACATGTGCTTTTGAAAACAATTTGTTAGAAAATGATTGATCTCCTGTAGGTCTATACTTGAAAGTAATATAAATATACAGAATTGAATATTCTGAGCTTTTAAGTTTATATATATCTCACTGGCAAGTTTTAATTTGCCTTTTTTGGTATGTGTGTGCATGTGTGCAAATGGGTACGTCTCATACCCCTCCTGCCTCTTCTTTTGTGTCAGAGCTTTCCATAATTACAGTTGATGAGCTGGTGAGGTCTGGGGTAGGGGGTTGGTGCTAGTAATCTTTGTGAAGGCGGGTGCAGGTTGGGAGAGGGGGGGTCGTTGTGGTACCATGCAGGTGACTGGCTGGGCACAGAAACCTGTGGCAGCTCCTCAAAGCCATCCGGCATACCGTACCCCCGCCTGACAGCTAATTAGGGCAGACATGGATTTCTCCCCAATGTAACAGATGTTGTCTAATCAGTGCAGCTTTAGAGTGGCCTTTACCGGCAACATTTCATGCACAATTTAACTATCTAACAGGGATTGGGGACTTAATGCATTATGAAGCGAGCACAACTGCTTTACTCAGTAAATCTTGCTTAACTTGAATCTAAGCTTAGTGACAGTTTATTTTTGACAATTAAAGTCAATTCTGAATGTCATGAACAAGTTTTTTTTTTTGTGTTAATCTCACATGCATATTTTTATTGCTCCTTTGCTAATTTGTATTGCTTTACATTGTTTGTTGGTCACGACATGGTCATCAAAAGCAGAAAATCTTATTGCAACCATAAGTACAAAAATGCTACCACATTATAAATGTGAACAAATGATTCACTGTATCCAGGACAATACAAATCCTTTTAAATGTTAAGATTTGTTGTAATTATAAGCAGAAATAAATGAAGTCAAATAAGTCAGCTGCACAAATTAAATAATGAATTACTTGCTGAATTGCTCACTGCTCAATTGCAAGACGCCCAGAGATGTATAAATTATTTTTTAAATGTTTAATTGTGCCAATGTGATTAAATAAACACCTGAATTCAATTGTTAATGAGTGTGTCCCAATACGTTTTTACATATACCAGATCATGGCATTAAGTCTAAAATGAATGAATTGAACATCAATTATATATTTATAGCTAAAATCCTGGTGACAGGGGTAAACTATTTAAGCCATTTAGCTATGTTTATATAGAAGATATGAGTTATCAAATTTGAGCATCCCCTTTAAGCACATCCTAGTTCTAATTCAAATAGAAGCTTAAAGTATTAAGATTAGTATACATCTACACTTAGTACTGTTGTTTTTCTCTTCAACTCATACATAGTTATTTCATCCACTGTGGTAGCAACTCAATGTTAACATCCAGTGTGGGAAAAAAATCCAGAGTGGTGACATCTGGGCAGTTATCACAATAAACCATTACCTGTCAAGTACTCATTTTCAATTTTGAAGAGCATCAGATTTCGGAAGAGGAAACCAAGGTCAAGAGAAAAAGAAACAGACAGATAAACAGTGGCAAATAGCTTTTAATTCACTATATTCAATTATGACAGAATGTTTTATCATTCTTGAACATAAGGGTTTCTTTATTAATTACTAATTAGAAAGTCTTGAAAAAGTACATTTGAACTTGTCTTAGGTGTATGTGTGTGAAAATTCCTGAAGCATTTTGCACACACTTATTAGAAATATTATGGTATCATAGAATAAAATTTTTCCAAAAATCGTAACAAATGATAACAAACAAAGAATGAAAGATGAAAGAAAGTATAGATAGATGGGAAAACAGAGAAAGTGAGAGAGAAAGAAAAAAATGGAAAACACCACTTGGTGTGTTGCCATAAAATTCGAACTTTTATGTTGAGTGCTACAATCTACAAATTACAGTTTGGAAGCCTTGGTGAACCAAAATGTCACAGAAAATGCACTTAGGCAAACTTTGACATTTCTGCTTTCTCAATGCTGACTTAAGGAAAATTTGTAAAAAGCATTAAGGAGCGGGTATAGCAAATCTTTTTGAATTTTTCCGCTGGCTTGATAGAGAAAGAATGGAAATCCCCATTGCACAAGTGCGCACACACACACACACACACACACACACACACACACACACACACACACACTGTAAATGCAGAGTAATAATTAGATGCTTTTGCTACAGCTTGACAGGGTGAGATGTGTCTACTTACAAAAGCATGTCTGTGATTATAATCTGCCCAAACTTAACCAGTTTTCAAAGACATATATTCCTTTTAGAATTTGTGGACTTAAAACATGCCAAAATGAGTGGCTGACTAAAATGAAATGTCATTTATGGCATTCATACCATGCTTCAAATGACTGTTTAGTTCAAAATGCATCTAGTTTAGATTCATTATGTAATAACAGGTAAAGCTAAGACTACAGAATCAATTAGGCCTAAATGTCACTTCATGTGATACAATACAGCCTTCAAATCTCTAATTGACCGTTTGTCTTCCTGGACTGTTGGTCATTACTCAAACAATTAGAATATCTGCAGATAAAGTAGTGTGAAGAGAAATTAAAAGTGCTATATTGAGTTCTTTAGAATAGACATACTTGTTACGGTGTTCAAGTAATTTTAGAAACTCTTCCTTCAACAAATATGCATATTCATTTTCCTCTATTTTCATTGTGTTAAGATTTAAATTAACCTCTTTTTCCAAAACACCTTATTTTTAAACTAAAATTTAGTAAAACATAAAAAAATATTTCACTAATCCAATAAATATAAATCAGAAAATTATCCTTATTCATTATTTTGTTGTATTTCTGTAATATCCGTATTATGTTCATCATTAGGTAAAAAGAAAGAAAAAAAAAACACACATTTTAATATATTTCATGTAGATGTTTTTTTGTGTTAGTTTTATTGTATTTATTATTAAAATGAACTAAAAACAAAAAGTGTGTGTGTGTGTGTGTGTGTGTGTGTGTGTGTGTGGGCGGGGTGTTCCTAATGTCACAACGAGCCCTAGTAAGTAATGCATAGAACAGACAAGGTAGGCAGGTTAGCAGGATAACAAGATTTTTAATTGTACAGTGACTTGACATAACATAATCAAAGATCATTAGGTGAGCCAGAAGGGATGAGGAAAACTCATACACAACAAAAGGAGATGATACGATAAGACACAGGTTCAGGGAATTAATGAGGGCTAATGACTAATTAACCAAATAATCAATATAAAGTGATAACAAAAAGAACATAACAAATTCCAAATGCAGCATGCAATCCTGACACCTATATGCATATGTCAGTATTTTTAATAATAATATTGATAGTAGAAACCTATTTTTGATTAAAAAAAATACATTTAATTATTGATCAAAGCTTTTGGTCATTCTTTTGTCCATTACAGGTTATATTTCGTTTGCAACAGCAACCCTCTTTATGACTTTTTATAAGAATAACTGGGTCAAATTGTAGAAAGAGATAAAAGCTTCAAAAAATACATTCTAAACTATTTAAACATCTCTATGTAGCCACCAAGTGAAATAAAAAGATCATCTTACACAACTACTGACCCACATACACTTTGGTTTGGCAAACAGCACACTCTATGAAGTTTGGGAAAATTACTGCTTAGATGCTAAAATACAAAATGTTATTGCTTTAATTCATTAACAAGCTGATACATAAGTATCATTTATAACTTTTTTTATTTAATGTATTTGCAGAAAGTTTCAAGTCTTCTGCAAAAACGTATGTTTTATTCTTGCTCTATTTTGAAGTTTAAGTTTGTTTCCTATAGTGAATATCTTAATTTTTATTTTTATAAATATTTTGATAAGGTGCACAACATTTGTATAAAACTGTATGTCAACAGAATGTAATTATTGAACATAACCAATTTGTCTATTGGTAATTCAAGGCACTTTTAAATGGGCACTTGAATATATACATAATCTGTAATTTTAGTAATGTCTTGTACTGTTAACACTGCCTGGCCTTTCAAGGAAGATGAGTGCCCACTGAGCCTTGATCCTCACAATGTTTAACATTTTTTTTTATATAAAATAAATACCTTGAGGCTTTTCTTTTCTACAACACTTTAGTTTGCTCTTTAAGTGATCAGGCTTAGAATATTGTGAAGCCTCATCAAGACAATGCTCTATTAAATAAAGGGATATTTAAATAAAATAAAGCTTTTTTTAAAACGTGTTTTATTTAACGTTTGTAACAATCATGTGAATATAAAAGTAAACATCTCTCAGACATTTAAATTTGGAGATTTTTCAAATGTTCTTATTCATTTATCTATGGAAAAATATGTTTCATAAATATGGGGGAAATGTGGAAAATTAATAAAAGTAAGATCAGAGAACTGTAACCATAATTTACTGTAAGCATTATGCGATTTATATGATTAATCATACTTATTGATTATATTATATACACAACACAAACAATAACAATAATATGATAAACATTTTATTCAATATCACTTCTAATTCTGGTGGAAGGCAAATATTGCCATACTACTGTTAAGACAATGTTTTACAGAGCAAAGTAATTAATATAACTTTAAATGCCATTAAATAAAATAAAGATAACATTAAAAATGATTCTTATTGAAGCTAAAGAGAAAACACATACTTGACAAAATAAGAATTGTATATATAAAGTTATCATTAATAAGAATAAGAATACTTCTAAGCAAAATAAAGAGCTAACAGATCGTCAACATCCATTTCCATGACCTGTCAACTGAACTGAGCTTTGAGATTCAAACCATAGTTTACAAAACAACATAATCCCTCAGGATGCATGTTATATTGTCATAGCTGTCATTAAAGTTACATTTGTAATGTGTACAGCCCACAAAGCTCAAACCTGGGCCTTAAAAACTATGTTGTGATAAAGCATTATGACATCCTTGGAGAACGAAGACAGCTGTACAATTTTATTCTTTTAATTTGGTCATTCTTTATGTCACTGATCCTTATTAGGGTCAAGGGGAATGCTGGATGATCATTGGCAAGTACTACAAAGGGTCAACACATTAACCCATCTTCATATCTGGGCAATTTGTTACTGCTAATGTGAGAGACATTTAGGTATTTGGACTGTTGAAGTAAGCCAGAGCTCCCAGAGGAAACCTAAACAGACACCAGAGGAATGTGCACTGAAATAACCTTTGCTGATCACCTGGAAATGAAAACCTTTCTGCTGTGAGGTGACCAACTCACTGCTTTCTATGCTGCTTCCTTCTGGTTTTCTTTCTCACAACATATCATGGTAAGAAATTGATCAGATCATGATATTTTAAATAAAAAATCTATTACTTTTTGGATTTAACACAAAAACTATCCACACAGGAATAAAACCGGCACAGTTTCAAAAATATGTGTAGAATAGCAAAAATATATTTAAATTTTTACTCTTCACCTGCATACTGTACATATCGAGCAGATCCATCAACAAGTGTTTTTTGTGTGTTGATAGCATGTATTTAGATTTCCATGTATGAGCGTGTGTGACTTTGGGACCACCCCTCCACTCCCTCTGGCTGTGTGTCACACTTAACAAGATTAGCCCTGTGTGCTGCCGACACCCCTAACATCCCTGACCGCTCCTGCTGAGCTGGTCCCCCACGGCCTCATTTACCCAGACTGCCCTCTCCATTCAGCCCTAAACATCCCGCTCACTGATTCAGTCAATACCAAGTACCGCTGTAACCTCTTATCCCCCTCAGCCATAGTGCTCTAACCTAACTCACCTCTCTAGAGATTGAGAGTTATGGCACTCGAATCTCCAGAGACCTACCAAAGGTTTAAACTGGTCAACAGGTCATTTCGTTAAGCATTAACCTTTAACGGAATTGCACATTTTTTATGTGCCCTGAACTGTTTATAAGCCATTTTTTCTCTCATTACCTGAACTTTAACATTTGTGTGATCTTGACATTGCCAGTCACTTATGTGGCACATTAAACTGTTGAGCCATCACCTTAAACTAAGCATTTCAGATTCAAGCATTTTGCTCAATCAAAGCAGCCTGTCCAGAGACGAGCTTGTCTGCGTACATGACAGTTCTCTGGTTCTTCTAGACCTTTTTTTTTCTCTGCCACATTGGTGTGAAGAGTTGAGCGTAAAATGGAAACGATTTATTAACGAACCATTAGGGGCCACTTCTTTAATGCCTCTTCCCAGCATGCCTGGCGGGTGGTGTGGCCAGTGCGGATTAGGCCATGCCGGTTTCGGTGACATGAGAAAGGAAGTCTCCTGCCGGGCGTGTGAAGACCGGCAAGGGGAGCACAAAGCAGGGGCCGCCCTTTCCCCTGCTTACTACAGGGATGAAGGGGCCTAAAATAGCAGTCCAGGCCTGTGGTACTGCAAGACTCTCTGTGACAGAGTATGAATGGGCCAAAGGAAGAAGCCCAGTACAATACCCAGGATAATGAGTTAGATTCCATGGGTAAGTTAAGCATTTCATTGACCCAGTGGAATTGAAGCACACATAAATGCAAAAAAAAAAAAAAAAAAAAAAAAAAAAAAAAAAGAACATACATATATACATACAGTATATATATATATATATATATATATATATATATATATATATATATGTATATATATATATATATATATATATATATATATATATATATATATATATATATATATATATATATATATAAAACTTTACATTCTAGAGTTAATAAGCTCAATGA
Organism: Corydoras sp. C115; assembly: GCA_019802505.1. Classification (NCBI taxonomy): domain Eukaryota; kingdom Metazoa; phylum Chordata; class Actinopteri; order Siluriformes; family Callichthyidae; genus Corydoras; species Corydoras sp. C115. The sequence continues at coordinate 6,167,618 of JAFMOC010000002.1, forward strand.
GCTAATAGATGAATGAGTAATTGTAATGCAGTACATGTTTTGAATGAGACACAAGTAAGCATACTGCAGATGAAAATGATGACTATAATCTTAGGATACTTGCTTGTACTTTAGCAGAAACAAATAATAAACAAATAACAATAATATTTACTCACTTCTTTTTTTGTACCAACGCAACCTAAAACATAATTAGATATTTCTAAATTGTAGATATATATAAGCCAGTAATTCTATTGTCTGTAAATCTTAAGGATTATTAGTGAATTTAAAGGTAATAAATGAACTTACTGTCGTTAATCAACTTGATAACAATTAAAGTTGCATTTTCTAAACAATCATAATGCTTAGAATTTCTTAACTTCATACTTGAATGTAAGAATGTTGCTTAAAGGATGTCTAGGCAACTTGGATGATACTTAAAATTATTTGCAATACACGTACTTTCAATTACTTGTAGCTTACTAAGCACTCCATAATTGCGGATGTTACACATTAAACCTTTTAATTAAATTACTGCAGTAATTGTTTTTGTGAGAAAATGGAAAATAAACATAAAATAATCAAATGGTTTTATGATTTTTGTAGTAAGCACATTTGCCAAATTGGAGTCAACAAAGAATTATACTTAAATCTTTTGGTAAAAACTTTTAAAATTTGTTCAGTATCTCTAACACTGCATGAAATGCACAACATAAACACAAATCTGGTGAATAGGTGCTCTCACTAAACAGGTATTAATTTTTACAGCTTTAACATTTTGGGGAAATAATTATGGAATTTTTGTTTTGTGTACGGTCGAGATAGAAATACATATCTGCAACAGGCAATGAAACTACGATCTATATATGGATTATACACACAGGTGTGTGTCTGGTGTATGCATACAGAGCAAGAAAAAGAGTGAGAGAAAGAGGGACCACCCCCCACCCACACACATGCACACACACCTGTGTGAGACATCAACAGATGTCTCAACTGGGTTTATATGCAAGTTATGAAAGGAGGGGGGGGGAAAAAAACACTAAGATTGAATTATTTTTTTCCAGGTAATTATCTTAGCAGTTTGTGCCTCTACAAACCAGTCACTGGCTCATTGCGAGATGTGAAAATGCACATGTATAGCATTAACAGCTTTGCACTGTAACCAAGTGTGGCTAAAACAACATGTAGTGCTAGTGTCTCGTAAGTGCAGTTTTATACAAAATAAAACATAACTCAACAGTAGACTTCTGTACATGTTTGACAGGTTAGCATTAGGCAAGCTGCGCCTGTGTGCTGAATCCAGTTTAACTGACAAACCATACCTCAGTTCACATGCACGAGAAAGATTAGTGGAATTGTATGTCTGAAAGAGACTGAGGGCGATCAAATAGCACTTGTTTGTGCTTTGTGCATTAGAGAACCAGAGCTTTTGACATCAAGATTTGGCATGTTTTACTATAAAGCTATCATTGCTAACTGTTAACTGTTTTGACTTCAAACAATGACTTGAAATCAGAGTGTTAAATGGTTCTCAATGCATCAGCATTCTGTGGAACACAGTTAGTGCAAGTACATCTCTTTAAAATTAGATATGTTAGTATGATGGTCCTGTTCTTCATTTTGCTAAACAAAGTCAACTATAGGCAACTTTACTTACACTGTCAGACTGACCATGGCCTAGTGACTGTAGTGAAAGCATTTCATTAGAAGCTTCCTTCATTGTGCACACCACGACTGGTGAGTGGTTGAGGCAATTCAGATAAACAAGTGACAATCTTTATAGAGCTCTTAATCTAATTAAGTAAATAAACTTCCAAGTGATCACCTTAGTGACAAAATGCTGCCAAGAGAACGAATTTCCTTAGTCTCTCATGCAACAGATAATACTATTTTATTACACAAAGGGTCACAAGGGAAATTAACTTCCCTCCAAACAGCAAATAAAAGAAAAAGCCAAGACCTCCAGAATAACAAGTGTATAGTGATTACATTCAACCAAGAGAGTCCCAGATGGATTACAACAAGTGACCTTTCTATAAGCTCCCTCGGAAAATGTGATATGCAAAGAGCCGCTGTCCCATGGGTCTACAGATGAGTCTATCTATGTTGAAAATAATGGCTAAAGGCAAGAACAACAGATGTTGAAGGTTATCTCTGATTGTTTTGAGGCCAGAGAAGGGGGCATCTAAAGAATACTTAACAGTATATGTACAGCAGTTTTTTTTATTCGTTGTCTTACTTTTATTGCTTTCTGTGCTTCTAAAACTAATCAACCAGGATCAACAAAAATGTTTTTAGGTTAATTAATTATTATTTTTTTTAATTTGGTTAATCATTCAGTCTATTATTTGTTATTTTTTCCTACCTGCTTAAATATAGAGACATTATTCATGTTATCCAGCATACTTTTTTTTAAATGTTCATATACTTGTACAGTTTAAATATGACAACAATTCATTGAAAATCTTAAAGAGAAAAAAAAGTTTTTAAACAACAATGTGGTCTTTATGTATAGCATTATCATTTTATTTTGAAATAACCTATTGTATAAGAGTGATGTAATTGTACATACATTTAAACATTGTTTTTGATAAACCTTTGCATAAAAAACTTGAAATCCCAGCTTCTTAAGATATTTTCTATCCAGACTTATACTGTACTAGTACAAAAACATTGCTGTGCTGAGATCCATTTTAGCAACAATCTGCAGATTATGATTCATAATGATTTTTGATACTGTTTGTTTTGTAAAAATATAGTTGGGAAATATATTGAGATATTTATCTGCAGAAAAATGATTATAATTATAATAAATATTAAAAATTATGGCGGCACGGTGGCTTAGTGGTTAGCACGTTCGCCTCTCAGCGCTAGGGATTCCCGGTTCGAATCCCCATCTGGGTGGGGTTTCCATGTTCTTCCCGTGTCTGCGTGGGTTTCCTCCGGGTTCTCTGGTTTCCTCCCACAGTCCAAAAACATGGATCAAGTCAATTGAATTCTCAAAATTGCCCCCTATAGAGTGTGTCTGTGTGAGTGAGTGTGTGCCCAGCGATGGATTGGCGCCCTGTCCTGGGTCTGTCTGCCCAGCGCCCGAGATGTTGTCCCTTGGATGGGCATGGGGAACCCCACCGCGACCCTAATAGAGGATAAAGCGGGAGATAATGAATGAATGAATGAATGAGTATTATTTTGATTAGCATCCATATGAGTCCTTTTTTTCAGTTAAACTTTGTATTTATTAATATAAGCAAGAGTTCTATAATTAGTGATTGCACCTCATTACAGAAGTTAAATATTATTTCATTATCAAATTTTTATCAACCAGAACAAAAAAAATCTAATTTGACATTTAGGTGGATAAAACATACTAATGTGTAGGATGATTCAACTTTCTGCAGGAACAATTTGTTCAATATTTGTATTATGCATATGTAACTATTGTATGTCATTAAAGGTCGAAGAACAAACTGTACCAAAGATGAAAAATTGAATTGTATGTGTGTGCGTGTGTGAGAAGGCAGGAAACTGTGTGTAGGGGACAACAAATGTGGGAGAGGAGGCCAGGTGAAACCTAGTCAAAGCAGAGTTCATCTGCCTCTTTCTCTGCTCTCTGGAAATGGGAATAAAGAGTGTGTATAAATGTGAATCAGGGAAGACTGCACTTTAAGACTCAGAATGACAGCCTTAAAAACTTTGGTCGAAGGCTTTGCATTTCTGGTTTAATTTTCTCCATGAATTTTGTTATACTTATTTGGAACAGTTGGATCCTTATTTCAATTAAAGAACACGACATATATTTTAATCAAGGATGACCAGAGTAAATAAAAAGCGGCAGGAAAATTCACTACTATTGATCTTAGCTCAACACAGACCCTGCTGCCAATGTAGTGTTTAGGCTGCTAATGTCTGCAGTCATCGACAAAATCAATAAAACCCATCCTTTCAATAGAATCCAATTATTAGCACAAAGTAAAGGGACTCATGTCCAATAAATCAGGCAGAAAAACTTTGCTGAGAAAAAACATGCCATGATAAAAGATTACTAAAATGCAAATAAGCTTAATGTGGCTCTAATACACAAAATCAAACTCTCAAAAGTGATGAGTGATACATTGTCATACATTGTCAAAACTTAATATAACTTAAATTATACACATATTTAAAAACCCTTGGATGTTTGTGTACATCATTCCACCATTATGAATGTAAAAACAATGTTAACCATTAGTAATAGTTCCAGTTAGCTGAATCAGTTAATTTGTAGTTTTTAGTACAAGCTAATTTTTAGTACTCAACTTTCTCAGCCTCAGATATATGCAAGTATGCCTAACATTAGCTGCAGAATTACCATTATACAGTAGACTAGACTTATTTGTAGTCCATGTCTTACCATAATACCTAGACTTATGCGAGTAACAAAGAGAAAAGATTCTTATATAATCAAAAACACATACGTCTTAGATGAGTAAGAATTTAGCATTTTTGTTTATTATAGGGGCGGCACGGTGGTTTAGTGGTCAGTACGTTCGACTCTCAGCACTAGGGGTTCCCGGTTCGAATCCCAATCTGGGTGGAGTTTCCATGTTCTCCCCGTGTCCTCGTGGGTTTCCTCCAGGTTCTCCGATTTCCTCCCACAGTCCAAAAACATGGATCAAGTCAATTGAATTCTCCAAATTGCCCCATATAGAGTTTGTCTGTGTGAGTGAGTGTGTGCCCAGCGATGGATTGGCGCCCTGTCCTGGGTGTATCTGGATGGGCATTGGGGAACCCCACCGCGACCCTACTGGAGGATAAAGCGGGAGATAATGGATGGTTGGATGTTTATTATAGAACATTGAGTATAGGTTTGGGAACCCATGTTTTTTTTTTTGTATAAATGTAATGTGCCATGAATGCAGTGAAGTAATACAAACTGTGCTTACTTAAGTGCTCACACCCAGGCCTGATTACTGCCACACCTGTTCTCAATTTAGAAATCAATTAAATAAGACCTGCCTGAAAAAGTGAAGTAGACTAAAAGCTAGCCAGCAGCCGACCAAAATACCCCAAAAACAACTTATCCAACAGGTCTCCAAGCACCACAAAAAATTATTTAAAGAACTGCAGGCCTCACTTGCCTCAGGTAAGGTCAGCATTTATGATTTAACTATAAGAAAGACACTGGGCAATTTTGCCAGAAAACATCTTGATGATCCAAGATTTTTGGGAAAATGCTCCATGTACTGACGCAACAAAAGTTTAACATTTTGGAATCAGAAACTTTATTTTGTCAAGTACAAGGATACATGACAGAAGAGACAAGATTTTTTTTCTTGTTGTTATGTGTACATAGATTTTTTTATGTTTTAACATACATATATATACTTGAAATAAAAATGGTACAAAAAGAAACAAACTATAAACATATAGAATAAACAACAATAAATACAGCAGTGACGAGGTGTAAATGTGCAGTGAATGAGGGGAGAGAGTTAAAGTGTTGGAATGTGGGAAAGTCCTTATTAATTAAACTGATGGCCTGAAGAAAAAAGCTACAGAGGTGCCAATTAGTCAGAGTCTTTAAAGATCTCACTATTGGTCTCCACTATGATGAGAGTTTTTGAAAAAATGGCCAGGGTGTGAGCAGTCAACCATGATCTTTCTTGACCTCTTCCTCATCCTCGAGGAGTAAAGGTCATCCAGAGTGAAGAGCCAGCAACCGATGATTTGTTCTGCACATCGCACTGTATGTTGTAGTTTGTGTTTGATGTGTGGGATTGTGTCCTATTACATCTGCCATTAAAGTACCACCTTATTTCAGATTAAAAAAAAACATCATATCTACAGTAAAATATGGTACTGTTTTGTTACTTCAGGATCTAGAAGACAATGACATTTGACAAATAAAACCATGAATTCTGCTGTCTACCAAAAACATTCTGAAGAAGAATTCCTGACCATCTCTTCGTGACTTCAAGCTGAAATAAACTTGGGTTCTGCAGCAGGACAAAGATCCAAAGCCACCTCTGAATGGCTGAAGAAAAAGAAAGTAAAGACTTTGGAGTGGTCTAGTCAAAGACCTAACCTGAATCCAATTGAGATGCTGTGGCATGACTTTAAAAAGACGCTGCATGCTCAAAAACTCAAATATGGCCGAATTTCAACAATTCTGCAAAGATTAGTGGGCCTGAATGAAAGACTCATTGCAAGTCAACACAAATGCTTGATTGCATTTGTTGCTGCCAAATGTGCCTCAAAAAGTTATTAGGTTTATGGGACAAACATTTTTTTCATGTACCGGGCCATGTATATTTGATTTTCTTTCTCCCTGAGTAATAAATACCTTCATTTATAACCTACATTTGTGTTTATGCATGTTGTTTTTGACTAATTGGTTAAATTAAATTAGTTTGATGATCTAAAACATCAAAGGGTGACAAACATGCAAAAAAAAAAAAAAAAAAAGAAAGAAAGCATGAAGGGGCAAACACGTTTTTACACCACTGTATCTTATCTTAATAAAACAGTTAACTCTCTTTATGGGTTGGGGTAAATTATTTAACTAAAACATGGATATGTGTATCTCCAGTTTAATGAAAAGGGTTTGGAGTCAGACATGATTTGTTCCATCAAAACTGTGGCTCACTGCACAAAGCAAGCTTAATGAAAATAGGTTTGGGTCAGTCTGCTATAAAAACTTACATACTATAAATGTATGTAACTTACATACTATAAAAAAACATACGTATAAAAACTTATACTTGCCTACATGCTCAATAGCCTTGACTTTAACTATATCAATCTTTTCGGACAGAGATTGCAAGCCATGGCTTTCCAACTAATATTGTATAACTACACTACATTCTTTCGAGCAAACAGGCAGAATTTTTAAATACTTTCGAAAACCCTATCTAATATACTCTTATAAAAATGTGTAACGGGGCGGCACGGTGGCTTAGTGACTCTCAGACATGGGGATTCCCAGTTTGAATCCCAATCTAGGTGGAGTTTCCATGTTCTCCCCGTGTCCGCGTGGGTTTCCTCTCGGTTCTCCGGTTTCCTCCCACAGTCCAAAAACATGGATCAAGGTCAATTGAGTTCTTCAAATTGCCCAGTGTGTGCCCAGCGATAGATTGGCACCCTGTCCTGGGTGTATCTGCTCAGCGCTTGAAACCCCCCCCCCCCCGCGACCCTAATAGAGGATAAAGCGGAAGATAACGAATGGATGGAATGAAAAATGTGCAACCACACTTTTCAAATATCATTTTATAAAAGTGTATAAACTTTAAAGTGAAACAACTTATTGCAGGTACTAAAGAAAAAATGTTATAACGCTTCATATTTGCTGAAATTGACATTAGTATAATTAGTATTAATATGCTAAAACAACATTTAAAATCTTGGTCATTCCATAAATTTAACGACCTTAAAAGTAATCAGCATTAATAACTCATTAAAGTTTGTGTTAATTAAAACAAAAACTACAAACCTATTGGGTTATATCTAAAGTCCATTTGTTCAGCTCTCGTCATCAATGGCTCATTTTGTCATGTGTAGTGTAATCAGAGATATGAACTTCAATACTTACTTACTTTAGCCATTACAGAAGGGTGGTAATAAGATTCAGATTAAGCTGACATTCAATAACAATGCATAAAATACTTGATTTCTACTAAACATGCAACAACATTAGAAAATAGATATGCTGTAGTCCTAATGTGTTTTCAAAGTATAAACTTAAATAGTTTATATGTAGTTAAGTTTAAACTCCTAGAAAAATAAACAACAGTATACGTCTAGTAAAATTATAAGCAAAATAAGTCATGAATACATCAACATGATACAGTGATAATTTCTCTATAATAGAGCACATGGTTAGTGAAAAGACATATCAAGGATATGAAATAACAAGTAATAACTACTGTCTAATAAGTCATTTTCACTTTTATTTCTATTGTTTTAATAGTAATCTAATAAAACATTGTACATTGCTGGGTAAGTGTCTCCACAACATTTGTTCTTGATTTCCTCCAGTGTTAAATATAGAGACACCTTTTGTCTAACATCTTTAGCTAATGAGCCATGAAACACATTTGCTGCTGTTGACCCAGTAATTATAAATAATATGGCTATTAAAAGCTATTAAATGTCAGTCAGCTGGAACAGAGTGGTGTAGTGCATTGCTGAAAGTAGTTTGGACCTCTCAGATGAATTGGGAAGTTTGTGGCAACACAATGGTTAGCATGAAGTGTCAAAGGAGAGGGGTGGACTGCCTAGTAACATATCTGATTTACCAACTACATATACTGTTGTTTCTACTTTTCACACTAAAGCAAGTTAAGCTTAATACAAAAACTGTATCTTTGTGTTTTGTTCGGTTTATGCCTCTAAATCTAAAATAACACATTTGCAAGAAACTTAGAGCATTTAAAGATAAACTATAAATGTGGTATGCTTTAATTTTAAAGAAACCTTTTGTAAAGACAACTTAATTTTACGTTTTATTATTTAAAGATTTTAATTTTATCAATGTAGCAATGTATCCAATCCGGCATGATATCAATCTGATACCGAGCAGGCTTCATTAACATAACAGATTATTTATTATATTTTTTTCAATTACTCAAATTTTTATTTCAATTACTCATTTTTACAGCATTTATTATTTACTAGATTTTTTGACATCTTATTCCATTATATTCAAAATATATTGGCTTATTTTAGGTGTGTTATGTACTTTTATTTTAAGTATAGCTGAAATGCAAAAATATGCACTGTTTGGATTTTATTATTAAATTGTAGACTATATGGACACCAAAACTACTATACTACTATATGGCCACCAAGTAGTTACTACTACTTTATGAATTTAACAGCTTCTCTTTGTCCACTCTTAGAATCACTGGGCCTCATGAAGTGGGTGACTGCTCTGTGCAGTTTGAATTAGTATCACAGAGGAAGCGAGAAAATCAGATTAAACAATTAGTGTCAATTAGCCCCGGCCAAATCATTCTCCAAACAATTGGTCTCTAGTGCCCTGCTTAATTACAAGCAACTCTCAGCGCCTTATCAAGAGCCTCGTTGGGCCTTTGATTCATGTCCGACTCTCCACTGTCCCTCAGGCACCATCAATTATCCTCCTGTAAACAAATCCTTGATAATAAATGACACAGCTAGCTGAGCTCTATTAGCATAACCTTATTTATGCTTCCTGCGGCAGCTATTGCCACAAAACAGCAAGTGATCAAGAGCCTGTCCTGATTAGAAAGCCAGACACTTGGGAGGATGTAAAAGAACAGGGTAGAAAAGCCTGAGGCTATATTGTTTCATTCTGTACATAGCCTGTATTACACACGTTTAGGTCCACAGATTGTAACTAAATCTGATTTTGACACTACAACAAATTATTTTATTGTTAAACACTGAAAATAAGAATGATTTCTACTGAATAAATAGCATTATTTTCTTTTTTTTTTTTTTAAATAAAACAATTTTACAATGGATTATGTGTTGATCCTAAAAAATGCATCATCACTGATAATACCAAAATATATGAGATTATAAGCAACCACATACAAACATCTCATATGAACACATATGGCATGAAGTTCACAGCAGGCATGATGACATGTTAAATTACCCTGGTGATGTATGGCTTAATGAACCCCTTGTGTTGATCTCGCTCTACATTAATCAGCTGCCTCCAATGCATTTCCTTATTTTCTCAATGCTTCTCTGATAAACTGCAATTTCATTTAACCTTGGACAGCAACTTCAATAGCTTCCACAGGACAACTGTCAATACTTGCTTGGGTATACAGTGATTAAATTGCAGGGAGAGAAGAATGTCTCAGCTTCATCTGGGCACCCTCCCCCATTACATTCTTCCACACTGCCCCCCACCCCATATCTTAATTTTTGCTTACACCTACTGTGTTTTAAAATGCCGAAACAAGTCAACGGATGTGCAAATTGGCAGGAACAGCAATCCACTAATGTACAAAGGATAATCTGATTACATGCTTGTTAGGTCCACTTAGAGCAAATATGATATTGTCATTCATACCGCAAAAGGCAGAGGGACACCACATCTCATACAATGTGGTAACGACTACTGGAGCAAGGTACCATACTGTGTATTATATTGTAAACCCACATCACATTGACATCAAAAAAGATTATGTTCCAACCATGTCTTAAATGGACAATTCAACAAAGTACTCTGTATGCTATTTTGGATTTTTGGCTGTTATACATATCATTTCCATTCAAAATTATACAATGTATTATATATCATATATATGAACTTCATTCCTGGATGTTGCTTTTTATTACACAAAAATGTGTTTGAATTGGGTGGTACATATTTCATTCACATAACTTTTATGCTATTTAAATATTTTTGACTAAACAGGCAAAACAAATCAACAGACATATGCCCTACTAACTATATGCCCATCATGTATATATTAATAAATATGTTGCCTTTAGGGTGGCACACTGGCTTAGTGGTTAGCACGGTCACCTCTCAGTGCTGGAGATCCAGGTTTGAACTGTTCGATCCACTGTGTCTCTGTGGGTTTCCACTGGGTTCTCTGGTTTTCTCCCACAGTCCAAAAACCAGGATTCAAGGTAAATGGAATGCTCTAAACTGCCCCATATAGTGTGTGTTTCTGTGTGAATGAGTGTGCCCAGCGATATATTTGTGCCCTGTCCTGGGTGTATCTGCCCAGCGCCTGAAACGTTATACCCGGGATGGGCATACCCCCACCCTGCAAACCTAGTAGAGGATTAAGCAGAATAAAATGGATGGATGGATGGTGCCTTTAATAAAATTAGGCACAAACAAACCCTTAGTTGATTTGTTTCAGTAAAATGTCCCATGTACTTATTAATACCAATTCTTTATTTAAGTCCTCCATGCATCATTTTGTTCCCACTCCAGCTTCAACTGGCCGTACGCTTTGTTTAGACCTATAACCTGTTGGCACTTTGTTTTGACCTGTATCCTGTAACATGACACCCAGCTGCATGTTTTTTTTTATTCTAGCCAAATGGTTTGCCCCCAGCCATGGTAATGAAACTCAGGTACATCCAGGATTCGCTACACCTGTGGATGCATCTAAAGCCAATTATTAAACCCCCCTTCAAGTTGTTAAAGGGCTTGTAGCTCCGCAGCTTAAGTTTGGGACACTGCACACACATACCTTGCATCTGTTTGGCAGGGCACTTCTGTGCCCCTCCCACATGTATTCTAATAGCACACGGCTCCTGGCTTAGCTTGTCAGCTTTCCTTTTGATTTTCAATGGGGCTTGGCACACATTGGATATTTTTCCCATTTTTTTACACTTTGTGCTGACCATCAGTTACTTGGGGACTCAGTGTCACGAAATGTATGATTTTATTTGTCTGAGTCAAACGCACATATTGGGTATCATCAAACACTTTCAAATTATTATTTGTCTCTTGTGGTTCTGTCTCACGTAATTGGATCCAGCTTGCCCATGTTTTTTCACCAGCATGCCAAGCCATGTATCTGTCGCGTTCTGCTACTGATGCTACAAAAAAAGGGCTCACAAACAGGCTGTGAGAAAGAGAAAAGATTATTCAATCCAACATGAAAACACAACACAACTACGATGGCCCATAAAAGATGATCAAGGGGACTACAGAGTTAGAAGGAGGGCTTAAATAATCAAAAGAAAAGCATGTGACAGCAAACACAAATGAAATGATTTACAAGACTAATTAATCCAAACAAATCCACCAATTTCTAGACCATTAACGAACAGAACACCAAAGAGTTTCAAATAGGAGTGCATTAGTTGGCTCCTAACAGTATCATATTAGCTTGTGTATATAAAGAGGTACATTTTGACAGCCTGATAGTCTGTATACCTGTAAGATAATTTCAAACATTCTGCTGTGAATTGTGTTCTTTTGAGTTAACTTTAATAAATTTGTTCTTTGGTTGATAATTGTATATTTCTTATACAGTCTAGAAGTGTATTTACATGTTTGCATGACAGTTCGCATTTAACCTTCAAATTCTAAAAAATATGTGTTTTGGTTTTGAAGAAAAGATTTGCCTGAAAAAAAATACTTAAGAATCTAGTTGTGTATTAATCTATTTAAATAAGGTTTTTTTGTTTGGTTGTTTACATTGTACATTTTGGTTTGCCAAAAACCTTATGTAAGGAACCCCAGAGTTAGTTAAATAGTTAGGTAAAGGAAAAATTGCAAAACATTTGGTTAAAGATTTAAACGGCTGTTTTTCCAAAGCCTTAAGCAATAAATCAGATTTACAGGATGTCACTGTCCACCCTTAGTATTTAGGGGCATGAGTGTATACTTCGTCAGAAGGAAATAGTGCTCACACTAATAAGGCTGGACAATGACCTCAACCCAGTCATAATGATTTTCACTGTGTGATATCCGCATTACCTCTATATGGATTGAGCATAAATTATCAGGCTCTAGACAGAAGCTGACTGATTAAAAGCAAAAACAACTGTCAGGTTAGAAAAGGACAAGGGGGTGTCTTTATTACAAAATAAAACAACTTAATTGTTTAAGACACTGACTTCTGCAAGAAGTGCAGCTCAAATGTAATTAAAGTAAGCTGTGATGAAAAGGCATTTAAAAATAAAACACCACACACAACTAGTAGTTCAGGTCCTTGATCGTGACTTGCCCGCCTGAAAGCCCCCCAAAATGCATCCAAATATTTTTTTAGCAATGAAGGAAGCGATTATAGCATTGAGCTAATGTGGCACACAGCCATGCTTAGGCTTTATATGTAAATAGGAGGCAAGAAATCAGTTCAACTGAAGGGACACCACTCTGCTAAGGCCATCTTACTATGGGTAGAGGGTAAACTTACTTTAAATGTGAGTAGCTGAAGGGCTTGTGGCATTCCTCATTTGACTGAAGGCTTGAGAAGTCAATGATGTTTTATCTGTCTTTTATTTATGGTTTAAATTCAGAACAGTAAAAATCCCAAGCCTTCAGATGAGAAATGCTACAGTAAAAGCTTGTGCCTCATCAAATAAGAGCTTGGACATGTAAATTTACTCAGAGTGCTGCAACACACAATTATGCTGCTTTTTCCTCATTGTTTTGCATGTAACCTTCTAACTCCTAGAATTGCTGCCAACATAAAAGCTGTTTAATTAAATTCTATAATGCACCTTTAGATAAAAAAAAAAAAAAAAAAAAAAAAAAAAAAACAATCAACAAATTGGTAATGTGCACACTAACACTAGAAGAAAAGGAAATAATTACCACTCTGAAATGATTTACATATTGTATTTACTTATATATATATATATATATATATATATATATATATATATATATATATATATATATATATATATATATATATATCCCCTAGTTAAGAAAATATTTTAAAATCTTCCCCATCTTCAGTCTTTACTTTAGACTTCTAATAATACTTTTTTTTTAGCCAGTTCGCTTAAATATCTCATATGATATGGCAAATATTTACCTTGTCATATAATAAAATAAAACATTAGTATGATCTTTCTGTTTTTAATGTTATTAACCTGCAAAGACTTAAATAATGGCAGTCCTATCTGAGAGCCAAGAAAATTGGTTAGGTCAAAGTAAATATCAAATGCAAAATTAACAAAAAATCAAAACAAGAAACATGGACCAAGGTAAAGCAGGATAGCAAACAAAAAAATACAAACACACATAAGGACTGCAATGCAGATAAGTAATGAACAAACGTTCAACAAGAAAACAAGTTAAAAGGGTATAGGCTTGCATGATTAAGAGTTAAGATAATAATGAGGTGATGAAGATAATGAATTATCACACAATGTGTAAAGTAACCGATAATGTCAAAACAGAAGTCAGAAATACGAAAAAGAGCTAAAACTGTCTGACAGACTCACCTGCAGCTTTTCTGAGTCATTAATTGACACTCTTTCATTTGTAAGCAGTGAGCAGTGGAGATATAAATGGGAGCAAGAGCTGCAGTGAGGAAGAAAGTCCAACAGTATATGTGTCTATGTCTATTGTAAGCTTAATAGCTGGCTAAATAGTTTGATTGTGATAAATAAAGCATCTAAAATAAAGCATCAATTTACACCTCTCTGTCCTCTTTCCAAAATCGGTTACATTACGCCTAAAAATTTAAAAAAAAAAAAAAAAAAAAAAAAAAAAAAATATAAATATAAAAAAAAAAATATATATATATATATATATATATATATATATATATATATATATATATATATATATATATATATATATGTGTGTGTGTGTGTGTGTGTGTGTGTGTGTGTGTGAGAGAGAGAGAGAGAGAGAGTGCATTATATATTTCCAAATATTAAATAAAGAGGACATGACAGTTCCTTTGTTTCAAGAGCTGCTTATAGACAGGGGATTGAAAATAAATGTATATTAGCTGTGTTAAAGGCTAGGTGGCAGTGTAAACTAAACAAACCTATGAAGTTTGCCGCACTTTGGTTAGGTCCAGGTATTTTAAACTCTGTGTAGCAGATGCCTACCGCATACTCCAGCAGAAGCCATGGCACACTCGTTTGTTTACATTTGCTGTTTCTCTCTGATGTCCTGCTCGCAATAAGCGCATGCTGTTATAGCCACGTGAAAACCGGCTGCGTCCCAAATCACCCAAATAAGAGTACGGAAAAAAATAGCAACATACACACACACACGCAAGTATTTTTTTCTACAACTTTCGCACACAGTGCCTGGACTAGACTGACTGTTGTTGTCCTAAGTTATTTTAGCGAGTGAGTCAAGAGTCATTAGGGACACATTAGTATCAAGGAAGTCTTTTTCTAGGTGACTTAAGTGTGATTGCGACTCGATCCGCACACTCGATTACCCATCTCTGGTAGAGCGGGCTCGAGACTTCAGCTTGTCAAAAGAACACCAGATTGCATACGAGAGGACAAGTGGACACCGCACATTTTTGTGTTTACCCTGGAATCTCTCACTCTTGAGCTCCCTCCTTTCCTTTGCTCCCTTTTTTTACCCCTGCCCTGCTGCTGTGCAGGAGTGTTCCAACTCCGGGGTGAAATTTGTGCATGTCATTAACATGATTATGACATTATGACATTAACATGATATTATATATATATATATATATATATATATATATATATATATATATATATATATATATATATATATATATATATATATATATATATATATATATGTGTGTGTGTGTGTGTGTGTGTGTGTGTGTGTGTGTGTGTGTGTGTGTGTGTGTGTGTGTGTGTGTGGTTAGCACGTTCGCCTCTCAGCGCTAGGGATTCCCGGTTCGAATCCCCATCTGGGTGGAGTTTCCATGTTCTCCCCGTGTCTGCGTGGGTTTCCTCCGGGTTCTCCGGTTTCCTCCCACAGTCCAAAAACATGGATCAAGTCAATTGAATTCTCAAAATTGCCCTATATAGAGTGTGTCTGTGTGAGTGAGTGTGTGCCCAGCGATGGATTGGCGCCCTGTCCTGGGTCTTTCTGCCCAGCGCCCGAGACGTTCTCCCCTGGATGGGCATGGGGAACCCCACCGCGACCCTAATAGAGGATAAAGCGGGAGAAAATGAATGAATGAATTATATATATATATATATATATATATATATATATATATATATATATATATATATATATATATATATACAGTATGGCACTCATCATCATTGAATTCATGGGCAAAAAGCATAAAGTAGATATAACAACTTTGATATCATTTTAAATTGAACAAAATTAATAAACTAGACACCTTTTCAAAATGCTAATATATATATATTCATTCATTATCTCCCACTTTATCCTCTATCAGGGTCGCGGTGGGGTTCCCCATGCCCATCCAGGGGAGAACGTCTCGGGCGCTGGGCAGATACACCCAGGACAGGGCGCCAATCCATCACTGTATATATATATATATATATATATATATATATATATATATATATATATATATATATATATATATATATAATTCAGTTATTTTATGCTTTATTTGATTTGTATATTTGGTAGTGTTGTATTAAAGTAACCACAAATTCAACCATTGAAATCGCAGAAAGTATTTGTGTTGGAGTACAACATTGTAGGAAATGAAATGATGAAAAAAAATAGAAGGGTTAAGACTCCAATAAAGTGGTGTAAGTGATTATTTGCTACATGAAGACGTGGGCTGTAGTTATTTCTAAAGTCTGTGTAACCAAATAATAATTTGATGGCTAATGCCTTTAATACATTTATTCCAATCCATTTTGAAGTTCTGATAAGATATCAGATTGGAATTTAATTCTCTGATTTTGTGTCATTCGCGGTGGGGTTCCCCGTGCCCATCCAGGGGAGAACGTCTCGGGCGCTGGGCAGATACACCCAGGACAGGGCGCCAATCCATCACTGTATATATATATATATATATATATATATATATATATATATATATATATAGAGAGAGAGAGAGAGAGAGAGAGAGAGAGAGAGAGAGAGAGAGAGAGAGAGAGAGAGAGAAAATTCAGTTATTTTATGCTTTATTTGATTTGTATATTTGGTAGTGTTGTATTAAAGTAATCACAAATTCAACCATTGAAATCGCAGATAGTATTTGTGTTGGAGTACAACACTGTAGGAAATTAAATGATGAAAAGGAATAGAAGGGTTAAGGCTACAAGGACATCTCCAGTGATTTAATTGTTTTTGTGTCCTATGTGCTAAAGATAATTGAGAAACACATGGCACCTTGGCGGGCAGCACGGTGGCTTAGTGGTTAGCACGTTCACCTCTCAGCACTAGGGATTCCCGGTTTGAATTCCAATCTGGGTGGAGTTTCCATGTTCTCCCCGTGTTCGCGTGGGTTTCCTCCGGGTTCTCCGGTTTCTTCCTACAGTGAAAAAACATGGATTAAAGTTAATTGAATTCTCCAAATTACCCGTATAGAGTGTGTGTGTGCCCAGCGATAGATTGGCGCCCTGTCCTGGGTGTATCTGCCCAGTGCCTGGGACATCCCTACCCCCCCCCACACACACACACACGCACTCACACACACACACGACCCTGGTAGAGGGTGAAGCGGAAGATAATGGATGGATAGATGGATAGCACTGTAGCTCATCTCCCTGGATGTGGAAGGAAGAGTTGATTGAATAGAGTCTAAAGAAGCTCTGTAAACTTCCAAACAAAGTCAAGTTAACCTGCATATACAAGGTACAAAAGCTTTAGCTCACACTATCTGTTGCAATCTAAGTGAATTGAGACACTATGGAATCATGTGATGGATGCCTTGACAGCATACATGGTGTCTTAGAGTCTAAAGAATACCAAGAAATGCAGTGCAGTGCTCATTGTAAAAAAAAAAAAAAATTGTCATAAAGAACAGAATTCATAAGCCACCCAAAAATAGTTTAAGACAACAGCCTGAAACAGTTTTAAACTGGCCAGCAATTAGTTAATATCTCCAATAAAAAGTCCAATAGAACACCTGTGGACAGATCTTAAAACAGCAGTTGGAAAAATCACCCTTTAAAACTGAGAGAACTGGAACATTTGTCAAAAAAAAGTCCAATAAAGTGGTGTAAGTGATTATTTGCTACAGGAAGACGTGGGCTGTAGTTATTTCTAAAGTCTGTGTAACCAAATAATAATTTGATGGCTAATGCCTTTAATACATTTATTCCAATCCATTTCGAAGTTCTGATATGATATCAGATTAGAATTTAATTCTCTGATTTTGTGTCATTCGAATGTAAACAAAATAAAAAATTTTGAAGACCACAATGAAAGAAATGTAGTGGTAACATTGTTTTTTTTCCAGGACAGAAGGTCCATCCCAACAATTTTAGACTGTATTCTTAGCATCAATTATTGATGTAAAAATAAATTGGGTGATTTTTTTGCTTCTTCTTTGTACTGGTTCATTAAACCATGCACCATAAATGAGTAATCATAATAATAATGAAGAAGAAGAAGAGGAAGAAGAAGAGGAAGAAGAAGATGAAGAAGAAGAAAAAAAAGAAGAATGGCACTGATTACAAAACATCTTTTTTAGAGAGGTCTTCCCCTTTATACAGAACACAATTTCACACTTCCTTTAAAGTCCTTTCCTGTAAAAGCCTCTTCCTCAGAGGCTAACAAAAAGTGGCAGCTGGACGATCGATCCCTCCCAAGAAGGTTAGAGTAGTCAAAAGATTGTTAACTAGCCATTTCATCTCATAGATATTTAGATGATTGTTTGTGCTTCATTGCTCCCCTTTAGCAAGTGCCATTGCTACACCTGTGCCAGGCTCATTTTAAAGCCTGCTTGCCCACTTCTGTTGACCTCACTCAGCAGCAAATAGGCTGACCACACCCTCTCACACAAAAGTGTGCTGCTTACAATGCATCATGTTTGACAAATGCCTTTCATGCATGAATGAGAAAACACAAACAGTACTGTACTGCAAATCTTTGTTGTGATCAAGGCAATATATTGTCTGTCATAAATTACCAGTATATTTACTAGTAGTTAGAAATACACTTTAAAAAATATATACCATTTTAGTTTATTACAATACTCTTAGTTTAAAGTTTAAATTATCAGGCTTTTATAAATTGTTTATTAAGACACTTGTAAGCATTCTGTTAATGTATGTCTTTTTTTTTTTTTTAAACCAAACTGGTTTAATGAAATGATTTACAAAATTATAATTACAGACTAGAATTACTACCATCTTCCTAGGTATATAATGGTATTATTATACCATTTCCTAATTATACAACATTAAGCTTATATATATACATAATCATGTAATTGTTAAGCATATAACAATATATAATTATATAAACATTAATATTAAAAGGGCGTGGCACAGTGGCTTAGTGGTTAGCACATTTGCCTCTCAGCACTGGGGATTTAGGTTCAAATCCCAAAAGGAGATTCTATGTTCTCCCAGTGTCCACGTGGTTTTCCTCCGGGTTCTCCAGGTTCATCCCATGGTCCAAAAACATGGATTTGATGTAAAAAATAATACTCTAAATTGCTCCATATAGAGTGTGTTTGTGAGTGTGAGTCTGTGTGAATAAGTGTTCCCAGTGATAGATTGACGTCCTGTCTTGGGGTTTATCTGCCCAGCGGTCAAAACGTTCTCCCTTGGATGGACATGGAGACACCCCCCCACCACCACCGTGACCCTAGTAGAGGATTAAGCAAAAGGTATGAATGAATGTTAAAAGGAGCCTCCACAAGCAGGCCTCTACAGCTGATTTGAAACTCTGCAGCCCAAGCTCAACCAGCGTTTGTGAGTGAGTGAGTGTGCTGAGCGATAGATATTCTTGGTGTGAAGATTAAGTGGAAGGAATTAATTCATAATGAATGAATTAATAAATTTGTTCTCCTTCTCTTCCTCCTTCTTTTTCATAGTATTGCTTTGCTCATAATAATATATTAGAACTAATAATAATAAAGTTGTTCAAAAATAATTTTGCTTTATTTCAACCTGTGTTGTTGAACTCCTCCCACAGGTTTTCTCACTGGGAGGCTCTGCACACACACTGTGTCTTTCTCCCTGCCAGTTGCTAATTGCTGTATTTATCGAATGTAGACATGTCCAGATTTAGCATGCTAGATATATGTCGTTATGTCAGTGCCCAGTCCCATATTTCACACACACACACACACACACACACACACACACACACACACACACACACACACACACACATAAATATATATATATATATATACACACACACACACACACACACACACACACACACATAAATATATATGTCATATGTCATATGTTGTATTTATATATATATATATATATATATATATATATATATATATATATATATATATATATATATATATACATATATATGACAAAGAGAGATGTACACGCATACATATATATGCGTGAGAGAGAGAGAGACAGACAGACATAGAGAGAGGCACAGAGTTAACGCCAATTTGCTTCTGACTTGGGGCTTTCTCTGTGATTTCTAAAAGCTGTTGGCAATTGAATAATCAGGGCCAATATCGTGTCATGTGAATTTAACATAAGCTACTCTGGCATTGATTGTTATGCTAATATTACTAGCACATCACAGAGAAACTGACCAATATTTAGCATGCTAAATATCTGTGCTTGTCTTTTCTAAATCCACTGATATGGCTGATATGGACCATTGATTAACTACACCTATAACTAGTGAGAGCAGAGGCCTTCTGCAGATTTTGGTAAGCAAAAATAAAAAGATCTACTTTAAGCATGTTTAATTGGATTTAAAAAATGAAGAATACAGTGTTTTACAATGCTTACACTTTGGCAGACTTATGCCTGTTTACAGTTTGAAAATCCAAGTTGCAGTTGTAGTTGAAATATGTATTGTGTAAACCACAACAAACAAAAACTTACGTGGGAATAGCAGCTACTTAACAAATAATAAGAGATGAAATAGGGACAAATTATATTGTTACCAATATAGCTTTACCACCTCTCAGTCCTCGGGACCTTGGTAAAGTTTTTATGTTCTCCCCATATCCGCATGGGTTCTTTTCGAGTTCTCTGGTTTTCTCCCACAGTCAAAAAAATAAATAAATAAAAATGAAAGGTGGATTGGCTGCTTTAAATTGCCCCTATATAAATTGCTATTTGCCCGATTTAGTGTGAGTAAGTGTGTCCCAGCGATAGATTGCTGCCCTGTTATGAGAGTGCAGTCCATCTGCACAGTGAGCAATACTTTCCCCATGACCCTAGTAGAGCATTGAGTGGGAATATAATGAGATTATGTGTTAAAATACAACCTTCATAATATTTTCTTGTAATTTAAACAGAAATTTATTTTACATCCGCAGTACTTTTAAAGTTTCCATTATTGTGTGTGCTATTGCATAACACATTTGTTTCTAATGTATTTAACAATTAATATTCTGTCTGTATTTTTAGTATTTGTTTGTACTTTTTAATCTTAAATTTAATAAAAGGCATTAGTTTTATCAACTTTTTTCATTACCTCAAAACTTTGGGTGCAATTACAGTTAGCCTCATCATTCATGGAAAATAATTCCATACCTTAAGACTTATAAAGTCAAGTATACTGGTTTGGATTAGAAGTGTTACATGGCCATGACAAAAATTTTGATTTTAAAGTTGATTATTTTTATCGATATTGAGATTATTATTATATTCGGCGGTTGAGGCAGATAAACACTTTATTGACAATACTGGTATTGTTACATAATTTTTAAATGTTAATAACCAATTAATTAATTGGTTTTATTTAAATAGAATGCCACCGGTTTAATAAAACCAAGGTCCCATTCATTCTAGATAAAAGTTTAGGAAATAACCTTTTCAGTGTAACTATGCACCAGTCCAGAAGATGAGGACAATCATGGTGTCTGAGTTTAGTGTGGAAAAACTTAACTGGTCTACAAAAAGCTCTGACTTCAACCCCATTAAACATCTTTTTGGTGAACTAGAACAGAAATTGCATGTCTGACATTACAAATGCTTTTCTGGGCAAAAATACAAAAGTTCCAACAGACAAACTCGAAAATCTTGTAGAATTACTTTTTCAGATAAGTGAAAGCTGTTAAAGCAACATAGGGTGAGGATTAAAAAGAATACTCCAGTAGGTGTAGGTGCTTTGTCTTTTGCATATAGTATGCTGGTGCTAAACAGAGTCCATTGTGCAATTTTCATTCATTCATTCATTCATTATCTCCCGCTTTATCCTCTATAAGGGTCGCGGTGGGGTTCCCCATGCCCATCCAGGAGAGAACATCTCAAGCGCTGGGAAGATAGACCCAGGACAGGGCGCCAATCCATTGCTGGGCAAACACTCACTCAGACAGACACACTCTATATGGGGCAATTTTGAGTATTCAATTGACTTGATCCATGTTTTTGGACTGTGGGAGGAAACCGGAGAACCCGGAGGAAACCCACGCAGACACGGGGAGAACATGGAAACCCTAGCGCTGAGAGGCAAACGTGCTAACCACCAAGCCACCGTGCCGCCATTGTGCAATTTATTCTGACAATTATCCAAAGCCATTTGTTAGAAACACTTTTCACTGGAAGTGAGGTATGATTATATTTGAGTTTGTAGGAAACCCACCCTAAATATCTGTTGTCAGATAAACGTTCTAATAATATCTGGCAAATATTTGCATTTGTTTATTGTAGCAATATGCAAGTAGCTTACTAACTAATCAGAAGTGTCACTATTTTACAATTCTACTTTTAATAGTTGGTAACACAGCTTGATAGTTTTCCATCTTTTACCATTTATTGTAATACACATTACATTTGACACGAGATAATTTTGAATTTAAACAAATAATTCAACAAAAAGCAAAGTATGTAACCTGAGTAGATTACTTCTGCATAACATGAACTTCTTCTGGTTCTTACCTGGTATTGAAAATGGTCACCCCCTTTCTGTGTCACAGATCAATGAGCCACTTAAACTCCCCTGTAAACCATACAAAAAAAGATTTAGTAATACATCATTCTTTAGATACCATCTAATCAAGAAACCTGTCATCATACTTAATACCTTAATACCATCGTATGTCCCATTTAAATGAGAATGCTGGCCCTCTTGCTATCTCAAACTAGTATCTCCTTTGCTGTTTTGTTAAACAGCTTATGCTAATGTTCATGACTATAGTCTAAAGCTCATGATGTGAACTCTTCCAGGTGCTTAGGTGTAGTGATTAGCTGTTGGGTGTCTCATCCCCCATTCAGCATCCATGTTAAGGCTGATTAAGATTATGTAGTAATGCCAATAGTTAGCCCTGAACCAATGGAATCTGTTTTATCATAAATAGTCAAATGATGAATATTGAGACAAATGTTTGCAGGTTTAAATCCCACCTTGTTTATTTGCATATATGATAAATGAATGTGAAGTGTGAAAATAATATAATTCTCAGTATTAACTTTAATAGAATTAATATGGTTTTCAACATTTGTAGGTGCTTTTGTGTTATTACTACAGCAACTTATATCAGTGAGTGAAACTTATATCAGGTCTCAGGACTGGATTTATTACAATAAAAATTAGACCATCTGCACTTGAGGAGCTTTTAATGTATTTTAGTGCTTTAAAACTTTTTGCATAAATTAATTGTAAAATGTGTTATGCAATAGCAGTAATAATAATTGACATACATTTTTTAATTGTGCTCGAAATTATATTCTGCAAAACAAAAAAAATATATATAGTCAAATTATTACAATTTAATGTGAGTTGTGTGTTTGCTTGTATGGGTTTGAGTGTGTTTTCATGGGTGTAAATCCATACGTCCGTGTTTGTCATGGTGTGTTTGTGACCCAGCAATAAGTGATCACCTGGCCTGTGGCTCTTCTCCAGTGGATCTCTGTTCCGGCTTTGTGGGCCATTCATTTGGCAGTAGACTGGCCCTCTCTGAAGCTCACCCAGGCACAGCCATGCTTCCTGCTCCTCCTTTGTCACACCATTTGGGCTCTTGTGTCTGGGGCTCCACTGTCCTGGCCTCACTTGGCAGCTCTAAACACATAGACATCTGCTCGCTCTCTCCCTGACCTCCTGCTGAACAGACCAAGCTGGGGCCATGACCACTTATTCACAACAGTACCCTGCTGCAGTAACTGGTATAGCCTTATGACATTTAACAAAGTGATGTAATTATGCATTATTTTAGAGTTACATTAAATATCACCAGTAATCAATCAGTGGAATAATTTAAAAGCATATCACACTGCTTTATCTGGTCTCTGACAAATAAAGTGGTTTTACATATCTCCCATTAAAGGTTTGGTTGATGTTCAAGTTGATGAAATGTGATTTTTCTAATTTTTTTCAAAGTTTATGCTTAAAACTACAAACCACATTAGACATATTTTTATAATTAAAATTATGAAGCTGACTTTGGCTGCATAATGAACTAAATAATTTATTTAATCAGTCAGTGAGACCTGTCAATTTTGATATTTAGTAAAACCAAGTGTTTGATGATTTTTGGTATAGTTGGTATATTATAAAAAAAAATGTGTATATTATTTATGGACGTTTAAACCTAAAATAATCATAAAAAATATTACATTGAAAATCTCTTCTTCGTAAAGTTTTTGCAATAAAATTTTAACTGTTCTTCTAACTGGAATAGCTTACTAATTTGTAAGTATCTTCTAACGTAATTTAAGATGTAGTAAGTCATTTTATTCATTTATTGATTTAATTATTACTAATTTAAATACGTTCAGTGCATGACTTAGTCAGCTTAGACTTTATCAGGAGCTAGATTTCTTTAACAATGAGGGTAAAACACGAGAATTATCACAGGATGTCTTTCAAGTTCTTTCTTACTATTATTGCATGGGATGTAGTCACCTTTCAGTTGCTTGTTGTGTTTTCTTTTTTTGTGCGCAGAATTATGGGAGAACGCACGATATGAAGCGCGTATTGTTTGCGGTCCTTGGAGCGACACTAACTCGATGATTGCGGCCACCGAATGGGCCGTATCTGTCTTTAGCTCCATTTCGTGCTGGTAACGAAGCCCTTACACGACAGAAGAAAGAGCGAGACGGAGACATCTGTTCAGCCCAAACAGCAACCTGCGCGCCCTCAGTGCCACTCCTCTTTCACTTTCTATTCAGTTGGAGTTCAACTTAATGTGTGATGTTCTGCTTAAACTGCAGCTGGTTACAGACACATGCTTGCTTTTCCAGATTCTTACAAACATTTAGAAATGCAAAGCTATGGACAACTGATGTCCTATTTCTAACCGTGCGTATTTTACGCAGATACATTATTTTTAAGGTTTTGAAAGTGAATTATTTAGGTCCAGTTTCAATCGCAAGTAACCAGCTTGTCAATAAATTAAACATTATAGAGAACTATAGAGAACACGCATCATGAAAGTCATAATGAAAGTACAGCTGATCCATTTGAGCTTTTTTCAGGTCTCACTCTGCGTGCGCTCCTGTCTGTGCGTGTGTGCGTGCGTGCGTGCGTGCGTGTGTGCCTGTGTGCGTGTGTGCGTGCGTGTGTGTGTGTGTGTGTGTGTGTGTGTGTGTGTGTGTGGGAAGTCTCCTGAGGATCTCGACACATGTACTGATTACACCAGCGGTGTCCAAGCGACTCTTCCTCCGATAACCGTAATTACACTCGTTACCCAAAGTTCACGTTTGTCATCCGAGCTCCGCGGCTTCACAGTCGAGACGGGTGGTGGAACCTGCGCACACTAACACGGTATGATTTTTTTCCCCTTTTGCTTGCATCATTGGACCATACTTAAACTGAGACGATTTATTTTGTGTAAATCTGTGCCATTTATTCATCTGTTGAGGGGTCGCTTTGCAGGACTGATAGTGTAATATTATTTCTTGTTATTAGAGAATATATAATTGGTTAGTGATAAAGTGCCCCATATATATATATATATATATATATATATATATATATATATATATATATATATATATATATATATATATATATATATAATCACGTATAGAAATTAAAAAACTGCACGATTTTCTGATCATTTTGCATTTTGTTAATACTTCAGCGTGTGTCCCTGGATGCTGTATTTAACTGATCGCCTTGTACATGTCCAGCTATTAGCGTTATCGTTAGAGGGGATCTACCAAACTGTTGTGCAAGCCGGAGAAACAGAGAAATTATCCTGATCGCTCATATATCACTGTGAGCAATAAAAAAGCGACAAGGCTGAAGCTCATGATTTGATGAATCCTTCTCGGTCGTTTTAATTAACTTTTTCTGCTGTCCTATAATGGCCAGGCTGGTCAACAGAGCCGGTCAATAAGAATCTTAATATCAAACAAATAAAACTTCTCATGATTAAAACCTCCCGCTTTATTAAATTTGAAATTCAAATGAAATTTATGCCGCATATACCACGCTGCATGTAAATGTGCTCTCCTATTCTGCATTATTATCTTGAGATGATACGGGCATTCAGCGATCTCATAGGCAACACAGTAAAAAGTCATAAGGAGTAGATCTATATCCCTTACACAAAGTTTAGATTGTGAGTTAGAAAGTAAACTATGCGCTACATATGTCATTAAAGCGTAGCCAATTATGTAGTTTTACATTAAACACTGGTGTACAGATTGTACGACCTTATACATATTATAGCGTATCTTGTGTCGAACAAACACAATTAAACAGGCCCTGATTCTATTCAAAAAAGGTCTTCATTTCCCTAATTTTGACTACGCAGAGAAAAAAATATACCTATACCACACTTATTTCTCAATGAAACTTTTTGAATCATGAAATAAATCTCATGGCTCGTACGATATATTATAAGTGTAAAAAGAATACAATGAATACAATTTGAATAGGATTGTGATGCTGCTGAAACCAGTTTGTGGTGCCACATGTCGATATTTTTTCGATTTTAACCTTTTTTTTTTTGCTCAGAAAAAAAGACTGTAATTATTCCCATCATTATAGCGAAAGATGGAAAAGAAGAAGAATCAAACCAAAAAAGCAAATGTTGAAAGTTCTCCACAATCCGATTCTTCAATTAAATCATTCTTTCTTTTATTGAAAAAAGAAAACTTTTTTTGCCTGTCACTTGGTTATGGGCTTCATTAAGCCTTTAAAGTAAACGTGCCTTAAAAGTTTGGTAAACAGTAAATGACAGAACTTTTTTGATTCGAAAATATCATTAAATGGTTTATAAATAATGCCAACGATTGATATTTGCTAATATAGCATCTAAGGTTTTTTTTATTTATTTAATGCATATGTAAACGTATATTAAACATGAATATAATAGGCCTATCGATTATGAACCATCATACCACATCTACGATAAAGACAGCGCAGTAATTATTTATCTATAGAAACGAACACTCCCTAACTTAATAGAACTTATTGCAGCAAACAAAACAAGGTGAACTTTCCCAAACAAATGGAGAGGCTCTCATTAAACAGAGCTCTTCCGCTGCCTGTATGGAGGGGGTGGAGGAACGTGTCTGGAGCGCGCTATCGATGACCTCACGCTAGAATGCGGCCGCGTGAAGGTACGGCTGCTCTGATTGGTCGCGCAGGTCATAGCGGCACTTCAAAGCGGAGCGGAGCCTACAATTGTGCGGGAATGGGCGGAACACATCATTGTATTGCACACCTCTAAAAAAAACAGCGGTCTAATTCATAAATTAAAAAAAAAAGATCCTCTGAGGAGGGCACTTTTGTGATGGCAACTTCACTTCTAGGGGTGAGTCTAAAGAAGTTTCTTGCTGGTTTAATTAGTCCTTCCATTGTTCTGTCGAGGGGATTAAAATGACTTCGGGCAGCGAATGGAAGACAAACAATTGATTATGTTTTGGAGAAGCTAGAGACGAAAACGTAGCTGAGATTCTGTGTTTATGCTCCTCTTTGGTAATTCGTGTCGGAGGCTTTGCGCAACAGATTTTGCCTGACGCGCAGAGTTACACTTGTGTTCTAGCATAGTTTTGATTCCGTCATCCAGGTATGTCCTTTTAGCCCACTTCCAACCATTACTTTTAGTGACTTTTATGACTTAAGCGCCGTGCTGTTGGGACGCAGGTCCCCGGAGAGAGAAAGCCGAGGCTAACTTGAATATTTTGTTCCAGGAGGAGCCGCGACTGGGTTCGACTCCTTTAGCCATGTTGGCGGCGACGTGCAACAAGATCGGGTGCCCGTCTCCGTCGGCGATCTCGGATACCTCGTCGTCGTTTGGAAAGGGATTTCATCCGTGGAAGCGAGCGGCGGCCAGCAGCTGCAGC
Organism: Corydoras sp. C115; assembly: GCA_019802505.1. Taxonomy (NCBI): domain Eukaryota; kingdom Metazoa; phylum Chordata; class Actinopteri; order Siluriformes; family Callichthyidae; genus Corydoras; species Corydoras sp. C115. The sequence goes on from JAFMOC010000002.1 coordinate 6,195,353, forward strand.
CTGGGTTCGAGTTTATCCGCGGGCTTCGGAGTGGCCAGGAACGGCGGCGCGCTGGCGGAATCGTTCGGGGCGAGTGGCACCACCGCGTCCAGCGCCTTCTCCCTCACACCGGGCGCTTCGTCCAACTCGCACTTGGGTAATGACTACTCGGTTTTCCAGACCCCGGCGTCCAGCGCCTCGCAGGAGACCAGCCATCAACCCGTCTTCATCTCTAAAGTGCACGCCAGCGTGGACGGCTTACAGGGCATCTACCCGCGCATGAGTGTGGCCCACCCGTACGACTCGTGGTTCAAGTCCTCCCATACGGGGCTGCCTGCGGGCGACGTGGGCACGGCGGGCGCTTCTGCGTGGTGGGACATGGGAGCCGGCTGGATCGACGTGCAGAACGCCAACGGCGCCGCGGCCGCCCTCCAAACGCCGCTGCACTCGGGAGGACTCCAGACGTCTTTGCACTCTCCGCTGGGCGGCTACAACTCCGACTATTCCGGTTTGGGTCATTCGGCATTCAGCACGAGTGCGTCGCCTCACCTGCTTCCCGGGGGGCAGCACATAATGGACAGCTTTAAGCCGGTGCTGTCGTCTTACCCGGATTCGAGCCCGTCTCCTCTTGGCGGTGCAGGAGGTTCCATGCTTACAGCGGCACCCCCCGCCTCTCTGGCCGGTTCGCCGCGCTCGTCCGCGCGCCGTTACTCGGGCCGGGCCACCTGCGACTGTCCGAATTGTCAGGAGGCGGAACGCTTAGGGCCCGCGGGGGCCAGCCTGCGCCGTAAGGGTCTCCATAGCTGCCACATCCCGGGATGCGGCAAGGTGTACGGCAAGACTTCGCACCTGAAGGCGCACCTGCGCTGGCACACGGGCGAGCGGCCGTTTGTGTGCAACTGGCTGTTCTGCGGCAAGCGCTTCACCCGCTCTGATGAGCTGCAGCGGCACTTGCGCACACACACCGGCGAGAAGCGCTTCGCCTGCCCCGTGTGCAACAAGCGCTTCATGCGCAGCGACCACCTGAGCAAGCACGTGAAGACGCACAGCGCCGGAGGCTCCGCGGGCTCCGGCTCCAGCGGCAGCGGGGGCAAGAGAGGCAGCGACACCGACAGTGAGCACAGCGGGCCGGGCAGCCCTTCCTGTCATTCCCCCGATCTACTGCAACCCACCGAGGCGATCCAGCCCACCCTCAACGGCCGCACCAGCTCTCTCGATTAAACGAACTCCGTCTGTGAGATGAGAGAGCACAGCTGGAGAGAAAAGCCACACAGGCCCAGATGTTGAATGCGAAATAAACCAAGGGACTCGAAGTCTATCACTAGACGAGCCGGTTTATCAATTGCTAACGCAGTTACTCGGACAGATAAGGTGACGAAGTCACAGGAATACAAAAGAAACTTTTTTTTTTGAGGAACAGCTGAGCATGAGCCGAATTTACTCAAGAGCTCTGTATTGATGGGTTCGCGCTGGATAAACTCCAAATTGTCCAACCAATCTCGTTAAATGACCTTCGCTGAAGTTCTGCTCCGATTCCTCAAATTCAAACGGTGGCACTTTATTTGTAAACTCTACTTAAATTCATCTGGAAGGGCAACGAGAATAAAATTGCTTCGTTGCCCGAACTGTTGTCATTTGTAATTGCATTCTCGGAATAGTGGAAACTTGCTTCTATGTCGCACACTGGTCTTTATTCAAAAGAATTCAAAAGCTGATAAGATTTGTATGAAATGTACCTAATTTCATATTGCTGCAAACAAATGTATATACTAAAGCTGTATAGAATAGTTTAGAAGACCATTACGCCGGTGTCAAAGTTTGGGTAATGTCTAAAACACAGTTTTGTATATTAGCTATTTTTAGTTGTATATTTACTGTAGTAAATATTTTAAATTGTATTGAAGTGAACTTTTGTCAAGACGTCATATTTATCCATAAACGATTTTCTTTCTAAGCTGGACTTTTTTGCGACTTAATCGGAGTTACTCTTTTGAATTGTGAAACAGAACAAATCCATTCAGTGTTGACGCGAGGTTTATAATATATGTGAGCATGCACATGTGAGAAGAGTTTATTTCTCAGCCTTCATAACAAGTAAGGCCCCAAATAAAGGCAACATGGATTCATTTCATCACAAACTCTCACTGAAGTTTATCTGCGTCCACGAGTTATGGTTTAATTTGTCTCAAACATCTGAAGTAATTTTCTGGTAAATTTCAAAAAAATGAGAGGTTACTCATACAGGAATTCATTTTGTATAAATAGCTTTGAAAGAATTTAGGTTCTGTATTTTTTAATTAATAAAAAAATATTTAAATTAAAATGCAAGCATTTTTAAAAAGTAAAATCATGAGAGAAAATGTGTTATAGAAGCATTACTTAGAAATAAAAAAAAAAACACATGTAATCAACAGATAAATATAACAATACTTAGTAAATATGAATTTATCCATTTTTATTGATGTTATAATTGTTATTAAATGTACACAGTATACAACAAATGGGACAAATATTTTCCACTTAAAAATTATGAACACAAATATGTGCTGTACATTTTAGCAAAACAGTCGAAACAAGATATAAGGTAGTGTGGAAAATCATTCTTGGTTTATAACGAATTTGAGTAAAATCCATACAAATTTATTTAATTCATTAGTATATTATAAAACATACTTATTTAGTTTATTAGGTGTAAAAACTTTTTTTAAAAAAACACCTACAATGTATCGCGGTGATTTGGGCTATTGTAGTACAGATAACGATAACGAATTGGTTTAAAAACACAACTTGCCGACAATGAAGTATGAAAACTATGAGTTACTGATTTTTTGCCCGTTTGTAGTAATTGTTTTTTTTATTTTTTTGTCTTCGTTGTTAGTAAAATACATCGCACATGAAAATATATTAAAAAAGCACCACAGCGCCCCCTGTGTTCAATTACAACTCCTGTTGCCATTAAACGGAGACAACAAGAACAAATGATCGCACTCGGAGTTTAAAACACGGATATGATCATGTTGTATAACATTTTAATCGTGTTTTGATTAATTTTATTGCAAGATTTCTAGATTTAAACAACTATAAAGTATTAGAAAATTAAAGGAATGTTGCAAAAATGTAAGAAAAGAAAGAAAATAAAGGACAAAACAATTCTGTGATTGATCATACTTATATAGCTTAACAACTAAACGGTAAAAATATTTAGTTAATATTTTAAACTATTTGTAGAAGTTAACACTTTCTGATACATTACTACACTGCAACTCGTAATTTCACACATAGTTATGGGTGTAATTTAGACGTACGAAATGATAACAATTATTTGATTGACAACTTGTTTCTGATTGAGTTGCCAATAAATGTATATACGAATTATTTAATAACAATGTTCTATTAACTATCTGTCATTTTTAATATTTTTGCTAACTGCTTCGTTTAAGATACTATTGATTAACTATAATTTAACTACAATTTATCATTGTTGAAACAATAAGATGAAAAATAGAATAATATATTCAAAACGACAAACACGACCGTTTCTATTGAATTTTACTTATACTTTACTTATTTACTTATTTACTTATTTAAAAATAACAGTACATTTTTGCTACCAATATCAGTCACCCAATCCTGTTGAACTTTTTTTAGTACAGGAAAACTATTTTGTGCTAGCCTATATAAAAGGAAAAATAAGTATTATACTAGTCACATTTGACCAGTTTTTTTTATTTAATCATTTGGTGAATTGATATTAATTCTTAAATTAAATAGCACGGTTGTTTGTCATGTAAAATTGCAAAAAATTTCTTAGATATATACGATAAAACGATAAATTTGACATGGGTCTAAAGATTTAAATATATGTCAAAATGTTCCCACATGCCACTAATTCCCAGCTTTCACAGTTTTACATCTAACTCTAACACTAATCTATTAAAAATGTATAAAGTTGTGGCATGACAATACCAAACAAGTCGAATGTACAACTTCAAATCGAACAAACAGGTTTAAAAATATATATATTCAAAATAAAATAACAACAACAATAAATCATATACTCTCGACGTATACATAGGCATTTTTATATAGAGGTTTACATTTAATTAGAGAGACTGTATCGACATTAGTGAAAGTTAGTGAAACTGTAATGAATGTTGTTCGTCAAGGTTTGGGTAACAACTGGACTTTGTAATCAACAAGCAATAAATTAACAGAACATTAAAAATAAATGTTTATCGATTAAACATAACAGCAGACCAACGATTTTTTAAGGTTGTCAGTATATTTGCGGTAAAAAATACAGTACCATTACTGATTTTAATAGCCATACATAATTTGGTGTTGTTTTGTGGTCTTTGTAAAAAGTAAAACATTACAGTGACGTCATGTCAAATTCCTTTACCGGCCCGGATCAGTGTTCTATCCATTTGTTCCAGTAAACACATCTCTGCAAAAATATTTTTCAGAAAGTAACATTTAATTTTTTTATGATATATTTATTTATGTGCCCAGCGATAGATTAGTGCCCTGTCCTAGGTGCATCTGCCCTGAAATGTTTCCCCTGGATGCGCAGCGGAGGAGTAAGCGGAAGATAATGAATGAATGAATATTTATTTATTTTCTATTATGTTACATTTAACCATTTTAATTACAGAGCATCTGTGCTGAATTAAATATATCTTTTACTTGAATGTGACATGTATCGTTAGAACAAACCAGAACCTCTCACGAAACATTTTCTGACCTTTATAAACATTGTACCGCAAAGCCTCATGGAAGGTTAAGTCCATTTTCCATCACTGTATCATTCAGCGACATTAATTGCAGGGGATCGATTGCCTTCGGCGGATTTTAACAAGCACGGAGCAAGAGAATAGTACTGCTCAATTAATTTCTATATGAAAGTAGATTAAGAACGTAATAGGTTGGTAACCGAGTTATAAAAAAATAAAATATATGTGGGGCTATTTTTTACAGGCTAAAAGTTTTTGTTAAAGTTTAAAGAAAGTACTGGATTCAAAGCCACCTTGTGGCCAGAGGCAATGCAGCAGGTGGACATATTAAATGAGGAAACAAGTAACTGAGTAACTAAACAAGTAACAACAAGTACTAACTAACTAAATAAAAATCGAATAAGACGTTAACATTCTTTCATTAAAATTATTTTTTAAAACTCGAAACAGTTTGAACCTTCATAATGCAGCAAGTCTTGTTCTTTTTAATACTAAAATTAAGAAATATTAAGAAAAAAATTAAGAAATAAAATTAAATATATGCATTAAACTTAAAGTGTTCACTATAAATAATTAATAAATAACTATAAAAAAAATAATCTTCCGTTTTATCCCACATTAAGCAGCACAGTGGCTTAGTGGTTAGCACGTTCGCCTCTCAGCGCTAGAGATTCCCGGTTCGAATCCCAATCTGGGTGGAGTTTCCATGTTCTCCCCGTGTCTGAGTGGGTTTCCTCCGGGTTCTCCGGTTTCCTCTCATAGTCCAAAAACATGGATCAGGTCAATTGAGTTCTCCAAATTGCCAAATTGTGTGAGTGAGTGTGTGCCCAGCGATAGATTGGCGCCCTGTCCTGGGTGTATCTTCCCAGCACCTGAAACGTTCTCCCTTGGATGGGCATGGGGAACCCCCCACGACCCTAATAGAGGATAAAGCGGAAGAAAATGGATGGATGGATTTTTCCTACATTAAGGTTGTGCTTTGGGGTCTCATATACCTTCAGGGGAAAGTTTTTGCCGCAGACTTTTGGCAGACAGACTAGTGCACACATCACTGTGCACACACTCACTCACACAGACACACACTCACACTATAGGGGCAATTCAGAGCACCCAACTCACTTTGAATCCATGTTTGTGGATTGTGGGAGAAAACATGCAGGAAATCCACACTGAAATGGTGTGAACATGAAAACTCCACCCAGATCAGTATTTCAATTTGGATCCCCAGTGCTGACCACTGTGCCGCTCCTCCTGGACATTAGAATAATAATATGCAATTTGTCTAGATCTTGTCTATTTGTGGCATATTCTATAATAAGTAAGTTTTTTTGTGATGCTATAGCATAAAATATTCCATATTAGTGGTAGTATGAAGTCATTCATGTTGAAAATGTTTTAGTTTTGTTGTCCTAATAGACAAAAGAGTCAACAAGGCAGGTAAACAATATATCAATACATTTTTAAAAGGTACACTTACCATCACACCAGGTGTTTGTTTCTAGTGTTACATTTTTTGTGAGTTATTTACACATGCATTGTCATAGTTTCTTTGTTCATGTTGAAAGTTGGCCTGCACAACCCCAGAGTAACAATGATTGTGGCGTTTGCTTCAACTTACAATATAGAGATTCTTACCACAGGTGTCATTAAGAATGATACAATATTTTATTTCATTGGTTAACATATATATTTTATTGGTTAGAAAAAATAAAATATTAATTTGACTTAAATTTTATTCAATTCAGTATTCAAAGCTATTTGTGGCACAATATTTTATACAAACAAATCAGCATTTAACATGTTCTGTCAGATTTTTTAGGAATATTAATGTTAGAAAACTCTTAGGATTATATAAATACACATGACAGAATAGAAAAATAGATATAAAACAGCATACAGTATAAATATTTTTAGTTTTAGTTTTACATAAACTACAGTTATAGATCCTTTTTATGGATAGGAAGTTGAAATAGGAAAAATAAATAAATATATGATTTGATTAATGAATGCGTAAATTACTGCAAATATAAAGTAAATGACTAAGTAAATACTTATTTTAAGTGTTTTTGTTCAATTCAGGATCATTCTTTTATAAATTCTTACAACACAAATCCTAGACTCCAAGAATTATATATCCAAGAAAAAATATAACACAAGTAACAATATGTACATATGTTGCCAGAGTTTACTAGATTTCTTCATAGTAAGTGATACTAATAATGTGCAGTAAACACAAACATTTGTTGCAGTATAAAGAAACACATTGGTGTACACAATACTTTGCTTAATCCTGTGTGAGGTTAGAGGTCTGTAAGATATGTAATCTATTAACAGTAAACAAAATTATAACATATATTCATAACACTATTTTTCACAGTAACAGTCCATATACAGAACAATACATAAAGGCATCCTGCTACACATATAACCATACATGCTAGGCCATAACATGTTAAAGATAATACACTGATGCTTAGTGAGAAACTTGTGCATTAACAAGGGCAAAGTACGCACCCTGATTGGCTATTAACTGGCTGTGTGTGCCTTGTTCTGTCACCTTGCCATCTTGAATGACCGCAATGATGTCAGCGTTCTGGATAGTTGTTAGACGGTGGGCAATGACAATGCATGTGCGGCCCTGTCGAGCATCATCAAGAGCTTTTTGCACAATCTGCAACACAATCAACAGATAAGAGTCATTAGCACAGTACTACTACATTATACATTTTATATCCCTGTATTACATTATTATATTCTTATTATTAGAAGTTGGGAAATACTCTCATAAACAAGAAAGTTATTGTCATAAATGATTCATCATCAATTAAGTTTAAAGGTGTGGAACATCAGCATATAATATGTAGAAACAGGCGTGCGTCTTAATTTCAGTTACAGTTTACTACATGTCTCTTACATTCCATCCATCCATCCATCCATCCATCCATCCATCCATTAACTTCCACTTTATCCTCAACTAGGGTCACGGGGGGGATTCCCCATGCCCATTCAGGGGAGAATGTTTCGGGCGCTGGGCAGATACACCCAGGGCAGGGCGCCAATCCATTGCTGGGCACACACTCACTCATACAGACACATTCTATATGGGGCAATTTGGAGAATTCAATTGACTTGATCCATGTTTTTGGACTGTGGGAGGAAACCGGAGAACCCGGAGGAAACCCACGCGGACACGGGAACTCCACCCAGTTTGAGATTCGAACCGGGAACCCCTAGTGCTGAGAGGCAAACGTGCTAACCACTAAGCCACCATGCCGTCTGTCTTACAATTATGATTAATAATTACTTCGTTTGAAGATAAACATTGACAGACACAAACACACTCTACATGGTGCAATTAAGAGAATTCATTGGACCTTTTTTGGACTGTGGAAGTAAACTGGACAACCTGGAGTTAATCCACGCGGACACAGGGAGAACATGAAAAACTTCACCCAGATTGGGATTCGAACTGGGAATCTCTAGCGCTGAGAGGAGAATGTGCTAATCACTAAGTCACCATGCCATCTGTCTCTTACAATTATGATTAATAATTACTTCGTTTATAGATAAACATTGGCATGGATTTAGAAACTGAGAAACTTTAAACTTTTTAGGTTTATAGTAAACCTATAAAATGTCACATCTTTAAATCTAATTATTTTCCCAAAATACCTTTTTATTCATTTATGTTTTACTAATGTGGTTCATAAAAGTAAAGCCTTCCTAGTCCTAAACCATGTCAACAAGGGAGGGAGGGAGTGGTAGCTCAGTGGTTAGGGTGTTGAACTATTAATCAGAAGGTTGGGGGTTCAAATCCCAGGTCCACTGAAGTTACCAATGTGGGTCCTTGAGCAAGACCCTTAACCCTCATTGCTCTAGGGATGTTGTGATTAACCCTGTGTTCACCTTGTAAGTCGCTTTGGATAAAAGCATCTGCTAAATGACCAAATGTAATGTAATGCAAACGGGCCGCAACTTCAGTCTTATTATTATGTGTTATTTAAATTATGTGTTATGTGGCTCGCTAGATCTGTAAGAATAAATAAGTCATAAAAAATTTAATTCCGCCTTTTACCACATGACAGCAGCACCATTCTAACATCATCTGTCTGGCTCTGGCGCATTGGCACTGAGAATTGAGGACATGTGGTCAGATTTTCAGGGACGCTATGGGGCAGAGGAGAGGCTATTGATGATTTCTCATTAGCCTGTGATAAAGGCACAAATGCTTCTGACACTTCTGATTTTCTTTAGAGATGTTGACGACAACATGAACGTGGCAGAGGAGCTGCTTAACATTAAATTAAAATGTTTTAAATGTAAAGTGTTCTATACAGTTTGTTCAATGTCCTGGGACTGTCCAGAAATGAAAGAAATTTGTCTTTAGAGTTGTTCAGTCCTGTGGTTTAGATATACTAACATTGACATTAAAAAAATAATAAGGTCATTGTGACAATGAAAATATAACAACTTTTGTGATGAAAAAATGACGGAACTGTTGGCCATCGGGTATCTTCACTATCAAATTTGGCCCTTTTTTCAAAAACTTTGGACACCCCTCCTGCTTTGTGGTCATCACTTATTTTAGTTTTTTGAGTGTTAGACATGTTCACGACTTCTAATTGTCAGAACAAGATTTTTGATGGATTTGGATTTTTGTTTTTAACCAATGAATGTAAAGTAGAATATGCTAGTACATTTTTCTTGTGCCTGAAATGCGAAGACATTAACTAACCTTTTCACTTTCTGTGTCCAGGGCAGATGTGGCTTCATCTAACAACAGGACTTTGGGCTGACGGACCAGAGCTCGTGCAATAGCTATTCTCTGTTTCTGCCCTCCAGACAACTGAGTCCCTTTATCCCCCACACGAGTCCTGTATTTCTAAAGCAAAATAGAGCATGACAAAGTTAATATTGGATGTAACAGGTGTTGGGTATCTGAGTGTAAGTGAATAAAATACCTGTTAGGTCAATTAATTTATGTAAATTAAAGCAATCAAATATTATGTTTAATGAATATGCAGGTTTTTTTAAAAGCTATATACATAGTGTGAATTGCATCAACAACAGAACTATTCTGTTGAACTTCATAAAAAGTTCATGCATTTTGTCATGAGCTAGCAGTTTACCTCTGGCAGGCCAAGAATAAAGTCATGAATATTAGCATTTTTTGCAGCCTGCTCAATCTCTTCTTGGCTGACCACACGACTGTTGTCTCCATACTGAATGTTCTCAGCAATAGTGCAGTCAAACAGAATGGGCTCCTGAGAGACCAAACCCAGCTGAGATCGTAGCCAGGCAATGTTCAATTTCTTTGTGTCCACACCATCCACAAGCTGAACAAGAAATGAAAGTAAATATATACAAATACAGAATGGAAATATTGACCTTTTTTACTTTTTATTTTTAACTCACCACTTGCCCACTAGCTGGGTTATAGAAACGCTCCAACAGCTGGATTGATGTGCTCTTTCCACAGCCACTGCCTCCTACCAGTGCAAGGGTTTGACCCTGAGAAACTGATACATTGAGGCCCTGCAGAATCTTTACATTTTGCCGTGTTGGATATGAGAAATGCACATCACGAAACTCTACAATTCCTGAAACGTTCCCCTGAAATCAAAGCAGAACTCTCTAAATGTGATATTTTTAGTAATTATGTAAGTTGTCCCAACAAAGCCTATAAATATATAATAAGGTAAAGGCCACCAAAAAGCTAGTTACTTACTGGTTTGTCTCCTGCATCACTATAAATATCAATTTCAGGTGTTATTGCAAACAAATCCAAGATCCTCCCAGCTGCTGCTTTAGCTTTGGCAAAGTCTGGTGCTAATGAGGATGACTGTCCAACACTCATGGCCGCAAAGACAATGACAGAAAATACCCTAAAAGCAAAATATGATCATAAGGTTTCAAATGGGCAAGGTTTTATGAATTCATTGGGAAAAAAGGAATTCATAGATTTAAGATGAATATATATATATATATATATATATATATATATATATATATATATATATATATATATATATATATATATATAAATAAATAAATCAAGGAATTAGTTTCTGGGTTCTCCATTTTCCACCCTTAGTCCAAAACCTTGGAATCAATGTTAAATTGGCTGCTCTGATTGGACCCTTTATAGACAGTGTGTGTGTGTGTGTGTGTGTGTGTGTGTGTGTGTGTGTGTGTGTGTGTGTGTGTGTGTGTGTGTGCACCCAGCGACAGATTGGCACCCTGAAACATTCTCCTCTGGATGGGCATGGAGAACCCCCACTGGATGAAGCATAAGATAATGAATGAATAAATGAAAATATATATTTTTACATTATACTTACAAGAAAACATTTTCATAACTAGTATGGCAATGTGCAATAAGCCAGGCTCCAAAGCGAAAAACTGCAGCATTTACCAAGTAAGGGATTGCCTGTGAGATGGCAAATGTGATTCCATAAATAGGTGCTTTACATAGGGCAGCTCTAAAAAAAAATTAACCATATAATTAGTAATGTAATTATGTACTGAAACACTGATTAATTTATAAATGAGATTCAAACAAGATTTACTTGTAAGGTCTGCTTAAACTTTCACTAAAATTTCTGAAAAAGACATCTTCTCTTGTTAGTGAAACAACTGTCCTGAAGTTCTCAACAGTTTCTGTAGATATCTGAAAGAATGGCATAAAGTATGTTTAGAAGACTTTTTTTATCTGCAATCTACACTGCACAACTGTTATAAGCTAAATCAGATAATAATAGGGCTTTAACTTATTATTTTGAATTATTCTAATTGGCTACACAATGGGTTGAATGCATATACATGATTTAAAAAGCTATATATGGATCAGTTTACTTATACATGTTACTTAATTTCAACCAAACAAATCTTTAGATGGTAGTACAGAGGCCATAGTAATTTATATAACCCAGTAACTTCTTACTTTGGAGTTCAACTAAAAATTACGTAAAACATACAGCCTGGATATATACAGTAGACTTATGCAAAAGGTGGCCACCTCATCTTACATTGCACATTTTGTAGATTTTCTGATTGTCTGATATTTTCAAATATAATTTTAAATATAAAGTAGAACATATCAATTATTTGCAAATGGGTCTTTAAATACTTTCTGAAATGTTGAATGTTTACCTTGCCAGCCATTTCTAGTGCACTCTGATCTTTGGATGCATGTCCTCCCATAGCTCTCATCTGGACAAAATGAGATCCACTGAGGAAGGGTATACAGGCTAGGATCAGAAGTGTAAGTTGCCAGCAAAAACAGAAGGCTACTATAATAGCAATAGTAAGGCAACAAATAGCATTGGCTGCCATCCCTAGTCTTGATCCTGCTGCCTAAGAAAAAAAAAAATTGGGGACATTTTTATTTAGAGCCAGACTATTAGATGCAGCTCTGCATGTGATCTGTAAAAAAAAACATGAATAGGTAATGTGAAGCAGAATACATGATGAAAGTAAATTAATTTGAATTTTATTAAATTTAAAGTAGCAATCAGACTTAAATCAATCGTCAATTATATTTTAATAACAAATTAGTTAGTATCCTAATTTTATTTTTTACCTTTCAGTTAAATCTGTAAATTTATTTTGGATTTCAAATTTTTCAAAGTATAGGTTCAAACTACAAAGTATAGGTAAAAATTTTACAAACATTAAACAAACACATAAAGCAACTAATATGGCATAGCCATACTTTTACATACATTAAAAATCTTGTGAATAAAATTTCTAAATAACAAAATATTGTTTAAATAATAAAATCTCTGTGTATTAAAATCTTAAACATGTTAATATGTTTAACATCAAACAATTATACCTTCTTAAATTTAACATGGCTCTCTAGAGTAAAAAAAGGTGTATGATTTTACAAAGTAACATTTTTTACAATTACAAGCTTGTAAAAATAGACTTTGGAAATATATAGAACTCATATAGAATTCAAAAAATGTTCTATACGTAACTTTAGGCTTCGAGTAATCTGTACTATTTTCAATGTGCAAAAAATCCAAAAAAAAAAAAAAAAAAACAACAATTCTAAAAAAGTCTAAAATATAAATAATCACATTGATTTGGTGTATTGTTTTACACAGGCCTTTGCATAACCGGTATGTTGGAAAATTATTAAAGTATTAAAATAACTAATTAAATGAAGTAAATACAAAATGTCACATACCCCTTTAACCAGTGAAGCATCTGTTGCTAATTTAGTTGTCAGAACTCCCACTGCATTTTTGTGATCATCAAACCATGCAATGTCCTATAAAGTGACAAATTATTAAATATCACATTAATTGATATTAAAAGCATAAAAAAATATTGAAAATGAAGAATTTTCCCACCTGTCTTAAAATAGCTTTAAATGCCTGACTTCTCAACCTCATTGTCAAAATTTCCCCAGATTTACCAAACATGTAGCCCTAAAACAAAATAGCAAACAGCAAACTGAATTTTAAAAAAATGCAACAATGATTGTGATATTATATTGAAACTACTTATTTGCAGCAACTCATTAAAATTCATGAAGATTTTTTTTCTGTCAAGCTAGTTGAAAAGAAACTACATTATGCTTTTATCCTATCATTACAATACATGACCTAAATCATAAAACATGCTTTGTACAGGTCAAATAATTGGTCAAAAGTAAAATTTGACCTCACAGTCTCCAATAAAACTATTATTTATAAATTATAATGGATGAAGTAGCATAACCCTCAAATAAGAAATGCAAAAATCTTATATGGGAATACCAGATACTTGATATGATTATTTATATGATTTTTATTAAAATTATTTTTGATTAGTTTGTGATTATAAAAATAAAATTCATAAGTGTGACACCTGAAAGAAAATGGTGACGAGTGCCACAGCTCCAACAAGAAGGAACAGGAGAGAGAACATCAGAGTCTTTTGTCGCTTTATATCAGGATCAGTCTCAGCAAATACCTACAGGTCAACCAAGTAATTAATGAAACTATCCAGCAACAAAGGTGTTATTTTAAATGCAATGCAAATATATTTAGATTGTTAAACATTTATAACCAAGAACAAGAAAACAAGAATATAAATAGTACAACACAAAGAAAACATGGTACTCACACCAATGATTTTAGCAAATAAGATTGCCACACAGGGGTAGACTGCTGCTGAAAAAATGCTGGACACAATTCCAGCCACCAGGTAGGGCCACTCAGGTTTGTTCAAAGCCAGAATCGTGGAGAATGGGACATCACGCACTTTTTCCTATTTGAAAGTTCATAGACATAAATCATTAATTTATTTATTCATCATCTTTCGCTTAATCAGGTTTAACATTCAATAATTCAAAGAATGCTTAAAGAGCACAAAATCTTTTTTCTTAAAATTCCATTTACCCATAACATTCAGTAGTTCTGTATAAGGATATGAATTAAATATATCAACATGATAACTTCTAATGACTTAGGATTTTTTCAGTATAAGTAAAACCTATAAATACTTTTTTCTCTTTTATAAAAACATATTTCTCTTTTACCTCTTTACTCTTTTTTGATTTAGACTTCTTTGACTTTCTTTTAGTTGAATTCCTTTTTAAAGATCTTCTATGAAGTGTTAAGCTGCGCCTTATTGAGTTTCTCTCTAAGCCACCACTTTCTATTTTGACTTCTTGTAGGTCATCAGATTCTTCAGAGGACCACTCAAATGTTTCACCTTCAGTTTCATCATCCTCATTTTCATCCACATTTGCTTCTGGTCTTCCATTAGACTACAAATCACATTTTAGATAAAAATATCCACATCATTATCTGTATATGTTTTTTGGTATTAGGCATTAGAATAAACAAGTATGATAAACAATTGATAACAACATTGGAATACCTGCTGCATTACAAGAGAGTAGTAGACTCCTTTCTTGTTCATGAGCTCTTTATGAGTGCCTTGTTCCACTACTTGTCCATCCTTAAAGCCAGCAATAATATCAGCAGAACGGATGGTGGACAACCGATGAGCAATTATTATAGTGGTACGACCAGCTCTTGCCTGGAAAACACTTGCTTGATTAGTCATGGTTCAGCAGTTTCAATTCTCACATTATTATAATGAACTAAAGAGTTTTAAGATTGATTATTATGTTTCTATAAGAGAAGGGGAAATAGAGCATATGTTGTAGGGTGGTGTATTGTTACCTTATCTAATGCAGCTTGGACTATGGATTCACTCTGTGTGTCCAAAGCTGAAGTAGCTTCATCCAGCAGAAGAATTTTGGGTTTTTTAACTAATGCTCGAGCTATAGCAATTCTCTGTTTTTGTCCACCACTTAATTGAGCCCCTCGTTCACCTACCATGGTATTCAGTCGCTGTCTCAGCAAAAAAAAATAAAATAAATAAATAAATAATTTATTATATATATATATATATATATATATATATATATATATATATATATATATATATATATATATATATATATATATATATAAAAACACATCATTAAATATGAATTACCAAGTAATATATGCATATATAAAAAAATACATAAATTAATATTGGTCCTGATTTTAGAGAGCGACATATTACAAATGCACACATGACTGGATCTTATGTATACTGTTCAGTAATATTCTTGTAAACACTAATTAAATTATTGTATTGAATAAGGTTTTTTTTTTAATTTCTTACCATACGCTAAGATAAATGAACAAATGTATGAAACAATTAAAGAAACATATTCTAAAAAACTAAATAAATAAGACAGACATTCGTAATACAGTAGACTTTAAAAACATTTTACAAATCAATGCTAATTAATAAAGATATTGAACAGTATGAAGTCAAAAAATGTTTCATGTTTCATGTGAACTAAAACATAAAATTTAAACAAATGTGTTTAATCCATGCAGCTTCGGATTTTAATTTATAGGTTCTATCTGTTATACTTAATATTAAGTTAAAAATCTATTTCTACCTTTTAAGCTCAATAACTGCATAAATATTTTTCTTCTGCATGCACATTTCATTATTAGGAGAAACACTACTACTTTGCAGTGATATTTACTAAATACAAAAAAGACTCTTACATCTGGTAATTTGGAGATGAATTCATAGGCATTGGCCTCTCTTACTGCCCATTCTATGTCTTCGTCGGTGGCATCTTCACGACCATAGCGGATATTCTCTGCAATTGTAGTACCAAACAATATAGGCTCCTGGCTCACAATGCCCATGTTGTCCCTCAGCCAGCGTACATTAAGACAGCGAATATCTCGACCATCCAGGGTCACCTGTAAACACAACAACTTTAATTGAATCCCAGAATGTATGTTAGTAGTACCAAGCTACTTCTAAAAATACTGACCTCTCCTACATCTGGATCATAAAATCGTTGCAGCAGTTGAATAGTGGTACTTTTTCCGCAGCCGCTGGCTCCTACCAGAGCAATTGTTTTCCCACTAGAAACTTTTAGGTTCATTCTTTGGAGAATCTGTGTAAAGTGCAGTAAGTTAAAAAGAGTGTCTCTGATTTCAATGTGTAAAGATCTATGTGAAGACTACCTTCACATCCTTTCTGGATGGGTAGCTAAAGTGGATGTTCTTAAATTCAATGTCTCCTTTGACTTGTTCTGGCTTGAATCCATCTTTTGAACTGCTGTCAATGGGTCTAGGCTTAAAAAGACATCACAAAAACAAAAACATGACATGATAATAGCTAATTTTATGAAAAAGTAAAAAAGACAAAGAATCCAGCAAGTACCATGTCAATGGTATTGTAGACTGCATATGCAGCACCGCGTGCTTTAGCAACACTTTCTAGATTGGGTGCTCCCTGACCTAGAGAGAATGCACCAATCATCACAGAGAAAAACACCTGCACATAGAAAAACAAGTGCATTTAAAAAAGTTTTAGTGACAATGTCTACAATATTTGAGCTTTACATGACCTATTCCTGTCAATAAAATTCTATCTCATGATCAAATTAAAATGTATGGGTACATTTCAAACTTACAGTGAGGACTTTTCCAATGGAGTAGTTCTCTGGTTCATCCACAGAGAGTTTGGTGCCATACCAAAATGCCAAAGCATATGTTCCCAATATGAAAAATTGTGTAAGCCCCATTGCTAAATTTGTGGTAATGGCTTTTTTCACCCCCAAGTTCTTTGCGTCTTCCAAGTTGACTTCATACCTAGAAAGTATTTTATCTATAAGTGATACATTGAACATTGTACTACCATGACGACTTTTATGTGCTACATACTGTAGCAATGTGCCACAAGTCCTCACTTTTGTAAAGCTTTTTTTTGGCCATTAAAAGCCACAACTGTTCGAATGGCCACAAGTATCTCCTCAGCCACTGCTCCAGCTTTGGCATAACTTGTCAGCTCTTTACTGGTGAGAGTGGCAAGAATCTAGATTTAAAAGGAAAATATTATAATGCTTTAATATCAAATTTGTGCAGGTATCACAATGTACTGTTCAGTCCTATAATTTCACATTTAAGTTAGAAACATGGCTTTAAAAAATACAAACAACATACTTTGGACCACACTCCTGCTGAACCTGCAAGCAGAGGACTGACTGCCAAAATGACCAAGGTTAACTTCCAACCATAAATAAAGCCGATGATTAAACCTGCAAGGAATCTGCAGAAGAACTGCACAAATATACATATCTTATCACCCAGGCCGTCATTGATGGTGTTGATGTCGCTGTTGCAAATAAAAAGAAAAATATAAGCTCGAAACTAATACCCAGATTTAAAGAATTGTTCACTGACTTTTAAGAACTAAACTGTGCATTTGAGTAGAAAACATAAGGAAAACTCACTCAGTGAGTCGAGTGTTGAGTTCGCCAATTGGGTGTGTGTCAAACCATGACATTGGCTGATGAAGAATTGCATGAAAGAACTTTTCACGGATGCGTTTGGTCTGCCTCGTAGCTGTTATTACAAACAGCATGACTTGGAATGTTCCAACAAGAAACACCCCAGCCCCAATACCGACAAAGTAATATGCATACCTGTGTAATTAAAGGAGAAGACATTACTACCACTGAACATTTAAGCTAAGGCAAGAGCAATATATGTCTATGACATTATCAAAAATACCAAAATTAACAATTAAAACTTATTAAAAGTGACATACCTTGTCATTGAAGCTTCTATGTCAATTCCAGGAATAGTAATGCAGCCTGTGGAACTCGCTGTGAAGTTATTTGGGTAGTTTCCTGAAAGGTTACATAAAAGTTTTAGAAAGTGCTATGTTTCATAAACTGTTGAAAAAAATTATTCCATAACACAAAATACCACATCAAAATGAGGGTATATAAAAGATGTGTTTAAAAGTCTGTTTAGTACTTTGAAAAATAGTTAATTTACCTAAAGATTCATTTAACTAGCAAATGACAAAAAATATTTGTATAGAGAGATTTATATGTAATTAGTTATTTCCCCATCTTTCCCGTCTTCTTTTTGCGTTTTTGGAATAATCAAACATCTAATTCCCCAGCAGTGGTCTTAGGTCCATGTTTACATTTAAGATGTTCTGTGTTACAACAAAAATGTTTCAGATTGCATCCCTTGCTTGGTCCCTAGTTACAATCCTTGATATATTCCTTGAGATATTAGTTGCAGAGCATGTGCCTACAGACAGTTCAAGGTCTTGCATAGCATTAATAAGGCCTCTTAATTTCTCGAGTGGCCTGACAAACTCAGCATCTGCTATGCTGCCTGTACCAGTTCCACTGTGTGCCTTCTGCTTGTATTTAGTTTTGGAGTTTGATGTTTTAATTTAACCTTAATTATGGGCAGATTTGCATGACCAGTTGATATTCCTCTCTACTCAGGAAACTGCACTGTGATAGTATACAGGATGTTAAATAGCATATTAAAATTACCATTGTAGAGACAGCCACACATAAAAATATATATGCCATAAACCTATGTGTATGTTTCAAATAATTTAAGAAGCAAACGTGATTATTGCCTTTAACTCAAAATACAATTGTTTATATTTTAGCTTTACCTTTAAAAAAAAGAAAAAAAGAAAAAAGAAGAAGAAACTTGGTTTTATTAACCTGTAAAGTTGAAGTGTTCTCCACTCTGCACAAAGCTGTCAGTCATTGTACCAAATACAATGCACATAATAGGAAGCGCTGCACCATGAATTGCAGCACATATAAGAGCAATCAGCATCATGAAGCCCTCTGGACAGGTAGCATAACGAAACTGTAATCACAGCAGAAGTCCAATTAAAGTTGGCATTTGTATGATTCTAAACACATTAAACCATTAAGACACCTGGCTCTTACCAACTGGAAAAGACCAACAGATTTCATTGGCTCCTTTTTCTTTGCCGATTTCTTTCTGTAACGACAAAAAAGATCAATTAAAAATAATTATAGGATCTGAAGCCAGTCGTGTACAGCGATACATTTTTAATGACTTCCATTTTCAGCTTCTTGGAACATAAAAATAGCACCAAAATGTAGATATAGTATTAAAGTCCTGGTTTGGGCCCTTAAAAATTCATATTATTGCATATGATATTAGATGATTAAAATTGAATTATCTATGTATTAGCATGCTACTGTTGTACTTGGCATATTTAAAATATGTAAATATTTATTTAATAACTTGTAACTATTCATTCATTATCTTCCGCTTTATCCTATATTAGGGTCGCGGTGGGGTTCCCCATGCCCATCAAGGGGAGAACGTTTTGGGTGCTGGGCAGATACACCCAGGACAGGGCGCCAATCTATTGCTGGGCAACTTGTAACTCATTCATTCATTCATTATCTTCCGCTTTATCCTCTATTAGGTTCGCAGTGGGGTTCCCCATGCCCATCCAGGGAAGAACGTTTCGGGCGCTGGGCAGACACACCCAGGACAGGGTGCCAATCCATCGCTGGGCACAACTTGTAACTAAAGCGATGAAATAAGTATGGTAGAGAAAATATGACATTTTCTTTTGAAATGTAGTATATGATAGTGCCAGATGAAAATACTCAAATATGTCACAATAATCAAAAAAAAAAGTACAATACTTTTGTAAATTTATGTATCAAACCTTGTTTTTTTTTAATTATAATACATTTGTAAAATGATTACTAAAAGCAATAAGGCACTCAAGGTTGAGCACTATTGCGAATAAATCACAGGAAAGGGGTGTAACAGCACCCATAATAACATGTTTTTCCCTTAATTTATTCACAATAATGCCTGCCTCCTTATGCCTTATTGCTTTATTACGTTATAATTGTTTTTCACTTAAACATTCAATTAAGAAATATTAATTAAATTAAATTAATTAAAAAGTAATTAATAATTATAAATAGTTTTACTTATTGTCTTTTAATTTAGATGTTGCATTTTCATATTCAGGATTCTCATCCTGTTTGAAGCCCAAGTTGAGTTGGCCCACAGGATTTCCGCCTGAAAAGAAAAAGGAAAGCACATCTAATGTCCAATAACAATGACTCATTTAATGAGCATGAATACAAGGAACAAAGAGAGAATACCTTGATGGGCAGGTTGCTCGGCTTTTGCTGTGTTTGGCTGTTCTGTCATAATGCTGCTGTGGAATGTTCCTAGATGAAAAGTTCAGAAGAGTTCATCTCTGTTTTACCATATTGTAATTAAAACAGGGGATTTCCATTTTAACACTATCATTTGTCCAAAAACAAAGTTTTACGGTGTATATGAGTATTATATACATGTGTTACACACACAGATGTGCGCGCACACACACACACACACACACACACACACACACACACACACACACACATATATATATATATATATATATATATATATATATATATATATATATAATTTATTACAAATACTGCAGTATATATATAAAGATATATCATTATATAACATTTTTACAACATATATATAAGAAATCCTTTAGGGCATTTTTAACATATAAATTTTGCTTATTGAATTGTTTTTGGCAGCACGGTGGCTTAGCGGTTAGAACGTGCGCTGAAAGGGGTTCCCGGTTCGAATAAGTGGAGTTTCCATGTTCTCCCCGTGTCCACGTGGGTTTCCTCCGGGTTCGTCGGTTTCCTCCCACAGTCCAAAAACATGGATCAAGTCAATTGAATTCTCCAAATTGCCCCATATAGAGTGTCTGTGTGTGAGTGTGTGCCCAGCAAAATATTCGCACCCTGTTCTGGGTGTATCTGCCCAGCGCCCGAGACGTTCTCCCCTGGATGGAATTCCCCCCCTTATAATATAATAGAGGATAAAGCAGAAGATAATGGATGGATGTTTTTGGCTTTGTATTGCACATAAATGTGAAGAATGGTACCAATTTTTATTTACATTCTTCTCTTTGAACTTTAGTTTCAGTCTCATCAAAAAATTGGTGAAAGGCAGAGTGCAAAACATACAAAACAAATAGTCTACATGCTTTATGGATACGCTTTTATTTTCTGCATACTTTGAACACCTGAACCTGGAAACTTTAAAAATGAAAATTAATAGGCATTTCCTTAAATATAAGCCACCTATTATTTAATGGTTTACAGATGCCACAACAGAGATTGTTGGCCATTTTAGCAACTGGCCCTCAGCGTACTCAAATATACCAGAGGCTAATTACTGTTGGTAAAGTGCTATAGCAATACACTGACTCCATATGTTCATTTCAGATACTCCAAAAATTTTTTTTTTGACTTTACACACAGACTTTAATGAGGAGTTATTTGTAAACATTTTTTTTTTTATTACAATTTTATTTTTAATTATTTAGTGGTCTAAGGGATAATATATGTACATTAACAGACTATTAGCACGGTAAACATAATGTTTCTGCTCTAAACATCAGTCAAACCCAGTCTAACAAGGACTATTTTTAGTGTTTATTTATAGTAATATTCAGTGTTTCTTCTCTCTTGATTTTTGAATCTTATAATTCCAATATAAAGTATATTAGACAAAACAACAAGTATTTTATCAAATAGAATAATTAATTATTTCCCAAGAAGATGCAATAGCCATTGTGGCACCATTTACAATATACAATATAGTTTTCAATATACTGTACTAAATGCAAAAAAACATAATCAGGAGAAACTGCAACAGGCTGCATGCACAGCTTGAACATGTGCACTCCTGTATTCACAAGAGAGACCCATTCATGAAGTTTAATTAATTCCTGTGCACTTGAAGAAAAACAGGTTGGATATGTTTTTAAACAACAATTTGAATATGGTTTGTATGAAAAGTTTAAATGAAATCATTCTAAATTCTTAAACATTCAAATATTTCTTAATATGTATGACTGATGACATTCAATGCCTGATAAAGAAGTCATCTAGCTAAACAAAATGGAAAATCATTTTGTAAGAGCAGGATGGTAATTCATTTTAACATGCTAGTAATCATTTTTTTAATTAAAGAGTGTTAATTATAAATAGTTTTTACTTACCTGTTAAGATTATCACATGGATTGTCACATAGAATCCACAATTCTCTCCTGTGACATTTCGGCAGTGCTTTATAGACTACAGTGCGTCAACATCCTGGAAACACACCTCCAGAACTGTGTCACAAGTCATAAGCAAAACCAAGTGGGAGGGACCAAAAATTTCAAAGAAACCTAATGACAATTGTCTGTATACTATAAGCTGTGTGTTTATGTACATACTTGATTTTTGTTTCACAGTTTTTACAGTAACACAAAACTTTTCTAACCATTTTACTGACATTGTTTAGATCATGTTTACTTTCACTTAATGGCACAAGTTGGAATACCCATAATCAATGTATTGTGGTAGTCCAGGTGCTTTGACAAACATTATAACAGCCCTCTCAGTCAGAAGTGGTGTGATTTTTAAATTAAGCAATAGTCGAAATAAATACATAATAGTTTTCTAAAAATGCATATAATTTAACCATACACTACCTGCCCAAAAAAATTTCACCGCTGGACTAGGCACCATTATTGCTATGATCTGGGGTTGCTGCAGTTGGTCAGGTCTAGGTTCAGCAAGGTTATGTGCCCAAAGAACGAGATAAGCTGACTACCTGAATGTATGAAATTGACTATAAGGTTATTTAAATAATAGATTTTACCTTTCCATATTCCAAGAATTAATGTAACTCTGGACAGAAAGAAATGTTGACATTGCAGAAGCTTGCAAAAACGATGCCCTAACAAATAATTTCAACAAATAATTTCCGTAATTAATGCAAAAGGTGGGCCAATGTAATCATACAGTGTGTTACCTTTTTTTGGCCAGTCAGATTATCTGTGACTTATGCTTGAGTATGTAGTTTGGCTTAGGTGTAAAGGTGATAACCAAACCAAGCTAAAAACAAAAAAAAAAGTTTAAATGCTATTTTAATAATGTGTAAAAATGTGTTTAGATCCTTCACTGCTTATTGAATAAAATTGATGTGAAAAATGTTATATGCATCAATTATTAATTGTAAACTAAAGAAATCTAATAAACTTAAATCAGTGGAAATTACCCTGTTGCTGTAGCACTATTTGTATTTCTATTTGTTGTTGATGCTGTTGATTTTTGCTAACCGTGTTAAGAGTAATTAATAATGTGCAGATATACAGAATATTTTACTTATTTATAAATATACTTTATTAATTACATGCTTATTTTAAACAGAAGAAAATGTTAATGACAATCACTGAATTGTTACACAATGACTTGGTGTAGTGGGAATTATAATTACAGATAATTATCAAACTGGCTTTACAGTTATGGGACAAAGGTTCACAGAACTAAACTTTGTTGAACTTCTGCAAATGCTGAAAGATGGATGACAGACTTGCACTCAGTTAAATCAGAATGTTGATCTTGTCTTATATCTAGTCATTGTCTCTATTGCATCACAGGCAACATTCCATTATATCAAATACCATTATATCAACTACAGTATGTACAGAGAAAAAAAGAGTATTACATAAGATTTATTCGAAGCTAGTATGCAGTGTTACAGTGTTGTAATTAGATCCATTTTCCTTACATTGAATTAGCATAATTTTCATCATATGACATACATGTTGCACTTTCATTTGTACTTTCATTTATCCTAGTTAGGGTTGTGTAGTATCTATTGGGTAAAAGGGAAGATACACAAAAAGATTTACACACATTCAACACTAGGGGCAATTATCTCCAATTTACCCATGGAAATACATGCACACATAAAAAAAAAAAAATAATAAAAAAAAAGATGCGAATTCCACAAAAGTCACTTCACTGCACTAGAGTGCTTCAGTGGTTTCAAATATATGAATGGTATATATATAAAATAATATAGTAATAATAATATAATATGTATAAAATAACATAGTATTCAGTCTACATTTATTAAAAATGTATTATGCAAAATGTTGTTTTAGAGGGAGCCTTCTAAAACAAAATGTAACTGCCACCATTCTGCTACCTTTGTCCTTGTTGTACCAGCATCTGTCATCTATATCCTTATCTGGTGTTAACTGTATGTACTCCAGGAAAGGACAACAAACCTTTTTAGCACATCAAAAACAAGAGCGTATCTTGACATTCCTGCTTGGCATAACCTCTGTACACCAAGTGATCTCACCTGATGAGGGTGTAGCATTTATCACCATCTGGTTGCATATTATGGATTGCACATAAACTTGTAGAACCTGATTCGTTCCATGCTCCCTCCACTGATGTTAAAATGCCTGTAGCTATACTGGTTTACAGTAAAAAATATTGCCTATTTAGCACTAAATTATATCACATTATGTTCAGCCTTAATTAATTGCGTCTAACCACAGTAAATCAGGAATTGAGAAACATATTTAACTATTTTACAAATTTAAAGTAATGAATGTATGTTAACCTCATCTGTTTTGGTTTACTGTTCAAATAAATTGTCTGATTCAGTTCAACTGAAAAAAACATATGGAAATGAAGTCATGAATAGTTGGATGATAAATGATAAAACAGAGCAGCCGCTGAGAAATTCTGAGAAACAAATTGAAATGACCCCTGAACAGCTAAAATAAATTAGTCATTGACGTCTTTTAACACAAACCTAATCATATCTATCTTTAGAATCTAGAATTCATAAATCTTCTGGGGACAGAATGTGACTCGAAAATCCAGTTGCCTTTTTTGTCACTCTGGGTGGTATGGAATTTGTTAAAAATTATATTTTTTTGTTTAAGGACTGCGGTTTAAGAGTGTTTGCTGAATAAATTAAAATACTGTACAAAGTTTGTGGGAATAGTAAAAGTATTATTGATCTTGCACATTATTGATACAAAATCACGCAGCATGCCAAACTACAAAGCTGTAATCTCAAATTTATATAGCAAGTCTTTTATTACATAATGAGACAGAAGCAAGTAAGAGCTGAGGTCAACTGGAAAGCAATGATAACTTCAGTAGAGTCTTGAAGCAACCAACCAAATAAAAGGTCTACATTGTTTTGGCATATGTACATCCAAATGAACTGATCCTAATTTAAGGGAAGGGTAGGTAAAATTTTATGTTGTACACTGCTATTTCTAGAAAGTATATTGAGGAATGAATGCATGTAAAACTTTAAGATATGAATTTAAAAATAAGAATAATTTAGCATTCTTACTGCGTACAATGCTTAGCAATGAGGTGAGAGTGTCCTTTTTTATTTTATAATATGCCATTCATATTTAATTGAAGACAGAACTGGACTACCGGTAGGCGAGTCAAGCCCACACATTTTACACCTATAAAGCCATGCTGTTGTATGTCATGTGGAATAAGGCCTGATGTCGTCAAGCTAAAAAGTAAACAATGTATCCAAAAATATATTTTTAAACAATGCAGCCTAATGGGTTAATGGTTGCACATTTTCAGCAGGGATATTTAACTTGGCCCTTATACACCAAAATTTTATCTGACTTTGTTTCATGATATGAACTGTGGATGACTTCAGAATCAGATTCAGAGTACTTTATTTATCCCTGGAGGGAAATTGCAGTTTTACCTTAAAAAGTATTGTCTAACTAATTGACTAACAATAGACTCTCGGACATGTTTTTTTTCTTGCAATATCTATCCTTTTGGCAAATGTTCTTTTTACATTCAAAATTGATACCTTTACTTGTTATGAAAACATCTGAAAACATTGTTAGATTTCTCAGAAAAGCAATTCTTTATGATTTAGTCTTTTTTCATTAATTATTGTTTCACCTTTCTTGAAAATGGGGTTTGTAGAAAAAGTGGCATGCACCATTAAACATATGCCTTGATTTAACCAGTAGATGCCAGTATTTACCTATCTTAGATTTAGTGTGCAACATAAATCTCAAAAATATTTTCAGTATTTACTCCAAATAATTATGAGTTATAGTAGTGATCATAATAGGAGATTCATGTAACATAATTTACAGAAGGTGAACCAAGCTACTTTTTTTGCCTATAATCCATACAGAAATGTCATGTAAAATGAAAGAATGCTGATACCACAAAATAAAATATAAAAAATATCGGTGGTCCTGTAATATGGGTTTGGAACTTCAGCTAATAAAATAGATGAATGCATTTTACGAGTTAGACCATCTACAGCCACATATTAATAGGCCAAAAAAAGTATAGACATTAACTAACTAAATTAAGAACTTGTCTCGTGTCACTTCTGTATAACCAAATTCCACATGCATTTTCCTTAATTTCCAAGAAAATTCTGCTCTATATTATTAGAATGCCTAAAAGTATAAAAGAAGTAAAAGGAATCTATTGTGTTTAACATGAATAAGTACAGACTAATGTGATCATGTGATGTGAACATATAAATATAAATCTGAGTGAATTCTAAAGCTGGATCAATAGAATATCATATTATAGTAATGATATATTTTGAAGCACTATACCTATTTTTTTCCAAAATGCTGTGCTGCCAAACATTTGGAAAGGGAAATGTCAGAGACTCAAGATAACACTCAGCCATTTGTTAAACTTTAAACCATGCATGTGTGTTTGAAGAACAGTTGAATTTAAATAAGTTAATTATTTATGATGGTCTACCCACAATGAAATTTACTGACCTTTTGGTAGCCATTTGGATTTGTGTTATCGATTTCAGTATTAACAAAACCCAATGACGTCTTTGTGCCCTAAACTAGTAGCTAATTTTTATGGCGTAATTAAGGAGTTCAAGTACACGCCAAACACTTAATTGGTAGTTAACCATTTAAGTATTCTTTAGTTCACAAGGTCGCTTTTATATTTTTAAGGGTAAGCAAAGGAGCTATATCTCCACTGCTTTGTATTTAACAGTCTGTACACTGTGAGCTTTGAATTAAATTTTATTTTAAATGTGATAGTCTATTTAGTTTTTCTTGCTCTAAATTTAGCTGATTCGCAGAAAAGACATCCACAGCAGCCGAGTTATTCGTAAGCGGTTGTGTTGTTGACATTGTAAACGTGCTTAATGAGCCGAGACTAGAGTTTTTCCAGCAGTATATTTACATGGGAACTATTTGAATAGTGAACATTAGCTACTTTTCTGTTAGGCTACAGAAACTCTTCATTCCTGTGCTTAAAACACGAACACATCTTAAAACACGTGGGCTTTATGGTGGATACAAAGCATGTATATGCTAGAGTTTAAGATTTTAAAGACTCATCAAAATGGTGTGATTAATTGTACAAAAAAAACTGTGGTCCCACGGATACCGAAACTACCTTGGTTTCAGGTGTTGCAACGCCCGAGACAATATGCAGAGGAGCGCTATGGGAACTGCAGTTATTATCCAAAGGGTGAGTTCCTTGGCTTCATTGATTGAACTGCTTTTTCACAACTACAATTCCCAGAATGCATTATTTTACTCCACACGTCGTCGTTCAAACAACGTGCAAGGTGTTTGGCTCTCGACACATTATTGTTCTTTTTTTTGGTTTGTTTTGTTTTTTGTTTCATTAAAAGTTTGTCAGCGAACACCGCAGCGGAAACCCGTGTTTAGGTGAGTGTTATTTAAGTTTTTAATAAGTTAAAGTCACACGTCCTTTAGTATCTTATAAATGTATAGTTGATTGCGCCTTCCGAACTTCATATGCAGTTTGCTAGGAGTGTGTAAGACGAAAAACACATTAAGTTACTTTACTCCGCTGTATATTAAATAAAACTTGACGATCAGACATACTTTTGTGTTCGTTTCAAATCTTTAATGACTACTGACGCAGGGTTTTCAATTTGCTCCGTGACGTAAAAAGGAACAGGAACGTCAAAGAGATTGTATGAAACCAAATCTACCAAAATTAACCTTTACAATATCTCCAATTACCATTGATTTTAAATTAGAAAATGGATGCCTGCGGCTAAATTAAGATTTTAAAAGGTGAAAACACTTGTTTTTCCTCTTCTACAACTAAAGAGAAAATGAAGCAAAAGCTTTAATTGAAATAAGGGGTCGAGTTCCATCTCGAAAATAAATCCCAGCTTTTGGCCGACATAGTTAAGCATGGTAACATCAAAAGCACTTAAAGAGAAAAACTCATTCAAAATATAGTTTTTTTTTGTATATTTATTTATATATATTATATATATATATATATATATATATATATATATATATATATATATATATATATATATATGCACACAGTAAATGCTTTAATGATCATTATGTACATACAGTATGTGTGTGTGTGTGTGTGTGTGTGTGTGTGTGTGTGTGTGTGTATATATATATATATATATATATATATATATATATATATATATATATATATATATCTGAGAGAAAGAAGGAGAGCGAGAGCGAAGAGCGTTGGTCTATGATGACTGACCCTGTATTCTGTATTCCAACCCAAACTATTACGTTGGGATGCCTGTAAGTCACTTTGAATAAAAGTTTCTTAAATTGTACAAAGTAGTTGATTGTTTATTCTAAAGCACTTTAATAGCAACAGATTTGCCTTCAGACATGTCAAACTACTTTGAGCATATAGTAATATACAACTTTTAAAAAAACTTAAAAAAAAAAAAAAAAAAAATTACAATTTTGCTTGCATTTGTGATGTAGCCAAACAGGTGCATGGTTTTGCCTGTGGGTGTGTTTGTTTTTGTGTGTGTTTGTGATAATGCAGAAGTATTTAATATTAGTGTTTCCCTGCAATGCTCATTTTCATCATATCTGTTAGTGAGCTTTATTAATGTAGTGAACTGCTGTTTAAAAAAAAGCAGAGGTGTACATATATTTACTGCTGTAGTTTTGCTGCTGTAATTTTATTGTGTGTTTGTGTGTGTACGGGTGTGTGCACGTAAAAGTATTGCACACTGAATAAAGACTTCTGTTTAAGAACTTAAAGAGGAAGCCTTTTTGGAAATCCAGACAAGCCCAACCTGTTCTTGTGCAGTAACATAGTAAACCACAAACTTGCACTCATTGTTGATGACACCATGACGATTCATAATAGCAAGGAAAGCACCACACACAGTAGCCCACACATAGTGCATTCCCTCTGGGTAATAGAGTATGTTCAAACTATTTTAAAATTCTTACATTTTAAAACATTCACTTTAATTTCAGAAAAGAAATGTAGTCCTGTTGTATTACCTTTTAACACTACGCAACATTAACATGAAATTAGGTCTTGAATAAATTATCAATCATTAAAAAAATAAGGAAGTTGGAATATGTTGTCAGTTATTATCAAATTTTTAGATTTCACATCAAATGGTAGATCAAAATAACATCAAGAACTAGCAGTACATGGTCGCAATTAGAAAGTCATCATGATGCTTTCTACCTGTGTAAAGACAACCTTGCTAACTGAATAAGACTGATATTGTTCTAGAAACCTACTAATAGACCAGTGGATAATTAGAAAATTATCTCACATTATTGAAGTACATTTACATTTAGTCATTTAGCAGACGCTTTTATCCAAAGCGACTTACAAATGAGAACACCACAAGTCAGAAGCCATATTGGAAGTTTATTCCAATATGGTGTCATAGTAAGTCTAGATTGCACCATGCAAGAGAGGATAACACTTTAAATGTATAGTGATACATGAGCATATGTAATAAAAAATAATTTATTTTCAAACAAAGATCAAATCAAATTACAATATACATGTAAAAATACTGCATACTTACTCTAAGACATATATATTTATGTGTATTTATATTTATATGTATATTTTTCACCTTTTGTTCTTTGTAGTAAATCTTTATTTAAGGAGGGCGGCGCGGTGGCTTAGTGGTTAGCACTTTCGCCTCTCAGCGCTAGGGATTCCCGGTTTGAATCTCAATCTGGGTGGAGTTTCCATGTTCTCCCCGTGTCCGCATGGGTTTCCTTTGGGTTCTCCGGTTTCCTCCCATAATCCAAAAACATGGATCAGTCAATTGAATTCCCCAAATTACCCCATATAGAGTGTGAGTCTGTGTGAATGAGTGTGTGCCCAGCGATAGATTGGCACCCTGTCCTGGGTGTATCTGCCCAGTGCCCGAAACATTCTCCCCTGGATGGACATGGGGAACCCCCCCTCGCGACCCTAATAGAGGATAAAGCAGAAGATAATGGATGGATGGATATATTTAAGGAAATATTATAACACCTTTAACATTTTTGAAATGCACTCATCTTAAATCTATTTTTTTCCAGATGTAAAAAAAATGGAAACTCTCAGATCTAAGTCTATACACCGTACTGGGAGTCTACTTCGAAGTCGATCAGAAGGAACACTGATTGACCTGGATGACAATGTAACCATTAACAACAACAGCCTGCATGGTAATTATGAACAGATAGTTGTGAAAATAAATATTGTGATTTTTTTTTTCAACAGTAAACTACATATAAATACATATATGATATAATTTAAATAATATACATTTAAATGTTATCCCTTGGTTTGTGGAAAAATACAGGGTTTTATTAGGGTTTCCCCAGTACAGTAAAAGTAAACTACATGTTACACCTCTGCAATAATCTTGCTTTTTAATCAGCATATTAGTATATATTATCTAAGCTAAAGAGACATGCTCATTACCACAGATGACACGAAATCTGTGAACATTATTTAAGAGAAAAAGGTCTTTTGTGTACTTGGAAAAAGTCTTAGATCTTTGCATGTTGCATCTATATATTTGTTTAAAATGTCAATTTTTAATTCTCTGTAATGTGTAAATGTTCTATTTTTTCCCTTCTACATCATAAAGTATGTACACTGCAAGTGAAAATTAAGGTTTCCTAGCATTGTAAAATATTCATTTAATGATCATCAATTGCCAATTCTACTTTTGTAACAGTGTGTGAAAAACAATTTGGTGAGGAGGAACAAAAAGCTTTCTGAACTCATGCAATGGTGCTATGCTTTAGTCTTTTCAGTTGTAGTTATTGATGATGTCAGGAAACCTCTATACTAGTTTTACAAGACTAAGCCCTAGCAATACTTGTTTCACAGGTACGATTTTAAGCCTTGTACCACCTGTTTTTTCATTTGAACAAAAAAATTATCTCCAGTTAAATGAGGGAAAAGTTGAAATAATGCAATAAAAGTTGGCTTTCTGATGCATGTTAGTGTATAGCCAATGATGAATGATGAAGTAAAATAAGTAAACTTAATTATTTCATAGAATAGTTAGTTTACGAACATATTGTAAATCTTTTAATTGGTTCATGAAATATTTATTGCATTGTGGGGATTTTTTAAATGTAGTTTTATGCCATTATTTAAGCATTTTCTATATAACATTTTCTATTTTCTATATTTCTATAACTTCATTTTTATATAAACTAATGAAGTACAACAAATACAAAACCATATAGATTAATTGAAATGCACTAACATACATACAGTACATGCATATAATCATATTAACAAATTGCTAAAGGAAGCCAATTTTTTTTTGTCATATATGGTCCTTCACAACACAAATAGCATCAGCCTTATGAAGCCTAATGAAGTTTGGCCATGGACCACTCCAAAATGAAAATATCCAAAAAATATTGTTGCCACAAAGTCCATAATACAATACCAGGTTCATAAGGCAGCTTCAAAATATCTTTTTATAATAGCTGTCAAACCAGCCAAATTATCAAATTTTTTATATATATATATATATATATATATATATATTTTTTTTTTTTTTTTTTTTTTTTTTTTTTTTTTTTTTTTTTCATGACTATGAAAACTGTAGATTCACGCTAAATTAATCAAAACTATGAATTGGTGGAATCATGGTGGAATCATGTACTTAACAAAAATGTGTAAAAACAACTAAAAATGTCATATTTTAGGTTTTTCAAAGTAGCTACCTTTTGCTTTGATTACTGCTTTGCACACTCTTGAGCTTCAAGAGGTAGTCACCTCAAATGGTTTTTACTTCACAGGTGTGCCCTGTCAGCTTTAACATACCATCTGTTGTGTTGTGCCGAAGGTGGACAGTATACAGCTGATAGTCCTACTGAATAGACTGTTAGAATTTGTATCGTGGCAATAAAATGCAGCTAAGTAAAGAAACACGAGTGGCCATCATTACTTTAGGAAGTGAAGGTCAGTCAGTCTGAAAAATTGGGAAAAGTTTAACTTTGAGAGTAATGGGGTGCTGCGCCAGATTACCTGGCCTCCACAGTCACAGGACCTGAACCCAATCCAGATGGTTCGGGGTGAGCTGGACCGCAGACTGAAGATAAAAGGGCCAACAAGTGCTAAGCATCTCTGGGAACTCCTTCAAGACTGTTGGAAAACCATTTTAGGTGACTACCTCTTAAGGCTCATCAATAGAATGCCAAGAGTGTGCGAAGCAGTAATCAAGGCAAAAGGTGGCTACATTGAAGAACCTAGAATATAAGACATATTTTCATGCTATTTATTTATTTTTCTTCCTAAATCAATGTAAAACCAGTCATCAACTAGTAACAAAAGAACTGGACATAAATTCAATTTGGTGTTTAATAGCTCAGAAAATAATTCAATTACAAAAAGTCCAAAACAATTATGACTGGACTGTCCCACAAAAATGGCGAAATGTACCAACTAAAAAAAATTTGCATCTATCACAGAACTTCTCAGCACATTTGGAAAACCTGAAGAGGAGTCATATGTATAATGAATAGTCATATGTATAATGTATAATTTTATATTGAATTAATAGATGTCCCTTTTTTTTTTGGATGATGCAAACACATTTTTCCAGACTACGTTCCAACAGTTCTTTATCCCAGTCTTAATCCCAAGGGGCAGATCTTTTACTGATATAAGTATATTGTAAAGTGATTTAAACAAGCTCTCAGGATGACTTGGTTACAGTCAAAAGCTGGACTTATGGGTGGGGCTTTAGTGGGCTATCCCAAGAAATGACGTAAACGCGTAATGCAGATCGAATTCTCATATGCATGAAGTAGGACATACCAGAGAGACCAAAATTTCATATTTGAGCTGCTATGGGTCCATTAAACTAAAATCAGACGGAAAATTATATAAATAATTTGATAACTTTGAGATGAGGGTAACCAGAGTTGCTAGTCCTATCCAAGCAACAATCAAGTGCCGAATTAAAGTCTTCACCCACTATTAAGTGACTATTTTCTAAAGTCAACACATTCAATTTCAAATAAATAAAAAATAAAGGGCAACAATATTGGGTGCATATACAGAAACTGTAGTGAATTTAACTTAATCTAAAACAATACCTGCAAAACACCACCTACCTTCCGAGTCACCACCAGGCAATTCTATATTTAAATGTAATTTCTCTTTTGTTTACATTTGTTTTATTAGAGGTAGAGGAGATTGAATAATTTTAAAGTGTTTATTTTGCAATCTATGTACATCGTTGGCTTTTAAATGGGTTTTTTGTATTGATGATATGTCTGCACCAGAGCAGTTTTGGAAATCAAAGCACTTAAGATTAAGAGGAGCATTACAACTATTCACATTCCATGATATTATGTTTTATTGAGCAGCCAACTATAACCAAGTGAAGATGAACACAGAGATGGTCAGGAATAATGCTCCAGAATAACAGAAATGTGAGGAACAAAAAAGAAAGGAAGAGGATATGAAATGTTAATCCAATTGGTACCAATCTATATGTAGTGTTTAAAAAAACAGTAAATAAATAAATAAACACAAATGAGGCAAAACACCAGCACGACAGGGCATAAACAGCTGCCCTGCAAATGCTGGTTGGAATTGAGCAAAAAGACAACCCATTCCCCCATTTCTCATAAAATAGCATATCAAGGGAAAGAAACAAAATAAGAGAAAAGGCTTGTAAGATCGCACCCAATAAATCTTTACCAATAGTACAAACGCACACATCACATGTCAGTCTATGCATTAGGCACATCAGCAGAGACAAAATCAAAGTGTCATCAAAAAAAATCACTGAGCCTCCTGAGAAGAGGAGATAAAAAAAAGCATTTGAGAGTTGGAAGCTGGTTGGAAATCCGCATCGCCTTATCCGTGGAGTGCTCCGGGAAAAGAATCAAGTGCACTCCTTTATGAATCACCTGTACACCGGGTTTTCTGTAAGCCTTTAAGATGTTTTGCCTTTAGTGTAGCAAAAGAGTTTAAAGATTAGCGTGTGTGGTATAATCCCGGCAGTTGTCATTCAACCGATAGAATCTGATGGGCTTTTTTGATCTCAAGTTGCCTTTTCCCTGAAAGCAAAGAAAACCAGAATGGGAGATGTTGCTTGTTCTCCAGTAGATTCACCAGACTGAGATTCAAGTGTTGGTTCCAATCCTCGACTTCTGCCAAACAGTAAAGTGGTTTAGAAAGACCATTATGTACAGCCTTAATCACGTCTTATTCCTTTCTTAATCCTTTCTTATTCCCATCTGTACTTTTGCCCAGCATTGCTGACAAAGCATTCAAGACGGGAACATCGGATAAATTTGCCCCACGCTTTGCATGGAAATAATCCATATCAGCATGAATAGCCTTAACATCTGTACAAAGTTCTGCGAGAGTCAGTTTAAGACTTTTCTCCCATGAGGTGAGAGACTGGAAAATACTGGACCTGATCCTTGATCTGTGTCTTGATCCTCTACTAGCTTTAGCTAGTAGTCTCCTAGCCTTCTTAGATGCACTTTTAGGTAGGACGAGAGGCAGTTGTCTTGTGCTTACAATATAAGCCTGTGAGGCTGGTGCAATGACCTGGAGTTGCTGCAGTTGGTTAGGTCATGGTTTTACAACATTATGTGCCTAAAGTTTGAGGTCAGTTGACTACCGAATATACTAAACGACCAAGTTATTCCATCACAAATTTTTTCTTCTTCTATGATGGCACAGTTATATTTTCACTCAAGAGCTCAACTTAAAGACTGGGATAGGGAGCATGAGGCATCATTTTTACACATTGATTTGCAACCACAAAGTCCAGACTGAAGCCTCATTGAGAATCTTTTGAATGGGCTGATGAAGACTTTGTGAATTGGTCCAAGTCTCCCATTATCGATACAAGATCTTGGGGAAAAACATGAATGCAACTTTAGACAAAAATAAATGTTGTGACATTGTAGAAGCTTTTGAAAGACAAATGTGTGCCATAATCTAAGCAAAAGGCAGACCTAGCATTTTTTTTTTGCCCTGGCAGTGTATCTAAATGGTTTTAAATTTTTTATTTCATATTGTCATTTTAATATCCGATATAAATCTACATTCTGATTTTTCAAATTCATACTTAAATACTGTTTTCAATTAAAGCTTCATTGTGTGCTATTTCTTTTAGAAAATATATGTTCTGTGTGGGTGAACTTTTCTTATTACAGTTCATAGTGATGTCTCTAGTAATGTTAAAGTTAAAAAAGGCATTATTTTTAAATAAACTAAAACATTTTCCCCTCAGGGAGTTATACATCTCACCAGAAGACTTCAGAGTGGCCTGTTTTAAAACCAGAAATGCAACCACTGGGAGTAACAAAAAATCCTTTTTGGAATCAAATGTCAAAGTCTAATCCTTTTTTGGATGACATTGTTTGTAAAGACAGTACAGATTCAGGCGTGTCCACTGTCAAGAATAATAACTTTTTGCTTGGTAGCAATATTGAAGATTCTGGAAGCACATCTTCTGAAGAAAACAACTTTGGTCATCTTGTCGAAGCTAGAAATAACAACCTAAATCGTTCTGGTCGGTGGAGGAGTGCTTCAGATATCCTTGACAGTTTAGCAAAAAAAGGGAACAAAAGGGCACAGAGTTTTGGTGCTCAGGGACCTTTCTTAAGACCTAATATTGAGTGGCTTAAAAATGACATGGAGGCTTACAAAATGGCCTGGCTAAGTCATAGGCAGTTGACCCGGTCCTGTTTGGACCTCAGCCTGATGAAGCAAAGTCCTGGTTGGGCTCAAACTCAAGCCACAGACACCCAAGTGGTATGTAAGATTGATTACAATGGAGGATCGGTGCAGTTGCCTGACTCTGACATCAGTGCTCATGTTCCCCAAGGCCATGTTCCCTATGGGGAAATTCAGGAAATAATTCTAAAAGCCAGTCTTGATCCACCACGTGGAATTAATAACAACTACACCACCTCTGTGAGCCCTCTTTTGGAAATCAGCCTTAGCAACATTAACACCAAGGAAGGCATTTTGCTTGATATTAAAATGGCAGCTGAAGTAAAGGACAGCTCACAGAGCCAAGTAATGACAACATTTGTCGGGCTGCTTGCCTATAAGAAAGAGGGGCCTTATGAAAAAGTTAAGAACTCTTATGTTTATAAAAACATGTTACAAATCAAGATTCAGGAACTAAAGCCTCGAATGTACATCATTGCTGCTGCAGAGGCCAGAAACATTCAGCCACCAGCAACATCTGTGTGGGACTATTTAGACAGGCAGTTTACCGTAGCTGTTTATGGTCCCAAACATATCCACCCCTCTTTCAAAATTGTGCAAGTTATATCATGTCATAATAGTGTTCCATCCAGACTTCCTTCATCTGATATCCACAAAGGTAACAGAAACTTGCCCCCTGTTGTGTTACAGCTATGGGGCAAGCATCAGTTCAACCCACAAGGTTTAAAAGATTTACATATTAAAACAACTGTTGTGGAGTCAAAGTTTGAGGTGAAAACTGAAGATCAAAGCAAAAAGGTCAAACAAGAGGAGCTTAAAACTGGCGAAGTAATCCACTTGCCCATGGAACTGTCAAAGTCATTTAGTGGAGAAATTGGTCGATTTACATTGGCCATACAAATAACCGACTCAAATGGTCTCTGTTTGACAGACTTTAAAATGAGTTCCCCCGAGGCTGCTCCTTTGAGGACAGATAAACATGGACACAGACATTTTGAGCGGCACAGAGAACTGCCTAGTTCAATGTCTATTCCAGAAGAATCTATTTCAGAGTTTCCTAAGTTTCAAGACTTGTCCGTCAATATTCAGTGGTATGGAGTGGCTATGAAATCACTTTTAAGACAACCAAGAGTGGAATATCTTTTGGAGTACTTCAAAGGGGACACAATTGCTCTGCTCTCCAGGGAAACTGTTAAGTCTGTTGGACAGTCAAAAGTCAAGGAATGGTATATTGGATTTTTGAGGGGAAGTATTGGTCTGGTCCACTGTAAGAATGTAAAGATCATCTCCAGAGACCAAGTAATTGACTTCTCTGCTGTTAGAGTCACAGCCCAGAGCCTGCTAGACAATATCACTCTGCCATTTAAAAAACTCACATACATGTACTCTGCCATCCAGACATTAGTAACAGATCACATAAGGAGTTGGAGGATTTTTGCAGAGGCTCTGGGATATGCTGACCTTTCTATAGACACTTTCTCCAGGAGGCATGCTGAAACTGAAGCAGAAAAAGTAGCTTGTGTACTTGAAAAGCTAAAGGAGGATTGCCATACAGAAAAGACCAGAAGAAAATTTCAACATGAACTTATTGTTGTGAGTATCTAGGTATATAAATATTACCCTGTTAGTAGTAAATGCAATGAATCTAACCTGTATGTGTTAAATTAATATACAGTGGGTTGCAAAAGTATTCATACCCCTTGAACTTTTCCATATTTTGTCACATTACAACCACAAACATAAATATATTTCACTGGAATTTAATGTGAAAGACCAACACAAAGTGGTATACAATTGTGAAGTGGAAGGAAAATTATACATGAATCAACATTTTTTTTACAAATAAAAAACTGAAAAGTGCGACGTGCAAAAGTATTCAGCCCCCCTGAGTCAATACTTTGTGGAGCCACCTTTTGCTGCAATTACAGCTGCAAGTCTTTTAGGGTATGTCTCCACCAGCTTTGCACATCTAGTGACTGAAATCCTTGCCCATTCCTCCTTGCAAAACAGCTCAAGCTCAGTCAGATTGGATGGAGAGCGTTTGTGAACAGCAGTTTTGAGATCTTGCCACAAATTCTCAATTGGGTTTAGGTCTGGACTTTGACTGGGCCATTCTAACACATGAATATTCTTTTTTTTTAAACCACTCCATTGTAGCTCTGGCTTTATGTTTAGGGTCGTTGTCCTGCTGGAAGGTGAACCTCTGCCCCAGTCTCAAATCTTTTGCTGACTCCAACAGGTTTTCTTCCAAGATTGCCCTGTATTTGGCTCCATCCATCTTCCCATCAACTTTGACCAACTTCCCGGTCCCTGCTGAAGAGAAGCACCCCCAGAGCATGATGCTGCCACCACCATATTTGACAGTGGGGATGGTGTTTTCAGAGTGATGTGCAGTGTTATTTCTCCGCCACACATAGCGTTTTGCATTGTGGCCAAAAAGTTCAATTTTGGTCTCGTCTGACCAAAGCACCTTCTTCCACATGTTTGCTGTGTCCTCAACATGGCTTCTGGCAAACTGCAAACGGGACTTCTTATGGTTTTCTTTTAACAATGGCTTTCTCCTTGCCACTCTTCCATAAAGACCACATTTGTGTAGTGCACGACTAATTGTTGTCCTGTGGACAGTTTCCCCCACCTGAGCTGTGGCTCTCTGCATTTCATCCAGAGTCACCATGGGCCTCTTGGCTGCCTCTCTGATCAGTGATCTCCTTGTTCGGCCTGTAAGTTTAGGTGGACGGCCTTGTCTTGGCAGGTTTACTGTGGTGCCATACTCTTTCCATTTCCGGATGATGGATTGAACAGTGCTCCGTGAGATGTTCAAAGCTTTGGAAATCTTTTTATAACCTAAGCCTGCTTTAAACTTCTCCAAAACCATATTCCTAACCTGTCTGGTGTGTTCTTTGGACTTCATGATGCTGTTTGCTCCCCAATATTCTCTTAACCAACATCTGAGGCCGTCACGGAGCAGCTGTATTTGTACTGAGATTAGATTACACACAGGTGGACCCTTTTGAGTCATTAGCACTCATCAGGCAACTTCTGAATGCAATTGGTTGCACTCAGGGAAAAGGGGGCTGAATACTTTTGCACGTCGCACTTTTCAGTTTTTTATTTGTAAAAA
Source organism: Corydoras sp. C115 (assembly GCA_019802505.1). NCBI lineage: Eukaryota > Metazoa > Chordata > Actinopteri > Siluriformes > Callichthyidae > Corydoras > Corydoras sp. C115. The sequence continues at coordinate 6,234,429 of JAFMOC010000002.1, forward strand.
AAATGTTGATTCATGTATAATTTTCCTTCCACTTCACAATTGTATACCACTTTGTGTTGGTCTTTCACATTAAATTCCAGTGAGATATATTTATGTTTGTGGTTGTAATGTGACAAAATATGGAAAAGTTCAAGGGGTATGAATACTTTTGCAACCCACTGTATAACAATATTGCAATAATATATATATATATATATATATAAACAAAGGTTTGCATCTGAAACCATTTGTTATTATTGATATTATTTTACTTTGACCTTTGTGTTAACAGTGTTAATCAGTGATGTTTCTGCAAATTTCATTTTATTGGTTTATAGTAATCCCACTTGTGTTGGTAACATTCCGGAGGAAACCTTATATATACAGTGCCTCCAAGTAGTATTCAAGCCCCTGCAGATTTTGCAAATTTAGTTGCAAATAAGTTAGAACCTTCAAACTTTTAATGAGAGCAGCATTTATTAACAGCTCCCTAGATTTTACAAACCGAAAATATAATTTGCTTAGTTAAATTTTTTATATATATATATATATATATATATATATATATATATATATATATATATATATATATATACTCTTTTTAAACTGAAAGATAAAGGTCAAATATTATTCAACCCCTTGGATTAATAGTTTGTGGTAAGATCTTAACATCCTTGATGGAGGATCATAGGTTCTTGGCCAAAATCTCCATGTAGGCTTTGCTATACATCTTCTTGTGGCTGAGGACCAGATGGGTATGCCTCTTGGCTGAGAAGCAGCCCCACAGCATCATGTTGCCACCCCCATGATTGACTGTAGGGATAGTATTATTGGGGTAATATGCAGGCACTATAGACCTTGATTTTGGTCTCATCATACTAGGGAACCTTGAACCAGTCTGCCTCAGAGTCCTTCAAGTTATTATGAACAAACTGTAGACAAACCTTGACATGATGCGTCAAAAGTAAAGGTACCTTACTGGCTTGCCTGGAACGGAGTTCATTAGAGTTCGTCACTTAAGGTATGGGAGGAAACTTTAAAAGGCTGTCCTGGCCATGAAAGGTTAACACTAGTTCCGTAAGTCTTCCACTTCCGGATAATGCTCCCAATGATGGAGACCGGTAGACCCAAGTCCATGGAAAGGGTTTTGTACACCTTGCCAGCCTTCTGACCCTCCATAATTTTGTCTCCGATGGCCTTGGAATGTTCCCTGGTCTTTCACATGCATGAGTGCTGTTTTCAAGTTTAGGGAGGGGCTTTTATATTCATTATATAGATAGATCTAATATATGGTTTACTTTTTTTTTAAGTATATTATGTTGGCATGCTTTTTTGACAATGTAATTATTGTCTCTAAATGTCATTTTATTTACAACAGGGGCTCTTCAAAATGGATGCTCAGGGCCTCGTTGCCCATTTGATTCAGAACACAGTTATTTTGTCCACAGCTGTTGAGCTTGGTGTGAGATGGAGGGAACTTGCAGACAAGATTGGAAAGCTTTCTGGTTCCCAGATTGCTGGATATGAGGCACCACACAGAGGAAAAAATGGAGAAGTCAGTACACAGGTCAGTCAGAATTTCTGTGTCAACATGTGTGTGGGGGGGGTGTATGTATAAGTACATGTGTACTAGCTTAGTAAAATACAAATATGTAACATAATACATTAATTTGTTACAGTCAATGTGGAAGCCTGCATATGACTTCCTTTACTCATGGAGTGTGCAGTATGGTGAAGGCTATAGAGACATGATCCAGGATCTACATTTGGCCTTGGACAAAATGAAGAACCCAGTGACCAAGCACTGGAGACAGATTACTGGTGCTCTTATTACTGTGCACTGCATGGAGATTGTAAGGGCTTCTGCCTTCCCATCAAGATAGAGAAGCTAAAAAGACTGAAAAATGTGTTAAAATATTAATTAATTGCTACAAATTGCTGTAAAACCTTTGTCTGATAGACTTCTGGAAACTTTTCTTATGTCAGCATATTCTTTAGTGCTTTGAGCATAAAAAGAAAAAGAAAAACATCTCCAACTACAGTAGTTGGCTTTATCAAATTATGTAAAAGTTTTTGTTGTCATTACATTTTTTTCGTTTTCATTCCTGTCCTATGTGATTGTATATATATCACTTATTTAAATTGATTACTACATGTATCCTAGTTAAACACATCACAAAACAGAAGCCTAAAACAACACAGTGTAGTACAAAACAGTATGTCATTTAAAGTATGTCATCCCACTGTCAAATATTATGTGCATTTCAATATGTTGTGAATGTTAAAATGAACTACAATAGTAAGGGTCCAAGGTTATGCTTTAGTATTTGTTTTATTCCAGTTCATACATGTCATACAATTTTCAATAAAGCCCAAAATCAGCCACTGGCTAATCTGTGAAGTTTTATTCATATGGTGCCAGGATGGAAAGCCTTCTATGTCAACAACTGCCTATGTGGACAACAGAAATTTTCTCTCTTTACTTAATGCTCCAAGCGTTGAGTTCAGTTTATGTTTAGCATTTTCATGCCTTTGTTTTATTCTTCTTAATGTTTTGCAGTTCACCCATAATAACTTCATATTAAAATATTTTATTTTGATGTTTTCTCATTGTAATGTCGTTCTTGTGTAATATTGAAAGCATAGAAAAATAAACTATTTTTTTTTACTGTATTTTTTACATGTTTTACATTAAATCATAAAATTAAAATGAAATATTTAAATTGTAAATATAAAATTTAATATTTAAAATTTAATTTCAAAAACAAAGTTGTATTATTAATGGTTTGCCCTGTCCTATTTGGTATTTATATGATTGTGTTGTAAAGTTAATTATTTATAAAGAATGTGTTAAATAATGCCATATAATACATTTATGAACAGTACGTGTTTTTGACATAAACCACCTTATCATGCTGTATGTTCAAGAACAAAAGAAGAAAAAAAAAATAGTCGTTTTTTTACAGATCAATCTCAGGGTTTGCCATTTGTCCCAGAACTGGTTCAGACCACTTTCACTGTTCCAAGATTGATAACCTGGCTTCTTTAACATTTAAATGACAAACTTCAAAGGGTTTTGAAGTTTATATGTACTGTAACAAACTAGCAGCTAGCTCTCTTGGCTCTTTTCTTTTGACTCTTTCCTCAGATCCTGGCTCTTTCCAATGGCGTTGCTCAGCCCTCCTCTGCCTGGTTCCAGCATCCACATTTCTCCCTGCAGGTAGGTTTTGCCTAACAAGTACTTCCATTTCCATTATAGCAGTAGATATGATTATTGTTAGAAGAATCTTGTAATGTTTTATTGTAATCTTTATCAATCTTACCTTTTCACTTGTAAAGAAACTTTTTTACTACTTAAAACTTATGTTCCAGCTGATGTTTTAAAAATGGAAAATCAAAGGTTAATTTATCTCCTGTTTGTGGTAAAATATAAGGATTTTTAAAGATTGACATCTGAAGGACATAAATCATTTTATAATACACATGTCATATATAGTTTCTGTCCAATTATTAGAAAAACTTCTGACAGAATTATGATTTCTGTAGGCTTATAAAATATCACACAATCAAATATTGTATTTTAAGGCATGGCCATTAGGAGAAATTAACCTATTTAGTGCAGAATAACTAAATAGTTATTTGTTGAAGACAGAATGGATCAATAACACATTGTTGAAGATGGAATGTGGTCAACTGCTGGATTGCTGCTTTATATGAAATATGTTGATGGCTTGCCATACATCATAACACACCTGTAATTGCACTTGTACTATATATATATATATATATATATATATATATATATATATATATATATATATATATATATATATATATATATGTGTGTGTGTGTGTGTTTGTGTTTTTTTTAGAAAGAAAAATCACCAGGGCAGTGAAGTAGCTGAGCCATATCTGGGTTCGCTTGTTCATGATAACTGAGGCAGATAACATTGGGGCTAATGGAATATGACTGCCTTTGTTTAAGCATTCTTGGTCAATCACAAACACACAGAGAATGGCACTAGGAATATGTTCAGCTACACCATAATTCTTAATAATGCATAATGCTGTGTATGTTATCATTGACAACAAAGTATCAGACATTACAAAGTGCCACATCTGATTGAATTTGTCTAAAAAAAAGTCTAAAACCTGGTTTGGGCCAAACCAAATAAATGGTTTGCTTTCATAAGCTGTTTAGTGACTGTTTTTATTAACAGAACATTGCAAGATAGTGCACTGTAGGACTGACTGGCACCCCTGCATACTGCAAAGGTACATTTCAATAATATATTTGCAATTGTGAAAGTACTAAATAAATTAATATTTATCTCGATTGTTTGACAAATGTTCTTAAATGTCATTCTGTCTGGAACATCTCTATCTTTATTTTGTCTATTCAACACTGTGCTAACCAACGAACCAAGGACAAGCCTATGTGACGATTCAGAAATATATGACTTATCAGAGGTGGCTTTAGATTAATTTCTGAAGGATATATAAATAAATTTCCTATATCTTATAACCTTTCTCACTGCCCATTTAATACGATTTAACATGCTATTACGATAGTCATAATATTATTTAAACATTTAAAAAAATAATTAAAAAAAAAAGGAGGGGGGGTGCAGGATCAGATAACGATCAGGTTTACTAATTCTACAGTGTAGCTGGTTTTCTCCATAGCTACTGACTTGTGGTGTTCTCATTTGTAATTTGCTTTGGATAAAAGCGTCTGCTAAATGACTAAATGTAAATGTACGTAATGTAAAATGCAATTGACTTATCTTGAAAGTTCATGACCTCCTTGCAGGACTTTCTTGCAGTGATGTGACAGATCTTTTCGAGTGGTGGTGCAGTAAAAATGTTGAGAACATCCATTTAAATATTTGGCTTCTAGAGATTTTGATGGAGCCAGAAAAACTGCTCAAGGTTTTGTTAAAAATGTTGTTCAGAATAAAGTGGAAAATATTTGAGACGGGCCTAAACAAAAAGTTCTTGCACAATCATACTTTAATGTCATCATGTTACCGGTCGACGCTCATACTTACACATATTTACTCACTTACGTACACACCCTTCACTTATTCTTTCAGCTGTTTGCAACAACATGCCATTATTCATACTCTGCACCTCAAGCTTGCCTTCCTAACTTTGTCTCCGAAATGGCTAACTTTCACCGTCTCACTATTTAAAACAATTTTAAGTCTTGAAATACTTTTTTTTCTGGACTGTGGGAGGAAACTGGTAAACTGGAAAAAAAAAAAAACCTGAAGCTCCAGCAAGATTGGGATTCGAACTTGGATAGAGTTGAAAAACTGACGCGCCAACCACTACTCCAATTTGCCGCCCCTTCTGTTACAATTATAAATAGTATTATTATTATATGAAAACTCTTGTTTTATTAAGTAATTACTTAACTACACAATATTTTAAATGACCTGTTTCCACTTTTATTTAATTATTTATTTATTTAGATACAACTACAAAAGCAGTTTTTCATAGATGATATCTATAAATATACAATATATTGTATACATTTGTATCTCTTGCCCTCTCTCTCTCTCTCTCTCTTCAATTTTCAATTAAAACATTACACAGCTTTATTAACATTACAAATATTACATTTGTGTTGCCCAAAGCCGGGGTACAAAAAGAAACATAAGACTACAAAAATGTAAAGAATTTACAGACAATAAAAAGTGTGTGTGTGTGTGTGTGTGTGTGTGTGTGTGTGTGTGTGTGTGTGTGTGTGTTGGCTGATCAGTCACTCTCTGTCCCTCACCTGGTGAGAGGTGTGTGTGTGTGTGTGTGTGTGTGTGTGTGTACAGTGCTGCCAGTACACAGCTCTCCCTCTGTTCCCCCAGTAGGTGGGGCAGTTTTTTCTCGCGCTCTCTCTCAATTTTTCAATTTTCAATTTAAAAGCTTTTTTTGCATGACAAATTATACATTCGTATTGCACAAAGCTGGTTTACAAAAATAAAATAAAAATAAAATAAAAAACAATAAACAATAAAAACAAATTTACAAAATTACAAGAATGTACATAGTATACAATGAAATAGTATAATATATACATATATATATATAAATATTCAAATAAAAGTAGAGGTGTGTGTGTGTGTGTGTGTGTGTGTGTGTGTGTGTGTGTGTGTGTGTGTGTGTGTGTGTGTGTGTGTGTCTCTGTGGTCACTCTCTGTCCCTCTCCTGGTGGCAGGTGTATGTGTACAGTGCTGCCAGTACACAGCTCTCCCTGTGTTCCCCCAGTAGGTGGGGCAGTTTTTGGGTGGGGGTGAGGGAGGTGAAGTTGGGGATGATGTGTGTGAATTTGTTGTAGTATTTTTCTCTGATCTCGGTGTATTTGGTGCATTCGGTGAGGAAGTGCAGCTCTGCCTCGGTTCTGTTCAGGGGATATCGCTGACACACCCTCTTCTCTCGGGGCAGCCAGGTCTGCCGGTGTCGCCCCGTCTCGATGGCCAGCTGATGAGCACTGAGTCTGTACCTGGTCAGGGCGTGTCTCGGTCCGGGGTCCGTCACACGGCTCAGATAGGCTGCCGGTGTGTACGGCCGCTTTAGGGTCAGATAACACTCCATTTTACTCTGGGACTGACTTTCAGTTTCCCACTGCTTTAAATAATTATCTTTGAGTGTTTGGGTGATTTGGTTGGTCCGAATCGGGACTGAGACTTGACCCTGACCCTGAGTCTGTGGTGTGTGAGCGTGTGTGAGTGTGTGTGTGAGAGAGTCTGTGGTGTGTGAGTGTGTGTGGGTGTGTATGTGTGAGTCTGTGGTGTGTGTGAGTGTGTGTGTGGTGCTGCAGTGACTCAGGATCAGTTGGATGAGGGGACTGGTGTGTGTGCTCATCTCTTGGGATTGCAGAGCTTTATAATGATAGGTGTGAGAGGTCTCTCTCTCTCTCTCTCTCTCTCTCTCTCTCTCTCTCTCTCTCTCTCTCTCTCTCTCTCTCTCTCTCTCTCTCTCTTGCGCTCATTCCGTAATTTCACCACACGATGGCGCTAGGCCACTGCCTTTATGCTCAATGAAGTCTTCGATCGATTTATTTTTAAGTAATTTTTATCATGGGGATCACCACAAAACGTTATTTATCATGGGGATCACCACAAAACGTTATTAACAAGATATAACAGCTGTTTAACTGAATATTTAAGTAGACCAGTCTAAGCAACGGTGCCATATTTTCTCTGACTGTTTCATAAGAAACTTGTAATTATTTCTTATCTTAAACGTCATCATTTACTAATTAATAACATTATAAAATGCTTTTTTTCATATTGTAAAGCAAAATTATTTTGTCAAAACACATTTATGTGACCATTATTTCTCTATTTCCCTAGGTCAACTTCGAACAGTGTGCAGCCAAGACAGTGTCTGTACTAATGAAGGTCAAAACATTCATTGAAGACCAACAGCTTGGCTAAACCTTGAATCTTCTCTTTACTACACTTCAAGCTATTAAGTGCCACAAGTATTGGGATACCTACACATTACCCATAAAAGCTAAAATGACATCTCATTTCAGGTTAGCTTCCACTCTCTTTCCAACTATAACAGCTTTCAGTCTTTTGTGTATTATTAATACAAAATTTTGAAGTGTTTCTGTGGGATTATTTGCCTATTAATCCAGTAGATGTTGGATGAGAGATAGAGAGAGAGAGAGCATAGCCTACATTTTCAATTCTAGTTCATTTTAAAGATGCTCAGTAAGGTTGAGATCAGGGCTTTGTGTAGATCAGTGATGTCCTTTCAAACCAAACACACCCAAACATGTCTCAAGGGACTTTGCACTGGCTACAGTCATACTGGAACAACTAAGAATATTTTTAAACTGTTTACAAAAGTTGGAAGCGTGCACTCATCTAAAATTAATGGCAATATTATGCCTTATATCCAGGAGTGTTACAAATGTGGAAATTCTTGATTAAGGGACATTAAAAAAATTGACCAAAAGTTAATGGAAATTCCCTCACAAAATAAATAAAAGAAACAAAACAAAAAAATGGTGCATACTGATCCATCCCTGTTGCTGTTGCATCTCAAGAAAAATAAAATGTATCTAAAGCATTGTCCCAGCACTGATGCTCAGGAAGTCTGAGCTTTTAAATGCTCAGTTTTAAAAAACCCGTAATTGGCTTCAGATATATGCCCTGGAGAAATGAATCACAGATGCATCAGAAACTAATTGTCATGGCAAAGAGTTGCACTATGAGGCTACAATACATGTAGCTAGAGCAAAAAAGCCTCTAGCTATAGATGTCACTTTACTCAGACAGTATATTATAGTTTATTCATTCATTCATTCATTATCTTCCGCTTTATCCTCTATTAGGGTCGCGGGGGGGGGGTTCCCCATGCCCATCCAGGGGAGAACGTTTCGGGCGCTGGGCAGATACACCCAGGACAGGACGCCAATCCATCGCTGGGCATTATAGTTTATTGTAAACACTAAATAAAGCATTGGCATTTTTGGCTGTGCACAGAACATGTTCTTTATCTGCAGTAGATTTCTTCAAACTAACAACATTCTATGCGCTTCCACTAGACTCAATGCTCTGACAGCAGTATTGTAAGCTAGCTACAAATCACAGTTATGAACTATATGAACAGAAGCATTCCTGCATCCTCTAGAGTCTTTCCTTTACTGCCAAGATGTATGCTTGAGACAAGTAATCACTTAGCTTGCCAATTAATAAGCTTTATAATTTAACCGCTCTTGAAAAAATATCCCACAGTACAAATTTATCTTCCATATTTAATTTTACAATATTGTAAATATAAATTGATTTAAAAGTCCAACATTTAAATCAATCAAAAAGTAAACCTACGTATACTTTCTCTTGTCTTGGATTCTTTACAAAAAATTAAATACATACTATTTTTTGTTTAACATGTGGAATTGTCCTGGCTTTTTACACTTCATTTTGGTTAGTTAATGAAGTGTAGTTTCTAGAATGGCACTTATACTGAGAAGTTAATTTATGTTTATGCTATTTACTGATTATAAACCGTATATTGTACGTCTGTAATATCAATTTCACTAACAAATACTCTATCACAATATGCTCACATTTGCTTTTAAAAGCAGTCCATGACATGTTTTTGTTGGTTCATTTCCTTCTCTCTCTTTTTTCAGTGTTTTGTGTTCTGGCTACTCATTGTAAGTTGGATTCTGAATCATCTACTGAATCATCTTAGTGAAGTTTTTGTGACTCATTCTTGGCTTTTTTCAGGAATGATTTGTGTTAAACTGTAAAATAGTTTTTTGTTTCTCCTGAACCTTTGCATTACAAATTGTAAAGCAATACTCTATGTCAAACCATTAAGTATGAAAGATTATTTTTAAATTCTTATTTGATTGAAACTTACACACATCATGCAAGAATTTCTTATTCCTTGAAAATGTTACTTATCTGGAAGTAGGTTAGAAAGTAATATTCATTAACAGCATGTATTATAGAATTAGTCATTTTACACACATATTATCACTAAAACCTTTTTAAGCCTTATCACAGTAGACCAATAGATGCTTGTTTTGCCAAAACAAAAATGCGTGCTAGAAATGAAATGAAAAAAAAAAATTCTGATGGGGATGTTGCGAGAAACGAGAGATACACCAACCACCTGATTCCACAGACAGCCTTTAGCCTCCAATAGCCAACAGTGGTTTAGAATCTTATGGCTCACCGCTAATTCTTCCTTTCAGCAAGACCGTCTAGACTGGCTGCGCTCTGTTGCCAGGTGGAAAAGTATGGCACCAAAAAAGCAGCCAGCACCCTTCAAAACAATCAATCAAATCAATTCAAACATATTTCATGTTCTTCAGATGCTTCCACTGTTGTGTCAAAGTAAATGTGTCAGATTACCAATAGTTATTTTTAGTGCTATAGTGTTTAGAGGCAGTCCTTGGGAAGACACTAGCATTGACCCAGTCTCATTCCTATCCACTGCCCGGCATTACTGTGGGCTATTAAGGTCTATGCACCCATTTAGACTTTCCTAGCATCTCACCTCACCCTTGATTTCGTGATGGAGCTGCCACCATCTTCCAGCATGCTGGTCCTCATAGATCAATTCAACAAGGCTCGTGAGTTTGTAACCTTGTCCAAATTGCCCACAATGCCAAAAAGACTTTGTCTTTCCTTGTCCAACATGTGGTCATGCCTAAAGGAGGCCGCAGTAAGTGGTCTCTGACTACAACCCCTTAATTCACCAGCAGGTATTTTGCAAGCCTTGCAAGGTATTCTGCCAGTTGTTGGAGGCCACAGCTAGTTTATTGTCAGGCTTTTATCAGGAATTCAACAGCCAAACTAAACAGATTATTCAATATCAGAGTTGTATGCACAGGTGTGTGAACATTCTGGACCATGAACTCTGGGAGTTCTGGTGCAATGGGTCACAGATTTGGTATGGCTGAGGGCAAAATGTTCAGGCAGGAGAGATACGGATTCCAGCATAAATATTCAACCCCCTTTGCATTTTTCATGTTTTGTTGACTCACAACCTGGAAATAAAATGAATTATTTAAAGGTTTGGATAAATTTAGAGGACATGTCTACAATTTTGATAACGAATAAACAAGAAAACATAATAACAAGAAGACTTTAATGTGCAAAAAGTTTTACCCACCTAATGCCAGTTGTCACAGGTCGATGCAAATACAAAATAGCTATGCCAAAATCTAATTGATACAAATAGTGTAACTTTAAAGAAAATAGTATTTTTAAAACAGTGTGTGTGTGTGTGTGTGTGTGTGTGTGTGTGTGTGTGTGTACATATGTCTATTTTCTCCTTTTTTCTCTGTCCTGAGTATCCAGTTCTTTCACCCCTACCATTTGCATCTTTTCCCTCTCAAGCATAAACCTCCTTTTTGGCCTCTCTGCCCTTCTCCCGCGTGGTGGCTTGCTCCTCAGCATCCTTCTGCCAGTATAAAACTTATATTGCATAAGCCAAAACCAACTCAATCTTGCCTTTAACTGTGTCTCTAAAATATCTAACCCGTGTCTTCTCTTTAGTACAGTCATTCCTAAACTTGTCCATTCTCTTCATTTCTATTTCCTCATTCACTTTCTTCACCTCAACCCATTGTAACTTATACTTGCAAGGCTTGCAAAATGGAATCAGTCTTTATCTTGCTAACCTCATACTAACCTCATTTCTATTTAAGCTTTACTTATAAGCTTTATTTATTAAACATTCACAGACTCATTTATTAATTAATTTATTAATCATTCACAGAATGCTTATTTTAGTTAATATTTAGTAATCTACATAGTTAATATTATAAGATAATTTACCTAGTTAAGTTCTAATGGTAAGTTCTACTGTGTTTGATGGAAATTGGATGAGGAACAGGCCTTCCCAACAAGCTTTGCTGACATTACTGTACCCCGTACTGCCAGCTCCTACTGTAATGGACAAAACACATGGGCAGAACGGTTAGAAACACAGTGAATGGTGTGTGGCTAGTAGAAGAGAGCCAGATTGAATATTTGTTTAATGGATCATTAAATAACTAAAAATGTAGGTGATGTATAGTTTGTATAATCTATTTGTACAGTCTAGTAGATCTCATATAGAATCTTTTTGTTTTTTGCTTCCTATTTTATAACTAACAAGTTGCAAAAACTGTATTATTTTTATTTTGAGATAATGTGATGAAAATTTGTCTGTATGCAAACTCAACCCAAAAAATAAATTATCCATCCTAGAATTGAACCCACAATCTACTAGATCTGAGGTGAGACTGCTATTTTCTATGCCACCAAAGCCTTAATATTAATTAATTAAATAATTAATTAAATATTGCTTAATTTGACAATGTATTATCATGCTTTATCACTGTAGTTCAGGTTAAAAAAAGCTCATTGAACATTGCAAATGACAACTATGCATTACAATGCTGAAAGAAAATGACGGTAGCTTTTTGACAAAATTAGTCAGCTACACACTTTGACCTTCTTAATTCCCTGCAGATGGTTGCTGATAAGCATGGCCTGCAGGTGCACACACACACACACACACACACACACACACACACACACACACACACACACAGACAAACACACACACTTAGTTGAGCTGCACTAGTAGTCAAAACTTTTACCTTTAATTTAAAACATAAAACAAATAAACATTTAAACAAGAAAAAATTTGGAATTATTTTGTTGGGGAAAAAAATCTATATTTAAAGTAGTCACAGCTTGCAGCTATAACTAAACACAATAAAGACATTGTGTCTACTATAGAATTAAGAAAGTCTTTTCGAATGTTGTTGCAGATGTTTCTACACAGATGTTTCTTTTTCCTTTATGTCCAATTCATCTCTAACAAGTTATATGTAATTGATGTCTTGGGGCCATTCCATTCTCAGAAGCCTACAACCATGTTCTTATCTTTTATGGTCATTCTAACATAACCTAGAATGTTTGTATGTTTTGAGTCATTATGTTTCTATTAAAGAAACCCCTAAAAATTTGCTTATAAATCAAGTAGTTCCAATCCTGTTTGGCTGAGCCATTTGTCCAGCCGTGACATTATTGACAATAATGCACACCTCTGACCACTTCACATTTGTATTGTGTCCAATGACTGTGCTGACCTGTGCCAATCAGGCATGACAAGCTGCAACTGTGTCTATTTTAATGGCGCATTGTGTGAGCCACCTGTCGGACCGTTTTAAGGCTTCCATGCTGCCACACTCTGCGATAACCCTCTTTAAATTGCCTGTGAATGCTCTACTTCTTTTTTCCCTCCTATCCGATAGTGTTGGTTAGCAAGATAAATCTTTTTTTGGGGCGACACATTAATTTTTTTAATCTTTTTTTTTAGACAGGACACCTTTGTTCCTTAAGCATTTCTCCTCAATCACGATAGTTCCTGAGGGCGCACTCACTCGTTTGGAGCACAGTCGCTGTCGAATGAGTATGTGGCCATGTTCTTACTCTGCCTGTTTGTCTGTCTGTCAAGACAGGCTCTGTTTTTAACTCCTCCCAAGTGCCAGAGCTCTGAAGAGTGTGTGTACTACTGATTCAGCACATTAGGAACCATGGTCACTCAAACAGAGATTATTTCCCTGTTGGTGTACAGTACTTACCAAATTACAGATACTTGTAATATTTATATGTAAATAAATGCATATTAACCCAGCGATAGTTTGGTGCCCTGTTCTGGGTGTATCTGCCCAGCGCCCGAAACGTTCTCCCCTGGATGGGCATGGGGAACCCCCCCCTTCCCCCTGACCTTAATATAGGATAAAGCGGAAGATAATGAATGAATGAATAAATGCATATTACATCTTCTGACTCTTTCCCCGGTAGGTGTACATAAATCCACTGACATAAGCTTTCGTATGTATTGTCTCCACCCCCCCCCCTGTTGTATGCTTAGAACTAAGGTCTTGCCACAATGTCATTCTTTATGGCAGGGATGTTTTAAGCAACTGTAGTATAATGGTTAACATTTCAATATGTATTTATCTATTCACTCATGACTTGATAATAATTATTTCCTAAGTTTTTGGAGTTTTTGATTAACTACATATGCCATTAATCAAATACTTGCTTGGAATTCATCTGGCCCTTTGACATAGACACCCCCTTTTTATAGACAGTACAATGCTTAAAGATTTATGTCATGTTTTTCTCCAATTTTTCTCCAATTTCCAGACAGACTGTGATTCTCTTTTAGATGAAGTCTGGAATTATTATTATTATTATTATTATTATTATTATTATTATTATTATTATTATTATTATTATTATTATTATTATAATAATAATAATAATAATAATAATAATAATAATAATAATATTAATAGTAGTAGTAGTAGTAGTACAATTAGTATTATTATTGTTGTTTAGACTTTTAAACACTAATATTATTGGTTAAACATTGGTTTATTGCAGTAGCTAATTATACAAGTGCTTGTTGTTGCATTCTAATATTTTTAGAATATATATAGTCTATTGAAGAAAAATCTGTACATTGCTGTGATTTTTTTAATTGTGTATATGTTGTGTGTTTGTTGTTGCTTTCTCCTACAATAAAGTAATGAAGGTCGAAATGTTTTGTTCACATGCAGCTGTTGTCACTAATCATCAATATGCATCTATAACATATCACATCCATTCATACATATCATCTGTCTGCCTTTGTAAGTTGTACTTTTATTTTTTAAATCATTTTACTTAATTTACTTTTTAGTAAAATTATGTGCCAGTGGGATAGTCTGTCCTATTTTTTTTTTTACTCAAACAATCCCTGTAAACCGTTGTAAACACCTCGGTCTGTCACATCACACCCCTTTCTCAGTCATTTATTGATTTACCTTAGACACAGCTGCAGTACTGTTGTGCATCCAACTGACAGTGTGTGGACTGAAAAAGATACAGAATCCATTATATGTGCTTTTGAGAAATAATCCAGTTTCTTGGTGTATTTTTTTAAACACATCATTCATTATCCTTGATGTATTCTGTTTAATGCAATGCAACAATGATAATTAATCCTAAAGTTTCACATACTTTTGCCACTTTCGGATTTTAAATATTGGGTCCGTTTCATCAAATATTTTATTTTCATTTGTATGATTTTGTTCGTTTTATCTGCTTTTGTAATCTTAAAATTAAGATTAAGATCTTAAAATTTCATGTTAAATATTTGCAATAATAAAGTGTTTATAAACTTCCAAGCACCACAGTGCGTGCACACACACACACACACACACACACACACACACACACACACACACTGTACTATATAGACATGCCACTTACTCATCACACCTACAAAAGCTGTTATAAGATTCCATAGTAATTATTTAAAGTCAATGGTAAACGCAATGGCTAGCACGTTCGCCTCTCAGCGCTAGGGATTCCGAATCCCCATCTGGGTGGAGTTTCCATGTTCTCCCCGTGTCCGCGTGGGGTTCTACGGTTTCCTCCCACAGTCCAAAAACATGGATCAAGTCAATTGAGTTCTCCAAATTGTCGCATATAGAGTGTGTATGTGTGCTTGTCTGTGTGAATGAGTGTGGGCCCAGCGAAAGATTGGCGCTCTGTCCTGGGTGTATCTGCCCAGCCCCCGAAACGTTCTCCCCTGGATGGGCATGGGGAACCCCCCAGCGACCTTATTATAGGATAAAGCGGAAGATAATGGATGGATGGGTAAATGCTGCTTATTGTTCCTGCTGGTTTAATCGTTTAATCATTTTATATCAACAGTATTTTTGTTTACTGTGCTGCAGTGCTGAGTAACACTGTGTAGTTGCATAGTATTGTCTTGATTTTGGTCTAGACAACTCCCAAAAATTATTTTACAGTACTTTAAAATGCTAGGTATTTCATATAAATGATGAAACCTTTGTCAAATGCAAATTAAAGAATAATATTTATTATTGCCATGTAAAACAAAGCCAAAAACCTGAGAAGTGGCTTTATTTATTTAGACTTGTCTAAACTTTAGCTGTAATTACTACTCTTAATACTAGACAACCTTTATCACTGCTGAGACTTTCACTGCTTTCTAATAAGCATGTATTTTTGTGAACATTTATCAGTAATACACTACTTATACAATACACTACATATTATTTATCACTTTGCACAATCGTCATACATCATTGATTACTTTGCAATGTAGCAGTTTATTTAGCTGGTATGAGAACATTAAATAAAATAACTTCACCCTGTAAAGGGTACTTTGTGGTTTATTGGTTTTTCTAGCAAAATTAATTAAAATTCTTGCTGTGAGGCAACAGTGCTACCCACTGGGCCACAGAGCCACCAATCTTGCTCATATATCTTCTTATAGCTTTAAAGTCTTTATGCTATTTGAATATGAATATGAGCCATAGAATTTTATAGAGTATAGATGTATACTCTATAAAAACGTATAGTTTATTTATATATAGAGTCGAATTTTTGTCCCTTATGTACTTTAATTTACTGTTTGGGAAGTATCTACCCTTTGACCATAAAAAGGTGCACATTACCTTATGTGTAATAAAAACCCCAAAGTGGTACATTAATGTAAATGTTACCTTGGCTGACAGAAATTAATTTTTTTTACTCTTTTTTACTCTGAACTCTGCATATTTTAAAGCTTTTGTCTCCTTTGTGAGCATCAATAATTTTTCAGTGTTCGATTTATGGCTGATCATTGTTGGATTACGGTTTGATGAATCAAAATATTTTTTAAGCTTTGAAATTTGTCAGAGCCTTTTCTAACAATAACTTCAATCAAGCCATAACTCTATCAAGATAAGTTAGAGCTGGGAATGGGCATCTTCAAATACAAATCTTTAGGGATGACTGGATGCAGAAAGGTTTATGGATGCAGACATTTACACCACTTTATTTATTTTTTTTAATAGACATGCATAATCTAAAGCAGCTTGCAGGCAATATTTTCTTCATGTGATTTTAAAAGGTCAGGGCAAGTTCTGAATTTTTAGACACCTATGAAATTTGTCTTTCTTTTGAGTTAACAAATGATAAATTTAATTCATAGAATATCTACTATACAACTTTGTAGTTAAAATTGGTTGGTTATTGTTTGTCTGAAAAGAAAAATCTATCAAAATTATTTTTCAGACGTTTTATTGCGTATTGAATAGTTTTTTTTTTTTACACATGTGAATAGAATAACAAAGACATGCTTTTATCCGCAACCCAACTGATACATAATAAAGAAAGTACTGAGGCTTTTTGGCTCCACTATATTTGGCTGTGCATACTGTGCTGAGGGAGAGGCTGTAAAATATTTGGCTCCTGAACTCCTGTATCCTGACTCTCAAATCAGTACATGAATCATCATCACATAAGCGCAGTCAAAAACCTTTCTTATCACATGAGAAACATAGACAAGGGAACCATCTGGACATGCATGGCATGTCATATTTTAGTATAACATGCAGATAGTATCTGTCATATCAGCATCTTGTAAAACCTGAATAAAGAAGTCTAAGTAAGTTACTAACAAACGGTGTAAGACTAAAAATTTGAGTTTGAATTAAATTAAAAATTAAATGTAGCAGAAAATAACTTTAAACTGATGCCTCAATAAAACATTTAAAAAACATAATTTTTTTAAATCACTTTGTCTTGGTGCCACCTTTTCAAATTGTTATAATAATAGGAAAAGAAGAAATTAGGCTGATTTTGATTTAGTATGGCATGAACTATTGGTTCATCATATTTGTGGGCTTAAAATTATGTTACGATTTACTACCAGAATATGATAAATGTGTGTCTATTTGAATTTAATTTTGTTGTGGATTAGCATTGAATTGGATTGATGTTCTAATTTTGATTCCTAGGCAAGGCAGACACGGATTTTGTCTGTGTGCTTTTCATTCAGCAGCTCGTGTTTCCTCAGATAGTCGAAACACCTGAAAGTCAGATGAATTAAAGAATTCTATTGCCTTGAACATATGTGTAAATGTGTTTGTCTGTTTTACCTTGTGATAGATTGGCAAGCTATGCAGAGTATTTTCTGCCTTTTGCCAAATAAACATTGGCTCCAGCACACCCAACCATAGCATCATCCTTTAACTTCAGTTAAAATGGAATTACATTGTGTCTCCTTATAATGTATAATGGTAAAACAATTTAACATTTCTGTTAAATTACACTTGTCACTTTTATCAGTGACTGATATATTTAATCTATAACCACACCATACACCTTAAATCTGCTCATTTATTTATTTAGTTTTATTTTTAGTTTATTGCTTATGTCAATATTAATTTCTGGTATTTACACATCCTAGATTGTTAGTTGTACCAGAACTGGCTATGATATCACTGCATACTGAATATTTTATGAGCAATATTTGATTTCCATCCATCCATTATCTTCTGTTTAATCCTCTACTAGGGTCGCTGGGCAGATACACCCAGGACAGGGCACCAATCTATCGCTGGGAACACTCACTCACACACACACACACACACCCACAAACACACTCTATATGGGGCAATTTGGAGCATTCAATTTACCTTGTTTACCTTGTTTATCCATGTTTTTGGACTGTGGGAGGAAAACGGAGAACATGGGAACAGAAAGGTTCCCCAGGTTGGGACTCGAACCAGGAATCCCCAGTACTGAGAGTCGAACGTGCTGTTCCACCCAATATTTGATAAGTAAAGAAGTTATTATTTTATCATTATATTATATATAATGTGCATAATGGCGAGAACACCTATAATAAAAACACAGTTGTTTGTATATTATCTTCCGCTTTATCCTCTAGTAGGGTCGCGGTGGGGTTCCCCATGCCCATCAAGGAAAGGACATTTCGGGCACTGGGCAGATACACCCAGGACAGGGTGCCAATCTATCACTGGGCACACACTCACTCACACAGACACACTCTATATGGGGCAATTTGGAGAATTCAATTGACCATGATCCATGTTTTTGGACTGTGGGCGGAAACCAGAGAACCAGGAGGAAACCCACGCGGACACGGGGAGAACATCCAGATTAGGATTCGAACCAGGAATCCCCAGCGCTGAGAGGCGAACGTGTTAATCACTAAGCCACCATGCCGCCCTGCTTAAATATATTCATTCATTCATTATCTTCCGCTTTATCCTCTAGTAGTGTCGCGGTGGGGTTCCCCATGCCCATCCAGGGGAGAACATTTCGGGCGCTGGGCAGATAGACCCAGGACAGGGCGCCAATCCATCGCTGTGCTTAAATATATTCATTCATTCATTCATTATCTTCCGCTTTATCCTCTATCAAGGTCGCGGTGGGGTTCCTCATGCCCATCCAGGGGAGAACATCTCGGCGCAGGGCAGATACACCCAGGACAGGGCGCCAATCCATCGCTGTACTTAAATATATTCATTCATTCATTATCTCCCGCTTTATCCTCTATTAGGGTCGCGGTGGGGTTCCCCATGCCCATCCAGGGGTGAACGTTTCGGTCGCAGGGCAGATACACCCAGGACAGGGCGCCAATCCATTGCTGTACTTAAATACATTCATTCATTCATTCATTATCTCCCACTTTATCCTCTATTAGGGTCGCGGTGGGGTTCCCCATGCCCATCCAGGGGAGAACGTTTCGGGCGCTGGGCAGATACACCCAGGACAGGGCGCCAATCCATCGTTGGGCATGCTTAAATGTAGTCAAGTAATAAAAAATTTAACACACGTGTTTTGCTTTGATAAATATACGTCCCTGATGTACTGATGTAGCAACAGTATTCATTCATTATCTCCCGCTTTATCCTCTAGTAGGGTCGCGGTGGGGTTCCCCATGCCCATCCAGGGGAGAACGTTTCGGGCGCTGGGCAGATAGACCCAGGACAGGGCGCCAATCCATCACTGTGCTTAAATATATTTATTCATTCATTCATTATCTCCCGCTTTATCCTCTATTAGTGTCGCGGTGGGGTTCCCCATGCCCATCCAGGGGAGAACGTTTCGGGCGCTGGGAAGATGGACCCAGGACAGGGCGCCAATCCATCGCTGTGCTTAAATATATTCATTCATTCATTCATTCATTATCTCCCGCTTTATCTTCTAGTAGTGTCGCGGTGGGGTTCCCCATGCCCATCCAGGGGAGAACGTTTCGGGCGCTGGGCAGATACACCCAGGACAGGGCGCCAATCCATCGTTGGGCATGCTTAAATATAGTCAAGTAATAAAAAATTTAACACACGTGTTTTGCTTTGATAAATATACGTCCCTGATGTACTGATGTAGCAACAGTATTCATTCATTATCTCCCGCTTTATCCTCTAGTATGGTCGCGGTGGGGTTCCCCATGCCCATCCAGGGGAGAACGTTTCGGGCGCTGGACAGATACACCCAGGACAGGGCGCCAATCCATCGCTGTGCTTAAATATAGTCAAGTAATAAAAAATTTAACACACGTCTTTTGCTTTGATAAATATACGTCCCTGATGTACTGATGTAGCAACAGTATATGCAGCACAATTGATAATAATCCATATAATAGCATGCAGCGGTTTTGTTGCCAGCTACTCCTCCTCTTCTCATATAACGGATTACGCTTCTCTTAGCCAATCACCTCTCTCTCATCCAACGCTCCAGGATATAAGAGCTCCCTAACTTTTGTCCCAAGCAAACTTTTTTTGCGGTAAGGAACAGACATTTCCTCGCATTCTTTCTGTTGATTTTCTTTCTCTTGTAATTGGACGGAGCGTCTTCACCAGTGGAACCCGATGAGGGACTAAACGCGCCGTTTTCCGCGCTTGGGAGTTAAAGCGATGCCCGACGAAAGCACGCAGGACGGATCGAGCTGTCCAGAGTCTCCAGCGGACAGCGTGCCGAGCAGCAGCGAAGGCGAGCCCGAGAAAGTCACCAAGACAAGCCTACGCAAGAGACGACCGAGTCGGAGGGACGGAGAGGACTCAGACAGCTCAACGCCCGGGAAAAAGGGAAAGAAGTCCAGCAGCAGCGGAAGCAGCGGCAGCCCGCAGTCACTGGAGGAACTGCACTCACAGCGCGTCATGGCCAACGTGCGGGAGCGCCAGAGGACGCAGTCTCTGAACGAGGCCTTCGCGGCGCTCCGCAAGATCATCCCCACTCTGCCCTCAGACAAGCTGAGCAAAATCCAGACCCTGAAACTCGCAGCTCGTTACATTGACTTTCTGTACCAGGTACTGCAGAGCGACGAGCTCGACTCCAAGATGGCAAGCTGCAGCTACGTGGCCCATGAGCGCCTGAGTTACGCGTTCTCCGTCTGGCGCATGGAGGGAGCCTGGTCCATGTCGGCGTCTCATTAGTGCATCACTTCTAAATCACAGCGCGGCACAGATTTCTGCAAAAGCAGCGGTAAGCCTGGATTTCAGAAATCTACTAACCAAAAAAAACAATAGGATGTGCTCATGCTTCAGGAGAGGCCTGCATGTGGCCTGGAGCGTTGAAGAGCTCTGACACAAATCAGTGTTATTTGAAAAAGTCGATTTCCAGTAGTTGCAGTAAATCAATCTAGTTTCTATGTTGGAATCTATATATCTAGGTGATTATGGTGTTTGCGATTAAATGCAGTCAAGACAGGTAATATATGTAACTTGTATTAATTACCTTAAAGAATCGAATACATTGGTTTTGCAACATGAAACCGTTAGATTTCCTAGAATTTGGGAGTGTTCATAGAACGCAACAGAAAATATAGTGTTAGTAGTTGTGTTAGTAGTCAACCTTTGGTTTAAAAGAATTCACTGTGCGTTTTTTCTGGAATATCATTTATCTGTTATTTTTTTATTACTGTGGCTTCCAACAGAAATGTTGTTTTTATAATGCCATAATGTATATAAAATCATCTATTGCCGCATATAAAGAACCGCTTTGTTTTTTTAATGTTACTTTTTAACCTAGTATTTTGCATGTTTGCCTTCACATAAGCCATTAATTAGAAATTGTTAAAGCGATGAAGTTATCAGTAAAACCGTACAGTTTATTATTCACATAAAAATGTAATTAAGATAATAATAATAATAATAATAATAATAATAATAATAATAATAATAATAGTAATTGGATTATATTAATAATTATGATTATTGTTTTTTTGGGGTTTTTTGCTGTTGTTGTTGTTTTTGTTGTTGTTGTTGTTGTTGTTGTGCGTTGTCATTTTCTAATGAATGCTCTGATTTTCAGATTACAGTCATCGTTGCTGAAAAGACTGACTTAAACGGATCTGTAAAACATGCTGGATATTAGTATTTTTTCGTAATGGAGGAACTACAGACGCTTCAGTGTGAGAAGGCAGGACTGGAAGCACAGAGGCCACAGACAATCAGGTCTGCAGCGCTGAATCAGTGTTGACGCTGAATGTGGGACATGTGGTTCCCGTGTGTCAGCAGGACCGCAAAACCTTTAAAATGAGCATATTTTCCCCAAAAGCGAGCAAAGAGCTATTTTTAACGGGAGTTATTTGACACGAACAGTACAAACCTGTGTACATTTGAACAGACTTTATTTATTTATTAATATCACACAAGTTGTGCCGACGCCAAAACTTGTTTCTGTGTGAAAATGCATTTTTTTTAACTTTTGTAAGAAAATCTGTCTTTCTGTAATAAAGCTGTCGCTATTTGTAAAATCAAAATACTGCATATTGACCTGGATTCCATAATTCGTTAGTTTTTCATAACAATAATGGTACCTATTATTATTATTATTATTATTATTATTATTATTATTATTATTATTATTATTATAGATGTTGCTGTCGTCCTCGTTCATGATATTCTTTTTTAATATAATTATATAATACGTGTGACATTTTTTGTGTAAAATTTGGCTTTATTAAGTTAGCTAGTCAAGAAATGATATATGATAAATTTGGTAAAAAGAACTGGTGAACTGGTAAAAATATTTTTAAAGGCAAATTTTTATTGGTATTTCTAAACGTATTTAAAAGCTTATTTACTAACTTATTTTCTTAATTGGCATTCAGACTCACGAATACTCATCAGTGTGTCAAATTTTCAAATGCACGACTTTTAGTTGTTTACACTGCAAGTTTTAGTCCGACCAGTATTTATTAGTACATACATCTAATATTATTAATTTAAAAATGTGTTAAGATTAAAAAATAGTTTTGCTGGCATTGGCTCCTTACCACTGTGTAGGTTTATATGCTGTTTTAGTTCAAGCTACAAGACAGAACCGGCAAATTTAGACAAATAAACCATGGAAATTTTGATTAGTTTATTGGGAAAAAAAAGTTGTATTTGTTTGTTTTTATATAGGCGTTTTACTCTCAGAGCACATGGGATAAATAGCATGGTCCAGCCGGCGCGCGCTGGCCCGTTTGGAGGTGTGTAACGGGCTCTTGAGGAACGTGCGGAATTTCCAGATGTGGAGGAAACCGAAGACTTCAGTCGGGAACTGGAAGGTGGAATACAGGTTAAAATCACATGTAGCCTGCGCAACCAGAGCCTTTAGGAATAAATATTAAATGGTGCGATGTGCTTTTAACTTAACCATGGGCTCTCAAGGTCGCTTGTGACAAAAGCTTGCTGCAGCTTTTATTTGCTTACAGGGTGACCGTGTTATTTTTATTCTTAAATTTATGCACATTTATTTGACTAAAAAGGGGGGGACTGGACATGCCTATAGGCACTAGTCCATCTCCAGTTGTGGAGTTTTTGGCACTGGCGAGTAACAGGCACACGAACCAAGCTTCATGTTTAACAGATGTTAGCTTTTTTCGCGTCACGTGAATGAAACAGATGTTCCGAGGCCATACCCGCCTTTGAATTTAGTCTGCACGGAAAAAATAGCTCTGAAACAAAACGGTTACTTTCGATCGCAACAAAGAAGAAAAGCCAACAGCCAGTTCGGGTGTCATCAGGGAGTTCAGTGAAACTGGAATTAGACCTGGCAGTGCTTTGAAAGGCTTTGCAAAAGAGAGCACTGAAGGAAGAAAGAGTGAACAGGTACTGCTGCAAACAGGTTTGTCATCACTTTACAACAGTTCTACATGATTGGAAACTATAAAAATATCACACTTACCGTGAACGTCTTTATATAAATATTAATATTAGATGGAAGGAACTGCAGGTGTAAACCAGGACAGTGTTGTTTTTCCAATGATACACTATTATTACTCAAATAAAAATGTCAGTGACATTAAAGGATGCATAGAGAGTCTTGTGGCTGGTAATTATTTAATATATTCCATTTCAAATAATTTATTTCCTTGTTTCACTGTTGTTATATACAAATGGTCATGAGTTTGATTCCCAGTTGGGGCACAAAAAGGTCCACAGTTCTTCATTTCCCTGCATGTCCTCCCTGTGTCTGATTGAATTTTCTTCAGGTACTCTGGTTTCTTCCCACATTACAAAGACATAGCGATGAAATTGGAGATATTGTAAACTATGTTTGAAGAGAGAATTTGTTTATTTCCACATAAAAAACTGGCCTATACTGTGACCATTGTACAAGCACACACCCATCAAACACAACACACACACACACACACACACACACACACACACACACATACACACACACACTCACACACACAAATAATCGTTATTTCATGCATTGGGCCAATTAAAAAAATGTCTTTGTGTTCCATTCATGCTTTTTTATTACGAATAGCTTTTATTTGTTTTTAGTGCTATAACATCTTTGTACTCTACAAACATATGGTCTGTATTGTAATAAATGCATGCTTTTTATTAGGACATTTGATCATATAATTTAATTTACCAGTAGTCTTTTAGTATGACTTTCCTAGCTATTTCAAAGTTTCTGAGTTTAAGATCATGTTACTGAATTGCTTTGAAACTGGCATGCATTTGATTAAGCTTCATCACAAAATAAACTCCAAGTATACATTTTCTGTAGAAACTACAGCAGCGCTTACAATGTGCAAAGTACTTTTGGCCACATGTGGATTCATGTCTTTATACTTTCTGCCACATTAAGTTTGCGCCCCTATACTTTTGACCACTTGTGGGTTTGATGTCCCAACACTTGTGGGTTTTTGTGTCGATATGGTTGATCGCATGGGATTGCGATCCAATACTTTTGGCCGCATGTAGGTTTATGCCCACATATGTTTCTTAACATGTGTTTGAGATGTGTAAAATGTAATTGAATGGTGCATGTAATGTGCAATGTGTATTTGTGTGTGAGTGTACATTTGTATGGAAGTGTATGTGCATGTAACATAATGGTTCAAATATATATATGAAGGTATGAAGGTGTATTTGTGTATGTGTGTGTGTGTCTTTGTGAATAATTTGTGCGTATTGTGTATGAGTGGGTATATATGTAATATGTATGTGTTATGTATTTGCAGAGATGGGTGCACATGAACATGCACAGCTACACTAATATTTTAATATGCCTATTATTTTAAGGCATTTTATAGACGGTGTTCAAGTTCTGTTGCTCTCTACTATGCATACATAGTATGCACAGTCATTTTTGTGTTATGGTTTTCCATCTTGTTGAAAGAATTTAGAAAATGTTTCATCCTCTGACAAAAATAAACAAAGACATAAATGTTCAACACACTTGTGTATTACTTGTGTAATCTTTGTCCCACATTTCAGATACCTACACCACCCTATACCATGACTTTGTATGACTGATGGTAAGTCCAGTGACCATTTATGTCTAATGAGTATCAGTGATTCTTAAATGATACATAAAGAAATGTCTTCATCTCCAAACACCACCTGATAGGTAAAATGGGGAATAAACTAAAGTTGCTTGACCTATTTTGGAAAATCTAATGATCTGGGTCATCATTGATTAGATATGGCAGCACCTGAATTTTGTAAGAATGCTATTAATACAGTATATAAATAAAATTTGCTACATTGGGTCATAGACAATGTCACATTACAGAGACTGATGACAGGTGCTACAGTCTGGGTTTTGCTGACTGAGGCCAGAACAGCCATTGCAGATGTTATAGCCAAAGTGATTTTTGGTGATCCAGATTTATTATTAATGAACAAATCTGAGTTTTGGAACTAAGCAACTCTTGTGGCAGCTAAATTGTGTTTAATGTGAGGTTTGTCTGGGTGACAATGACTGAAATATTCGATGACACATTAACATTGAACACTTCATTTAACAGAACTAAGAAATAACTATATGTTCTGCTTGAACTAACCTCATAAATACCTTCAAATCCCCTGTAAAAAAGAAAGATTTAATTCGTGTTGACATAAAACGCACACTTTTTTTTTTTTAATAAAAAAAGGTAACCAGTATGATCACAAAAAAGCTGAATTTGTATGCACGTTGGCAGCATTTAATATGGCCTAACATGGCCTATTTTATTATATAGGTATTTTACTTACTTTTGAAACACCATAAATACAGTTAATTGTTGGATAGTTTTTTTCAGTATAAAAACTGGTTAGCTACTATTGTGGAATACTAACATTTTTAGCAGCTTTGACACATTTCCCCCTCATCTCACAGTGAGGCCTCCATTTTGCTTCTCTATTTTAAAAAAATGGATAAGGATCCCTGAGTTTTTTACTCAGGGCTTGAGGCTCACCACCCAGGCGGCAGACAGTACATGCATCCCGCAGCTTTTGGGAGATACACAATGATGTCATACACAGGAAATAGTTGACGAGACTTGGCACCTCTAGGGCTTAGCCAAGCTTCCATTGGATACAGAGTACACTGTAAAAATAAACATGCAGTCAGATCTCCACATAAAACATATACAAAGGCATTGTAGAATTTCATGATTCATAAAATGCTTTCACGTCAAGGAGACTGATTTATTTGTGTAGGTCAGTTGTTTATAAATAGACTTCTCTTCCACATTGTGTAAACATATATTACAGATAAAAACTGTTTAGATCCAAAGTAATTTTTTAACCTTACCTTAGTATTAATGTTCATGTTTATTAATGTTTCGTTGATCTGCAAAATATAATCTGAAAATTTATTTTCATTTTCATTTTCTGAATTTTCTTAAAGGTAATTATTAAACATTAAACTAAATTACCAATTAAAGACAACAATCCCCAAATGAACAAAGAAACTTCAAAGTTCTTATTAATTGAAAAATGTCTTTAGATTCAACGTCCCATATGAAATCAAATAAATGTTTCAATAGACAATGTTAGAAAATATACACAACCTACCCTATACCTCCACTTCAGCAAGCCAACAGTGACAAGAAAAAAAAAAGTTATGTAAAAGTAACCATAAACTCACTTCACATGTCTCAATATGCACTGGGAAACAAGTGATAATAACTTTAAGTATTAAATAAATATTCATATGACATACTAATTTCAGTATTTTTTGGATATTAGTGTTTTTTTTTTTAAATAAAATTACATGCCTTAATACTTTGTTTTTACTAGTTCAAATTAAGCATTTATTTAATCATCAGAATCAGAATACTTTATTAATCCTGAAAGGGAAATTGCAGAAACAAAAACTTTGTAACATAAACAAAAACATTAAAATAAAGTTAATTTTGATATTTATTTTGCAATGCATTAATATAAATATTTATCAAAAGCTATTATTTAAATCTAACTCTAATAACGCTAATATATTATTGTTTACTTAAACTGAGATTTGCATAGTGTGTCTGTTTTATATATAAGACACTTTATTACATGTACTTAAATGTTGACTCAAGCAATTCGAGTACTATTTTGCTAACTATTTTTTAAGGTATCAAATATGAGGCACTGGGTCATACTGTTTCACATTCTACATGTTTATTAAGAAAGTTTGTTGTGAAGCATTTGATTGAAATAAATTTTATGGAAAGTACAGTTCAATGTGATATGCGGTTTGACTAGTTTTTATTTATTTATTTTCAACATGCATGTAATGATCTATTTACTGTGCTGTTCTGGGCTACCATCTTTAGCCTGAGGGTAATTAGCCTGATGGCACCACTAGTTCTCTCCCAGTGGGGTCGGCCCCACACTGCCTGCTAATCCCTGTGCAGTCATTAACCTGGAGTCTACCGGTGCCCCAATGACTGGCCACCTTTTACTGCTGAGGGACAAAGATAAGTGATGTGTTGTTCATGGACATTACAATGATCCTCCTTTTCTCTTCTTCAAAATGTCAGGGGTTAATTTCCCTGAACAGAAAACATATTTAAAAAACACTAATTGACATTTAAGTGACTTAAAATGGCATTTTTATCTATATCATATAAAGATTATTCTTAACACTGTTCTGTATTAAAAGATTTTTAAGATATTTAAAATTTAACTTGTGATAAGCAAAAAATTTTACTTGTGATAAGATAAGTTCCAGCATTTGCAGATAAAAATATGCATCTTTCTTTTTTAAAACATCAATTTGCTGATATACAACTATATATATATATATATATATGTATGTATGTATGTATATACATATACATATATATATTGACACAGGAGGATTATACATTATTGTGTCTTAGATTAATGCACTGTTTCAGGTTTAATAACTGCCAACAGGTTGTAAATGGCTGAGTCATGTTTTAGCTGATTTCCCAGCAGAACCACTAATATGTCACTGGTTTTACTGGAAATGTCAATGAGTAAGTCTGACCAGATTACTTGCGATATTAGATATTTTGTGTGTGTGTGTGTATATATATATATATATATATATATATATATATATATATATATATATATATATATATATATATATATATAATACTGCCTTATTCAGGCTTTTGACTTTTCAGCTGGATTTGTAAGTTTGAAAACTGTAAATAATACATCGGTTTTAGAGGCGTCCACAAACCTCTATATAAATCAGCATTAAATAATAAAATATAAAACATCTTTAAAGTAAATCAGAAAAAGAAAAGGTATAGAGAATATAGAATAGAGTATTTTAATGGAAACATGTTGCAAAGTATTCAAAACATTTTTGTATTATTTAAAAAAATATATATATGACGTGTAGTAGTCTTTAATCACATTGAAAGTTTTTTTCTAATCAAAATCTTTTTCTTTTTTTTTTTTTTTTTGGGGGGGGGGATAACCATAAAACACTATAAGGGCTTCGGTTATCCAATCAGGTAACAACATTTTCTTTTGAGAAGCATTGACTGTCCTTCCACCCTGTTTTCTGCTGCTTAACTCAGAGCTATATCCAGAGGCACTAGTGGTGCTGCCTCAGCAGTTCCTGTTTGTGGCTTTAATAAAGCAGGCTCTGATAACACTAATAATGCTTCAGTGTTCTTGTACCCATCCCACTGTTGATCTCTGTGGGAGACACTGCTAATCAATTCCAAATCTCACGGAGGAACCTTTAAATTTGTACTGAAACACTGGTCCATGATGGAGCAAACCTGGCTGCTGCTGACCTGCATAGTAAATCAAGTTCAAAGCGGCACTCCACATGCTCACAAGTATAGTGTTACACATATGCCGTTGTGAAATGGACAGCCTTCCTGTGGTTTGGTCCACCTCTGGGTTCCTCTGTTGACTCCTCCTCACAGCATGAGTTCAGGTTGTGAGATACATGACCTAAGGCTAGAACGCTCTGCATCTCTGCTTTTTACCAAATAACAATGCTTTCTATTTCTGCAATTTTATGCTTTTTTTCTTTCATACAACCATTTTGAAAAAGATGTTGCTATAGCAACTACTGTATATCTGCAAAATAATACAAAATAAGAAACTAATGGTTAGATTTTATTAAAAATTTAAGCATTAAATGACACTTTTGTTTAGGGCTGTGTGTTAATTGCCAGCTTTTAAATAACAATTAAAGCAAATTCTAAATCAAATGCAATGCAATGACCAAAGCATCATTATTACACATACATTAATTATATCTTGGCTGCAAATTAAGAGTGTGTTGCATATTTTAAAAAAAAGGGAAATTGATTTACATTACAGTAGTAGTAATATATTTGTAGTAAGAAATTAATTCATTATTTATTATTATAATTAAATTAATATATTATACTTAGCATGATATTAAGAAAATGTATAAAAATGGCATAAAGACAATGGGAAAAAATACTGTTGAATGTGTGATCATAGTGTGCTCATGCAATATTGTTTGAGAAACAACTGTGATATATAAGACTACATGGGCTTAGGAGCACTTCTAAAGGCAATTTTACATAGCATTTAGAAATGCAACCTGAAACTGTATTATGCAAATATGAAGCCATATGCAAATTTTGTACAGAAAAACCTTTTGGGCCCAAAAAAATTACTGGTCCATGTTTCAGCTTGTTTTAAGTTTGTCATTAACTTTGTTTTATGTTTTGATATTTGACTTATTATTATTATTATTATTATTATTATTATTATTATTATTATTATTATTATTATTATTATTATTATTATTATCCATCCATTATCTTCCGCTTTATCCTATATTAGGGTCGGGGGGGTTCCCCATGCCCATACTGGTTTCAGTCACACACTCACTCACACAGACACACACACAAACACACTCTATATGGGGCAATTTAGAGAATTCAATTGACTTGATCCATGTTTTTGGACTGTGGGAGGAAACCGGAGAACCCGGAGGAAACCCACGCGGACACGGAAAGAACATGGAAACTGCACCCAGATGTGGATTCGAACCGGGAATCCCTAGTGCTGAGAGGTGAACGTGCTAACCACTAAGCCACTGTGCCGCCCTATTATTATTATTATTATTATTATTATTATTATTATTATTATTATTATTATTATTATTATTATTATTATCATTATTATTATTATTATTATTATTATTATTGCCCAGCAATAGGTTGCCGCCCTGTCCTGGGTGTATCTGCCCAGCTTTATCCTATACTATTATTATTATTATTATTATTATTATTATTATTATTATTATTATTAATAATAATAATAATAATAATAATAATAATAATAATAATAATAATAATAATAATAATAATAATAATAATAACACTATTATTATTATTGTTATTATTATTATTGTTATTGTTATTATTATTATTGTATTTTTATATATATTTCTTGCTAAATAAAGGTTTAAAGTAAAACAACATGTATAAGGGATATAACAGCTTATAGATTAAATGACAGTTTTGGAAAGTGTCCAAATTTTTCACTTAATAAGTTAGTAAAAGTGGTTCATTTAGTTGATTTAGTAAGGCTGATTAATTTCTATTCCCAGACGGCATTTATTCTCCAGTTCCACAGGTCATAAGACTGATAAGATAGTAAGCAGCAATGCAGACTGTGTAACAGAGGCATGGCAGAACTTAATGCTATTTTAGTAGTTAACTGTCTGGCACTACTGATTACTTTGATAGGGCAGTCCACAAAACAGCAATACTTACACAAGACATGATTTATTTGGCTTGTAAAAAAAAAAGGGAATAACACTGCAGTATATCTATTTCTATACCAAACTAAGACTCAGTGAGCTACATAAAAAATATGGTATTTTTTAAATAAGTGGCTTTTTTATACTTACTTTTAATTTCACTCAAAGCACTATTCTTTACACTGTATACAAGGAAAGAAAAAATGACTGGCCAATTCTCTAAAATAATAGTGCAAGAATTATTCTGGAACACATCTCTTCCACAAACACCATGACCCTTATATAATGCTGTTAGGCCACCGGGCCTTAAAGTTGCACCATGGATCTTCACATTGAGAGTGTCTCAGAGTGATCTGATTTGATTTCTTGATAGGAAGAACAGTTAGCACATAATCCTTCATGTCTGCATAGGTTTCCTTCAGGTGCTGTGGTTCACATTCATTGCCCAAAAACATGTTAAAAGGTTATTTCGCAGTACAGTCCAGGATGTATCAGCCTATGGATTCAGGGATAGGCTCCAGTAACAACTACCCTACTATGTTTATTTATTAAAGGTATTCCAACAACATTTGTCCTTTCATACAAGCAGATTAATGTAATTAAAAGAACTGGTTCTTAAAATGGGGCGGCATGGTGGCTTAGTGGCCTCTCAGTACTACGGATTCCCGGTTCGAATCCCAATCTGGGTGGAGTTTCCATGTTCTCCCCGTGTCCGTCTGGGTTTTCTCTGGGTTCTCCAGTTTACTCCCAACAGTCCAAAAACATGGATCAAGGTCAATTGAATTCTCCAAATTACCCCAAATAGAGTGTGTTTGTGTGAGTGAGTGTGTGCCCAGCCAAAGATTGGCGCCCGAAACGTTCTCCCCTGGATGGGCATGGGGAACCCCCCCGTGACCCTAGTAGAGGATAAAGCAGAAGATAATGGATGGATGGATGGTTCTTAAAATGCTGTTGTTTAGATTTTAAAATATGAAAGAAATTTTGTGGATGGGACCTTATGTTTTGTGACCCAGGTATCAAAAGGTTATTTTGGTAAGCTAAACTCTTAAAACATACGAAATGTAACATTATTCTACCTATGTACTCAAAAGATATCATACATGTGTCCAAAATACTAAGTGTTCAAGTAAATCTTTTTCTCTGTACTTTGTACATTTGGCTTGATCAAATAGTGAGGGTTTTCAGTAATTGTAAGAGTCTCAAGGTGGAACAATTGTGCTTTTCCTGTGGTAACCTTTGATCAAGGGTTTGAAATTGGAAAAAGCCTATCGCACATAAAATGCTTGTGTTTCTCTGTAGTAAAGTCAGCAGTAAAGCATACTAATTAGAGCTACCATGGTTACTGTGTCAAACAGTGGTACCGGTGCCAAGAACACTTCTACAACATCAAACAGCCCCTGAGCGACAGTCTCCTGCACAGACTGAATAGGACCTGGTTTGAATTAAGTAACTTCCACACTCACCTCAAAAAATGCATTTTCTTAGAGGGAGGGGAAGAAAGAGACAAAGTGAGAAGCCGAATTTTGGCGGGCCTGAACTCTGGATTTCATTAGACTTAATTATCTTATCTGTTTCATTTCAAAGCTTACCCAAAGGCTGGGCAGTAGTCAGGCAAAATCACTGGCATGTTGAGTCTGTGTTCATAGAAAGTCTATGCCAATTGAGTTATTACAACATTTAGAAAATCTGCCTGAGGTGATCAAATATTTGTAAATAAGTTAACCTCAGAACGTAAGAAACAAAGGTTTGGTTGTGTGCCTTTCCAAACCCCCCTTTTAACTACTGCCATCTGAAATAGTTGCTCTTTTTGGGTCAATTTTAAACATCCTGCTTACATGTATGTTTACCTATTGTTTATCCAGCCACAGCTCCTCAAGCTCCACATCTTTCAGTGGGATTTGAATATTAAAAGTAAACATGGTGGTTCATCGATCAAAACTTTCGCAACTAACTGAGCAAAGGGAATTCTGCAGCAAATTGATATACTGTATTAGATGACATTTCAAAGCATCCACCCTGTAATTACATAACCACTTGTTCATTTATGCTGTAAAAAACACACAAACACACACACACCCACACACACACACACACACACACACACACACACACACCACTATTCTTGCTTTAATACACTGATATTAAGGTATTTCTGTGCAATTCCCTATAGAATTTTTTTTAACACATCTGTGCCTTACAATAGATTTAGATAGAGTACCAATAATAAACTGGTTATAGATCATACTGCATAAAGGTTTACTTCTACATTAAGTCAAAAAGATATATATATATATATATATATATATATATATATATATATATATATATATATATATATATATATATATATATATATACAGTATATATACACACAGTACATACATTCCTAACTTAATCAGATTGATGGAGCAGCCCAGCAAGCAACACAGATAGCATTTGTTCACTTTCATAACTGCATTAAGCAAAAAAATAAGCAAAGTTGTCATGTTCTGTTGTGGAAATCATCAAAAAGAATTTTAAGCAGCCCCTCCTTATGGGACCTGACAGAGCCCCCACTCTTACTTGATATAGACACCCAAGATCACACAGGTCAATTTGGATAATCATTCAGTTCAGCAGCTCCGCCACAGGACTTGAAGAAGGTAGAGCTAATCAGGCAAAAGCTTACTGCTTTAAGATGTAGGGAGAAAAAAACTTGTAGAGGGACTGAAATGGAGAAGCTGCCTCATCAGGGGGCTCCTTGTTCCTTAGAAGAGGTTGTCTTCATCATGGGTGCACCAGGAAATGCACAGGACAGCAAGGTCACCACCGATCGCCTGCTGTGAATTGTTGCCATGGAAAATGTCCCAGGAGCCAATAAAAACAGATGACATTAACAAGAATATGAGGTGTAATCACTAGGGTCTCGCCTTTCACATTCTTTTTCTGAGCTTCATCTCATCCTCCTTTACTGAAAGTAAAATGTGAAGGTGCTTTAGAACATGCAAACATAATACAGATTGGGTAGTTTGATTTATTTGCATTGTTAATATAATACAAGAAATGTCATTTCGGTCACACCTCTCACTTTCTATATCATAAAGTCTTATTTTGTCCTTCCTACTCTAATTTAAAGTAGCCTTCAATATCATTGATTGATTAGCGTCAGTTAAATGAAGTTTATGTATCAGGATTAATGATGAATTCACATTTAGGCCCCAAAGTACATTTTGTTGATTTCACAGCTTCTGTTAATGGGCTTTGTGTATGGGATAAAAAGTGACTACGCATTTGAACAGTCCAGTTAATAGATCTTCTTAACGAATGTGCTACATTTTCTAAACAGATTTGAGCAAAACATTGTTCTTAACTAAGCTATGAACTATTGTAAGGGAATGTGGTTGTATAAAATAATACCCTGAGTCCTGATGTTGGATTCTTTAAATTTTAATCAAAAGCAACTTTACGTTCAACCACAGTCTCAACTACATACAATGATCTAAAAGCAACCAAATTCCAAATATTAACACTCAACATTAGGACTTATTGTTGTTATTTTATTTAAAAAATGGCATCTTGCCAAGTCCTTACAAATCACAGCACAGTTTATTAGCCCATTGTTTAGTCCTCTAGATATTATGTCAATGTTGTGTGCTGAAATCTTTTATCACTTGCCAAAAATAATGAGGGTAAATAATTGCATCCAGATGTGGACCATTTTAGCTGATAGCAGCCTTCATTTCCTGCCTCTGCTGTCTTAGACAACATATTACACCTAGAAACAACAGCTTCTAAAACACATATCCTTCTTTAAAACAAGGCTGGTTTATAGTATCAGTGCAAAATTGTTTACTTTTTTTAGAAATTAAATTGTTTATGAATTGTTTACGAATTTTTTGAAATAAAAAAGGTTACTAATTAAATACAAAAGACAATTTTAGTTCTAAAACAAATGAAAAGAAATACCATTAATTTAGCCTGTGTGTTCTGTTTTTTTTTACTTGTGATTGTTTTACTTTATTGCAATTGAATTAAATTGAAAACAAATTAAACATGAAATCAATTAAAGCATTATACTGGTGTTACAAAGCCATTTACCTTGTTTAACAATTATGCATTAAAAGTGTTGTTTAAATGTTAATTTTCCATCCAGATTTAACTTTTTGAGAATAAGTGCTCCTTGTTCTTTGCAAGTTCTCCATGACAATGTCTCCCGCCTCACTTCCATGTTCAGAAAAGTATTGATTCTGTGCTCCTGACTCTGTGCTCCTGACTCTTTGCTTCCATTTACTTTTGCTGCTTGTATGTAAACACACACACACACACACACACACACACACACACACACACACACACACACACACACACACACACACACACACACATATATATATATATATATATATATATATATATATATATATATATATATATATATATATATATATATATATATATATATATATATATATATATATATATATATATATATATATATATATATATATATATATATATATATATATATATATATATTTTTTTTTTTTTTTTTTTTTTTTTTTTTTTTTTTAGTTAACTGTTATACATCCTATAAAGATTTTGTAAAGATATGGAAAAAGTGTCTCACAAGTAACTCACATTATTGTGCAAGCAATACCAAATGGCCAAAATACTAGAAAAAAACTTTTACGGAAAAAAAACAGAGGACGAGTGACTGCAACTAGTGACAGAGGGATGGCAATGGAGCAACCAGAGTGTTATAACATTAGTCTGTCAGCCTCACCCAAATATACCATACTGATGCATTCAGCCTGAGCTAAGTTTAATTTTCCTTGTGTTCTTCACTTCTTCACAATTCATACATTGTTCCCACTAAAAACAGTTTTGAAATGCCTCTGAGATGTCACAAGTTTTTCTTTTTGTGTATTATATACTTGACTTAAGACTGGTCAACACAGCAGCAAAGTTGCGAAGACCTGAGAAGAAACAAAGGTTTTCATTTGGCTATAACTCACTAATGTAACTCACTAATTACATTACATAATTACCATTTCTTTAATGCATTAATATTATAAATGTCCATTAAAGAGCATTGTAGACTAAAACTTCAGCTCAAATGCTTAAAAAACAGGTAACCTGGAACAGGCCTTGGCATTTTACAGCCCCACAGCCACATTCCTCTATGGTTGACATGTGGCCAGTGTAAAGTTGATGGCATTGAGTGTAGAGTTTTTTGCAGGCTAGTTAATTAAATTGTACTCCTTGAACTCAGTCTTCTCTTAAATGTGTATTCTGTATGCTGTGTATAACTTTAATTTGTAATGCACATACTGAGGACTAAAAATGTAAATATGTACTGGTCCATCCAATATATACAAAGTCAAAAGAGTCAAAATATACTTTTATTCCATTTAATGATACTTTTTGTAGGTATGCACATGCACACACACACACACACACACACACACACACACACACACACACTCACAAACTCACACACAAACACACACATATTAATAAATATTACATGTTACACATTACATATTATTACATGCCTGTGTGGTAGCTCAGTGAAATCAGAATCCTGTTACTCTGCAATCAGTGTTCACTTTAAAAAAAACTAACTAGATAACATCACAGAAGACCAGTTTATTAATGATTTTGCTTTTTAAAAAAATCTTATTATTGTGAATAAATCACGGGAAAGAGGTGTAACTGTATTCCGCTTTGTGTCATGTCTAATAACACCTTTAAATTTGCTTTTTTTTATTATTTAAAGTTTTAAGAAAACTGTTTGCGCCTACAACATGAACACAACCAACATATTAACATCAAGGTGCCATGCATAGTTTGTGACTGTGTGTTTCTCTAAGACATCCTAAACAAGACCCAGATATTCAAAATTGTTTTGGTTAAATACTTTGCTATAATCCTATAAAAAGTTTTTTTGATAGAACACATCAAAAGGGATATTTGCTATCCTATTCATCTTTCTCAACAGATGCCAGACTTTTATTAAGTACAGTCTTCTATTTTGTTCACAGGAATTTTCTTCATCTTTCGCCAGATTTTGAATGGAGAGCTGTCACTTCCATCAGAATAAAAGGAAGAGAATCTTTCAAAATATGACTGCATTTTTCATATCACTGATGTACTTCAATGTATGGATTTGATCAATGTGAAATTTGAAATGACTAAATGTCACTATTGTGTGCTGCTGATTTTTTTACATGGCCATTTGTATTATTTTAACCTGCATCCCCTGACCCTTAGATTTCTGGTCATGCAGGGCAGAGGTCTATGTCTCGTCATTTAACCCTCAGGCATTAGACTTCTATCAGAAGATGTCAGTTCATTCATTATTTAAACAAAATCACTAAAAACTTGCAAGCATTTACTGCCCCTATGAAACCCAGCACCCCCTCCACTGAGCACAAAAGCCAGGGCAATCTGTTATCAATTTGAGGCTAGAGATTCAGAGAAAAGTGTTCAGTTCCTTCCAAGATATAAATGATAACAAACTCGCCTGGAGTCTTTTGAAGATGATGACAGCATTCTAAGAAATGTACACCACAGTCTGCTTCTAGTGATTTCATCAGACATGATTGGAAAAGGAATTCATTATTTTCAGATCTATGTTTTTGTTTTGTTTATGTTTTGATTTTTATAGTCAAAGTTTAGTCTGAAAAACCTTTCTCATTACTTTCAGGATGCCATCATAAATATTGACAATGAAATTATATTTTTCTTTATTTGGTTTTTATCTTACAGCCATATAGCAGTGAACACTCAGTTTCTAGCTTTTTTTAGTGTTTAAAAAAAATATGATATAATTATGTTTTTTATGGTTCTGTAATATCGAATGTGACAATATATTTATTTGATTATGAATTAAGACATATACTGTATGACTAAAGAATTACAAACCTTAAGGGTAAAGAAAATCTATTTACAAACAATATATCAGATATATGCTTCTAATACAATTATACAAATTTTAGAAGCAACATGAGTAATTTACAGTGATTCACAAACTCTCACTCAAACCAGAGCAGCTGTGAGTCAAGCCACCTGTTATCTGCCCACTACTCCACAAGCTCATGGAATTTTTCATGGCAGATTATGCACATGCCAACTAAGACACCAAACATTAATAAATCTGCTCTTAGCTGTGCTGCATTACTAGCTGTGGCATCCTGTGCAGTCAAATTAATTTATCTCAGGAAGTGTAAGTGGTCATCACTAACTACTGTAGTATTGTAGAAGATACACAGTGCAGTGCAGTGCAGTCACCTAGGTGGTAGTAACCAAGTTGTTACACACCACATGTAATCACATGTAATAATAAACAATAGTGACTAGTACGATAATATAAAATGTATGAGTTAAGATTAATCCAATTAATAAGCAAAATAGGACTGCAATAAAAACAAGGATTGGTGGATGCTTAAATTATTGTTCCTGCTCTCACATCCACCTTCTTACCAATTTCTACCAGTACACTGTTGGCGGACAGTACATAATTTAATATAAATATAATTTATATTATATCAATAATATAAATATAATTTAATATAAATATAAATAGATTTTTGATCCACATGTTTGATTTGGCACAGATTTTTCAGATGCCCTTCCTGACACAACACTTTCTATTTATCCAGCCTTGGTATCAGCACCATACCTACACCCCCCAATGATTAAATTCACTGAGAAATACTTTTCATTAACAAAATCTTTCCAGATTGCTGGTCCACATCTTATCATTATTAGCAAGGATTTAGCCTTTGATAGACTTTTTAAATCATGATAATTTGAGCAACTGGAGCAACTGGAAAATTTTACAAATGTGACAAAACTATTTTGAAATACATTTAGGCATCAAATTTATAATTTGTTCAAATTTACAAAATCATCTATGATGCTTATAGACATTAAAATTATAATTCACAAAGTCATTCACTATGACTATGGGAATTTTTAACCAACCCTCCTACTTGCATGTGTTTAAAAGGAGGAAGGAAGATAAGAAAGAGAACATGAGAACTTTAGGAGATTAGGAACTGACATCTCTACAGACTACACCTCCAAGTCTATACAACCATTGATCTGTAATTTTACATTTTATATAAACCTTTTTGACCGATCTAAAATTAGATATTTCAATAAAATTAGATAACATAATAAAAATCATGTTCTTATGTGTTTTTCCTAAAATTTATTGTAAGAAAAACTATTTTAAATGCTAAATAGCATTGTCGGTTCTCAGCAAGAAAGTCGTGGGTTTGAAGCTGGGTGACCCAGTCAGTAATCATTGCATGTTCACTTCATGTCTTTGTGGGTTTTCTTTTCAGGACAAAGTCAGG
Source organism: Corydoras sp. C115 (assembly GCA_019802505.1). NCBI lineage: Eukaryota > Metazoa > Chordata > Actinopteri > Siluriformes > Callichthyidae > Corydoras > Corydoras sp. C115. Next base: position 6,273,547 of record JAFMOC010000002.1, read on the forward strand.
TGAATGTACACATGTGCACCCAAGTGTGAATGTATTTTTTATAATATTCAAAATACATAATATACATCTTATAAATGCACACTTACTTACACAAACACTACATAGGGGCAATATATTACATTAACACCTTAAACCCATATTTTTGGACTGTGGGAGGAAATCCAGAGAAGTTGGAGAAAACCCAAACGGACACACAGGGAGAACATGGAGACACCGCCCAAATCAGGATTCGAACATGAATGATACTATTTATGTATCTTTTATTTATAGTAATATTTGCAAACTGAAATATAAGTTGTAAACAAACAATAGCTTTCCATTTTCTGAACAAAGATTAAGAATAAAGCTTATTATTAAGATTATTATCTATGGTAAAACATAATACTTTTAAAATGTATGTTTGCAGCATCTGAACCCATATTGAACAATAGATTTAACAACCTCTCTTAACCACTTCTTAAATTAAGCAGCTTGAATAACTGGCCATAGTCTACTGCTTTCTTTCTTTTTGTGTCATCAAGATAATTTAATTTAAAGAACTAAATAAACACATTGTACAGATGTCCGCATAGATAAAACTTATTCTACAGTAGTTCAAGGCTTTAGAAAAACAGACTAATTTTCAGACTAATACCATTTTAAGAATGTACATTTTTAAATATTTCTATTCATGGAAAAAGAGAGATGCGCAGTATTTTCCTGTTGGTTTTGTTAAAAGGCCCTTTTTCTGTCCTGTTTGTGTAATATTTAGTTAGGCACATGCTAGATAGATGCCTACATTCCTGAGGTTTTCTTGCAAAACCATCCTTTTCTTCTACAAGGATAAACATTTTCGTAAACACAATTTTAAATAATTAGATTTTGCAAATTGTATTTGATATAATTTCAACAATATTTGTTTTTTCAATTTCACTTGCAATAATGCCAATTTGAATTTAGTTTCATGCAAATTTTTAATCATCAATACAATCCAGGTTTTTTGGATTTTGTTTTATGCAAGTTTCCTTTACTTCACTAGCCAGCAGTTTTGCGTAGCATCAGAGTGTGACAAATCCATTGCACTTAACATATGCTTCAAACTTGGTTTTGAGAGATGTTTTTATGGCTGCTTTTACCGTCCCATTTTATAAAGAGTGACAGGAATTTGCAAAAGAGGTATTTTATTCCAATGGCAACAACCAGTTTCTAGTATATTGTAAGTATGTGATTTAAGCAGTGCACTGATGCATGGCTAGGCAAGACATTAATAAGACTAGTCAGTGCTTTACGGGGCTTCACCAGAACACTAGCACTCACTCAGATATTCTGTTCAGAGAATCTTACTTTATGCCATATTTATGACACTCTGCACTCTTTCAGTTATTATTTTTTAGACTTGATGAAATCCCTAAAAACTGTGGAAGTGAAAAAAGCTGAGGTTGTGGCCAGATTCTATATTTCAATACAAAAACATGACCCCTGTCTTTTTTAATATAACATCTTATGGTTTATTATTAGTTTGTTTCTTTGTTTCTCTGTAATGCTTTTTTTTTTTTTTTAATACATATTTTGTCATTTTCTGGAGAAGGAGATATGGATATGGTATCAAGTCTGTTGCTTTGCTGTTACTTAAATACATTGGAACACCAAATAGCTATTTTATGAGTTAAAATGAGTTAAAAGACCAAGGTAAACAATAAATAAAATTATGGTGGTTACCAAAATGATGGGACGAATACTGACTGATATTTAGTATGACCTAGAGCAATGAGCATGGTACCTCCATGCTATAATCATAAAGAGATGTATTATATACACACACATGAAAATGGCTGACAGTCAAAATTAGGTAGCCAAAGCACTGATGATTCCTGGCCTATAAACATACTATTTGTTGGACATTTTTAGTAATTTCTCTGTTCTCTTTATTTCTGCTCTCACTCAATCTTAATTTTTATTATCTCACCGGTGCTCTGTCTTTTTAAAGTTATTCTTTCACTCCCTCCTTCTTGCCTCACTTGAAGAGTATAACATGCTCTGTTCTTCCCAATAGAAGTCTTCATCCATGACCCGCTGGTCTCCTTCACTCACACCTATCAAGTTGAATCATCTGAGTGTGACAAAGCGCAGGTCTTCTCAGCCTTTAAATGTGGCAGGCAGCACTTAGAAACTCCCCTTCCTCATTAAACTTGAAAAGAAAGTTGATCCATAAGACCAAGATTCCAGTTCAGATAATGTTAAGCGAAACCCACAGTACTTGTGTTTTACTTTAGGATTTGTATGGCTCTTATTCTTTTGCATATGCCCTAGCCTGCATATCCCCGTTAAGCAATTGTTACTCTTTTATTTATGTCTCTAAACATTTTTAAAGTACTTATGAAGACTATGATGACAGCATTTGCTCCATTGATGTAATGGCTTTGAGCCATCAGCTATGCAAGATCAATCAATCAACCTCAGTCAGCTTAAAACAGGATAAACAACTGGACGGTATGCTTTGCAGATCTAGTGTGACAGTTTGCAGATATAATGTATAGAAAGCTGGGCAGAAGACCGGCTCAAAAATAAATGAGGTATATCCAAAGCAAAGATTTCACAGTTCACTTTTCTTTATTTTGGTGCTTGGGTGGTCTTTATATATTCTGTGTAATAAGAAAAGATTTCTTTAGATTCTGGCAGCAGCCTCTTCACAGAATGCAAACAAAGCAAATGTAGTTTCTTTGGAAAAATTTTGAATGGATTGACAGTTAGTGTAGTTCACATGTTGGTATGTATGCTGTTATAAGATATAGGTCGAGTGGAATTGACTAGTCCAGGCTAAGCCTACCCTGAATAATTGCTTAAACTTTGCCTGGTCACTTTAGTCCAGGTTGTATATCACTGCCTTGAAACTCTTTTTATTATAACTTCTTTTTAGCTCCTGGGTACCTCTCAAGTTTACTTCAAAGCTCAGTTCAAAAATCCTACAAAGCCAAGCTTTAAAGACCTTCATATCTCCCCTTAGACTGAGTGTGGGAAATTACAAGAAAAACAACACAGCCTTCATTCCTTACACCTTGAGTGGTTTTGGACCATAGACATTATAAATCCATATTTTTGACATAATTTTGGGTCTAAGGCTTTTTAAAGAAACTACAACCTGAAGTAAATTCCGAAAGAAAATAAAAAGCAGCAACAGGGTTTATTGAACTTTTTTACCAACTTATTTGTTTCAACATTTTTTTAAACAAATAAATAAATAATTGTACTTCATGAGGTAAAGCTGTTACAAAGAAATAGCTGGCCTGTTGATTAAATTCTGCATTTTGTGCTGTTTAACTAAATATCACATAAGTTTGCATTCAATTGGTTTAGAGGACGATTCTTTTAAGGTTTTACAAAATAGGCAAAAATCAGCATGGTATGGCTTAAGTGTCCATGCTGCATTAGCTTATTTTATTCCTTATTTCTTATTATTCATTACGCCTTTTATAACCACAAAATGTGTGAGCAAACACAAAATATATTGGTATATTCCAGGACATGAATAAGAAGAAAATATAGGGTCTTGCATGAGGTCCACTTTCTAGTTTTCAAAAGTTAGCGATACATAAAATTTACTCTTTTAGTATCTTAACATATCAAACACCACTATTAGTTTAAAACGTACAGAGAACAACCTGTCTATGTAAACCTGAACAACCTGGCAACAACCTTATTTCCATTTTAACAGTTGGAGCCTCCAAATCAAAAATTCTTTAGTATTCAAATACACTTTAGGAACACTACAAAAGGGTTAAACACGTCTATGTTTTTTTTTTTTGTTGTTGTTGTTGTTGATGTTGTTGTTGTTCCATTTGGAATACTAAAATAATGCTGTGGTGGATTAGTGTTTCTGTGCAATCTTTTGGCTTGTTTGGTTGATTACAACTCGTCTGTAAGGTAAAATAAATCATATCCTATCAATTTTTGTTAATATATTTATTAACTAGAAATAAATCTCTGAACAGTACACAAATATGCTCTATGATTTTTCACCAGAAATTTTGTATTTGGAGTCTATGTAAAATGTAATATAAATTCAAATTTATTTCATAACAAATTCCTGCAATTAAGGAACTGTATTGTGAAAAGTGCAAAATAAGAATATTTATATTGCTATAGTTGGCTGCTGGACTTTTGACATTGCATAACAGTTAAAGTCATTATACTTCCACTCTGCCTCTGCTAGATTCCTGTCGAAGGACCTTCCTGTCGAAGGACCTTGTTCCTGTCGAAGGACCTTGTACTTAAATTGGCCCAGTGCTTTAGGAATAAAATTTAAGTTTAAGGTCAAAGTTTACTTACTTATATATCACTTTTTTATAGTAGTACATTGTTATAATGCATCATTACAATACAGTATTTCAAAGCCCAAAGATTGGTATGTTTTTTTCCTGCCACTGTTCCCCTTTGCTTGTTCATCATTCATCATTTATTAAACCACTAAAGCTAGAAAAAACAAAACCTTAAGCACTTTTGTTGCAAAACACAAAAATGTGTTTTCTGTTATAACAGATTGACTCATTCATTCTTTCATCTTTACACATTACAAAAATAACAGTTCACAGTACGGGAATGAATTTTATTTTACAGAGAGTGATATAACAACAGCTACAGAGACAACATGGGGCAGCTTACTTGACAGCAATTTTACTAGTCCAAAACAGGTGAACAGTGCAATGAAATAGGTAAGAAGTTCGGCTTTAGAGTGCTTTATTGTTAAGGACACTGTCTGTGATGAGTCACACATAACGACAAGGACTTTAGAACATTGCAACATCATGTTATATGGTTTAACATGACTCTACAATGATGGTATCAAACAATACAAGACCACTATTGTCATGAAGATAAACTTTTGGTTTTCTCTATGAGTTTAGCTAAGTGGAGTAAAGAACCAACTGCATCTCAGATGAAATTGAGAGAGGAAACAAATAATTACCTTTTCATGCTTGCTATTATACCTACACATGGATGTGCACAAAGTCAGAGGAGGAAATTATTGGTTTTAAAAGAGGGACTCCCTCCTCTGTTTCTCCACTTGCTTTGTAATTTGCCCAGACTGTAAATCAAAGCTCATGGCTGGTCTCTTGGACTCTGTTGAGCACACTCGTCCTCTCCCAACATTCCTGTGCTCATGAATCACTCTGGTTTCTGGCTTCCACAAAGCATTTCCTGCTTAACCTACTCTCTGTAAGAGACTGAGTCGAAGAGCTGAGCATCTTTCAGGACCACTCCTGACACCCTTACATCTCTTTGAGCACTTATGGACATTTCAAATAGGCTGCTGCTATGTACAATTAAATTACTGTACAATAACTTTTACAAAAACGCTCCAAATTTTGGACAAATCGATGATCACACCGATAAGGGCTGTACCAGGGCTTCTTTTTTCAGTAGATGGACAGACAGTACAAAGACAGTTATAACATTTTAAAAGAGCTCTTTCAAATACAGACAATTCCTCAGTTTTAAAAGATTTACCCATTCTACATATTCTTCTTCAGAATATATACAGATTATTACATGTACAATGCAAAGATTACATCACAACGTCACAAGTGGAAAAAGTCTGAAGGGGCTTGAGATGGCAGGACTTATGAGTGTGTTTGTGTGTCACTCGTGTGTTTTTTGTATGTAGACGTGTCTGCGTTTAGTGGACACTCCTTCCTTAGATCAGTTCATGGCCCTAATCACCAGCCTGCCCTCTACCTGGTGAAGGTAAATGCTCTGCTTCTCTGCCAGACTTTCTTTGGCGTGTGTCTCCTCGTCGCTGTCTACTGGTTCCTCTTTGATTTTCAGAACCCCGATGTGAGCTTCTGCCTCGTCACTTCGCACACTGCCATTGTCCCTGATGCTGCTTCTGTGGCTGTGATTGGGACTGCATTTACGAATAACTCCATAAGGGGGCGAGCTTGCCTCCTGCATGACTTGATCATGCGCCTCTTCTCCCTCTTCCTCTTCTGATTCGTGCAGGTGGCTGTTGGGCTTCCGCAGCTGTTCAATGGACCTGGAAAGCAGCTGCAATAGAAATACCAATTAATGTGAAAACTGTGAAAACAAGTCACTGTTTATTTACTTTTTGTCTTTAATTGATCCTTATTTGACTTGTTCTCGACTGACAGGCAGGGTTTTAGGCAGTTCTGCTGGCAGTTTGATGTAAAGGTAAGAGCACCAATGATAAAATTTACCATTTAAAACGTTTCTATGTAAGAGTCAAACACTGACTGACATCTGAATAATGCTTGTTTGGCAGAATTATATATGATATATGATATATATATACATATATATATATATATATATATATATATATATATATATATATATATATATATATATATATATATATATATATATATATATATATATATATATATATATATATATATATATATACATGTACAGTTTATATATATATATATATATATATATATATATATATATATATATATATATATATATATATTCATTCATTATCTCCCGCTTTATCCTCTATTAGGGTCGCAGTGGGGTTCCCCATGCCCATCCAGGGGAGAACGTCTCGGGCGCTGGGCAGATACACCCAGGACAGGGCGCCAATCTATCGCTGGGCACACACTCACTCACACATACACACTCTATATGGGGCAATTTTTTGAGAATCCAATTGGCTTGATCCATGTTTTTGGACTGTGGGAGGAAACCAGAGAACCCGGAGGAAACCCACGCAGACACGGGGAGAATATATATATATATATATATGTAACCATATATATCTTCCGCTTTATTCTATATCAGGGTCGTGGGGAGGTTCCCCATGCCCATCCAGGGGAGAACGTTTCGGGCGTAATGCAGATACAGCCTTACAGGACAGGGCGCCAATCTATCCCTGGGCACACACACACACACAAACACACTCTATATGGGGCAATTTGGAGATTCAATTGCGGTCGATCCATGTTTTTGGACTGTGGGAGGAAACTGGAGAACCTGGAGGAAACCCACCCGGACACAGGGAGAACATGGAAACTCCACCCAGATTAGGATTCAAACCGGGAATCCCTAGTGCTGAGAGGCAAACGGACTAACCATTTTGCCACCATGCTGCCCCATTTTTACAATCTGAAATTTTTTTTTACATATAAATAAATGTGTGTATGATTTGTGTGTGTATATATATATATATAAAAAGGTGGCACGGTGGCTTAGTGGTTAGCACGTTCACCTCTCAGCGCTAGGGATTCCTATCTATTCAAATCCCAATCTGGGTGGAGTTTCCATGTTCTCCCCGTGTCCGCGTGGATTTCCTCCGGGTTCTCCGGTTTAATCCAACAGTCCAAAAACATGGATCAAGTCAATTGAATTCTCCAAATTGCCCCATATAGAGTTTGTCTGTGTGAACTGCCTCTGTGACCCTAATAGAGGATAAAGCGGAAGATAATGGATGGATGCCATATATATATATATATATATATATATATATATATATATATATATATATATATATATATATATATATATAGGGCAGGTATGTCTCCAAATTGATAAGAAGGCAGTGATTATGAATGACCCAAGTCAAAAAGGAGGTGAGACTATTCTATGGGCTAGCTGGTTATTATTATCTCACATCATCACCAGCCCACTGACTGATGCCACTAATAAGGACCTTGCCAGCAGGATTATATAAAGGCAAAGGCACTTTGTGGTGGGCTACTGATGTACTCTGCTGATTTTTGTCTTATGAAAATGAATTATTATGAATGTCATTATGTATTGCTAAAGCCATATATAGTGCCAAAGCCTTTCTTAATATCAATGTCTGCACAACTTTTATTTCTGAGCAATTAATTCTCATATAACACACTACAACATCTTGGTTTTAAAATTCTGTTTTATGAGGCCATCAGTTTGGAAATAAAAGTCTTGGGGACTTTTAGTTTTTACAATTTAATAAATTTGTTAAAACTAGTTATAAATCTGAAAGATAAACTTGGTAAGTTACTTTCTGAGTATATTTGCGTGAGGTATTTAACTTATTTATTTATACATAAAACATTTATTGCTGTTATATCTTGTGTTAATGCAAATAAAAAACAGAAAAGGTATGTATTTGTGTGGTTGCAAATTTGCAAAGTTTTAAGATCCTTAAAGCATCTACTCTAGCATGTATTCCAATATTAGGAGTGCAAATATTTTGCTCAAGCATGTATTCAGGGGGTAAATTGACTTGAGCTTGTCCTTATAAAATTATTTTCTTACTGCTCATTAAAGCTTAAGCTTAGGGTCGATGGCTCAGTAAATAGTAAAAAGGTGTCAGTTTCCAAACAACTAAGATTCTTTCTCAGACATTTATTAACAGGTTTTATTATGGTTTTTGTTTTGAGATGAAATATAATTAATATTTTCAATATTAAAAACTGAAAAACAAACTAAATTTGTCTTGCTGAATTATTCTATTTAATGCATTCTTGCGTGAAAGCTCTTTTTGACTATTCCATATAAAATTAATAAAAATGATCAGAATTTACCCAAATAATAATAAAAGCCATGTGAATGAGATGTTTTTATTATATGTTATTCTTGTATTGAACATATTATTCAGAAGCTGAAGATACTTTAAAGCAGAATTTTATATGAGGCCATACCAATAAGCTTGCAACATCTAAGTGAGAGCAACAAAACATTAGTTTTGAGCTCTTTATTCCTGAAAATGCATTTGTAGCCTTGAATTTCCCATAGCCTTTTCAGCAGTAATAGGGCAGATCAATGTATAAGCTCCCACACACAATGGAGCCTTTCAGTTGGCTAGACTAGCACTCTTAGCAGAATAATTGCACTCAAATGGATGGTCAGGGTCACCACTGCTAGTGCACAGAAATACAACAATTTCCACAAGGGAAAAAGAGCATGTATTCTATCTTCTTTAGCATTTGTTTGAACTCATGTATGTTAGAGGATGTTTGCATGAGAGGGCCAGCAATGCCCTTAAGCTCTGCTATCAACAGATACACCGAAGAATTTGAGCTTTCCTTCTTACTTCTAAAGGTAAAATACAAAGTCATACTTTAAAATGGAAGTGCTGAAATACTTTTCATATAGCACATTCTACTGTTGAAAACTTTTCACCTTTCTTCTCAACTTTTTAAAACTTTGTACTATCTGGTTTGAGCCAACTTTTAAAAGTAATTTAAAAAATGGAAACAATATTTTTAGATATGCATTATAAAACAAGAAACAGGCTGCGCAGTGGTGTAGTAGGTAGGTCCGTTGCCTCACACAGGTCCCGTGTTTGATTTTCAGACTTAGCCAAACATATATAGTTTGCATGATCTTCATGTGTCTCTGTGGGTATTTTCCTAAAGGTCATAAAACTGGAATGAACTGGAGATTTTTTCACTACATGTCAGCATCATCCACTGTGTGTTTTTTATATACCTCTCTACGATACATTTAGGCATGTCCTGCAACCCTATTGAATAGCAACTAATAAAAAGACGAAGGGAAAAAAAGGTTTATTAAAATATGGTAATACCTTATTTATATGAACCTGTTGCTGGTACTGTTTTTGCTTTTCCAGAAAGTGTTGGTGTTGTTGCTGAATAACAAGTTGTGCCAGCATGCTCTGCGGCAATGGTGCAGACTGAGTACGGTTCAATGGTCGGTGGCGAGGTAGTTTTGGGGCGTACACTGCCTGAGGAGCGATCCTTCATTGCCAGGGGTGATGGAGGATGCACAGGTCCTACACTCTGACCTATAAAAAGAAACATTATTTCAATAAAATGGAAAAAAAAACAAAAGCGTTTGATTATTAGTTAATTACTTTCTTTAAATGTAATTGTTACATAGGTCGAAGTGGTAGTTGAAGATGAGAGGCTAGTGTATTTCATAATGAAACAGCTTGGATGTAGCATGTGCATTGCAGATTGCAAGTCAGATTATATCTAGCTTTTCTGCAGTGGTTGATGGAGTGACACATTCATGCATTTGCCTTCTCACTTCACCAAAGCACAAAACTCTTTTTATTCTTTAGTTAAAAAAAAAAGTTATTCTTTAGTTATTGTTGTGTAGATATACAGCTTACAATATTTGTATTGTGATGATAAGCTGTGTTTGGTGAACCGGAATAATACTCTTACCATTAGAGAGGATCTTCTGTTGACGTAGCTGCTCCTTGTGTAGGAGGTGCTGCAAGAGCACTTGTTGACTGCTGCTTACTTTGTCCATGCCAGCTGATAGGTGAACTGGGCCTAATAACTGAGTGGGCATACCCTGCCTTCCAGACAACAATCCGCTGCTCTCACAGTGCTTCTCTTTTATCCCAGACCAGCCTGAATACAGAACCCAGATTGCTAATTCAGTGATAAACAACAGTCTTGACCACAACACTCATTGAAATTCTCTGAATATAGTGCCTGCATTTTGATATGGAAATTGTCTCCTATATTTGTTAAGCTTGATGGACTTAACCTTACATTTCTCAATCATGATCAAATAGCCATGCGATGCGAGGTTAAACACAACATTATCTAAATCTGCGCTTGATTATTCTGGCTTGCTCTCTTTAAACAGAAGAAATAGATGAAGTGACTAGGAAAGACTGGAGTGCAATTGACACAAGACACTTAAACACAATATTTATCTAAAGCTTATAAAATCCCTTAAGGTCAAAGGTCAGGACCCTAAGGCTACACATATCATCCAGACAGCCAGTGAGGGCTAGTCTTTCAATGGGATTCACTGTGTAGTTAAGCGGGGGCCCTAAATGACATTTCCCTTTTACCAATTTATCATGGCAAACACTTGTCTTACAATCAAGGTGCTCCCACAAAGTTTATCCAAATAGTAATCATATACGGTATGTACTGGAATTCACTGTTTAATAAGTTTATAGTGGTAACATGACTTTTGACAGAAACTATTATGTCTATTAAAACTGCAGATAAAGTGAGGGGAACCAGTCTTAAGGTAACTCACAGTGATGGGAGAGGAGGCTGCAGAGAGGCCCAGAGTGATGTTAGGCAGAGACGGTGATGTATAGAGATTCAACATGGATGCAGAACCTTCGGAACCAAGCAACTTGGGCTGAGAAAGCCAACGCTGATGGATAAAGAGAAAGACATGGAATGAAACTTTGTGTTATATTGCAATTTAGCTATGGTCTACTAGAAAGAACACAGCAGCAGGAAAGTAAACTTTAATGTACTAGGACAAATGAGAGGTTTGTTCCTGCCATCACAGAGCTGGAGTTCATGTACAACTAGCAAGCTTCTGCCAATCCCTACAATGCCTTACAGCAAATATAGCATATTATATTGATGTTTGTGATGTAGGGACAAGCACTGATGTTGAATTTTTTTCTCTGCTTGCTCCAGGTCATACTTCCTGCACACAGCAGGAGAGTTCAGCAGCATGTGGTCACAAAGCAGCCCTGTTTATTCTTGTAATACCCCTGCATATTCACTGACCTGTATATGGATATCCGGCTTTTATCTGACTCAGGGGAGCAGTTGCTTCTGAAAGTGGATACCTAGTGTAATGGATCAAAAACATAGCTCGTTTTTGCACCTAGTCTGATGTCCATGGGTAGTTCCTCAGCTCTTCGGTCCAACCCATGAAACTCTTGGCCTATGTCAATATAAGAACCACTCGAAGTGTTTGTGTTGTTATCATGTCGTTGGCTACCAACAGCTGGCAAATCAATTAGGTTCAACCCCCTGTCTCCTCCACCCGGATTCATGGTGCAATAGACATTCCTGGGCAGCCATTGCAGTGGCAGTCAATGGGAGGGTAAACAGTGCTGCAGAAGAATAACACAGCTGCAATGCCGACAATGCATAGAGCCTTGACGTTTCAGCCACACTCCCTAGAATGCATAACTTTTGTGAAGAAAGTCCACTGGGACCAAAAAGAACCAAGACACAAGTAGCCAAGTAGGAAGTAGCTCAAAGAAACTGCCAGGACTGATGAAGATCAACAAACAGAAACACCTTTTTTTCAGTTTATATGCATAGTCAATCACAGTACAGACACTTAGCAGTGGTTAGATGAAGTCAACAATGGACTAATATACTATAGATTTGTGCACATCCATGGAAGGGAGCTCTTGTGAATGTTTATATCATTACAGTGGCCTCTTTCCGTTAAGTTGAGAATTGTCAACAGTCCATCAGCCAATAATATTTTTTATTGCGCATTAAGCAGCCACAAATGGGTGTCTGTTGCCAGGCCAGGAAGGAGAGTCAGTGAACAGGGGTTGTAGGATGTTGTAAAATGATGCATTATTGTTGATATTGGAAGAATGAGCATTGGAATACAACAAAACAGTAAAGACTGATCGTAGATTTACTGTATAAAATTGCATTGGTTGGATCAGACAAAGTGTACGCCAGCTTGTGATAATATTCAGTGTTGTCATGCCTCAACATTGCCATGCATAAAACAATGTTAACACAGTTACAAGGTTTTAATTAATGTCGATGTCAATGAACTAGAAAATTGTGATCCAAATGACTTTCTATATATTAAATTGAACTTTAGAACATGTAGTTAGATTTTTAAGATTTATAATAAGATTTGGGAATTTATACCTCTGTGTGAGTGGGGCATGGTAGGGAAGATGATCCATTTTCCAAACCAAGAAGGACACCATTCGGAGAGCTGGAACCTGAACCAGGGGAACTGCAACCGGTGGATTCTGTGTTTGATTTAAAAAATAAAAATAAGGGCAATACACCGTCAGTCTTACAGCTGTCTTTGTGTTACCTAACACTGCTGAAACAAAGTTTGGTATAAAAACTTTTTTAAGTAGCACTTTCAGAGGAATGCTGTTATTATAAGATTAGAGTCAACAAGCAACCATAAAGTGTCAATTAGTGTGAAAAAGTGTAAAAAGGACAATTGAAAAGTGAGCTTGCATACCAATAAGTTCTAGAGCTCGTTTTTTGAGAGGTGTCATAACTGTTCCCTCTTTTCTTTTTAAAAGAGGACTGCTTCGTCTTTCTGCAACCTTCTGCTTGAGTCTAGAGCGAACCTTTAGATTTGGCTCTGATGCTGCAGGGGGAATAAAACAGATTAATATGTTTAAATAAAACAAATCATGGTTCGTCACACATATATACATTCAGAAGCAATCAGTATTGAATCTACAAGAGCACTACAGTCAACAAGATGTCATGCTTGTGGCTGTTTTCTGTAACTATGACAAAGGCAAGATCAAAAGATAGATATTTAAAGAAGGAGCAAAGAAATCTGTGAAGTGCAGCAAGGTATTTGATGCTTTAAACCACAAAACACAGGGGTTTCTCACATTCTGCTATGGGAGATTGAACAAGACAAATTTGGAACTGCTTTTCTCTCATCTGGAGTACATTACATTGAGCAGCATACTGTAAACATGGCTTGCTACCTGACTTAACCTAGGTCCAATACAGTAGCAATATACAGTAGCATAAACAAGAATTTTTATTTAAAAGTTTATAATATTTTAATTAATTTTTTTATATTTAGAAATGTATTATATATTAAAACACCTTTAATGTGCAATAATGCAATCATGATGAGTATTCAAATTTTGAAATGTGCAATATTATATAATTCTACCATCTGACTCAGTGCAATATATTATATACATTTTTAATTATATATATTTATAATATATAAACCATCCATCCATTATCTTCTGCTTTATCCTCTATTAGGGTCAGGTGGGGGATCCCCATGTCCATCCAGGGGAGAACGTTTTGGGCGTGTGGGGGTAATTTGGAGAATTCAAATGTTTTTGGACTGTGGGAGGAAACTGGAGAACCCGGAAGAAACCCACACAGACATGGGGAGAACATGGAAACTCCAACCAGGAATCCCTAGTGCAAACAGGCGAATGTGCTATCCACTAAGCCTGCGTGCTATTATATATATTATAACATGCTGTACACATGCTAATTTATTTTTACTTGCCACTTTGCTTTTACCTTATTGTGTAATTTTGGAACGTTTAGTTTAATTTTACTGTGCTTATTGTTCTTTTTTTTATATAAACACAACTGATAGAGCATCTGTAAAAACTGCAGTTTCTCCCCTGGGATTAATTAAGTATTCTGATTCTGATCCACTTATTTCTATTACAATTGATTTGTACTACATTTTTAAACTATGGATTTGAAATCATTTGGCTCTGGTGTTCTGCAAACTGATTAAATCCCTTTATTAAATGCAATATTATAAATCTAATACAAATGTGAACGTTACTAAAACAATAATCATAATCTGTTATCAGCCTTATTCCATGTGTATTCTGTTCATTTTGTCTATTGTTTTTCATAGACGAAAACAATTCAGACACAAGTTTTACCTTCTAACTATTTAGTATGACTTGACTCATATGATTGTATTGCACTCAACTGCTTCAAATATACATTCTGATAAAGCAGAACTACTAGCTTTCATCTGTTAATATCAGTAACAACTGCATGTACTATCCAGCAATGCAGTAATGGATGTTAATCTTAAGCCCAAAGTGAGCCACAGGGAGTCATAGCCTATCCTCCTCCCTGCCCACAGTGCTCTTACTGATGTCTATTTTTACCCCACATCACAAGCCGTCACCACGGGAACAGCATCCCATTGCCACAGAGACGTAGGCTGAATTGCTGGGAGGGGGGGGTCACAGCAGGAGGTCCGCACTGTGATGCAACAGGAAAGCACTTCGCTCAGTCACAGCGACAGACTCAACACCTGTGTGATTTTATCCAGTGCTGACACATCGCCTGAAGCCAGAGGCCAAACCAAACACGAATATATGTATGAGGAAGAAGTCTAACTGCACTATAAATCAATCATGCTATTGCATGTGAAAGCACTGCCGGAGGGCACGCAGCAAGGAGTACCACATTTACTATTTTATCTCAACTCCACATGCAAGGTCCCTTTTTAGAATCTGGTGGTTTGCTGTAAAATGCATGTCTTTGAATATACTTTGGCAGATGAGAAAAGTCATTCCCAAAAAACACACTGACATTACTGTGGATCAAAACAATTTATCTTTGTTAGAGTAGGGGCTCAGTTTTGATGGGGCAGGTCTGGTATTTAGTAATGTATATTAGACCAGTACCATAAATTGTATATGCCAGTTCATTTGGCAGTTTTTTGTTTCTTTATTAATTTGTCATATTTAATATGCAGTCCATCCATCCATCCATCCATTAACTTCCGCTTGTCCAGGGTTCGGGTCGCGGGGCAGCAACCGAAGTAGGGTGACCCGGACCTCCCTCGCCCCAGCCACCTCCACCAGCTCGACTATATGCAGTCATTTTTGTTAAATTAATATCTCTATGATTTAATGACCCACATCTTCCTTCATACCAGTTTTATAATTATCATTTACATAATACTACTTTGTGTTTTAGGCTTTTGGACTTTTAGTCTCGCATATAAAATATACAGAGACTTAAGCATACATTGTAGGTATATGTAATAGTTCTCTTATATAAACATCTTATGAAGGTTTAATAACATATCACACTCGCCTGTTAATAATGCTAACTGCATCTTTTTCATCAAGCAAAGAAAACAACCCCTTTTTACCCAAGGGATTCAAACCCTCTGATGCAACCAATGCTTGTCTATGAGCCATATTACTCCACCAAGACTCTAGACTTTCCAAACCTTGTTTCTAACTTCATTCACATGGGAATAGCTAGGCAATACAAAAGGGAATAGCCTGACATATAGCACCATAAATATCCACTTTTTTTATAATGTATTGATATCCCCTACATTTTAGTTGTACCTGGTCCATAGGTTTGGAAATTAGGTCAAGACTAGTGATGGTATTACTCCGTTCACTAAGCTGGGCTATTCTTGCCTAGAACAGGATCCTGTGCCCCAAATCTGGACTATTCTGGGACAGGACAGAGAACGGGTTTTAGCAGATAAATAAAACAAGGCATTAAGATTTGGAAGCTTTTCATATCATATGTAGTCATATGCAGGGAATTTTGCTTATTATACAAAGACTATCAAACCCATTGACAATAAAAACATATGAGAACATAAAACTAAGCCACAATAATTATTCCTGTTAGCCTTCTATCCACAAGCAATTATGTGCTATGGTAATGCGCCACACTAAACATAACACCCTAATATTTAATATCACCAGCTTTTAAGACAGATTTAAAGAGGTTCAGAATCAGAATACTTTATTAATTCCCGGGGGGCAATCGCAGTAAAAACATGATTGGGAGCACTGCAAAAGGCTGCATGCACTTCTCGCACATGCGCACTAATGAAGAAAAGTGAAGAACAAAAGAACCTTATAAAATTCTAATTAATAATTCAATTTGTATTTAAAGCTAAATTACAAATAAATTATTTAATAAACTTTACAAATCCCTGTTTAAATTCCACTAGACTAACATGTACATTCAACACAAACTGCAGTCATACTTCTTAACAGCAAAATCTAAAAACTGTTTTTTACATGAAATAATAAACTTAATCAACTATTTTTAAAATATATCTGGATTTTTATAAATTTCGTGCCGTAAAATATCATTCAAGGCAAATAGATTTGTAGGTAGAAGTTATGGCACAAAGTTTTTAAACTATTTTTTTCCTGTTAAAGAAAGCAAAGATGGTGTATCTGGACAGAGATGCCGTTCAAACTTTGAGATGACAAACAGACTTCATTCACATACCTATAATGCTTATTACAATTGAGCATCCATCATAATGGCGTTGGATAAGTTTATAATGAGCAGAAAAGGTCTGCATAACTTAGAATTATTAACTACCTTGCTTGATGGTAAAAATGTGTAAACAACATGGCATTTTGTGTGGGAAAGCAGTTAAACAGGTATAATTGTTTACAGTTGTATTTTAAAAGGACACATGGGGAAAGAATTTGATGTAAGTATTGTGACCTCATGTCATGGCTATGATCCTTTGGCTCTGAAGAAAAAGTGACTAACAAAACCATAGGGGAACAATATTTCATGTTAATACTGACTTCGCATGAGGTTCAAGTTTGGTTAATAACTCTAAACTGTTTTCCTATAAATAGTCAAATTTTTTTTATATGTAATGCCTTTTCATAACTCAGAAGAAATTTAAATCTATATATGAAACATTTTTAAACATGCCCTGTGGAGATTAATAAGCTTTAATTTGAATAAAGAGTAGTGCTGAAGTTACTGCTGTGAACTTTGGGGATATTTGAAATATAATTTTAAATGCTAGTCTCATAAAAATTACTTCTCCATCCTACAACACACCTCCTAAGATCTATGAAAATGAGGTGCTGTGGAAACCTTTATTGAAACCTAAAACACTCATTGGCCTCTTTATTATTTACGTCCTTGAGACATTATTCGTTGTACATGTACAGTCTATTATATTAGTTCCACACTTTGTAGTTTTACAATTACAGTCTGTCTGTTTCTATATATACTTACGTAACTATATATAGTTACGGCTCTTTTACTTTGTTCTTTAATGATCAAGAAACTCAACAGAATCATGACAGCATGTTCTTTTTAGGAGCTAAATGAATATCAGCACTGCAGTGACATGGACACTGTCTGGTGGTAATGTGTTAATATATGTTTTGCTAGTATAAGAGGATTAATTACACTGCGGATTTGAAAATAAGCCACCAACCATAAAAGTTCAGTCGCCTGCTTCCTATAGGAAGTGTTCTGTTAGTTTTGATGAATGATTAGAGGATGATTAAACACTGTGAAGCAACAAAATAGCTCCTGATTGTAACAATAAATTTAAACATTTATCAATTTGATGAGAACAGTAGCAGTTATAATTAAATAATAAGTGTGTGAACAAGGGGTGTAGCTTATAAAGTGGCTGTGTCTATGTGCTTATAAAGTGAGTCTATGTTAAATGTCAAACGATCATCAGTCATTTAATGCTTTTTGTAAAATATGCGGTTGATTTGTAATCCAGTAACATTAATAAAAAAATTCAACATGTCAGGTAAATCTTATTTAGCTTAATTAATCAAGCATAAATTAAAATTAAATATAATATATATATATATATATATATATATATATATATATATATATATATATAATTTATATATAAATAATTTAATCAGGACACTTTTGTTTTACAAGTGTCAGTAAACTACACATAAATCTTTGACTTTTTGAAAATTGTTTCTAGTATACCTTGAACCTTTTGCATGCACCTATTAACATACATAGGTTTTTAAGTGTCTTACATGGGGGAGGATTTAGTATCACCAATTTTATCTATTGGAGCATCTTTGAAGATGTTGGAGGAAACCCATAAAGGCCATAAAGAGATTCTCATTAAGAGGATCTTTGTTTGCCCAATGGTCTTAAAAGCTCTCATGCAAAAACATTTACTACTGCACTACCAAACCACATGATGACTTCATAAATGTATTTTTTCTAGGTTAAATGTATGTATGTCCTAATACAAAGAAAACTCCTTGGCAGAGTTGAATAATATCTAAAGGATGGCACAATGAAGGATAAAGCGGGAGATAATGGATGGATGGCACAATGATACAGTTGTGTACAACAATAATTTTAAGGATATGATCCCATGCTGTAACACTGTTCAATTTTATAAAGACCAGAAGTGTTCTTACCAGTTTTTCTAAGAGGGAAATCATCTCTGCAATCTGGTAGGGATGGTAATGGGAATTTGCCAGAGGGTGACATTTCTCCCAGAGGAGGTGAATTCTGCTCCAGAGAACTGTGATAGGAGTTCCTGAATAGAATATGAGATATCAGAATATGTTTATATATTGCACTACTGACACTTATGGATATGGACATTACGGTATATATAAAACTTTTTTCCATATATCATTGACACACCACAATAAAATGATGTCGTTCCCTAAGTATATTAAGAGATTTCTTTTCTACTTACGTGAACCACAGATTTGTGCTTTGAGAAAGCGCAATACAGGATCCACTTGGTGCTGGGTCCTTAGTAGATTTGTTTAAGAGGAACTCCTGAAGCTTCTGCTTAACCTCTGTACTGGCTGTAGCACCTGTAACAGCAATAAATAATCATTATTTTGCTGATCTCCTTATTGCTGTCTGTTCATATTCTACATAAACCCATGTTAAGCAAAATGGAAAATTGTAAGTGAAAAATTTAACAAACTATAAATACACAAATTCCTTTTGAGACGTCAAGTGAATCAATATCCCCCCCTACTGGTCAATAATTTAGAACAGCATCCCTGTTTACGTTATGGTCAATTGTAAATCAATTTAACTCGGCATGCCATTCTATTTAATATGGATGTTTCATGGATGTGGTGTTGGTATACTATCATCGCTCACCACTGGATTTGCGATGCAACACATTCGTATTTAGAAGTGCTTTCATAC
This sequence comes from Corydoras sp. C115, assembly GCA_019802505.1. NCBI lineage: Eukaryota > Metazoa > Chordata > Actinopteri > Siluriformes > Callichthyidae > Corydoras > Corydoras sp. C115. The sequence continues at coordinate 6,292,917 of JAFMOC010000002.1, forward strand.
CTTTGGCCATACAGTGCAGATTTTATGCTATAGAAATGTACTACAATGAAGGTAGTTTATGCTCTTACTTTCTCTTGCTCGTTGTTTGTTTCTAAGGTGGATAACCTGTTGCTGTCGTCGTCTCTCCATTTCTCTTTCCTGATTTTGCTGCTCCAGCTTCCTCTCTTTTTCCAACTGGTCCTGACGTTGTTTCATGGCCTGCAGCTCTTGCTGCAACTGATAACATAAAATAATAATTAATTCTGTGATTCTCTGTTATCCAAAAAGGTAGTTACAAAAGAATCAATAGTTAACTGTATAGTTTTTCCATATAAGCATTTGGAGAGAGAAAAATGTTGATGCCATTTTTTTTACCTTAAAGTGCTCCTGCAGTTGGACCTCGTGCTGGCGAATCAGGTTCTCGTGCTGCTTCTGAAACTCATTTATAAGAAGTTGTTTCTGGATCTGCTGCTGCTTCTGAATGAGGAGAAGCTCCTGCTGTAGCTGGCGCTCCCAAACACTGGGGTCTGACCCAAAAGCCAATGTTCTTCCATCAGTCCGCAGATCTAGAGGGGATACAGGCTCCAAAGCCAGTGGTACCTCAGGCTTGACATCGACTGTAAATGACAGATATAGACAGTTAGAATATTTTATACTGTGAGCCTTCAACTACTAAATTATTTTTGATATATATATATAATATTTTTATTTTATTATTTTTTTGGTAGAGAGCAATAAACTGTTATATAATGTTTTATCATCTTGCAATGAATGAGAGTTTGCTAAGAGTAACCAAATTGTATGAAAGTCTTTTAATGCAATGCTGATTTGCTGATTCATGCAAAGTTGCCTTTATTCCCAAACTCCTGGCAGATTAGGCTCTTGCCTCATAGGCAGTGCTTTTAGGTGTATCCAATTATGATGGACAAGGATCCCCCACAGCCTCGTCATCAGCCATTCTTGGGTCAGTTCTGGTAGGATTTCCCTATTTCTTTAATTTTCAATTTATTCATTTGCAGCAGCGCCGAATCATCACTGAGGTCCAGTAATGTAAGGGTGTGGTAATACAAATGGTATTCATCGTGAGGGGTTTTTTGATTGAAGGGCACATGACCTCTAAAGTTTTAATTTTCTTTATCATGCACTGTACTGAGTGGCACATGTCCTGGGGTGTTTATTATTTGCTCTCATTATGTTTGTTGAAATACACTTTTTTTCATCTGCTGTGGTGTTTTTTCAGGTTGTTGGGTTTTTTTCTTCCCCAGAGCTTTCCAGCATGCCAAACTGTTACATAATCTGTTACTGTTCCAAGATTTGTATTTTTATCTAAAACCTATATTGTTAAGACTTTAACAATAACATTGTTGAGAACTTTTCAGCATAAGACATTTTTGCTGACCCCTTTGCTCCAGGACAAACAGTCATAGCTTGTTTTTCATTTGGATGAGGCTGTGTGTGTGTCTTTCCTAATTCCCCAGTTCTAATCCCTCCTCCTCTGAGCCACCACTGCCTCCTCACCATTACGGAAAGATTGCCGTTGTATGCTTCAACTTGTGGCTCATTACAAATAATAAGCTAAGGACAAAGCACAAGGGCATCCCCCAGGTCCCTGATGCTCTATAAATAGTCGGCAAGGCAGTGGAAATCAATAGCAAGCCTGGATGACACACTCAGAAAAGATGAAGCAAGCAAGCATCATAACCAGCTGCAGCTGTGCTCCTCCTCGGCAGGGGAATAGGCAATTACAGAGATATGAGTCTTACAAAAAGAGCCCTGGAGCAAACAAAGTCATGAGCACAATCTGACTGCAGTATAAACCTGTTTTGTGTTGTGAGATAATTCAACTTTAAGAAAATTCAACTGTACATTAGATAAATTGAATACAAAACATCACAACATGTATACAAAGTAAGGTTATAGTTAGCTGCCTGGCAATTGATTAGTAAGTGCTATCTCCTAGTTATGCAACTTCCTGAACTACAGTTATGATGTAACATGAGTTCCCAATAGAGCTGGCAATGCTATAATTAAACAGATCATGCACAGATTAATCATTTTGCAATGTAATTTCTGGATGCATTTGAGTTTCCTTTACCCATTTTGTTACCTAAATTAACAATGTAAAGCTAAAGGCAAAAAGGATAAAGCCTGATAATGCTAGGAATAAAGAAATGGAAGCACATTGCCCTAATGGTTTATGTAACTAAGAAAATCAATAAGAAAGGCATCAAATGGACTGTAATGCTATCTGGTGATCTATCAGTGATGTAATGCAAAGAAGCTATGCCTGGAAGCAGCATTCACATATTTTTTTACATCAGATTTAAGGGAATTGAAATATTTTTGATTCATTTTGTATTTACAGGACATATTTCTGATTTTTATTTACAAATTATCACACTGGTTATCCTGTCTTAGATGGTTGAACCATTCCAAGTGGCAAAGGTGAGCCTACACTGACGTAAACAGCAGCTCACCTATAAATGGCAAAGTATTTCTGAACACTGTTGCTCACAGTGCTGCAGTAAAACATGTCTGCATGTGGCACTGGCGAGTATAAATAGCAACACGAAAGCGTAAAGTGGTGCAATCTAAAACTATGACGAACCCTATTCACCACCTTAAACCAGGCTGCTATGGCAACATGACTGGTATAATTATGACTCCTCTTCCTGCAGACTTTGAGCTGCACTGTGTGACGTTTTTCACTTCAAATAGCATTTAATTATATCAAGTCAAGTCATGCAATAGATTAGAAAGTAAAAATACATAAAAACATACCTGCAAATTTCTACTCATATAGACAGACTGTACCTGATTTTTTAAAACGGGATGCCCAGATGTTTAGTGCTTGTGCTATGATGTTTAACCTTTTTCTAACAGATGAGGACAACTTGATGAGGCAACTTAGTGTAGAATTTTAAAAACAAGGCTGTACATACGTAACGTTTTATAGAAGAATCCTTGTAGCTCAACAATGACAAACGGGCGTCAAAACACAACTGCCCAACTGTTCTTTCATCTCTCCTGATTTCAGCCAATGAGCTACAGCTCTGAGTCACAGGCATCTGGCTTGCTGCCCCAGCAGAGCTAAAAATAGATTTAGAGTTACCTGCTGTTTCCCGTTGCATGCAACTGTAATAACTCATTTATTTGGTCTCCTTACTCAACCTCACTCAACAGCCTTTAAAAAAGATCATTTTATTGTGTTGCACATCACACAAGCAACCAGTAGATCAACTAGTTGCATTCAGTAAGTTATTTTTTGATGTCTCTTTCCATCTGTACCCCTGAATGTGATATCACAATGCAGATTACCATTATGTGAATGCTCCAGCATTGGGACTTATTTAAGCTGGTAAAATCCAGTGGAAAACATCTTAAATGTTATCTGATGAGGTCATACTTTTTGAACTAGCCATTGGCAACAGTGCAAGGTCATCCTTTTAGATAACACTAGTTATGCATTTAAATGTGTGCTATTTTGGGAAACAGCAAACTCATGGAACAAAACTCGGCATCCTGCTAAAAAGCAAATTGTTTTTCAACTTGCAAGTTTTTAATTTATACATGTATGTTATTGGTTTTCTCATGCCCATTTGTCTTTAATTAATCATTTCACACTAGGAGCAGGCTCAAATTAGCCATTTTTTTAACCGGAAAAAAAAATCACCATTACAAGAAACCTTATAATGTTTGCCAAATTGACCTTTACAACAGCCAAAAAAATTTAGGTTTAGTCACCTCTATAGTCTTTGTGCTGATCTCTGTTAGGCTTCAGATAATGGATTACAACTTAAAGAATATTTAGTTAAATTTTTATAAAAATGTCTCACAAATGACTCACATTGCCTTAATCATGTCTAAGTAACATAGATTAGATTTATAATTTTCCCACCACCTAACTACATTCATCAGGAGTATTTGTTGTCAGTATGAGTACTATCTTTTACAAATTTCTACATGTCTGTCAAAATGGGTTCCTCTTTTTTATGTTTCGAAAAGTGTTTTAATATGGAGCCCTCCTACTCACGTTTAATATGGAGCCCTCCTACTCACGTTGTTAAATATTGTTTGAAGTTGTAGTTTTGAGACATTCACTCTGATAATGTACAGACACTGACCTGTCATTTCTTTTGACTTATTGTTCAGTTAATGTTAATAGTTTTGTGTAACTTATTGTCAGAAAACTTAGAAACTATATAATAGTAGAGCACAGCAATCAAAATTGAGCCCTATATCTTGCTGTGCATCTTTGCCCAACCACCGCTATACATTGCTACTCATTTTTATTTAAATAATTTAAATACATGTATTATAATGAGCATGCTGCAAAAATAAACTGGTAGAAATTCTTTTTTAAACATTAAGTTGCAATAATTACTAATAAATTAAACCAATCTGCTAATGGAAAATGTGAAAATTTATTTTGTATTAGGATATACTGTTTGTGTTTTTATTGTGGTAGGAAAAGTCTCATAGATCAAATACATGCGATCTAATATACAAATGCAGTGGTAAATGGATAAATATCTTTGCCGCTTATCACAATCGTGTGAATGCTGAAGCCTATAGCAGTACTCAGTGGGCAAAAGACATGGAAAAACACTTTGACCAGGTCATCAGTTCATCATAGGACTGATACAGAGAACTCCTACGAATATTTTGTATCTTTAATTCACTAACTCTAAAGTCATATGTATAGGTAGTAGTGTGTATATACAGTGTGTATATATATATATATATATATATATATATATATATATATATATATATATATATATATATATATATATATATATATATATATTCAGCTTAATCATAAGTAGGTAGGCAAGACGTTCACATTCCACATCCCTTTTTGTTTTTAGAATAATAGTTTATTTTGATTATAGTTATTTAATTATAACTATATTTATTATTATTATTATTATTATTATTATTATTATTATTATTATTTTTATTATTATTATTATTTAATTATGGTTATATTAGATCAGCTGTTAATGTTTCCCCAACATAAAAATGATGATTATCAGCAAGTATGTTAAATATAACTGTTCTTCTGTGAACACTATTAAAATAGATATTGTGTGAACGGCAATCACACTTAGTTTGCAAGGCTTTTTCAGCTTTACAGAAACTTCTCAGTTTATAACTTGTTAGGCAACAATGTTCATCTTTACGGCAGTAAGTACAGTCTTACAAGGTTAACATAAAATTTTCCAGTGTTTGTAATGTTTCAAAATTCCACACTGTTTGGTAAGAATGGTAAGAGTTATCTGACCAAATAAGGGCTAAAGAGGAGGGTGCAGTGTCATTGGTTTTGGCCCAAAGTGTAATATGGATCTTGCACACATTTCCCTTGTACCCTTGTTCTTAAAGGAGTGTGTACCTGCATTAAAGTAGTAGTTATCAGTCTCTGATTCAATTTCAGACTGGTGATTCTTACTGCTGAATAAACTGTTATGCCTACTCTGAATATAAATGGCATGCTGACATAGTATAACTGTTGCAATAGAAAGTTAACAATTTTCATTTCGGCCAATCACAAAAAAAAAATACATGCCTAACTTGCAGTTTTGTCCTATAAGTTTACATAAATCAAACAGTGTGTTCTAGTTTAAGTCAAAACACTGTTAGCCCTATGAACAGGTATCCACATATATGTAAATCTGGTCATATGAATTGAAAAGCTGCTTGTATGCAGGCAAAGAATGCAAAAACTATACTTCGCATAACGTTACATCCTGTAACGTGATTGCAGAGATGTTTCACGTACATAAACATATGTATTGTTAAATGCATAAACCACATTCCAGAAGCTTCCTGTTTACTGCATATGCAGTCTAGGATAAAAAAATAATGATGTTTATAAAGTAAAGTGTATGTTTACAGTCAAGGTGTTGTCAACATACATCCAACTATAGCAAACATTCTTTCCTTTATGTAAGAGTATACAACATAAATGCATTCTAGCTATGCAATAGATTTGCTAGCAATCTATAAAAGACAGTTCCTTTCACTATTGCTTTGCCTGCTGCAGCAGTGGTCTGTTGTCAATAGTGCTTTTGATTCCACTCACCATTCAAACTAATAGACACATCTACTGTCATACCTTGTAGATGTTAAATCCACTTATGCATTTTTTGGAAACATACTTATCAATTAAGCATGTTTTCCACCTTTTTATTTACTGTGGATGCCTTATTATTATTCAGAAATTTCTGTCCTGTGTAATGTTATATCCACAGTCAGAAAAAGAGCCCTCTATAGATCATAGCAACTTAGTGTCTTCTTGTGTCCACAATTAATTAGGAGCAGTTGCAACACACCTGGATGTAATTATCTTTCTTCAATATAATATTTTCTCTTGCTATAAGTGAAGATGTAGATGGGTCCAGCTCTGTTGGGCTGGGTGTAGTGTGGCTCAGCACTTTTTTTCTGACCGTGTTGGCCATTGTGCTTAAGAGGCTGGGGCAGCATGCAGCACCTTGCCACTCTGGCCGCAGGCAGCAAAGAACCATAATTCACGCTAATCCGAATAGCAGGCGCTATGCAGTTAGCATTTTCTGGCCATCACGTGGACCCATAGTTGCTCTAAGGCAAGTTAAAAATGAAAATTTGTCATTATGTGGGAACAACTTAAAAGTCATTTAACTAATGAATATATGAAAATGCATTTGAAGATAGTATTGTTATGGCAAAGGAAGAGGCTTTAATCATACTTTTATTTTATGGGGAACTAGTCTTTCCCAATGTCATATTACAAAAAGTCATAAATAGACCATATAGGGATTTGTTATTTTGCCTTCTTTAAAGAATAGTATTTTTAACTTGCATGGGCTGTTTTCATTTCAATCAAATTCAACTGTAAAAACCTGCTCTTTACAAGTGTAACATGCACCATGCCATGAGAATGTAATTGATCAAAATTATAGAGTGTCTATAGACTTTCTACTCCAAATCTGATACTGCAGCTTGCAAAATAATACAAATTTTAATAAAAAAAAAAAACAAGCTTGGAATCAGTTCCTGTATTACCCCAAATCTTCATGTTTTACTGAAGTGTTACTTACTTTATGCAACACAATACCCCCAATGTTGGGTTGCAATAGAAAGAAAAATAATTAAATTACATTAAGCAAATTTTAAGAGCAAGTGGCAGATGGCAGTTCAGTCTTTCCTGCTTGTCTCCAAGCAAGCAAAAGGCTAAACATGCAAGTTCGAAAATAAATTGCAGGCCTGGTTGGTAACACCCTCCTCGACAACAACAGATTCACAGAATTACATATCACATGCCAGAGAATGACAAAAGGCCCTATTAATATCATCTTTAGTGTATGGTTAAATTAGGAATGGTTTGAGATGGAATGATAACAGATTGGAACAGCACCTAATCTTAGCAGTTAATGCCATAAGTTGAAAATAGCATGGCTAAAAATAGCTGACCCACAGACTAAGCAACAGAGCTGCCTGCTGCATGCAAGTGGCTGTTGTTTAACTGCATACTGTGGTAACACATTTCACATACTTCCCTAATGCTGTTGTTTATCCTCAGCTAAAACTGAATTAGGTTGCCATAAGGCTTTAAGGCTAAAGTCCACGGATTAGTTAGTGACCCATCTCTCATTTTAGAGTTTAGCCCTACTGCCCCAGATCATTTGGTTCAAACTCACAACAGGTTGCTCAAAGGATTATTGGGGAAGACAGCTTATTTCTTTTTGAGGAATGATAAACTCATATTTGCACATTATATATATATATATATATATATATATATATATATATATATATATAAAGAGAGAGAGAGAGAGATTGAACAACATTTATGCCCTTTGAAATCATTTTGATTTGGCATGCAGTATAATAAAAAAAGTTTCAGGAACCAGCAAGATGCATGCAATATCTTACAAAAGCCTGAAATTACTCTAATCTGAAGTTGCACCTGACCTGTTTAAAAAAATACAGCAAAATCATGTTGCGAATTTCCCAGAACATGATGTACAAGCAATCTTTAAAATAGTAAGAGGATATGAGCCAACATCTTACTTTCAACTAACTTCACATCAACACAGAAAATAAATTAAAGAAGTGTTATTTCTAAAGTAAATAATCAAACCACATGAATATTTACACCTCTACTGCTTCTCAGTAGGACCCAATTGCTATCAGACCTGAGGTAAAAATAAACATTTGTAGGTTTTTGACAAATATCAGAACCGAAAGATTGAAAGTGCATTTAAAAACAGATTTCCTGTCTATGGTTCAGTGTTACAACATCCTGTACAAGCTACATTCTTCTACATTCTTCCAAAGTCAACCTATAATTAGTGCATACCATAAGTGTTATGTTCTTAGAGTAAAATAAAGTTAAAAAAGGAAGCCTATTTGTTGTGCCATGACACATTTACAACCAGCAGCTTGGGAGAACATTTACACACAAGTACGCACATGTACACAGATACACTGGCCATGATATCATTTCATATGTTATTTAGCATGAATGTGGCAAAATTCTGACAAGCCAACAGTTAGTCAGTATACTTGATAATAGCTGACATGTTTAAAGAGTTCCTCTAAGCCCAACCTTGACAGCACATATGGGTTTAATGCAGAAAGACAATAGAGTCACCTGAGTTGTTGATGTTGTGCATGTCCCCGTCGTGAGGATCCTGAGGCAGTCTTGACTTGCTAATGCCGTCGCTGAAGAAGCAGGAGTCACCCTCGTAAATGGTCTGGAGCATACTCCAGTCAGCGGCACATTGCCTGCCTCACTCTTCCTGTCACACTACCAACCCTCCCTCGTTCTCTCTCTCCGGCTTGCTCTCTCTCCGGAGATCACACGCACTCCCTCCTGCCTCCTCCTCGCTGGTGACACCACGCGAAAAAGACAACGCCTCCCTTCCAAACAAGAGCAGAGCCTTTCCCCTGCTATCTTCTCCTATCTTCTTTTTACTGCAATCCTCTTGCCAGTCACCTAGCAAAAGAGCAGTAGATTCTAAACCATCTGCTGCTAAGGGTTTCTCTTGCTTTACTTTCAGTCTTTTAAAGTGCAGTGACTTGCCCTTGTCTCTTCTCAGTAAGATAGTTACATGTAGAGCCTAAGCAATAGCTGAGCTGTATGTTAAGCAGGTATAGTTCTTCTCAGCCCTCTCCTCTTCGTTCTCTAGCGTTGTCTGATACATAAGCAGCTCAGTGTTGATGGAAAGGAGGAGATTCATTTGCATGTGAATCAACAGTAGCATGGTCCACAGGTGACAAAAATAGAACAATGCCCAGCCCTGGCTATAAATAGGTCAGGCGAGGCACGGGGATTGGAGCAGCATTGATGCATTTAAAAATACCACACCAAACACAGCTGTGGCCCTTCACTCCCTTCAGTGTCTCTCTCTCTCTCTCTCTCCATTTTGCACTCTTAATCTGTCACTCTCTTTCTGTTTGCGTTCATTCTCCTGTTCTTTTCCCGCTGGCCTCCTTAAAAAGACACACTGCCCGCTTTCCTAGAGATATAAATAAAATCCATATGCATTTTGCGGCATTTCGCATGCAGGGTTTTTGTGCAGCTGTTCCAAAATGTTCGTGGGAAGAAAATAACTACAGCACCCCCCTTAAAGAACTATGGCAAATTCTCCTTTATTATTCACATTTGAAAACTTAGTATTCAGAGATTTTCTAATAAATCATGCAACAATCCTATAAAGGTCACATTCAATTTAAAATGCAAACAGCTTCCAAAAGCTGTGCTTTATTATATTTCAGTAGCTATATGTATGCACTAGTCACTTCATTAGGTGCATCTCTTTGTTTCTACACTTATCTCTTTTTTCATGCACATTTTTGGTTGCTGAACTATTTTTAGTCCAGCAGTGACAGTGCCATTTTTAAAAACTCCAGTAGCACTGCTGTGTCTTATTCACTTATATCAGCACCACACACAGTGACTGACACAATATGACCACATCGATGTCACTGCAGTGTCTTTACACCAATTTGTCTAGTTGGTCGGTAATTAATGTGACAGCAAGACAATGATCCAAAACCTACTTCCAGTTTATGTCAACACCATCATAGAAAGCTCCTATTGAGCCTTTTTTGGGATGAACTGGATATAAGGGGTGAAAGCAAAACAATGGCACTAGGCAGATACACCCAGGACAGGGCGCCAATCTATCACTCGGAAACCTCACACACATAGACAAACACACTCTATATGGGGCAATTTGGACAATTCAATTTGGAGAATTCAATCCTTGATCCATGTTTTTGGACTGTGGGAGAAAACCAGAGAACCCGGAGGAAACCCAGGCGGACATGGAAACTGGGAGAACATGGAAACTGGGATTTGAACCGGGAATCCTAATTCACTAAGCCACAGCGTGCCACCCCTGAAAATAATTTTTTTTTCAAAACTATACATATAATATAAATTTAATTTGTACCTTAATTATTTTGACATTTCCCAATAAATAAATACTAAATATATTCCACTTAAATATAAATGCATTATTACAGCATACAAATATATTTTCATCTTTGTAATAAAAACAATGTGTTTTAAACAAACTATAATTTTGTAAAAGCAGTACTTCTATAGATAGATAAAATAATTTTATCCATCAATCCATTAACTTCCGCTTTATCCAGTATTAGGGTCGCAGTGGGGTTCCCAATGCCCATCCAGGGAGAACGTCTCAGGCGCTGGGCAGATACACCCAGGACAGGCGCCAATCCATCACTGAGCACACACTCACTCACACAAACACACTCTATATGGGGCAATTTGGAGATGGGGAGAACATGGAAACTGGAAATTTCTGGAAAAAAAAATGGAGACACAGGAAATTGGAAAAAAAAAAAGAGAAAAAAAAAGAAACAAACAAGAAAAGCAGTTAAAGCTAATAAAGCACAGCATTTAAGTAATAACCAGAGTCTGATTGACAGTGCAGCATGTGACTCCGGCATAACTGACTAAAGCAGCATAACTAAAAGGGGCAGATACTGCAAACTTAGTTGAGAGGGTTCCCTGGAACAGCATCATTTCAGCGCCATACCCCCTACTAATGATGGGTGAGGTGAAGAGGTGAAATGCCAGCACAGTCCTGGCAACTTTATCTAAAGGAAATTAATTAAATGCAAAATTAAATACATTTGTTTTTAATATACCTGTAAAGATTGATAGTGATTTTGAATTTCGGACAGTAACTGGAAGGCTATTCCAAAGTTGAGGAGGCTTGTGGGGGAATGCTCTTCCACCAGCAATTATTTTCTTTATTCTAGGAGCTAAAAGCAAACCAGCACCTTGAGATCTGAGCTCGCATGTTGGTTTATACAGTTGATTCAGCTAAGTGAGATACTGTGGAGCCTGATATGGAATTTTAATTGTTATGAATAAAAATTTTATACTCAATAGGAAACTTATTTTGATAGTTTGATAACACAGGACTGATATGATCAAATTTTCAGGTTCTAGTTAAATCCCTGCAGCATTTTGCACAAGTTGTAGATTATGTATAGAATTATTTCAACATCCTGTCAGAAGTGAATTACAATAATCTAACATTGAGATCTAATAAGAATCTAATTTCATGTTTACAAATAATTGATCACATAAGAGACTACCTTCACATTAACATAGTAAGAAAAATATTCTCTTGTTAAAACAGTTAAATCACAAAACCACAATAAAATATATCAAATTCAGCAGTGAAAAAACAAAGAGGTTATATCTATTGGCCATTTTAGATTAGAACAGGTATCTGTTTATGTACACAGTGTTTGGGAAATCTTACATTTATTTCAGCTGGACATTTTACCAGTGTGTTTGTGATTACAGCGAAGTAAACATGTGAAAGCACTTAAAATGCACAGAAAAAAAAAACTGTTGAGGATTCTGTTCTGAATTAAAAGGATAAAAGAAGGAATAGGGAGAGATTAAAAGAAAGGGAGATCATGTTATTTTGATTTTTATTGTCTATGTGCACTCATTTTGCCAACTGGTCCCCTTTTACATGTTTCCCAACTTCAAATCACCTGTACATCCAAGGTTCCATGTGTTTTTTATGTTCACAGGCTGAATAAGTGGCTTTGAGCTGTGCATCTTTACTTGTCCACTGGTGACATTGTTATGACCATTGATGTCACTATTATCCCAGGTTTTGACACCACTAACCATTGTCTTTGCCTAAAAAGGCTTTAACACACATAAAAACACTTAATGAATTGTCACTCGTGTGTGGTCATGAAATTCTCTTTGCCTGTTGCTCTTCTCATCTCCCTTTTTATAATCTGCATAAAAACAAAAGAATTCGCCACAGACAATCAACAGCTGAGATCCATCACCTATCCTGCTACACAGTGCACACCTGCTGCACCTTGCTTACACAGAGATATTTCATATCTGTAACTGCAGGGATACATTGTATTATACTATAGAAAAAAAGAGAAACTTACTTGTGCTGTATGAATAGACTATTTTCCCCTACTGAGGCAAAATATAGCCTTGGCCAATTTGTACCATTAAAACATTATTCATAGTCATCTAAGATACTATTTGTTTTTATTTATTGCTTTTGCAGAATGCTTGATAAATAAAAATAAGCTTCATGGTTAATTAGTTGATCTCAAACTACAAATGTGAGAGACATTTAAAATTGAATTAGGGTGAATATATTTTATGAGAAGAACATATGACTATGGGCACTTCTGCTTCTTCTGTAACACTCTTGGTCTTTAAATGGACACTTGAAATTGTAGATAATCTGAACATTATTATTTTCTTCCACTCTCTATTATTTTTTATAACACTTTTTTTTTCTTTTAAAACAAATTGGAGTTTTGCAATAGGACCATGTGACATGAAATACACCAGTGTATAAAGCACCTTTGTTTCTGCCTTTACCCTATTGACATTGACTGAGCTGCTCAGAGAATTAAAGACCACAAAGGGTTTTGATGTTATCATAAGACGAAAATTATAAATAAAGTTGCTTGGGAAAAGACAAAAAAATTGTGACTAGTCACATATTGTCAGGAGCAGGCTGTTTTGTGTTTCTTATGTCGTCTGGTCTGCAATGCCATTAATTAGTGTCTGTAATTAGTTAATTGATGTGTTTGTGTCATCTGCTGTGCATTCACATTACTTCCCTTTTGTGTATTTATACCCAACTTACCTGTTTCCTGCATTAAATATATCTCCTTATCTAAACATTGGACCTTGACTTCAAGCTGCATTGGGGCCAACATGACACATAGAAAATTTGTAATTATTAGGTAGAGTAAAAAAAAAGTTGCTAATTATTATTACAACTTTTATCTTAGTGTTCCACTGAAAACGGACTTTGGCATGATGGAGAAAAAAGATTTGTTTGTGTTCATGTATGGAAAACTATATTTTAACATACTATATCTATAGCCTAATCACATGATGTGTACATTTATTCTTTTTTGAAACATTTACACATTGATGAAATTATATGTTAATGATGCAAGTTCAGTAAAACATGAAGAACACAGAAGCGGTTTTCCTGCACTGTACTAGTCATCCATATAGACATATCAATCATGTCTCAGTCATAACTGAGGCCAGCTTGATCGTGGTTAATGATTATTCAGTGCTAATGTCTCCAGCACCTGCTAGCATCTTGGACATCAGTGGCGTCAGTGCAGGCAGAAACAGAATCACGATTCTAGCAGCTCTCACTAGTTAGGAGCCTCCATCTGTCCAAGTATCAGAACACTAGCCCACAAAGAGTTGAGTTCACACTGCACTTGCTACCCAGCAATGCTGTACAAGCTCCATGAATTTGAACAAGATAAAGTACCTAAGGTTATAACTATTAAAACACACCAAAAAACAACAAATCCATTAGAGTTATTAAAGAGTACACAATGTACCTTATTTCCAAGTTTTTTAGGCTCTTCTGTCTATTTTCTCTGTATGTATTTATTTTATGTTGTTGATTTATTTTTAAAAGATGTGTGGCCTACAGAAAAGTGTGTGCTAAGTACAACTTAATTTCTCCTTTCCTAAAATACAGTCTATATTAGCTGGGCTTTAGCAGAGATTAACCTACAATTCTATATTTATATTGCCCTTCAAAAGCCCAGTTATTTTGCTAAAGCTTAAAATTGTGTGTTCATGTTCATTGTGTGTGTGTGTGTGTGTGTGTGTGTGTGTGTGTGTGTGTGTGTGTGTGTGTGAATGTGTGTATACACAAGTGTGTTTGAATAACTAATAGCCTCGATGGACTGTAGAGACGTGCACAGCCTGTTATAGCACTCCTGCGTCAGAGGTGGCCTTTCTTCACTGTAGTCCGATTAAACAATTTAAGTGTGAGCGTCAGTGTGCCGGCTGGAGATGCACACCACAGAGTAGCCTAAAGCGGATGCTGTCATGTTAAGCTCTTTTTTTAGCCCAAGATTCCACTTTCCAAATTTAAATTTAAGGCAATTGTAAACGTCTAAAATGGAGTCGGTGCATCATGGAAAACTGACCCACTGGAGAATGACGTTGGATTGTAAGATTGGGGCTACTTAATGTTTGCTTTAATTTAAAATTACAGAGCTAACTGAAATCTGAACACAAGACTACGGTCAAAGTACACCATCATTTAGCATTATTTGTTGGCAACACACAAACACTTCCAGACCTGTTGGTTTGTTTTTTTGTTTTCAGTAATCTGAATAAAAGCAATAAAAGCTAAGCACTTTTGTTGAAATGGTGTAGTGTTATTGTGTTAAAGTCTGAATTGCATTAGATGTTTGCAGACTGAGCAAATATTGCTTTTCAGCTAATTAGATCAGCCTCAAAAGTGTTCTTGTTCTCTCCATCATGGATGACCAACTTGTGTGGGAGAGAAAATATCAGTATCAAGATCTGCCCAATGTTTTTTTGATCCTTTTCTTTAGTACCCTTATCCTCCTGCATCATTGTACTAAATCGTACAGGAAAATTTTACCCAATTACTCAGTATTGGTGCTTGGTAATTTACATACATCAGTATGTAAACAATTCTCCCAATTATTATTTAACAGATTGTTTCTGACATATACCTGCTTATTACATTTTGTCAATTGGTCAGACTCCTTTTTCATACAGCATTACTATATACCAGTTCGCAAAATGTGGTTATAAAAATGTCTTAGAAATAATTGTGTCTATATTTATTCCATATAGTTCCAATATGAAATTGTATTAATTATATTTCGAAATCAAATATTAACCAAAAAAGTGTTTAGTCAATGAACTTGATACATCATATTAATTATGTGCACAGATCATTATATACACTTTTTCGCTCTATTTGCATAAATATACACTTAACTTTAAACATCAAGGTATGTGTTTAAAGATCAATAATTTAAATACATTTATATAGGTTTTTATTTAAAGACAAGTAAAATGGATAGTGTATTTTGCTTTGAATTATGAATTACATTCTTAATCCTAACTCATAGCTATGTTTGGGGTGATCATTGGGGTTACTCAATAAGGCATTAAAGGAATCTGATTGATAAAAATTTTTTTTTTTATATATATATATATATATATTTGCATTATTTTCTAAAACACGCACCACCACCCCTCATCACAATTTTTGAATGGGGTTATGGTCATAAAGCTAGCAGGTCACACTGCTGATTCTTTATTAGGTACTTTGCTCTTTTTGAGATCAGACTGTACAGACAAACTGGCAATTTCACAACCCAAGCGAACACTCCTCTCTCTGTGGAAAAAAATAATCGCTCTTCCATACGCATTCCTCTATGTCTGTACAGGACCCCCATCGCGCCACACAGACAGCAGCCCAGAAGCTCACAGTGTAACTGCAATTTTACCTCAGCCACTTCGTTCTGCTTTGGCCACTCATCCAGCCTCATAAAAGCAGAAAGGCAACAGCACTGCAAACCACACATCCAAACCCAATTAGTGGCTCCATCTGGCTACATTATGGGAGTGGCTTTCCACTCTAATGATTTAGCGTTAAGGCTTTATTAGGTTATTCTGTCTGGCCCCTGTCGGTATTTCCTGCAAGATGTTTGGGGTGAGCTAGAGAGCACTTTATAGCTTAGATCAAATAATGCACAGAATGCACTTTTTTTCAGAGGCTCTTGTAACATCCATTTAGATTGTTTCCATGGATGTTATAGAAGTTGTGCCAATTGTTGTATAATAATAGGGAAACCCTTTTATGCACCTGTTCGATGATGTAACAATGGTTTGTCACTCACTGAATTACTGGAGCTTAATTTGCTGATTATTGCAGATTTTCCTCAGAATGTCAATTAATATTAGATAAAAGAAAATACATTATGATTGTTAGCCTTCACATATAATGTTAACATTTTTAAAAAGTATATAAAATGTACATAATACTTTTTATTGTTTGCAAAACTTAGCAAATTATCCACATATTTATATGTCACAATTGTGTGTGTGTGTGTGTGTGTGTGTGTGTGTGTGTGTGGGTGTGTGAGGAAGAAGGAAAAAGAGAGATAGCTTTGCCTTAAGGCACTGTATACATAAGATTCTAAAAATAGCAGCGAGGTGGCATGTGTCACTGTTAGGCTGGGCCAGTTCATAGAAATATCTGAGATCAAGCCGCCTATCAGCAATCATATTGATCTACTGAATGAATACTGAAATGACTGAGCCTTTGTACAACCACTATTTTCCAGGGACAATCAGCCTATTGCACAATGCACAATGACTAACAGAAAGAAAATAAATGAAGTCCTGACTGAAATAATCACATTTAAAAATGATGAGGTTTCTAAAGGATATATATTAATGACAGTTTTATTTCCCCATTTGAATATAGTTGGCAATAAAAGAAAATTAGAAAATTTAAAAAGATTGGAATATGAATATGGATTTAAATTCACTTCATTCAGCTCAGAACAGGTTCCTGTAAACTAGATTTAACCCAGAGCTCTGATTAAATAAGATCTTATTGCAATGAGGCTGCACAAAGCTTGCTCCCAAACTTAATCTGTAGGTTTATCACTGGATAATCTCCATCATTTTATAACTAACCACACACATCCACAGGGCTCACTCTGATATCTACAAGGTGATTTGAGTGATTTAAAGTGAATACTATAAAAAATGAAAGAAAAAAAACATTAGTTGATCTCACCATAATGGGATACATGTTAGGGTCTCTGGATCATCCCACGCACGCCGCTCTGGCACCAAGTGCCATTGAAGTTACAGAGCTTTTGTGTGTGGGTCTTTTATCCTGGAGATCCTAATCAGGGCTAACGTGCACCAGCTGCAGCTTCCTTATTTAAGGAGCTGCTCTGTGACTGGTAAGTGTGGCAGCCTTGATTTTGCCACTGTATGCTTGCAATTGTAGGGTTAGTGGGTATGACTAGGTCTGTTTAGAGAGCTCAGTCGTGGTACTGTCAGGAGATGGGAGGTATTTCAGCTCTCCATTAAGCAGGAAAAGTATTTTACCCTAGGAGTTGCTGAGACCTCTGTAGACTAAGGCCTACCGACCAGCAGTTAGTTGTATGGGACCTGAGCCTGCATCTTAGCCTTTATGGTGCTCCTTTCATTGGTAATCCTGCTAAGTGCTCAGCTCTGACTCAGCAGACCCGGGTTTGAGACCAGGTGACTAAAAAAAATAACTTTTTCCTTTTGTCTAATTGCTGTCTTTCTCTCTTCCTCTAAGTTTTTAGGTGCAGAGTGGGGAGCAGGTCCACCTCTTGAGTGGGGAAACTACATTTGTGTCCTGTGCTTAAGTTGTAGAGCCTGGTTGGCTCAACCTGCTTTTTTTTTTTTTTTTTTTTTTTTTTTTTTTTTTTCCCTCTCTCCTCTTCCATGCTCAGCAGTTTTCATGCATAATTTTGAACACTTTGAAATATTCTAATTGTTTCATATTTCTTTATGCAATCTTGTATGTTGATTTTTGCTCAAACCTATGGAACAAGATCACTACTGGATGGTACATCAGTGCCCCCTATTGGACCCTTATTTGTCATTTGTGAAGATTTGGTGCAGCTGTGTTTCATAATGTGACCTACCCTTACATGTTTAAAAGCCCTTCCTTCCCTGTGTTTAGTGTTGGAACATTTTGTGTTATGGTCATGTCTTGTTGCATGCTATGGCTGTTTTTACCCGGTGTCTTATGCATTAAAGACTACTTTTGAACCATCTACAGTTTTGGACTTTGTCCTTTCTAGCTGTGGCATCGGCTGATCATAACAATGTTCCAAACACAAGATCTGTTTTTCACTTGTTTATTCACCCCTTCACTGTCCATTGTGTGTAGTCCTCCATACCTTCCACGTGATTGAACCTTCTCTGCTGAGGATGTTGCCAATGCCTCCTTCTGTCACTTGGGACATTGCTCAGCACTTCTTTGCTACTCAGCATCTCACTCAGGCATCACCATTTCATTGGATGACTTCATTTTTGTTTCTGCCTCCTCGTCTGCTCCCCCACCCGGCTCCATAACTCCTTTGCTTGCCTCCTCTCCATTCATCAGGCTTCCCCCTCTGGCTCAAATGGTATCCTGTATCTCTTCCCAGCTACAGGATTTCGGTCACACCTTTTATTTACTCTCCACAGCTTGAGAGACTTCCACGTTTCCGCATTGAATGGACACTGTCCGTTTCACTCTCTCGGCTGTGTTGGTGTGCTTCTCCATAGCCTCCCATTTTTTTGCAGAGGGGTATGGTCACTCTACTGGTTGCTGGTGGTATTTCCAGCACAACCAACTGGTACATCAGCACCCCTATCAGAACCTGTTATTTGTCATTGTGAATATTTGGTGCAGCTGTGTTTCATTAGTGACCTACCCTTACATGTTTAAAAGCCCTTCTTTCCCTGTGTTTAGTGTTCCCTGGTGTATTCTGTATTAAAGACTGTCCTTTCTAGCCATGGCATCTCCTTATTGTAACTATCATATGAGTATGACTTTTAATTATTTAACTCATTGCAAGGCTTAGTCAGCCATATTTGCTGTTAGCCACCCCATGTTAAAGGTCATATTTGCCATCTTGCAGGATAAACACATATAAAACATTTGTTTTTAAATTCCCAAGTTCAAAAGTTAACATTAAAATTGTTTTAATTTGTTTAATTCAAAATTATATTTTAGCTGTGTTTTGGGTCGTTATCCTGTTGCAAGACCCAACTACAACTGAGGCCAAGCTTTCTGACACTGGGCAGCACATTTCTCTCTAGAATCCTTTGATAGTCTAGAGATTTCATTGTACCTGGCACAGATTCAAGACATCATGCTTCATTTTACTGTCTGTTAACATAGAGCTGACATGCCTTGTCCAAAAGTTCCATTTTTGTCATTCTGTAAATGGGACATTATTCCCGAAGCTTTGGGGCTTGTCGACAAATTCCAGTCTGGCTTTTCTATAATTTTTCAACAATGTATTTCAAGAAGTCCACTTTGGCTCAAACAACGACATGATGCTATCTGACATTGAAGTTCACATTTAATCTTTTTAGAGGTTTTTCTGGGCTCTTTGGTTACCATTCGTATTATCCGTCTCTTTGATTTGTCATCAATTTTCCTCCTGCTGTCACATCCAGGGAGGTTGGTCCCATGGAGCTTACATTTCTGAATATGTGCAACTGTAGTCACATGAGTGTCAAGCTGCTTGGAGATGGTTTTATAACCTTTAACATGCTTGTCTATAATTTTATTTCTAATCTAGACAGCACTTTCCTTTGCTTCCTCTGGTCCATGTTGAGTGTGGTACACACCATGTCATCAAACAGCACAGTGACTACCTGTAGTCCTATATATATAGGCCCACAGACTACAAGATTGTAGATACCTGTGATGCTAATTAGTGGCCACAGCTTGATTTAGCATGTCCCTTTGGTCACATTATTTTCAGGGGTATCATCATTATTGTCCAGGTCTATTAAATGAGTTTATTTTTAAAAATAATTCTGTTGAAGCATTTCAAAATCATTCATTATTACGTGTCGGATTCAAGTTATTTCTGTCCACTTGTGTATGGTATACCCCTAAGTTGAATATCTTAGGCATTTATGATAATTTATTATCAATATTTATGTAAATGATGTTTATCAACATTGTACTAATGGGATATAAAATATTTTGAAGGAGTAACTGGAGAAATATGCTTGTATTATAACCAGAACAGACTACTTGATTCTATTAACATTTTACCCACTTTGTCCCTGAGTGGGTTTTCTTTGGGTATTTTGAGTTCCTCCCACATTCCAATTAATTATTTTTATATATATAATCTTTTTTTTTTTTTTTCAATTTTTCTGTGGGGATTAAAAGGGTATTTTGTTTCTGTTTCTGATTTGGACATTTTGCAGACGTTTTTCCAAAGGGACTTTTAAGTATCCTATCTTGGGGCCCGAATAGAGGGTCAGTCATAATACAGCCCCTCTTGAAGAAAAAAATGAGGACCCACATTGGTAACTTCAGTGGACTTGGGATTTGAACCCCCAACCTTCAGATTGATAGCCTAACAAATTAATCACTGCAAACACCACACAAGTGTGCACTAGAGACGTGTGGTACTACTTTAACATATATATTCATCCATGTTAAAGTAGTACCACATGTCTCTAATGCACACTTGTTTATCAGCAATTTATCCTTCCCTTCCTCCTTAATGCCATTTGGCTTGCCACGGTAACAGCCTGTAGATGGTTGCTTCAGCACTTACAGCTAAGCGCTTGGCAGTGAAGTGTTAAGAAATCCTGCAGCTCTGTTATGAAAAAGTGGGTTGTTGTGACATTCTTAAGATTTTAAAGTGAGCCTAGGAATTTATGTCACTTACCTCATGTTAAGATATTTATAGCAAAAAAAGACTAGTACGTTAAACATAAAATAAAGTGATATCTCTGGCTACTTATTAATTTATTGTTAAAATACCTTTCACAAAGGAATTTAGCTATTATTAGTGTTCAAGATCTCACAATCATCCATCCATCCATTATCTTCCGCTTTATCCTCTACTAGGGTCGCGGGGGGGGGTTCCCATGCCCATCCAGGGGAGGACGTTTTGGGTGCTAGGCAAATACACCCAGGACAGGGCACCAATTTGGAGAATTCAATTGACTTGATCCATGTTTTTGGACTGTGGGAGGAAACCGGAGAACCTGGAGGAAATCCATGCGGACACGGGGAGAACATGTGAACTCCACCCAGATTGGGATTCGAACAGGGAATCCCTAGCGCTGAGAGGCAAACGTGCTAACCACTAAGCCACCGTGCCATGTCTCAAATAATCATAATAAATTTTCTTTTCATTCTTTATTAAGCTTGGGTGTAATTTAGTACAAAAGTAAAGCTTTTGATACAATTAACACCATTAATGCAGGCAAAAAGGAGGACTGGAAATTCTAACTCCAAGCTGGCACAAAATACTACTTGGCCTAAATTATTAAGCCTGTGCCATAACTATCTTTACGAGTTGACTTCAAACCAAATATTGTTTGGATTAAAGACCATCAACGTAGGCCTTAAAATCTAAAGATTTGAAGAGATTCTGTGTGTAAATAATATTCAAGTAATAAATCCCTTGCCATATGTTCATCTAGGCATTATTGGAAAGGATTCTACATTTTAAGAGAGGTTTAATAAACAAAAGCATTTTATTGGTGCTGAATAATCTAGTGTATTTCATAATAAAATTTGAGTTATTTATTCATTTTTTACTTATTGTTAACTGAATGTTTTTATTTCAAATCTATAAACTAATCTTTTTGATTGTTTTTTTACATTCTAAAGCTTAATGTAAACAGTATTTTAGACTAATGCACTGATGCTAGAACAGTTTTAAATAGAAATGAAAGTAGTGTTTATCAGGTCTGTAATAAAGCTGTGGGTAGAAATAAATGCTGGATGGCCGTGTCCATTTTAAAATATACAGTGCACTATAAAGCTGTTATTTTTAATACTTTGAACTGGATAGTCTAATGATTTTCATGTGGACAACAAAATACTTAACTTCCAATTTTCCTACAGATTGATCATGAATAAAAATTAATGCAGTCTTTTTTTCAGGGTAGATTTCATTTTAGACTTAGAATATTTAAATCACCTTCCTTAAATCAGCTTGCTTATAATATTATTTTTTATAATGTGTTTTTGTGTAGCTTGGAGGCATTTACTTTTTGTTGTCGCCTGTGTTTTATTTACATTGGCAGGTATTATTAATTAATATTGCCCTTGTCTGCTGTATCAATAAATATATTTACTTTGATTTAGTATCCAACTTCTTCCAGCTACTGAGTTGGGTTCTTGCTGTGCCAATAAAGTAAAGGAGAAGAGGAGAAGACTGGAATAGACAGATGGTTAGCCTATGAAATAGATATAGAGGAAAAGGTTTAATATACGCTATGTGCCAAGACAAAAAGTGAAGGGAAATTTAGTCTAGCAGCATTGGTAGTGACAGCGATTGGAGACTGTAAGGTGGGGCAAAACCAAGAATCAGAGGGTGGAGAAGAAGGATGAATATTCTGAATTCAGTCTGTGGTCTGAATTCAAGAGGCGAGATTGAAATTGAATGCTGTAAAAGTCAGCTGTTAGAGGACTTCGTAACAACAGCGAAAATGGTCTGTGATTCAGATAGGAAGGTTCCTGATATGACATCTTGACAGAGATGAATAAATATAGACTTAGCAGAAGAATGAAGAAATGCAGGCAACTTTAAGAAGGAAGAGGTTGGTAAAAAAGACCTGGGATTTCCAGAGAAATTAAGTGAGTAGACAGGCGTACAGGAAGATGAGGAATAAAGCAAAGCAATAAATGTCAAAGTCTAAAAAATATTAGCTTATAAATGGTTGGACACCTGAAAAGGACTTGACTCAATTGAACAGACAAAGGGACAAAGCTGGGAAGGATAAACAGCAGGTTATAATAATAAGGAATGCTAATGGGACTGTGCTATTAAATGAGGAGGATGTGCTGAGAAGACATAAAAAAAGTATTCTAAGCAGTTGATGAATGTGGATTAACCTTATCTAAGAAGATAAGTTTGGATTATTAAAAGATATTGAACCAGGTAGTGCCTCTGAGTAGCAAGGAGGAAGTGAGGGAAGCTTTAAAAAGAACGAAAAGTGGAAAGGTTTAGGATAGATGGCATTTGAGTTTTTAACTAGATTGTTTAACAAAATTTTAAAAAGTAAGAAGTTGGATCAGCTGTGGAAACTCCTTATGGGAACAGCTGAAAAAAATAAGATTTAATAAACATCTTTTGTTTTTTATTGATTTGTCTCTTAACTCATCATAGTCATTAAGTTTTGCCTAAGTTTGTTTTTTGGTTCACAGTCTGCCCACAGCCCACTGTGGCATGTTGCACTTGACAAATAATTGAAAGTGGATTTCAGCACTCATGACATTGCTTAAGTCTTACAGAAAACAGAACGTCTTTGTGGTTTTAAATCAATACTTATTAAACCATCTGATCTAGACTTACATATATATATATGTCATTGGATCATTACAATATGTAATTACTCTATGTAGTTATTGTAACATGTACACTAGATGCAATGTACACTAGACCTGAAAACACTCATTCTGAGTTTGGGAGAGGCTTCCATGTTAGAAGCTCGGTTTGAAATATGGCTTGGGTTGACTTAAAGTAGTATGTAGGTTCATCTCTACAGCATATATATATATATATATATATATATATATTTACCAATATATATATATATATATATATATATATATATATATATATATATATATATATATATATATATATATAATTAAAATGAATTGCTTATTGGCGGCACGGTGGCTTAGTGGTTAGCATGTTCTCCTCTCAGCGCTAGGGATTCCCGGTTCGAATCCCCATCTGGGTGGGTTTCCATGTTCTCCCCGTGTCTGCGTGGGTTTCCTCAGGGTTCTCCGGTTTCCTCCCACAGTCCAAAAACATGGATCAAGTCAATTGAATTCTCAAAAATTGCCCCATATAGAGTGTGTTTGAGTGAGTGAGTGTGTGCCCAGCGATGGATTGGCGCCCTGTCCTGGGTCTATCTGCCCAGCGCCCGAGACGATTTCCCCTGGATGGGCATGGGGAACCCCACCGCGACCCTAATAGAGGATAAAGCGGGAGATAATGAATGAATGAATGAATTGCTTATTATTTGGGGACTTTATGCTGAATGTACAGAAGGACTAAAATTTTAAATTTTAATTAATTTTTATGTATTGCGGCACAGTGGCTTAGTGGTTAGCACGTTCGCCTCTCAGCACTAGGGATTCCTGGTTCGAATCTCCATCTGGGTGAAGTTTCCATGTTCTCCCCGTGTCTGCGTGGATTTCCTCCGGGTTGTCCGTTTTCCTCCCACAGTCCAAAAACATGGAACAAGTCAATTGAGTTCTCCAAATTGCCCCATATAGAGTGTGTATGCGTGCGTGTCTGTGTGAGTGAGTGTGTGCCCAGCAATGGATTGGCGCCCTGTCCTGGGTGTATCTGCCCAGCGCCCGAAACGTTCTCCCCTGGATGGGCATGGGGAACCCCACCGTGACCCTAATATAGGATAAAGCAGAAGATAATGAATGAATGAATTTTTATGTATTAATACCACTATGCACATGAGCCAGAATATTTCCCAAAATATTTTATATGTTTTTAGGAGTGAGCAGAAAACAACAGCTGAAAGTTTTTTTTAAGAAACTTATTAAATAGGTAAAATATATACTTACTGTCAGGGGTGCATTAATGCACTTGTAATTTGCATTATAAAATTGTGAAAAAAAACTGTAATATTTGAAACATATTAGAGTTTAGCTGGCTTATTATACTTTTAAAATCAATCAATGTACCAAACATTTATAATAGTTCTGAATATATTGTTGTCCTTGAACTGTCAGTAAGCTTTCTTCTCTGCGTAACAGTTTACACTTATTTATATACTATGGTTAAAGAGAGGCTTTAATTTTGCACTTGTTTAAGAATGGCCACTGTAAAGAATGGGAACGTGTCTGTGAGTTTATGCGCCCCACCCTCAAAAAAGTATTCTGATATAGTGGTACATGATATAATGGACGCTATAAAAACTTTTTAAGTGAAATTCTCAACCACTGCAAAGAAACTATGAAAAGGGTCATCACTTGACCTTTCTACTGTACTAGGACTAGTCCCCTGAATCATCTAGAGAGATTCTGTTAAGAGAAAGTCTTTAATTCTTAACTTTATTTTCTCCAAACTAATGTTATAAGAGAAAAGATAACATTGATTTGAGTTTTTTATATTTTATATTAATGTGATATTAAGCTTGTTGTAAGCTTGTGAAGTTTTCATTTTTTTATCGTAGCCAAGCCTCAAAAAGTAACAAACAAATGATGACAACGCAGTCATGGTCAATTTTTACATACTACTTCATCATGTTTTTTTCTGATTTACAATAATTACTCATCACTATCGCCTCATTTCTGAGAAATCATTACAAGTTTTGGAAACTTTAGAAATATGCTCTGTTTAATACAAAAAAACAGGAAGCTTTCTAAAGAGCCACCTCATAAAAATACCTTTGTGGTGAGGTTGCTCAAAAATGTTAGTATTTCCTTTTTTAAATTGTCACACTTCCTCATCCAAGTTTCTTTTTTATAGGTGTAACAAATCTCTATACACCAATGATAATTTCAAACATGACTCTTAAGAAACAAGGCTTCTTTTTTTATTGTAAAATTTATATACAACAAACATTGTCTCATTTTAAATGTATACATATTTAACTAATTTCAGGAATGAACTTGCATCCATGAATTGTATTACAAAAAACTTGATGTAACATAAACAGATATGTTAATTATTCAAAGCATGTATTGGAAAACTACATGCAATTTTATATTATATTTTTTATAATTTTTATATTTTTAATTGTACATTGTAATTTATTAGAAGAAGATGTTTTAATAACATGAAAACAATAGTACGTTTGTTTAGAAGTTCAATTCAGTGTCCATTTCCTAACAGGAAAGCAATACTGTCATTAATTAATACAATTAATTGTCCAGAAAAGTAATTTTTAAAATATTATTTTCTCGTCAGCCCAAAATATTAACATTCATTCATTCATTATCTTCTGCTTTGTCCTATATTAGGGTTGCAGGGAAGTTCCCCATGCCCATCCAGGGGAGAACGTTTCGGGCGCTGGGCAGATACACCCAGGACAGGGTGCCAATCTATCGCTGGGAAATATTAACATAGTTCTTCAAATGTTCCATGTGATATTAGTATACAAAATGCACTAATTCCCCTTTTTCTACAGCCCAGTGGTGAATTAACACATTTAAAGCACAAAAGACATGTGGGGACTGAGTCACACTCTGCTTCTCACTATCTCTACACATTTAATAAGTCACACCCTGACTATTACAGTCCTGTATGCAAATGTCAAGACTAACGTTATAAATGTACTAACCTAAAATAAATTGGCACAAACTACTTTTTACTTAATATTAAATTTTTAATTGTAATACACAACAGTGATGGACTGGCACCCTGTCCTGGGTGTATCTGAACAGTGCACAAAACATTCTCCCCTGAATGCCCCCCCCCTCCTTTTAGTTGTCTTTAGTTGTTTAGTTGTTTATTGCTTAATATCTCAGCATTATGGGCAGAGTTAGGTAGATCATGCTACCATGGTAAGGTTGAGGTTGTAGCACCAGTCAGCCGTCATCACTTGAGTGTAGTGAATGGGATGTACTTCTGGAAAACAGAGTGTAGTAAGGAGGGAGTAGATCCAGACAATGTCCAGTAGGCCAGAGTTGTATTGAATGCAAGCAGTTACTCAATCACTCAATTTAGGTTTTGTTCTATTTGTATATTTATCTAATTTGTGTAATATTTAATATGATGTTGCATTTTAATTATGAATATGTTGCTTAGCTTTTTGTTTATTGACAACACAAATATTTTTTAAACTATAGCATTCCTGGGTTTGACATCCTTGTATTGTACTCCCCAATGTGTTGTACTGCGGTGTTAAGTTCAGAACCATAAATGGAATAAATCAAGCCAGCACACATTCCGTTCCATTTTTAATCATGCATTTCTTTTGTCTCTGTGTAAAACGCAAGTAATGAATGGCATAGTTTATTGTGTAAAGGACATGCTGTAGGAGTGGATGGGTGGGTGAGCTGGTTTGTGCAGGTGAAGGAATGCTGTGTTTATTCTGGCACTGCTTTGCGTCTGAAGCAGGCTCTGAGACTGAAGTGAAACATTTCCCCATGGCCTCAAAGCACATTGCAGGATCTGATGAATAAAGGGGAAATAGGAGTTGTTCCATATATATATATATATATATATATATATATATATATATATATATATATATATATATATATATAATATATATATATATATATATACAGCTTTTATACAGAGAATCCGGCGGAAACCCATGCGGACACGGGGAGAACATGGAAACTCGAACTGTGGGATTCGAACTGAGAAGGCATACCGTGCCGCCCACTGTATAAGATATCATCTTAATTTTAGCTAAATATAATGCATTACAAACAGTTTGATTGTTTTAATATAACTTATATCTGCATTAGGCAAAGCACAATATACAATATATAACTTACCAGTTCTCAGTGTACAAACAGAAAGGGAAATACTGCCTCCTGCAGTAGGAACACAATAAAAACATTCTATTGGATAATGAATGAAAAAAACGTTTTGAAAGACGACCACTTTTGTTAAACTGTGACTGTGAAATGATACAACTGGTAAACCTAATATGAGTTTGCAGCTATGAGTTTTGGGTTTTGCTTTCTGAACTATGAAACTAAAAATAAAGTGGAGTATTTCAGATAAAAGCACAGCTGAGTGTAAAGCAAGAAGTGTGAGGTTATGTGCTGAAACCAGGGCGTTCTGACCAAAGCCCATTCATTGATGGTTACTGTAATAACGGGGAATGGGGGTACTTTTATCTCCAGAGGGTGGAAAGAATCACGATTACTAGTGTTTTTGTGCAGATTTGTCATGTTATAAATCCACAGCTGTTGAGCTCTTCAGATTTTTGTCACCTCAAAAGCATTCTTGTCTGTCTCTCTGACAGCTTCAATTAGACTTTTATGTCTTTTTTGCTCTATGCAACCTGGTTTCTCATATTCATATATAAATTGACTGAATGATCAGATTAGATTATTTGACACATTGTTGTGCTTTATACACTTTTTAAATTTTACAATTGTTCTGATTTCTTTTTTCATTTTCAAATTATCAACCAGACACAGGGATCAGATTATGTTTATGTGTGTCTGCAGTGTCATGTTATGTCTGTCCTAATGCCAGCTGTTTGCGATTCTTCATGTCGACAGCATGAGAACATCCAAGAACAGTTAGTGTAAGTATGGTCAATAACCTTATGGTTAACATAAAAAAAAAAAAAGTTTTGTAGCTTTTTTAATAAACTTGCTTTGTTGTTATTATTTATATCAAACATAAAACATACAAATGATGAAAATTCATTACAATACACCCCCTGTCATACATACTTTGAGCAATGCTTTGCTAACCTGAAAGCATGTTTTTTTTTTGTCCACAGTAAAAAAAGATTATGTTAAATCATTGTCCATCCATCCATTATCTCCCGCTTTATCCTCTAGTAGGGTGGCAGTGGGGTTCCCCATGCCCATCCAGGGGAGAACGTTTCAGGCGCTGGGCAGATAGACACAGGACAGGGCGCCAATCCATCGCTGGGCACACACTCACTCGATATGGGGAAATTTGGAGAATTCAATAGAATTGATCCATGTTTTTGGACTGTGGGAGGAAACCGGAGAACCCGGAGGAAACCCACGCGGACACGGGGAGAACATTGAAACTCCACCAAGATCGGGATTCGAACCGGGAATCCCTAGCGCTGAGAGGCGAACGTGCTAACCACTAAGCCACCGTGCCGCCATTAAATCATTGTTTCCTTGCTTGTTTTCTTTGACAGTCAGGGGTAGCAGCACACATGGTACTGTCCCTCTGCTTTTTTGTCAGGAAGCAGAGCAAAGTAAGTCTTGACAAATGAAAAGTAAATGTAATGTAAAGTGTAAAGTAGGCGATGAGCTAAAAGATGCTAACCCATTGTTGGCTGTTGATCAGACGCTCCCCACTGACACAACTGCCACAGCTCCCCCTCCCCACCCCCTCCCTACAAGGGAAACCCCAGCCAGTTGGCACAGCAGCACTAGTTGGCTTAGTGCAACTCATAATATTTGTCACAAATACAAATCACAATCAATAAATAATTGGTATACCTTTATTGTTTACACTTAATAAGCCTGACACACTTCAATTGTTTAATAATGATCTGTTATTCCATAAAGCACAGTAAACTTGTTACGCTCAGCCGATGCCACGGCTATAAAGGACAGAGTCCAAAACTGTAGATGGTTCAAGAGTAGTCTTTAATGCAGAAGACACCGGCTGAAAAACAGCCATAGCACACGACAAGACATAACCATATAACAAAACAATGTTCCAACACTAAACACAGGGAAAGATGGGCTTTTAAACATGTAAGGGTAGGTCACATGACGAAACACAGCTGCACAGCTTCACAAATGATGAACATGGTCCAATAGGGGGCGCTGATGTACCGTCCAGTAGTGCCGACAATACAACCAGCGACCATGAGAGGGCAAAAAAGCTACTGTACATTTTCGTCTTGTATTGTGATCATTATTGTAATGATTTTAAGGAGAAAAATATAACAAACCACGACAATGTAATCATAGGCAATAAAAACATCCCTATAATATTTTTTTGTTATTTCAATCAAATGATTAAATGACTAATTGAAAACTATTATGAATATAAAATAAATACTGTTCGGTAAATAATCTTTACAGTACAATTTGGGTGCTAAGTAACATAACAGGTAGTGTATAATTCAAGATTAAAATGTTTTAGGTAATAGGTGAATATCAAATTCTGCTTAACCAATCAGATTTGGAACAATTGATTTTATACTGGCCTCTAATAGTCATAGTAATCTTAATATTTGAGTGAAAATACTCTAAATAAATAAACATTTCCCATCATGATTAATATCAGATAGTTCTGACAGAGCTCAAACACCCACCCACACAATGTTCGTGTGAAATTGAAAGCTGTCAAGGGAATTATAAATACTGTAAGGAGTAATAACAATACTCATTCTGCCTAAATAAATATAAAATAGTGTTTTCTGAAAGCTTTGCTTCTCTAAGTGATCAAAGCGAATTTAATATTTAAGTTTTACTTTAAACATTTTTCTTTGTACTGTAGCTTAATCTGTCAACAACAAGGTGGACGTTATTCATTCACACACTTTATCCTCTATTAGGGTCGCGGTGGGGTTCCCCATGCCCATCCAGGGGAGAACGTCTCGGGCGCTGGAGAACGTCTCGGGCGCTGGGCAGATACACCCAGGACAGGGCGCCAATCCATCGCTGGGCACACACTCACTCACTCATACACACTCTATATGGGGCAATTTGGAGAACTCAATTGACTTGATCCATGTTTTTGGACTGTGGGAGGAAACCGGAGAACCCGGAGGAAACCCACGCGGACACGGGGAGAACATGGAAACTCCACCCAGATGGGGATTCGAACCGGGAATCCCTAGTGCTGAGAGGCGAACGTGCTAACCACTATGCCACCGTACCGTCCAGGTGGACGTTATATTTCCCACTATTTTGCTTTTAATGGGTTTAATCAGGTGGCACGGTGGCTTAGTGGTTAGCACGTTCGCCTCTCAGCGCTAGGTATTCCCGATTCGAATCCCCATCTTGGTGGAGTTTCCATGTTCTCCCCATGTCCGCGTGGGTTTCTTCCGGAATCTCCGGTTTCCTCCCACAGTCCAAAAACATGGATCAAGTCAATTGAGTTCTCCAAATTGCCCCATATAGAGTGTGTATGTGTGTGTGTCTGTGTGAGTGAGTGTGTGCCCAGCGATAGATTGGCGCCCTGTCCTGGGTGTATCTGCCCAGCGCCCGAAACGTTCTCCCCTGGATGGGCATGGGGAACCCCACCGTGACCCTAATATAGGATAAAGCGGAAGATAATGGATGGATGGATGGGTTTAATCGGTTTATTAACTTAATTTTTTAGGAGCATACTCTCAGTAGCGATTCAATGCATCAATACCACAAGAGTCCACAAGAGTATCAATTAATTTTTCATAATACCTCTTCCAAAGTTGCAGTATAGTGCTACCTTGTATACCTTCCAACTTCCTATATACTTTACAAGAAAAAGAAAACATTACACCCTTAAAATACAGAATCATTTTTCAATTTAATATTTAAATTTGACATCCCTTAGTTTTAGTTTGTTGTCTTTATTTAATAGTAAATAGAATCGACCTGCACAGTAAATATTAGACTTATTACAATTGATTTATTTTATTTTATTTGACTCTTTGTGTGGAGTAACTGTTCTATTTACAGTGGCTTGATCACAACTGCTATAATGTGATAAACTTTGTGTGAATAGATAACTGATTCTGTATTCTCAAATGATCTTGTTGATTTATTTGAAATTTTATAGATTTATTGTTAAAAAATTGGCTTGTATTTAATCATATTTTATGTTTTTATGTTTTAGCTCTAAAACTTTTTACTGAATTAATAAAACTTTTAAACTGTGTGTCATGTTGTTGGTAAATCACTAAATCATTTTTCTTTTTAAATGTGTACAAGATGACAATGTAACAATGAGTAAAAAGAGTAAATAACAACCAATACTTTCTTTTTGTTTATTTCCTTATGTCACTTGACCCTTGTAACATAATTCTATGCAATAATGCAGTGGCTCCATCTGCTGGGTAAAAGGGACAAACGTCTTGATGTGGCGCTGTTAGAGATAAAACTCCCACCTCTAAAATGGTTTAGTAAATCAGTGACATGATATAAACTGAAGTTTATGGTCATTTCTTAACTGCCAAACAGTGACACTTAAAACCCTAACCTTCTGATCAGTAGTTCACTATCTAACACTGCTCCAATTTTTCAATAAGACATTATCATCCTGAATATGAATCTGTAATTATCTTTATATCACTGATTAATAGGAAAACAAATATGTGTCTAGATTCAGGATAACATCACTATTTTACATGTACATGTAAAAGCTTAATATCACACCAAGATAAGATTTACAAAGACCCTAGATATACAAGAACAAATACACTTCATTCATTATCTTCCACTTTATCCTCTATTAGGGGTTCCCCATGCCCATCCAGGGGAGAACATCTCGGGCGCTGGGCAGATAGACCCAGGACAGGGCGCCAATCCATCACTGGGCACACACCGACACACTCTATATGGGGCAATTTTGAGAATTCAATTGACTTGATCCATGTTTTTGGACTGTGGGAGGAAACCGGAGAACCCGCAGGAAACCCACGCAGACAACATGGAAACTCCACCCAGATGGGGATTCGAACCGGGAATCCCTAGTGCTGAGAGGCGAACGTGCTAACCACTAAGCCACCGTGCCGCCACAAATACACTTTTTTCATTCATTCATTCATTATCTCCCGCTTCATCCTCTACTAGGGTCGCGGTGGGGCTCCCCATGCCCATCCAGGGGAGAACATCTCGGGCGCCGGGCAGATAGACCCAGGACAGGGCGCCAATCCATCGCTGGGCACACACTCACGCACACAGACACACTCTATATGGGGCAATTTTGAGAATTCAATTGACTTGATCCATGTTTTTGGACTGTGGGAGGAAACCGGAGAACCCGCAGGAAACCCACGCAGACAACATGGAAACTCCACCCAGATGGGGATTCGAACCGGGAATCCCTAGCGCTGAGAGGCGAACGTGCTAACCACTAAGCCACTGTGCCGCCACAAATACACTTATTACACAAATACACTTAAACACACAAATACACTTATTACAATGTAATGTGTGTACTGTTTTCAGACTCTATAGATAGAAATATACTTCCTGAATTATTTCTTTTTTATTGATTTAAGGCCATGATCAGTGAAACATTTTGTGTTATCCTGAACAAATATTCCAGGCCTCTTTTGGAACTGCCATACTCAGAAATAATATAATGATTTATTGCTGAAGTTCCATTTTAATTAGTCTTTATAAAAATGTGTTGGGCGGCACGGTGGCTTAGTGGTTAGCACGTTCGAATCCCCATCTGGGTGGAGTTTCCATGTTCTCCCCGTGTCTGCGTGGGTTTACTCCGGGTTCTCCGGTTTCCTCCCACAGTCCAAAAACATGGATCAAGGTGAATTGAATTCTCAAAAATTGCCCCAAATAGAGAGTGTCTATGTGAGTGAGTGTGTGCCCAGCGATGGATTGGCGCCCTGTCCTGGGTCTATCTGCCCAGCGCCCGAAACGTTCTCCCCTGGATGGGCATGGGGAACCCCACCGCGACCCTAATAGAGGATAAAGCGGGAGATAATGAATGAATGAATGAAAAATGTGTTGTTCTTGCTTTGTATTTGAACAGGGCTTGTTCACAGCACGTAAAGAAAAAGTAATGACGCACCAAACAAAGTGATTAAAAGTGGACAGGCCAAACGTTTTGTCTGTCTTCTGTCTACTTTTTAACAAGTAAATGTAATAATATATTGCATGTACTATTTGTTGGCACCTTTAGTACAA
The DNA here is from genome assembly GCA_019802505.1 of Corydoras sp. C115. NCBI lineage: Eukaryota > Metazoa > Chordata > Actinopteri > Siluriformes > Callichthyidae > Corydoras > Corydoras sp. C115. Next base: position 6,326,501 of record JAFMOC010000002.1, read on the forward strand.
TTCAATAGCCAGCTTATCGAGGTCGGCTGATACAGCGCCGCTCTGTTAAGCCTCACGTTATGAATGCCTCTACAATTCCAAGACCTAAGCTCCCCGTCTATCAGCCAATCAGTGTCAGTGATACTGCGATAGCGATGACAAGTCCCCTATCAGTGTGTGTGTTTTAACGGCGTCCTAGTGGCGGTAATGTTATGGAGTTTTTCTTCCTCTCATTTCTTTAGGCGCTAACCAAAGGAAATGCTAGTGCCAATGCAAGTTTTAAAGTTTCACACTTAGCGAGTCGCAACCGCCGGGAGTTGAAGAAATAAAGTGGTGTTCGCGGGGACTCGAGCCGAGCGTCGGAAAAATGGTGATTCTCAAAATTCGAGAGCAGGTGAGTGCTGAGCTAGCGTGCTAAGCTAAAGTAGCTAGCTCGTGATTAGCAGGGAAAGCCGTAAGCGATTTGCTGCTTATCCGACGGCCGAGCTTATTAAAGTCGGTGTTAACGTTGGCCGGCTTCTATACAACATCATCGACACAAACTGCAACGACTATAAAAATGGCGTTCTTAATGGCGTTATATGATAATTCCTTAGCTCGTGGGCTACGGTCGCTAGGTTAACGTCTACTTGGGTAATGGCCCCCAGCTAAGCCTTCTGCTCGAAGGCCATGGTTTTAATCTAAATCAGCCTAGAACAAAACCGTGTGCATCCCGGTTCTGTATTTACAGCGTTTCTATCGCCCAGCTGATGTTTGTCAGACGTTTGTTTAAGAAGCTTTGTTCGGATGTTTGTCGGACTGAACGTTACACCTGTTCAGGAGTCAAACTGAAGGATCGTATTTGTCTACCGCAGAATTACCTTCATTTTTTTTCTTTAGTTACACATTGACAGATTAGTAACGTAAGACTCACTGTGCATTTCAGTTATGTAAACCTTTTGGTTATGGTAAGCTCAACGTAATGGCTGTTAAAGTTCAGGTAGTGGTTAATAAGGCAGAAAAGTTGGTATCAATTCAACAAGTCTTGAATTCATAATTAAGTAGCTACAGCCAAAAGCATATGTATCTCATTAACATCTATTTAATCCTGTGTACACCCAAATGCCAATAATTTACTTAGTTTATTTTCCCACTCTTTATACTTCCCAGCCATGTTATTGTAACCAGCCCTATTAACACAGTCACTAAATTTGAACCGTACCTTTTTATTTAAACTGTACCATTGTTTCTGTGCATCTTTCATTCATAAATGAGCAGGACAAACACAGAGCAAGTAACAATTGGGTGGTGTTTAATTTACAGAACTGAATTATGTTACACTTGTTAGAGTGGATCACACATGACTGTGCGGCTGAGGTTTTTGAATACCTCCGTGCCACTGCTGGAATCTACTTAATCCAGATTACGCTGTGAAACCACCAAAAATGAACAGTTGCACTACAGACTCTAATCCAAATGTTTCATTGCAACACACTACCTCATGTCAGTGTCACTTCAGTGTTGTCAACAACCCCCGGCCCAAAAATCTATCTGCGTTATGTTGGTCTTTATCAGAACTTTAGGGAACAAAGTAATGGAGACTAACAAAGTTGGCAGTGAAACTCTACATAGTGCATCTGTATTGGGAGTGGAACAAAAAACTGGAAGATGAATAAAACAAGGAAGTCTACCTAATATAGTTGACAGGGAGTGTTGTAACATTGATGATCAGTGAGTACACCTGATTCATATATAGTGTCACACTTTAGCCCTGTTCTTTGTCATGGCTGTTTTCAGACCACTTGTTTTTTTTCACATTAAAGTTATTTAAAAAAAAGTTTTTTTTATTTTTTTTTATTTTAAGTCAAATTTATGAAATTTGGAACATTGTCAACTAAATCTACATTATTTGTAATGGTGTATATCTTGTATGAATAAACAGAAAATTTGGTTACACTTATATTTGTTTATGGATACAATAGCTTTAAATGCTGTTTTTTGTGAACAGCAATATGTTATTAAATTGTAAGTTATCGGAGCAAGTAATGTATAGAATGTTGGTCTTACTAAATAGTAGTTCATCGAGTGTCTTCAATTTTAAAATCATCTGTGCTTATGCAGCATTCTTTCCTATGGCATATTCCAGTTACAGAACAATTTGTGGTGGTTAATTATTAACAATCATTTGACCTGTGTTGTTTATTTGGGTGCTGGTGTATTAGGAGCAAAGCAGTGCCACTAAGCTCAATTATTTGTAGTTTGTTCAGGCTCCATGTACACCTAATACTAACTGTATACATGTTTATCATTTTTGATATATCAAATATATCATTTGTTTACCTTGTAGTGTGTAACCATTTCCAGCAAGACCTGTCAACCATCAGCCCGCAGTGAATACAAGTATGAGCAGAAGAAAATATTAAAAGCAGATTCTCTAGCCTTTTATAAGATAGCATTTCATCCCATTAGCTGTTGACTCACTCATTAGTGAATAAGTAAAAATGTAATCTCTGAATATGCCACCTGGTGCTACATAATTGACATTAATGTGAGAAGTGTTCACAAAAGCTTTTTGATCACTTGCACCTTTAAATGATTGTTGGTTATAATTAATGGTTTAATTTGTAATTAACAGCAGCTAAACTTTCCAGTGCTGTTGCATTTGCTAAATTCAACAGTGAGCTGTGTATCTGATAAACTGAGCAAAGCATGATCCAAAACTGGGTCTATTAAAGAATCTTGTCAAACAGACTACATTTAAAACCTGTGCTGATCTACAACAATACACATCAATTTTATTCCTAAATAAGGCTGTGTCATGTTGTACTGTACATGATTTACCAGAACCTGTCATACTGAGGAAAAGATTATTTATTTATGAATGTGGGCATATTTCCACCTCACAAATAAAAAGCAAATAGAGTATAAGGTGAAGTTTCAACTTGGTGGGGTACTTTTGGTGATCAGAATAAGAATGTTAATGGAGAATCATAGGGACAGTTTAAAGGAGCTGCATTGTATTTGTTGATCTTGAAAAGCTTTTTAACAGGGTGTAATATGAGGTTCTGTGGTATTGTTTGAGGAAATCAGGAGTTGAAAATAAATGTCAGGTTGGTACAGGATATGTATAAGAACAGTGTGAGAGTATTCAGATGTGCAGTTGAAAAGATTGATATTTTTAAGCTTCAAGAGTGAGCGTTGATTCCATATTTGTAATCTCATAGACAGTGTGACAGACAAGGTTAGACAGAAGTTTTTGTGAAATATCATGTTTGCGGATGACATTGTGATCTGTGGTGAGAGTAAGAGAGGTGTGCTTTAGAGAAAGGGTGCTGATGATTAATGGGTAAAATGGAATATGTATGTGAATAAAGGAGTAATATTTATTTGCAAGGAGTTGCAGTGAAAAAAGTGGTGGAGTTTAAATACTTATGGGTCGAGAATACAAAGTCATTGAGTATGTGGTAGAGAGAAAAAAGAGAGTGCAAGTTGGGTGATGTGAATGAAGTAAAATTTCAGTATTTGTATATCTGCCAAAGTGAAGGAAAAGATCACAGGACATTAGTGAGGTCTGCAGAGTTGTACACCGACTTAGAGACTCTGGCACTGAACTAAAAGCAGGAAAGGGACCTGAAAGTCGCAGAGATGTTGCAATTCCCATTGACAAAACGATGTTGAGGATGGAATTTTCATGAAGGCGAAAAAGGCCAAATGAGACATCAGATGGTTGGAATAATTGAGAAGGAGGATAATTCTTGCACATCTCACTTCTCCTCCTCGGTGGCTTTAACAATAAATAATAATTATATAATAAATAATTGCGACAATTAGCTATTTCATGTATTGTCAGATGTTCCTTTTGACTCCCAAAATGATTCCAAACAAACCATAATGGAACCCATCCATCCATTATCTTCCGCTTTATCCTATATTAGGGTTGTGTGGGGGGGGGTTTCCTCTATGCCCCTGGATAATAAAGTTTTGTAAATAAATTATTTGACTTATCTTATTCCATATTATTGTAAAAATTTATTAAACTTTTGTTTAATACAGCAAAATAAAAGACTTGTGTTTAAGACAAACACCCATTGTTAGTACCTTTACCATTTCACATTATGAATTGTTATAGGAAGATTCAGATATTTAATTTGATATTCAAACTCCACTGTGTTCCAGAATTTTGTCCTAAATTGTTGTACTGAAATAAGTATGAAGTGCCTTGTTGCTGTATCTGTATATAGTGGGAATGCTGGATATTCATTATTACATAACTGCATCTTGATTCTAATTATTTACCAGCACATACAAGATATTGACTTTTGAAATGCTGCAACTGTTGTATTAGGGAAAAGCTCTGTGCTTTTTCTTTGGCATCTTTGTCTGCCTGCATGATGAATCAGATCACAAGGGCTTGGTTTCTGTGTGTTTTTATTTATTTTTTTTTTTTTTACATGTTTACACCTGACAGCATGACAAGACACTAAAGAGACTCTGAAGTGCCTTTACCATGGAGACAGTCGTAGCTAGAGGGGTTTCTTCAAGGGGACAAAAGTGTGATCAGGGAATTAAAAAAAAAAAAACTCTTACACACGTGGGAGGGTCTAGGCTATGTGTGACAAAACATTGCTTTGTCTCAGCATGGCAGTGTCAGCCACTAATAGAGTCTTTTTTAAACTGAGCATTTGCTCATGCTGCTCTGAGCAAGAGCTTTGTGTTTTTTGTAACTCAACTTTGAAAGGGTGAACTGGTAGTCAAAGGTTTTTAAAAAAAAAAAAAACACTGCAGCCGCATACTGTATAACGTAACATTTCACCGCATGGAATTATTTTAATTTAAATATTTATTTTTATTTTAATAACCTAGTGACACACTAGTCAGTTTACATAAATGTCTGTGATATAGTTCTGAGTCTATAATTTTCAGTAAAAATAAGGATTGTCAAAAATGAGTTGAACATCTGCAATATGTAGCATTGATTTTTATTTTATAGAAGTTTCTGCCAATTACAATTCAGGTTGCTAGTTTTGCAGAGCTCCTTGCTTTGACAGTCAAATTTGGATTTTTTTGGGGGGTTTGCCTTTATGTATCTCTTCATATACTTGTTTATACTTCCATTGCCATATAATATGTGCACACTTCTAACCTGGAAGAGCTTTAGCTTTGTTTGCTTACGTCCAGACAAGTTTTGTTATGGGGTGTCGCAAGTTCCTTTTGCTGCATGCCTTGTGGCCACATGTATTCACATAGAGAACGGACACAGTCCATGGACTCAATGTAAACCATCCAAAAAGTAAATTCAGCAGAAAGTCATAATTGGACAATGAGATTTAATAATGTAAATGTAGAAATTTAAATTATAAAAGTTAAGATTTGAGGTTAAAATGGAACCTTTATCAACTTGGCTAGCCTTCGAATGCTCAGTTGAAAACATGAGAAATGATATAAACACAAAGCTTTGTGTAAAATCAGCCAATTATACTAACTGGCTTTTCAAATGCTTATAGTCAATACTGTTTTTCTTTTCTTTTTTTCTTTATGTTCACGCGTACACATGTGAGTTTGAGAGAGAGACCGTGACTGCTGGTCAGATCTAAACAACACAACTATCATGTAGTTTAGCCTGTTTTACAACCAATTAAGCGTGTGACCGAGCTTCCTGTTGCTTTTACACATTTTTCACATAGTCTACATGTTTCGTATGACTTGAGAAGTTGAGATCTGTTTGGTTTTCTTGTTAGCTTCATCTTATTCCAACACAGAGAATTAATGTTTAAAGTAGTTTTGTTTAACGTACTGTCCAACTACGAATGACTAGAAACTGTAGGTTTATTCCTGGTGCTATGAAAGATATGAAGTCAAACAGGAACCAGAATTCTTTATATAAGCATCTTTTTGTTTGGTTCTAGACTTAATCTATGAGCGGAAATCCTGTGCTGGATGCACTTTAAATAACTTGTTTTTTGTTTTTTTTTTGTAAATGTTTTCCACAGAAGACCTAGATTGGCATTGTTTTTATTTTCTTCTGTAGGAGGAAGTCTGTTCATCCTTTTTTAAATGTGATGAAACCAAAATCATTCATAATTTGGTCATAAAAAGCAGGGTTTCTCAGTGATAATGCTTTACTTGGGTAGTGTTAGTCACTGAAGTCATATTTGCTCAAATTGTTGACACTGGCTTGAGGACAAGTCAAAGCTAAAAACTGGATAGGTGTTTTAAATGATAGACAAGACAAAAAAGAAAGTTTGTGTTGGATTCGGTGTTGTCTCGCTTACATGAAAGTTGTTAATTATTAGCCTGGCCATGGTTGTCTTTACTTCCTGATATTGTATTACTTTAGTGTTGTTGCACAGTATATATTATTTGCCTATGGAACATGTTATGAAAAAAAATTCTGATAAATGTTTGCTAATGAGAGAGCAAATAAACACTGGGTTTTCTCACATACAGTGTTTGAAAGTCTTTTGTACATCATGCCACAAAGCTGGTGGCCTTTTTAGTCCAGTTAGTAAGATGCTATGTTAGAGCGTCCCCTGGTGTGTATATTACCCTACTACATTGATTTTAGCCATTTAATTAGAGGCTAAGTAATAATTGAGGCTATCAGATATTAACTACCCAGCCAAACTAGCTAGCTTTTCAGGGTTTTATATCCTTCTGTTTCTTCATGTAATCCCAAACAGACTCGATGATGTTGAGATCAGGGCTCTGTGGGGGCCATAGCATCACTTTCGGGACTTCTTCTTTATGCTGAAGATATTTCTTAATGACATTGGCTGTATGCTTGGGGTCGTTGTCCTGCTGCAGAATAAGGTCATAGAATTAGGCCAATCATATGTCTCCTTAATGGTATTGCATGTTGGATAAGAATCTGCCTGTATTTCTCAGCATTGAGGATACCATTAATCCTGACCAAATCTCCAACTCCATTTGCAGAAATGCAAACCCAAACTTGCAAGTAACCTCCAACATGTTTCACTTTTGCTTGTAGACATTCATTATTGTACCGCTCTCCAGCCCTTCGGTGAACAAACTGCGTTCTGCTACAGCCAAGTATTTAAAATTTTTGATTCATCAGTCCAGAGCACTTGCTGCCATTTTTCTGCACCCCAGTTCCTAGGTTTTCATGCATAGCAAAGTCACTTGGCCTTGTTTCCATGTCAGAGGAATGGCTTTTTGCTAAAACTCTTCCATGAAGACCAATTCTGTCCAGACTTCTCCAGACAGTAGATGGGTGTAGCAGGTTCCCACTGGTTTCTGCCAGTTCTGAGGTGATGGCACGGCTGGACAACCTCCAATTTCAATGGGAAATGAGTCTTTCATCTGCTGCACTAAGATTTCTTGGGTGACCACTGAATCTACAATCCTCAATGTTGCCCATTTCTCTGTGTGTTTTCAAAAGAACTTGAACAGCACATCTTGAAACCCAGTCTGCTTGGAAATCTTTGTCTGGGAGAAACCTTACTGATGCAGTATAACTACCTTGTTTCTTGTAGCTGTGCTCAGTCTTGCCATGGTGTACGACCTGACATGAAACTGTCTTCCATGACCTCAGCCTGGTAGCAGAGTTTAGCTGTTCCTCACCCAATTTTAAGCCTCCTACACAGCTGTATCTGTTTTACTTAATGACTGTGTGTTGACTCCGGTTTCCTCCCACAGTCCAAAAACATGGATCAAGTCAATTGAGTTCTCCAAATTGCCCATATAGAGTGTGTATGAGTGAGTGAGTGTGTGCCCAGCGATGGATTGGCGCCCTGTCCTGGGTCTATCTGCCCCGCGCCCGAGACGTTCTGGGCATGGGGAACCCCACCGAGACCCTAATAGAGGATAAAGCGGGAGATAATAAATGAATGAATGATCATTAGCACCCGTTTGGTATAACTGGCTAATCATACACCTCACTAAATGCCTACAAAATCCCTGACTTTGTGCAAATGTACCTATAAGAATTGATGCTGGTTTGAAGGCAAAGGGTACCAACAAATATGCTGGTACCAACAAATATTGGTTTGATTAAAAATTTTCCTTTTTTTCTAATCACTTTGCATTTTGTAAATTGGTAAAAATAAACAATTATTATTTATATTTATGAAAGCATTCTTAATTTACAGCATTTTTTTACACCTGCCTAAAACTTTTGCACAGTATTGTGTGCATGTGCGTGATTATGTCAACGTAATCGATTATGACAAAATGTTTATTTGCATAACTTGCGTTGAAATCGCAAGTATTAGCAGCAGCTGAAAATCACCTGCATGCATCTGAATGAGGGAGCACTTCACACAAACACAACAATGTGGTACTCTGTGAGATTTGCAAAATGAAGATGGCTTTTCACAACAGTACAACTGCTATGCACAAGCCTTAATAATGCAATATATAGCTCTATTGTCTGTACTGTATTTGAAAATGTAGAGGAATTGAGTGATAAATAAAGATTAGGTTTTTATTACTGGTGCAATTTTAATTGATGCACCTTAATGTTTTGAATACCCATTATGTATAATTGATCTTTGGGAAATGCATAAAACCTTTAAGGTGAGAACTCGTAAGCATGCTGAGAAATCGGTGTATAACTGTGATGGCTCTGTAACGATTAGCTCATATGCTTTAAACTGAATAAAAGCCAAAGCCAAATAAAAGCCACACACGGTGGAAAAATAACATGGTCACTTTTAACATCCGCTTCGTTACATATGTTATTGTTCTATATAATTTATTAGATATTTTCACTTTTTTTTTCCCCCTTTGTTTTTTTCGGCTGACAAATTTAGTTGTCGAATAGTTGACTAATTTAATTTGGTTAGAATATTTGGTACCACCATCGTATCAATAATTATTATGAAAAAATATATGTAGTTTTAATAAATGTAAATATTAACTTTTTGATTCATAAATGTGTCTAAAGGTGGTTTGCACAATATGTAAGATTTTGATAGAGCACAGGCTCCTTAAAAGAAAACACACAGGTGAATTTTGGTATGAAAGACTGCCAGAAAAGGCCAAATAATCACCTATTTATTAAGTTTATGCAATGACAATTAGTGGGAGAGCTTAGAAAAGGTTGGTCTACTGAATATATATTTCATTGTAAGTATTATATATTTGCATATGTATTTATCTTTAGCATTGTCTTTTATGAACAAAAGCACTATTTGTGAAACATGGTTTTATATGGTTGATTTGATTTACTTTACAAAGCATCAGGTTCTTAAAAACTGTCTTCATTTTTCTCACATTGTACAATATCGGATTAAAGGCCATGTGTTTAGTGTGATGTGTTCAGGTTATTGTTCTAAAGGATTATTGCACTAAGAGCATTTTATCATTTACTGCAAACCGCTTGTAATAGGATTCTATTGCTTGTTTGACCTGGTCTTACCTTTTACCTATAAAAATGGTGCAATTATTTTCTCTCTTTCAGCCTTCTTTAATTAAAGCTATATTTAATGTTGACCCCGATGAAGTACGCTCACTTATTTTCAAGAAAGAGGATGTAAATGTGCAGGTAAGCTCCATCCTCTTCTTCCTTATTAGTTTACTTTCTGACTAGTTTTTATACCATTAGGCTGTCATATTTGTTTTGGAGTTATCCTTTATTACTGTGTACTTTAGGATAATGAGAAGAGGACTCCGCTGCATGCTGCTGCATATTTAGGAGATGCTGAAATTATTGAGCTCCTGATTTTATCAGGTAAGCATTAAGCATTTTCTGGACTCTGTATAATATTGGTTTATGAATTTAAATTGTGGATAAAGTCACATGATGCAGGCTTTGCTTGTTCTCATGTAACCTCAAAGCCTTTGTGACATGAATTACAACCCCTACTTTGTACTACATTGTATGTGTTTAGCTTAGCTTTGGGTTTATGGACAGTAGACAAATGTTAAATAAATCAGTAATATAACTGACAATTCAATTTTGGAGTAATGATCTAAACATGTGAACCTGACTGATCCAAAACTGTTCTGAACATAACATTTGAAGTAGTTTATAAATTCCAGTTAAATTCTGATATGTCTGCTTCTCTGCTTTAAACATCCTTACCCCATTACAACGTGTCGGCAATGGTTGGGAGAGCTAATTCAATCTATTTATATATTTTTGACTTGTTAACGTTTTGTTCAGTCATTTGTTATAATAAAAATGTAAATTGTTTGTGATTGGACTACTGTTACACAGGAATTACTCTTATACATGAGTCTTTATAGACATTATAAGACTTAATATCTCTTCTCATTTATTAAAATCATAACCAACAACACAAATGACTTGTTATAAAATTCTCTGAATGAACCCATTATTTGTGTTTTGTGACTTTTTTCTTCCTTTTAGGAGCAAGAGTTAATGCCAAAGACAATAAATGGTTGACTCCCCTGCACCGGGCAGTGGCTTCATGCAGTGAGGTAGCCTGCACTGTTTATTTCACTGTTTATAATCTGCTATGGCCAGTATAAATACTGTGCAATTGTACTGTATACAAAATAAATATAATCTGTGTGTATTACCATGTGGATCTTACAGGTGGCAGTGCAGGTGCTATTGAAGCACTCTGCTGATGTAAATGCTCGTGATAAAAACTGGCAGACACCACTGCATGTAGCTGCTGCTAACAAAGCAGTGCGCTGTGCCGAGGCATTGGTGCCTTTGCTCAGCAATGTGAATGTGTCGGATCGAGCAGGTCGCACTGCATTGCACCATGCTGCGTTTAGTGGTCACCTAGAGGTAAGTGTAAAGACAGGTAATGCAATGTTTTCTTCTGTAACTGAATGCTAAAAGAATGTAACATACTTCATGCTTTAAACAAGTTGGAATTAGTTTTAGGTTAATGTAATGGAATTTCACAATAGAATTGCATTACAAGCCTCAATGTTGGATGAACTAGGTTTTCTGAATCTAAAATAAAAGGTGTATTTCTTTGCTTGGAGATGTTACTCAAAATCGATGATGTGCTTGGTAAAAGAGAGATCCAAACTGATCGTCACCCTGGTTCTTAATGAGCTGCGCAATCAGAGAGGGATTTATAATTTTCTTTGTCCTTGAGTTCAACAATAAGCTTATGAAAATGTTTTTAGCCCTAGCTTCAGAAGGTGCACATTTATACTCATCCAAATAATCCTTAGTCTGTCCATTTACGCTTAATAGCCGTAGTATTTTGTTTTAAAAGAAGGATCTGAACATTCCTCCAGAATTGTGAGTCATAAAGAAAATAGTTATTTCAATTTATTGCTGCTATTTTTTTCTACATCTGAATGATTTGTGACATTTGTTTAGTTTTTCACACAAGGCTTTTTAATTATGGCTTCATTTTTGTTAAAATGATGGTGTGCACTAACATTTAAGTGGATTTTGAGTGATATATTTGCCTCTCATCTTGCTTTAAAAGCAGTAAATGTTGAGTTATATAAGTAATATATAATAAATAAAAACTGGCCAATGTCAATAGTCAAGTCTAGACAGTTTAGAGTATCTCCTCTTTTCTTTCTGGTAAGATTTAATAGCCAGTATGTTGTTTAACCCTTTATTATTTATTTAAGAATTTATCATTTTTTAGTATTTATTTATGGTGTGGAGCTTTTTTTCACAATACAGCATTGCCTTAAGACAGTTTAACACATTTCTGAAGCCTTTCTGAATGTAGAATAATATAAATGATCTTAACTTGCATGCATTATGTTTGATTTAAACAGATGGTGAGACTGCTGTTGTCCAGAGGAGCTAACATTAATGCCTTTGATAAGAAGGACCGACGGGCAATTCACTGGGCTGCGTACATGGGTAAATTTGTAGAATTTTCTTTAAAGTAATGTAATACATTCAAACTTACATAAGGTCTGTTGCTGATAGTGCTGTTAAATTAACACCCCCAACCTTTTCCCCTTTAGGTCATTTGGAGGTAGTAAAGTTGTTGGTGTCCCATGGTGCTGAGGTGACGTGCAAGGATAAGAAGGCATACACACCTTTGCATGCAGCTGCCTCTAGTGGAATGATCAGTGTTGTCAAATACCTGTTGGACCTTGGAGTGGATGTGAGTTTTTCTTTATATACCATCCTAGAACTCTTAGACATGTAAATTGTGGTCAGAGTGGTAAATGAAATCGAGGTCTGGGAGTACCTCCCCAAGATTAGTTTTTACAACATGCGATGTCTGCAAGTGGATCAGTGAAAGCAGTGCTGCTGAAGTGTTTAAGAACCTCGGTGTCTCTGCTGGAATAAGACCCATATAAAGAGTGCTTAAAAATTCCTGCAGTACTGCTGTCTCTAATCCACTCTTGCCAGTCACATCACCAGGTCAGTGTCACTGTTAAAGAAATCCTCCACATCTGAAATGTTTTCTCATACATGCAGATACCCTGTATAGTGTTATTAGTATTTTATTAGAATGAAAAAAAAATATTATTGTTGTTAAAGTATTATTGTTGACACATTTTGTTAGTTTGCTGTTTGCTGTTTTTGCTTGACCAGATCTTCATTACAAACTTTTGAACTAGGACTTGCATTGAAAAACTGTGTCTGGCTGTTTTGAGTATTTCAAGAATTGTTGATTTTCTCAATCTGGCATCAATATTCATGTCACACTCAAAACCACATTTACATTTATGCAAAATGTTTCCTGTATCATTTATTCATTCATTATCTTCCGCTATATCCTCTATTAGGGTCGCGGTGGGGTTCCCCATGCCCATCCAGGGGAGAATGTTTTAGGCGCTGGGCAGATACACCCAGGACAGGGTGCCAATCTATTCATGGGCACATACTCACTCACACATACACACTCTATATGGGGCAATTTGGAGAACTCAATTGACTTGATCCATGTTTTTGGACTGTGGGAGGAAACCGGAGAACCCGGAGGAAACCCACGCAGACACGGGTAGAACATTGAAACTCCACCCAGATGGGGATTCGAACCGGGAATCCCTAGTGCTGAGAGTCGAACGTGCTAACCACTAAGCCACCGTGCCGCCTTTCCTGTATCGATTATTCCAAATAAACTGCTAATTGATTTAGATTTAGTTATTTAGCAAATGCTTTTATCCAAAGCGACTTACAAATGAGAACGCCACAAGTCAGTAGTTAAGGAAATCCAGCTATAGAAGCTGTAGATTTTTCAAGCCTGATCATTATTCTATCCCCCCCCCACCTTTTCTTTTTAAACATCAGGTGTTTGTGAAAGAGCTGCGTTTTCAGTTGTCTCTTAAAAATGATAAGTGACTCCACCTTATGGACAGAGTTGGGAATATTGTTCCACTATTTTGCAGTAGTGAATGCAACGGAGTGAGAATTAGCACCTCGGTGAGGTGGCATCACCAAGCGACATTCCACCTTACCCAGGTGCTAATTCTCACTCAGTTGCATGATTGTATCGCAATGTAATGTATCGAGATGTGCAAATATACAGTGAATTTAATTTCACTATATTTGTTCAAATTATTAACCTGTTAGTCACAGTTGCTTTAATGTCTAACTGATTTTATTAAAGTTTTATATCTTAATTCTGATTGTAGATTAATGAGCCCAATGCATATGGCAACACACCGCTGCATGTGGCCTGTTATAACGGACAGGACGTGGTTGTAAACGAGCTAATAGAGTGCGGGGCTAATGTCAATCAGGTGAATGAGAAGGGGTTCTCCCCTCTGCACTTCACAGCTGCCTCACGTCATGGTGCTCTTTGTCTGGAACTGCTTGTGGGAAACGGTGCAGAAGTCAACATCAAGGTCAGCAAACTTGGATTTTATTTTTTGATAATGTAGATGCAGTCTCAGTAGCTCTCTGCCGTAATCAAAAGCTCTGAACACATACAAATGTTTGACTCCTGCATTTTGTCTTACAGAGCAAAGACGGTAAAACTCCTTTGCACATGACTGCGATTCACGGAAGGTTCTCACGATCTCAGGCAATCATTCAGAATGGTATGTACTAAAGGGTAAAGGTTAAGGTACTTTTAAAAGTCACGATGTCATAAAATTGAAATGATGGGGTGCATACTAGGGGTGTGCCATCTCAATTTGGCAAAAGTACTCTGAAATATTGTGATATTATTTTCGCGCCATCACCGTTGCATACAGTGACTTTGCTGACTGATTTATTTCTGTATAGGTGCTGAGATAGACTGTGAGGATAAAAATGGCAACACACCGTTGCACATCGCAGCACGATACGGACACGAGCTGCTCATCAACACACTGATCATCAACGGAGCAGACACGTCAAAGTGAGGGCAGCATGACTAGTTTATGCAATTATATTTTTTTATTATTCATTTTATTTAATAATTCAAATTAATTAATTTAATTAACAACAATTTTTGTCAATTAATTATTTTGAAATGTGCATTATTATTTTGAAATGTGGCATACAATGTTTTTATATTCATTAAGTTTCAAACCACATTAGACTTGTTGACAACGTTATTTAAGCTTACAAAGTCATGCCGCATAACATGTCATTAAGTTCAATTTCCTGCATTTACACGGATTCATTTTCAGCTAAATTTGATGCAGTAAATTATGAACTTTTTGAGTTCTTTCACCAAAACATTGCCACAATGGAAAAGCATTAGAAAAGACTATTGGAATCATACAGTGCTGACTGACTGTTGCTGGACACCAGATGTTAAGTCTATATGAAAATTGTCACTTTATTCCCTACCCAATAACTTCTTAAGTTACATAACATTACCTAAAAAAAAACAGAATTCAAGTTAAATTGTATACACAGATGGATATGGTTTATTTACTGTAAAAAAAAAAAGAAGATATATATATATATACACTACCGTTCAAAAGTTTAGGGTCACATTGAAATGTCCTTATTTTTGAAGGAAAAGCACTGTACTTTTCAATAAAGATAACTTTACACTAGTCCTAACTTTAAACAAATACACTCTATACATTGCTAATGTGGTAAATGACTATTCTAGCTGCAAATGTATGGTTTTTGGTGCAATATCTACATAGGTGTATAGAGGCCCATTTCCAGCAACTATCACTCCAGTGTTCTAATGGTACAATGTGTTTGCTCATTGGCTCAGAAGGCTAATTGATGATTAGAAAACCCTTGTGCAATCATATTCACACACCTGAAAACAGTCTAGCTCATTACAGAAGCTACAAAACTGACCTTCCTTTGAGCAGATTGAGTTTCTGGAGCATCACATTTGTGGGGTCAATTAAACGCTCAAAATGGCCAGAAAAAGAAAACTTTCATCTGAAAGTTGACAGTCTATTCTTGTTCTTAGAAATGAAGGCTATTCCATGCGAGAAATTGCTAAGAAATTGAAGATTTCCTTCAATGGTGTGTACTACTCCCTTCAGAGGACAGCACAAACAGGCTCTAACCAGACTAGAAAAAGAAGTGGGAGGCCACGTTGCACAACTAAGCAAGAAGATAAGTACATTTTAGAGTCTCTAGTTTGAGAAACAGACGCCTCACAGGTCCCCAACTGGCATCTTCATTAAATAGTACCCGCAAAACACCAGTGTAAACATCTACAGTGAAGAGGCGGCTGCGGGATTTTGGGCTTCAGGGCAGAGTGGCAAAGAAAAAGCCATATCTGAGACTGGCCAATAAAAGAAAAAGATTAAGATGGGCAAAAGAACACAGACATTGGACAGAGGAAGACTGGAAAAAAAGTGTTGTGGATGGATAAATCCAAGTTTGAGGTGTTTGGATCACAAAGAAGAACGTTTGTGAGACGCAGAACAAATGAAAAGATGCTGGAAGAATGCCTGACGCCATCTGTTAAGCATGGTGGAGGTAATGTGATGGTCTGGGGTTGCTTTGGTGCTGGTAAGGTGGGAGATTTGTACAGGGTAAAAGGGATTTTGAATAAGGAAGGCTATCACTCCATTTTGCAACGCCATGCCATACCCAGTGGACAGCGCTTGATTGGAGCCAATTTCGTCCTACAACAGGACAATGACCCTAAACACACCTCCAAATTGTGCAAGAACTATTTACAGCAGAAGCAGGCAGCTGGTATTCTATCGGTAATGGAGTGGCCAGCGCAGTCACCAGATCTGAACCCCATTGAGCTGTTGTGGGAGCAGCTTGACCGTATGGTACGCCAGAAGTGCCCATCCAACCAATCTAACTTGTGGGAGCTGCTTCTAGAAGCGTGGGGTGCAATTTCTCCAGCTTACCTCAACAAATTAACAGCTAGAATGCCAAAGGTGTGCAATGCTGTAATTGCTGCAAATGGAGGATTCTTTGACGAAAGCAAAGTTTGATGTAAAAACAATGTTATTTCAAATACAAATCATTATTTCTAACCTTGTCAATGTCTTGACTCTATTTTCTATTCATTTCACAACGTATGGTGGTGAATAAGTGTGACTTTTCATGGAAAACACAAAATTGTTTGGGTGACCCTAAACTTTTGAACGGTAGTGTGTATATATATATATATATATATATATATATATATATATATATATATATATATATATATATATATATATATATATATATATATTTGTTCTGTTTCTCAGGCGAGGGGTCCATGGTATGTTTCCATTGCACTTGGCTGCTCTGAGTGGCTTCTCGGACTGCTGTCGGAAACTGCTGTCCTCGGGTAAACTATATTTCTTATATGATACCAGTCTGCAGTATCCTTCTTCAATGTCTTTTTTTCTGTGCATTTGAGAGATTTGTATCTTCCACAGGCTTTGATATAGACACCCCTGATGAATTTGGAAGAACATGTTTACATGCTGCAGCAGCTGGAGGGTCAGAAATATTTCCTTTTAAATTTTAAACATAGATGAATTAATGGGTCAGAATGATTTATGTCAAATTTTGGACATAGATGAATTAAAGTTCTCTCATTAACAGGAACCTGGATTGTCTCAATCTGCTTCTTAATTGTGGGGCTGATTTTAACAAGAAAGACAGTTTTGGGAGGTAAGTTGTTACTGTACTGCTGTCAGTTTTCTGTCTCTCAACCTTTTACATTCAGAAAAAAAAATCAAAATTTCTTTTTGTTCTTGCTAAATTTGGATCTTAAATGTGGTGAAGGTGGTGATTTTTATTTTATTATTATTTTTATTTTTATTATTTTTTCTATATGTTTAAATGACATAAATACCTTTTAGATTTTATTTTTATATTTTGTAGGCCAAGAGTGTTCAAATACCTTTTTTTTAATATAATGTGTATATATTATTATATATAATCTTTTTTTCTGTATCTAAACTTTTAAATTCAGCTTTAAACTTGTTTCAATTTACATTCTCCCCAGAACGCCTTTGCACTATGCGGCTGCAAACTGTAACTATCAGTGCCTATTTGCTATGGTGGGTTCAGGCGCTAGTGTCAATGACCTGGACAAGAGAGGCTGCACACCGCTTCATTATGCCGCTGCCTCTGACGCCGATGGAAAGTCAGTAGATCTAACCTAGTTCAATGTGTTTAAATGTCATGTATGCAAGTTTGAGCTGATCTTTAGGAGCTGTATTCCTCTGACAGGTGCCTGGAGTTTTTACTAAGAAACGATGCAAACCCAGGGATCAGGGACATTCGCGGCTACAATGCCGTGCACTATGCCTCCGCCTATGGACACAGACTTTGTCTGGAACTGGTAAAAACAATCCCAAACTGCTTATTGATTATTATTGTTCCAAAATCTATTTGTGTGTATTTTTATTTTCTTTATTTTCCCTCCATTCTCAGATTGCAAGTGAAACTCCTTTAGATGTAGTAAGTTTTTATTTTTAAATTATTTATTTTGCCAATGTACAATCATGGCCAAAAGTTTTGAGAATGACACAAATATTATATTTTCACATGATCTGCTGCCCTCTGGTTTTTATGTGTTTGTCAGATGTTTTTATCACATACAGAAATATAATTGCAATCATATTATGAGTAACAAAAGCTTTTATTGACCGTTAGAATGAGTTAATGCAGCAAGTCAATATTTGCAGTGTTGACCATTCTTCTTCAGGACCTCTGCAATTCTCCCTGGCATGCTCTCAATCAACTTCTGGACCAAATGCTGACTAATAGCAGTCCATTCTTGCACAATCAATGCTTGCATTTTGTCAGAATGTGTAGGTTTTTGTTTGTCCACCAGTCTCTTGATGATTGACCACAAGTTCTCAACGGGATTAAGATCTGGGGAGTTTCCAGGCCATGGACCCAAAATCTCTGTTTTGTTCCTTGAGCCATGTAGTTATCACCTTTGCTTTATGGCAAGGTGCCCCATCATGCTGGAAAAGGCATTGTTGATCACCAAAATGCTCTTGGATGGTTGGGAGAAGTTGCTCTCGGAGGACATTGTGGTACCATTCTTTATTCATGGCTGTGTTTTTAGGCAAGACTGTGAGAGAGCCAATTCCCTTGGCTGAGAAATAGCTGCGATACTCTTCCCTGTTAGGCCATTTTTGTGCAGTGCAATGATGATTTCACATGTTTCTTTAGAGATAACCATGGTTAACAGAAGAGAAACGATGATGCCAAGCACCAGCCTCTTTTAAAGTGTCCAGTGGTGTCATTCTTACTTAATCATGACAGATTGATCTCCAGCCCTGTCCTCATCAACACCCACACCTGTGTTAATGGAGCAATCACTGAAACGATGTTAGCTGGTCCTTTTAAGGCAGGGCTGCAATGAAGTTGAAATGTGTTTTGGGGGATAAAGTTCATTTTCTAGGCAAATATTGACTTTGCAATTAATTGCTGTTAAGCTGATCACTCTTTATAACATTCTGGAGTATATGCAAATTGCCATTATAAAAACTGAAGCAGTACTCTTTGTAAAAATTAATATTTGTATCATTCTTAAAACTTTTGGCCATGACTGTAGTGATGTTCTGAAAATCTAATTTTGTAACATGGCAGTGATAAAAAAAAAAATTGTTCTGTGATTTGTCTTTTTTTTTTTTTTTTTTTTTTTTAAGCTTATGGAGACCTCAGGGACAGATATACTGAATGATTCTGATGTACGTGCTCCAGTCAGCCCTCTTCACCTTGCTGTGAGTACGAACCTAAATGTGTTTCAATAAGGACCACTTTGGGGTAACCTTCCCATTGTTGATATAACCATTGGTAACATGAACAGATTTTCATTTTTAAATGCTTTTTATTTTTCACTACCCTAGTGAGGACACACAACTATGCATAATAAAAGTGGCTTGGTTATTTGGGTGTACTGTACATTTTACATACAACACTAACACACAAACCTGACTGTCTTACTGTGTCTAAATTTAAATTTGTTAATTTGGGTAAAACTAAAGATAATAAAAAAAGAAGTTTCCAAGAATAATAAGACTTTATTTATGGTAATGTGACTATAAAGACTGGAAAAGGTTCAGCTCTGTTAATGTATGTTTTATACATTTCAAATAGCAACAGTGGTAGTTGTCACTAAGGAGATGCTTGTTCTTTCTATATTAAGATCATTTAAGTTGAACAGGTGCATTAAGTTGACTTTTAAACATTATAGCACTTGACACATTTCAGTATGCTTTTACTGTATCCCTTATTAAATGCTTTTTCTATTAATATAACAGTAACTCATTTTTACCTGATCATAGAATTTTAGAGGCTACAGTAATGCTGTGTTTTATTAGGCATATCATGGACATCACCAGGCTCTGGAGGTACTGGTGCAGTCTCTGCTGGATCTTGACGTAAGAACAGCACAGGGTCACACACCACTGGACCTGGCTGCGTATAAAGGCCATGTGGAGTGTGTGGATGTTCTTATTAATCAAGGAGCCTCCATTCTCGTCAAAGACTACACACACAAACGTTCCCCAATCCATGCTGCAGGTACCCAGTGTTAGGTTAATAACGTGAAACTGAAATCACAGCTTTGACATTGTGTTGTTCTAATTTTGATTCCACGTGTATCGTCTTGGTGGATTTCTGATCATTATTTCTGACTTACTATGTGGTTTTATGCTCGACTAAACCTTTTAATTGTTAAAAAGGCCTTTGGTTTAAGTTTTCTTTTTGTATCATCACTGTGTTGGCCAATAATAATAATAATAACAAGATTTGATTTCATGCATCTTTACTTATTGACTTTTACTTTAGAGTGGATAAACCATTAATAATGTGAAATAAGTCTGTGGTGAATGTGCATGGTTTTAACGATGTGTTAAACATGAATTATTAAATACACACGTGGACATGACTGGACATCATTAGACATCATTGGCTAATGAAAGAAAACCCCCCCAATGATCACAGAAATAACTTGAATCTGACAAAAGTAATAATAAATAAAAAATCTTAACTTAATTAAACTCATTGAACAGGCCTGGACAAAAATGATGAAATAATGTGACCAACGGGACATGTCAAATCAAGCTGTGGCCACTAATTAGCATCATAGATGTCTGCAATTTTGTAATCTGTCAGTGGGCATATATATGGTGACATGGTGTCAACATGGACCAAAGGAAGCAAAGGAATGCGCTGTCTCAGGAGATTAGAAAGAAAATGATAGACAAGCATGTTAAAGGTAATAAGACCATCACCAAGCAGCTTGTTTCAGGTGACTACAGTTGCACATATTATTCAGAAATTTTATATCCATGGGACTGTAGCCAACTTCCCTGGATGAAAATTCATGACAAATCATAGGCACGAATAATACAAATGTTAACAAAAGAGACCAGGAAAACCTCTAAAGAGATTAAAGGTGAACTTGAAGCTCAAGAAATATCAGTGTATATCATATTACACCTTTTGTCGTTGTTTGAGCCAAAGTGGACTTGTGGACAAAGTGGAAGACAACCAAGGATAACATTGTTGAAAACAAATCATAAAAAAGGAATTTTGCCTTTTACATGTTTACAAACCCCAAAGCCAGTATGGACAGATGAGACAAAAATGGAGCTTTTTGCCAATGACTCGTCAGATCTATGTTGGTGGAAAAATTAAACACATCAGGAAAAGAACACAGCCCCTACTGTGAAACTTGGAGGAGGCTTTGTTATGTTCTGGAGCTGCTTTGCTGCATCTGGCACAGGGTGTCTCGAAATTGTGCAGGCTACAATAAAACCTTTATTTCTATTCAGGCCTGTTTCATGAGTTAATTTTTTTTTTATAATTCTGTTGAAGCATGGTTAAAAAGGGATGTCTGACTTTCATTGGTTAATTTTCATAACATTTTTATTTATTATTATTAGTTTTGTCAGATTCAAGTAATTTCTCTGACCATTGTGGGTTTTTCTTTCATTTACCGAGGGGTACCAACAATTTTATCCACATGTGTATCAGTCAATTACCAACAACAGCAGAATTGCAGATGAACAAAAATGGAACTACTACAGGATTCTTTTCTGCATCAATAAAAGACATTCTGGTATCACAATATTTATTGGGAAATTGTTGTTTGATCAGCACATGTGGGAGACGCTGCTTCGATATATATATATATATTTTTTTTTTGTGAAGCAGAAATATATTTTTTAATGTTTAGACATTTCCAATCTGTTTGTTTCAAAAATTGTTCTCCGTTTCAGCTACAAATGGACATTCAGACTGCCTGCGTTTACTGATTGGAAATACTGACCTTCATAGCGCAGTTGACATCCAGGATGGAATGGGGCAGTAAGTTACTCACTGCAGTTATATTTATTTTATGATATCATAAAATGTTTTCATAAAAGTACATAAAATGTACTTTTAAGCAGTTCTAATATCTTATGCAGTTCTGTTTATCAAACTATGTTGGAATCTCATTACTGTCATGTAGTATGGTTAAAACAGTCTTTTTACATGGTTTCATGTAATATAAACACATAATGTTTGATGTGCCTGTTTTAGACTGATTACTTGATCTCATGTGAGTGGCTGTGTACAAACCTGTCAAAACTATAATTCATCTGCTGTTTCTCAGGACTCCTCTGATGCTGGCAGTGTTAAGTGGGCACACTGACTGTGTTTACTCTTTACTGAACAAAGGAGCCAGCGTCGAAGCCAAAGACAAGTGGGGTCGAACTGCTCTACACAGAGGGGTATTAGATCACACTAATCTTGTATTCAAACTATTAAGCTTTAAAGGGTCCTGAAACTAATTTAAAAACATTTGGGTCTGTCCATCTCCCTCAAGAGTTTGTGCGTTGGGTTGAAAATTTTGTTCTATTAAAGTGAAGTCACTTACAGTTTGTCTATTCCCATAGGCAGTAACAGGCCATGAAGAGTGCGTAGAAGCTTTGCTACAGCACAATGCCAGTTTTATGGTGCGGGACTGTAGAGGACGTTCGCCTGTGCATTTGGCCTCCGCGTGTGGTCATGTTGGGGTTTTGGGTGGTCTGCTCCATGCAGCTCAATCGCTGGATTCTGTTCCTGTTGTTACAGATCACATGGGTTACACACCTCTGCACTGGGCCTGTTATAATGGTGATTAATAAAATTCATTTTTTGTTTTAGTCATTTTATCTGTCTAAATATTCAGAAGTGATTTTTAGAGAGTTTGAATTTTCTATTGTTCTTTCCAGGTCACGACACTTGTGTTGAGGTGCTGCTGGAACAGGAGCTGTTCCACAAAGCAGAGGGCAACCAATTCAGCCCACTTCATTGTGCCGTGTAAATCTTTATTAGTCTGTTTTGAAACTAATTAGGATGGTTTCAACTGTTTATTAACACACGTTCATTTGTTCGTTCTAATTTATAGAATCAATGACAATGAGGGAGCAGCCGAAATGTTGATCGATACCTTGGGTCCTGTAATAGTCAATGCTGCAGACTCAAAAAACAGGTAGGCTAACCAATGGAAAAAGTGATCAGTTTTTTAAATAAATGTCACAAATTTCAGACATTGTAAGCCAGACTTCTTATCATCTTTGTTCCTGATGGTGTTGAACAATAATTTGTGTAGAATGAAATGCAAGAGTTTTACAGGAAAGTCTTGAATTTAATCTCTTGTAGGACACCACTCCATGCTGCAGCCTTTACCGATCACATTGAGTGTCTACAGCTTCTGCTGGGCCACAATGCCCAGGTAAACTGTGTGGACTCTGCTGGTAAAACCCCACTCATGATGGCTGCTGAAAATGGTCAAACAAATGCTGTTGGTAGGATATCTCTATATTGAAGTCTTTGATTTGTAGATGGCCAAATTTTAGATGGCTACAACAAAGCTACTGTTTAGGTTGACTGTTTACATTTCTTTGGCAGAACTGTTGGTAAGCACTGCAAAAGCAGACCTGACCCTGCAGGATACACAAAAAAACACTGCGTTACACCTGGCCTGCAGTAAGGTCAGTCACAACCACATTTACACAGTGTGCGATCAAACCAAAATATCTAAACCCACTATTTAAAGTGTTGATTCTCAAGTTCTAACTCCTCTTAACTAATATGTATATGTATTGTAAATATTCTATAGAATTTTGAATACCTACATAAGACTGGGTGTGGTAGCTTTGTGGTTAGGGTGTTGGGCTATCAATCTAAATGTCTGGAGGTTAATTCATTGTTTCATAGCTACTTATAACAAAGGTATCATGGCCGACCCTGTGCTCTAACACCACTCAAGTTGGGATATAATTTGAATAAAAGCATAATGTTTGAATGCGTAAAATGTAGTAAATGTACTTTAATTGGGTTTCATTTCTTCTTCTTTTACTAGGGACATGAGACCAGTGCCTTGTTAATCTTGGAGAAGATCGTAGACAGGAATCTCATCAACTCCACTAATGCAGCTTTACAAACGTATGTGTGACACTAGGATGTTTTTTTTTTAATCATTGTTTTACAAAAAAAACACAAAATGGCTATATAGCGATTATACTATATTGGCAAATAGATCAGAAAACCCCTAAAGGAGCTTTTAATGGCCTCCTATAAGTTGCCAACCTCAGACTTTATAATGCTGAAAACACAGTCAATATGAGCGAGTCTACTATTATGTAGAGTTTGTTGAGGAAAAAAGTTTTTTTGAAATGTGAAAGAGGTTCTGCTATTCATCTTTTTTAATTACTATTGGTTGACCTTTCACAAATTCTATGTGACCTCTATAAAACGGGGTATTTAGAATGACTTATTCATGAAATACACATGGCATAAAACAGCTTTGTCAGTTATAGACTAATATAGACTGGGTCTGTTTAGATTACTTCCATGTTGCCAAAAAATAGTACTATTTTGAATTTGGCAGTGGATAAAATATCTGTTTACCCAAATGCAGATCTGTTTTTTTTTATAGGATTTCATTGTATAGCCATTTTAAGATTGCTAGCTTTTGAATTGTATATCACTACAGAGATGATTTTTGATAATTTTTAATCCTTGTTCCTTGACAAAATAGGTTTAATTAAAGTTAATGAATTAATTAATCTGGCATTCTGCTGTATTTAGGCCGCTACATGTGGCTGCAAGAAATGGGCTGACAGTTGTTGTACAGGAGCTGTTGGCCAAAGGTGCAAGTGTTCAAGCTGTAGATGAAAATGGTAAGAACTAAACTACTGAACTAAATAAAAAATTATCTGAATTCAATTTTATGTGTGTGTGTGTGTGTGTGTGTATTTCAAAGAAATACACACACACACACACACACACACACACACACACACACACACACACACACATATATATATATATATGGATCAAGTCAATTGAGTTCTCCAAATTGCCTCATATAGAGTGTGTATGCGTGTCTGTGTGAGTGAGTCTGTGCCCAGTGATAGATTGGCACCCTGTCCTGGGTGTATCTGCCCAGTGCCCGAAACATTCTCCCCTGGATGGGCATGGGGAACCCCAACGCGACCCTAATATAGAACAAAGCAGAAGATAATGAATGAATGAATATTAATGATAACCATTAGTTAAAACAGACAAAACAGAAATAAGAATTTTATTCACTAAAGTAGCATTAACCTACTTGGTTATGAACACAATGGAACTATGATTACAAAATTCTAACCCATACTACTTAGTATTACATAAAGTTCATATTATTATTAAATTATAAAAACTTATTAGGGTATTAGTTTACCTTTCATCTGTCACTAAGCTTGGTCATTTATTGAAACAAATCTAATGGGCAAAGAAACACAAAGTTTTCTGAAATGTGTCCTAAAATTCTTTTCAGGTTACACCCCAGCCCTGGCCTGTGCCCCTAACAAAGATGTTGCAGACTGCCTGGCTCTCATCCTGGCGACCATGATGCCAGTGTCACCCAGCATTGGCTCGGTTTCCAGCCTAACATTTGGTGCCATCAACCACTACACCAGCCCTGCCAAGAGTGCCACGTTTGACAGTTTGCCCATGTTGTGCAGCGGACACAGCTCCTACTGCAGTTTGAACAGCATGCGGCACCATCATGGCTTTTACAAAGAGGACGAGCTTAATGATTCGGACTCGGAGACCTACTAAGCGCGGTGGTGAAGGAGCATGAAGTCACATGCCGTCTTAATCACCTACAGGCAGCCTGGCTCAAGCAGCCAGTTACTGCACAGAGCCTTAATTGTCTCTTACACATTTTCTGAACCTCTGTAGGTTGGTCCAGTCTGCATCACCCCTTCCCCCAACCATCAATCTGTTCAAATCTGAACAGCACCCTCTTGCCCTTCAGCAGATGCTGTTTCTTTAACAGTGTACCGTCTGCTTCTCTCAGCACAGTGGCCCACCTCCTGAAAAGCTCTGGACAGTCTGATCAGAAGTGCTACATCTCTACATGGCAATAAAGTATCATGAATCATCAGCATGTGACCAGGGGACCAAAGTTTAGGTGCAATTAATAACTGGTAAAAATGTTGGTGCCGTTAAAAGCTAATTGATTTTGACCTCTCCCACTGGAGTTCAGATTTTGTATTGTCCCTTAAATGGAGCTTAAGTAAAGCTTTCAATGTGATGTGATATGCACATTTACTTTCACTAATATTCAAAAGGGGTAAGAGATTTATTTTTAAAAAGGTTTTTATTACATGTCTGTCGCTCTGCTTGCTAAAAAAAAAAAAATCATACCATTTTCCTAATGTTTTTAAATTTTAGAAGGCCAGTGGCGAAAAAATATATATGGCATAATAACGCTTTAAGCGTTATAGTATAGAAGTCCATCAGTGTCTCCTCTTTAAAAATAAATTATTCCTTTTATCTGTTATATTTATTTTTATTTTCCATAATTCATCTTTTGTGCCTTCACATATCGCTGTGTCGACGCAGGAAAGCGAGCGCTAGGTGCATTACAAAACTATGATGCACATGTAAAACACTATGAAAAGCACTGAAACCAGACTTAAAGCAAAATGTTCCCGGTATGCTTTGCTCTGGATGAAGAACACTGTGGAAACCAGTGGTACAGCATCTGATCTTTGTAGGGTGAAATGAATATCAACAGTATATATTTTCCTGGCTCATATCAGTTTTTTTGGGGCTTGTTTTGATTAGCTAATGAAACCACTCAACTCTTTAGTCTTTAAAAAAAAGTTTGTTTCATGTGACAGAATTTGGAATGATTTGAAACTGGAGATGTTTAATTCATTGTGCTGGCTGAGTGAAAGGAGCACTGGCATTTTCGTTCTTGTCCGTTTGTGCCGGACAGGCAGGAGAATAATGACATAGTGGCTACTCTGCATCATTTATCCAGCCCAAGAGATTATTGTATATTTTATGGTTAACTGAATAAAGAAATGTGATTTGATGTCTTGGTTTTTAAGTGTCAAAATATTATTTGTATGTGTTTAATTCATAAATACTGCCTGAATAATTTAAATAAGCAATGTGTAGAAGCAATGCAAAGTGCATACTGCATAGATTGCTTATAACCAAATTAATACTCCTTCATATAGTTTAGTGGCTACTCTGACACTGCTTTTATTGAAGAGCAGTAACTAATACAGCTACTGGAAAAACTTGGTAGTGCACTATAGCAGTGTTGTCAATCTGCCATTCATTTCTCGTTTACGCTAAAGCAATCAATTTGAAGTAACGTGATTTGTAATAGGATGATAATACATGAATGGTGTTTTAAAATAATTGACGCTTTGTTTAGAAAGAAATCAACGTCATCTTTAAGTAAAATCCATATTGGGCCATCCCTGTGAGGAATTCCACCCCACAGTAAAGTTGAGCTCCAGGAGACAACCCACACTGGATGTATCCTGATTTTTTTTTTTTTTTTTTTTTTTTTTCCCTGTTAAGTAAAAACTTTTTTTTTTTTTTTATTATAAAGGTGTAACTTACTGTTTACCATCCAGCAGAGCTCAAGCAGTTTCTTTAAGAAGAATAAACTAAAACAAGCAGATTTACAACCCATTTAAGTTAACTATTTTCATAAATGTCTGATGGTTAATTGTCATTCATCAAATCTCAGTTCATTTTAAATTATGTGTTTATAATGTGTTTATATTGACTGTTAAACTGATAATTGTAAATCCATACTCTTCTCAAACCCATTATTCATTGTAGCACATTGTTTTCCAGCATTATTTACATACCTTTTAAAGGTTGTTTCTTGTTATATCCTAATTAATTGTTACTTGCTGGGAAGTACAACACTGACATTTGCTTTAGAAGGAAATACCAGTGTTCAAGACTGACATTTTTAATGAGCATCATGTCTTGTGCATAAAAGGGTAAGAGCAACAGCAAGAGTAACAATCTTATCTGCACCAATACGACTAATCAACAGTCAAACATGTAAGCAAATGCTATATTCTTGTTTAAAGAAAATGTTTCAAGGCGTAAGGAGGATCCATAGTTTTTACTTGTATAAATCTTATTTTGCCTGGCATTTGACTGTATTGACCTTAGTGGCAGTGCTGGTGGTTTCCATAAAGACAGACATAGCCACCACAGAAGAATGGAAATCTCCTAGCAATCCAAAAAGCTAAATGCTGGTGAGCATGATCATCTCTGTGTTTTGTTTTGTTTTGTTTTTTTTAACATAAAAATTAAAATAATTTATGTTTAACTTCCATTCTTATATTTTCACCAGTATTTTGTAATTGTGTCATCATCGTAATCTCAGTGTTAGGTTTATGTTCTGCCTCAAATCTACAAAAATGCTTGAAATTTTGGCGACCCTTCAGAATTTTCTGTTTCACTCAGACCTGGTTAATTAAAAAGACCAGACTAATTTCACCTTTATCTTAATTTCTCCTTTATTTTATTTCATCAATAAACCTAAAGTTTATAAAGTATGGCAGTGGTAGTATCATGGGCTAGAATCTCTAATGGAGTAATAATAATCTCATAATACATAGATGGTTTACAATTTTCACACAACTTTCATCACATTTTATAGCACAGTCCTGTGACTTAAACATAAGAAATTTACCTTTGTTATTTGCCTTCCCTTCCCAATCAGAACATATAGAGTATGTAAGTAGCCTGGTTGTGTCCAAACATGTATATGTATCTGTTTAAAAATCTGAATGACAGTAATTTGTATCTGAAGTCTAAAGTTTTTATAGAACAGATTATCAGTAACCCTCCATATAAGGTTTAAAGATAAATTGTGGAGTGTGTTGAATATTTTTCTAACTGTCATGAAGTCTTCTTGGATTAATAATTTCCACAGTCCTTCCAATGACCTTTCTATTATCATTTTAAGATTCTCTAATCAAGCAGATATATTCCTAGATTTTAGATCAGTGCAATTAATTTCATTTACAGAATAAACAATACAGAAAGTTGGGAAAGTGATTAATAAACTTTAAGGGGGTTGTGGTATTGTGATAATAATTCTAAATATTAGATTCTTTATTCATGTAATATAATAGTACATTATATAATCATTTGAGAGTCTAATAAATTGTATTATTTATTTATTTTTTATTTATTTATTTATCATACGTTAACAGGTTTCATTAGATGAATGCTGGACTATGGCCCCAGATTATTTTTTTTTTTAATAGAAATCCTTGTTTAAAAATAATAATTGGTATAATCATTTCATTTTACTGCTATAGTACTGACACAGAGTATAGTGGAGATTATAACATTCATTCATTATAATCCGCTTTATCCTATATTAGGGTCAGGAGGGTACCCCATGCCCATCCAGGGAAGAATGTTTCAGGGCAGATACACCCAGGACAGGGCGCCAATCCATCTCTGGGCGTACACTCACTCACACAGACACACTTTTTGTGAACTCAATTGACTTGATCCATGTTTTTGGACTGTGGGAGGAAACTGGAGAACCCGGAGGAAACCCACGCGGACATGGGGAGAACATGGAAACTCCACCAAGATTGTAACATTCATTCATTATATTCCGCTTTATCCTATGTTAGGGTCGGAAGGATACCCCTTACCATCCAGGGGAGAATGTTTCAGGCACTGGGCAGATACACCCAGGACAGGACACCAATCCATTGCTGGGCACACACTCACTCACACAGACACACATTTTGTGAACTCAATTGACTTGATCCATGTTTTTGGACTGTGGGAGGAAACCGGAGAACCCGGAGGAAACCCACGCGGACACGGGGAGAACATGGAAACTCCACCAAGATGGGGATTCGAACCAAGAATCCCTAGTGCTGAGATGCGAACGTGCTAACCACTAAGCCACCGTGCCGCCGAGAATGTAACATTAGTTCATTTATTTCCAGCAATGCTTTATTTGCTCACAGGTCGCTTTTCATTGAGAACTAATGGTATTTCTTTCACTGCGTATTTGTTGGGCAGAAATGATCTGCCTTGGGGTGCCCGTGTGCACGCGCTTTTGTGCTCTGTTTGCTGTAGGTTCAATAGTAAAGTCATGGAGGAAGTCACAGGAGCGCAGCTGATTGCAAAAGCACTTAAATCCCAGGTTAGTATGATTTAAAAGCACTTAAATAAATTATTGTAAATGTAGCTGCTTAGATCGCTAGTCTTTAACTTTGTGTATGTGACGCCAGCTAGATAATAACGAGGGTTTTTTGAAGATGACTTCACCAGGTTAAAGTTCAGCATGTCGGTAATTAAACTGTTTAAACAGAATGAAATGGCCGTGGACTCGAATGTCACTTCATTACTTTTCTTATATTTATTATACACAACCTGAAGTCAATAACATTGAGCCCTTCTGCCTGTACAGTTCAGGCTTGTTAGTTTCTTACATAGAAAGCTTCTAGCACAGTTTTGCAACACTTGCCCTGATGAACCTTGCAAGAGACACGAAACGAGTTGAACTGTTTATTGTGTGTGTGTGTGTGTGTGTGTGTGTGTGTGTGTGTGTGTATGAATTTTAACCTGTTAAGCACGTTTTGTTTTCGGTTGAACGACTGGTTTCTTTCATAAGTTTGTGTGGCGGGCTGTTAAGATGAGGTGCGTTAGATTTGATCCAATTCAGAAGCTACGTGTATATAAATATTATATGGTTGTGAGTGGGGCGGCACGGTGGCTTAGTGGTTAGCACGTTCGCCTCTCAGCGAATCCTCATCTGGACGGAGTTTCCATCTTCTCCCCGTGTCCGCGTGGGTTTCCTCCGGGTTCTCCGGTTTCCTCCCACAGTCCAAAAACATGGATCAAGTCAATTGAGTTCTCCAAATTGCCCCATATAGTGTGTGTATGTCTGTGCGAGTGAGTGAGTGTGTGCCCTCTCCTAGGTGTTATCTGCCCAGCGCCCGAAACGTTCTCCCCTGGATGGGCATGGGGAACCCCCTGCGACCCTAATATATAGGATAAAGCAGAAGATAATAGATGGCTGGATAGTTGTGAATGAGCGAGTGATTTATTTTGGCTATTGTGCGCACATATACACACAGAGAAAGTTGTTCTCCCCATTTAACAATGAAACACACACATATTTACACACTGCGTGAAGTGAGCACACGTGCTCGGAGTGCAACCGGTGAAAATGTATCGAACAGGAATCGAACCGGGGACCCTCAGATTGCAAAACTGGTTCTTAACCACAAGCTTATGACTGCTCCTCAGTCGTAGTGGGAATGAATATAAATCTGTGCATACAATGAATTCTGATCAAGTGTACACAAATGCACCCTCTGGGATAACATTCATTAATTATCCTCTGCTTAATCCTCTACTGAGGCTTTTCTGATACGACACTTGAATGGTTTCGATCCTATCTCACAGGAAGGACCTTCAAAGTGTCATGGAATGGGGAGATCTCTAACTCTCACCAAGTACGCACTGGTGTGCCTCAGGGCTCTGTACTTGGTCCTCTCCTCTTCTCACTATACATGACATCACTGAGCACAGTCATCCAGACGCATGGTTTCACAATCAGACCTCTTCAACTAATTCAAAACTCTGCAGCCCAACTTGTGTTTAACCAGCCCAAGCGAACTCATGTCACTCCACTACTCATGTCCCTCCATTGGCTCCCTGTAGCTGCTCGCATTCAGTACAAGTCACTGACTCTGGTCTACAGGACCATTTCTGGATCTTCCCCCTCCTACCTTCACTTTATCTTTTCAAAATACACTCCGACTCGTTCACTTCGCTCCAGTGATGATTGCCGCCTGGCGATTCCACCTCACCGAGGAGCTAATTCTCACTCCGTGACGTTCACCACTGCAAAATGGTGGAACCATCTTCCCAACTCTGTCCGTAAGGCAGAATCACAAAGCAGTTTTAAGAAACTACTGAAGACGCATCTCTTTTACAAATACCTGTTGTAGAAGAAAAAAAAGGGAGGGGGGGGCGCAGCATCAAATAACAATCAGGTTTGATGATTTTACATAGTTGGTTTTCTCCATAACTTCTGACTTGTAATGTTCTCATTTGTAAGTCGCTTTGGATAAAAGTGTCTGCTAAATGACTAAATGTAATGTAAATG
Source organism: Corydoras sp. C115 (assembly GCA_019802505.1). Taxonomy (NCBI): domain Eukaryota; kingdom Metazoa; phylum Chordata; class Actinopteri; order Siluriformes; family Callichthyidae; genus Corydoras; species Corydoras sp. C115. The sequence goes on from JAFMOC010000002.1 coordinate 6,358,162, forward strand.
TAATGTAAATGTACTGAGTCACAGGGGGATACCCCATGCCCATGCAGGGGAGAACGTTTTGACCACCAATCTATCCCTGGGCAAATTCACTCACACAGACACACACACACAAAACACACTCTATATGGGGCAATTCAATTTTCCTTGAATCCATGTTTTTGGACTAAGGTAGGAAACCGGTGAGCATGGAAGAAACCCACGCAAACACAGGGAGAACATGGAAAATCAGGACTCGAATCGGAATCCCCAATGCTGAGAGACGTGCTAACCACTAAACCACCATGACACACCTGGGATAACATCTTTGTCCTAAATATTATGTAATAGCTAATTTAGTTTGGATTATGTGTTACTGTGTTTTTTAAAGCACTTAATATTGTAGTCCGTGTATAACTAGATTTTTTTAAGACTTTTGTTGTTTAGCCTTTATGTATTTGTTGCAGAATGTTGAGTACATGTTTGGCATTGTTGGGGTGCCTATTATTGAAGTTGCTATGGCAGCCCAGGCTGTGGGCATCAAGTATGTGGGAATGCGCAATGAGCAAGCGGTAAGAGTGCATCACTGCAGAACAGGTTTACACTTATAACAACTGAAATAATGACCATTTAAGCAAATTAAACAAAATACAGACTTGGGTTTATGTTGTAAATTTGAGTTGAGAAAATAGAAAAAATGTGCAGTGTTCTGCAAAAGTTTGCAAACTGTTTAAAACGTTCAAGGGCAAAATTACATTTTAATGTCAGTACCTATTAATTTACTGAGTTAACCATTTTGGAAAAAATTGGACATTTGAAAATAATGTGTCCTGTACAAAAGTTGTAGCACCTGTAATATTGTCAAATTTAGCCTAAATTGTAATTATTCATATTGTTTTTTGGAAAATATATGTAATGGTTGTTTGTGTTGATTTATTATCACTTGGAAACTTAGCACAACATGTAATTTAAGCAGTGTCCAAACAAGAATTTAATATTTATTTATTGAACTAGTGAATTAAATTATGTCAACAAACCGGAGTTAAGGCAGTTATATTTTGTATATTTATGAGAAAAAAAAAAGTTTTTATTTTAAATATTTTCTGCCCCATATGAAAATTGGGCCATATAGGGATATACATACACATTTGCCCAGCAATTAATTTTTATTTATTTATTATTATTATTATATTATATATATATTATATTATATATATATATTTATTTATCTATCCCCGTTCTTCAATAAATTATTTACTATTTCCAATAGGCATGTTATGCTGCTTCTGCAATCGGGTACTTGACTGGCCAGTATGTGTCCCTTTAAGTTATGTTACATCTATAACAATGCATTTATTTCCTAATGTGCATCAGTCTTCACTGGCATTTTTTTTAATCCCTGCTGCAGTCCCGCAGTTTGTCTGGTTGTTTCAGGACCTGGATTGATCCATGCACTTGGTGGAATGGCAAATGCTAACATGAACTGCTGGTAAAGTTGTATTTAACAATATTTAACACAGAAAAGAGTGTATTTGTAAGTGTAATGTGCTCTAATTTATGCCATTTTAATTACAGGCCTGTAATAGTGATTGGTGGTTCATCTGATCGCAATCAAGAAACCACTGGTGCCTTTCAGGAATTTCCTCAGGTATGTTTTGCAAATTGTTTTATTTTTTCTTAATCAAAAAATAGTTGTTGCTATGGCTGTGCTATGGCTTTTCTTTTCTTGCTAAAAAATCAGGTAGAAGCTTGTCGGCTCTATAGCAAGTTTTCGGCTAGACCTGGCAACCTAACCATGATACCAGCTGTGGTAGAAAAGGTGATGTCTATGTAACACACACACACACCTACTCATTTATAAAATGCTCTTATTAATTAACCATGTGGTAAAGCATAAACTTACAAGGTATAAGGTTTTTAAGGTATATTCAATGTTTACATCAGCAAAATGAGAAAAATGGGATCTCTGATCTGAATTTAATAATATTGTAATTGTTGGTGTCAGACACTTCTTGTTGACATTTCTTTGACAGCTAATCCTATAATTTTAAGACAAAATTCTTTAAATGAACTTATTAAAATGTAAAAACACTGTGTCGGTGAGAATGGTTCTGGCTAACAGAAAAACTACTGTAATCTCAAAATACACAACACTTTGAACAGCCAGGCTTAGAATTTCTATAATTTGTCCACAGAAATTTGGTAAAGTGAATGTTTATTTATTTAGGTTTTTTTTTGGCATTACTTTTATAAGGCTGTAAGGAGTAGTATTTATGGCCGTCCAGGAGCATGCTACATAGACATCCCTGGAGATATGGTGAATGCTACTGTGAACACCCAAAGTGTCAGGTGATAGATTTTTGTCTTTTGCTGCAGGTTAATCATATATGAGGGGATAAAACTTTTACAATTCACAATGGTCAGACTATATCTGACTGTAGATCCTTTGGGTTTTTTATTTTAGGTTTCCTTCTTGCTGCCCTACTCCTCCTATAAGCCTTGCTAGCGATCAGGAAATCTCCAAAGCTGTTATGGTGCTTAAACAGGCCCAAAGACCACTGCTGATCATTGGCAAAGGTAAAGCTGCAGTAACCTTTCTTTTATTTAGACCTGTTACTTGAATACAAATATAAACAGTTTAATAATTATCTATTATAGGTAAAAGTCTTACCTTAAAAGTATTTAGGTATTTATTATTATTATTTTTTTTTATTATTATTATTATTATTGTTATATATTATTTTAATTTTTTTGTGTTTAAGTATTATGTATTTACTGGCCCCTTCTTGACCTGGGCTTGTAATGATGTTTCTGTTTTTTTTTTTTTTTTTTTTGTCTTTTTATTTAAACATACTTTATTTAACTAAGTGTGAAAATAAATAAAACAACTTCCACATCAACCAATTTTCCTTGCACACAATACCATTTATTAATAGACCATTATTGGCCACCTATCACCTATTGGTGTTGCTGCACAACATACATAAAGATGATGAGATAGCTTAAGCCACTCCTTGGTGGTTGTAAAGAGTATATAAAATTCCGCAGAATCCCGAAGAGTAAGTATGTAAAATGTCATGCTAAACGAAGCAACCTTGGGGATTTGTATAGGGAACACACAAACGCGCACAGATTTTTCTCCTTGTGTATAAGACGATATGTAAACTCTTCACGTGAATCACTGAGCCTTGACTGTCTATGGCACTGTTACTGGTTTACTAGTGTAAATATATTACAATTGTATGATTTTTAAAAAAATCCATGTTTCATGTCCTGGCATAACAAACATGTGTTTTACCAAGTGTAGAAAGAGATAACATGCTTTGTTAAAACAATTATTTATTCTGGTTTTTCATATTCTCAGATTAGATGTTTTTTAATTTGTTTGCAATTTAAAAATTTTATATTTTATTCTTAAAATTGTATTGTGCATCATGTTATAAAGTCATGAATATATAAAAAGTAAATTGCGTTATTAATCAGGTTGTAATTGGTGTTTTTTTGGTTTGTTATTTAAGTTGTTGTTATATGAATTATCTGCGTTCTGTGGTATAGGTGCAGCATATGGTCGAGCAGAGAAGGAGATTAAAGAGCTGGTGGAATTGAGTGGGATGCCTTTCCTTCCCACTCCAATGGGGAAAGGAGTTCTTCCTGATGATCATCCCAAATGTGTTGCAGCTGCCCGCTCCAGGTGTGTATGCACCTGCATGTGTGACTGAACGTTTGTATTTGTTTTCACACTGTATAAATGTTTTGTGCACATGCCCAAAATTTGTTATCAATCAAATATGATTAATAAATCAAATATGGGGGCATGGTAGCTCAGTGTTTAGGGTGATGGGCTATCATTTCCGAAGGTTGTAGGTTCAAATCCCAGGTCCATTGAAGTTATAAATGTTGGTCCTTGAGCAAGGCCCTTAACCCTCATTGCTCCAGGGGTACTGTGATCTGACCCCAACCACATTGGGATACTTGGTAAGTCGCTTTGGATAAAAGCATCTGCTGTATGACCAAATGTAATGTAAATATGTCTGTTTGAACAACAAATGATGGCTTGGAATATTCTATAATAGTGTTTTTCCAGCATATACTGTATCCATTGCATATCTTTAGCGAGAAACAAAATGTACCGTATATTGACAAAAGTTTTGGGATACCTAAACATTACACCTAAAGGAACAGTATATCTGTGAAATAGTTGCCTATTTATCTAAAAGAGCATTTGTGAGGTAAAACACTAATACTGGACAACTGAGCCTGGTTTGCAATTTGTTCTAAAGGTGTGTAATGAAGTTAAGGTCAGGATTCTGTCTTGCCAAATTCCACTCCAAACTTACACAAAGGCCTTTTAGACAATGGTACAATGGGGCAAAGTTATGTTGGAACACAACAAGGTCTTTAAAATCATATAAAGTATGTATATGATTGTATTTAAATGGGCAAAACATTGTATCTATATTTTGTAAATGAATGCTTTGAGTAGTGTGAGTAAAACCTTGGGTAGAACAACTTCTCCTGCATTGTATCCACAAGGTTTAGAATGTAGTTTTGAAATTTTGCTATATTCAAAATGTTATCATTTTATTTATTTATTTATTTTAAATATTTGGGTGGTATGGTGACTTAGTGGTTAGCATGTTCGCCTTTCAGTGCTAGGGATTCCTGGTTCAAATCCTAATCTGGGTGGAGTTTCCATGTTCTCCCCGTGTCCACGTGGGTTTCCTCTGTGTTCTCTGGTTTCCTCCCACAGTCCAAATACATGGATGAAGGTAAAGTGAATGCTCCAAAATTGCCCTATATAGAGTGTATCTGTGTAAGTGAGTGTGTCCCAAGCGATATCAAAGCGAGATCAATGCCCTGTCCTGGGTGTATCTGCCCAGCGCCCAAAACATTCTCCCCTGGATGGGCATGAGGCGGGTGACCTAGTAGAGGATTAAGCTAAAGATAATGGATGGATTCACTAAAACATCAACCCCATTGTTCGGGGGAGTCTGATTTGAAACTTCACCACTAGATGCCACTAAAGTCCAGACACTGCACATATGGAGATGATTTTTTTATTGGTCATTTAGTAGATACTTTTATCCAAAGCGACTTCAAGTATCCCAATTTGATGTCTGGGGTCAGAACACAGGGACAACAACACTGAAGCAATGAGGGTTAAGGGTTTGGCTCAAGGACCCACACTGGTAACTTCAGTGGACCTGGAATTTGAACCTTCAACCTTCGGATTGATAGTCTTACACCCAAACCACTGAGCTACCAATGAGCTACCGAAAGACAATGAAAAAGATTAAAATGACAAGAAAACATTTAATTATCATAAATGAACTATTTTTCTTTACTTTTTTTGATACTTCTAACAATCATGTTCATATTTATTCTTACAAAAAATGCTTTGATATCCATCTATTCATTATCTTCCGCTTTTATCCTGTACTAGGGTCGCGGGAGTTTTCCCCATGCCCATCCAGGGGAGAACGTTTCGGGTGCTGGGCAGATACAAACAGGACAGGGCGTCAATCTATCACTGGTCACACACTCACACAGACAGACACACAAACACACTATACATGGGGTAATTTAAAGAATTCATTTGACCTTGATCCATGTTTTCGGACTGTGGGAGGAAACCGGAGAACCCGGAGGAAACCCACACGGACACGGGAAGAACATGGAAACTCCACCCAGTCTGGGATTTGAACCATGAATCCCTAGCACTGAGAGGCGAACGTGCTAACCACTAAGCCACCGTTCTTTGATTTAATTTATTTATTTCTATCTTAGCCACTTATCATATTTTGTGTTTATATATATGTATATCTATCTATTTTATGTATCTGCACAGGACAGTTAACACACAATCACATTTACATCTACAACCAATGTAGCATCAATTAACTTACATGACTTTGGACTGTGTGATGAAAGTGCTTCCCAGAGCAATCCCACACAGAATGAGAAAACATACAAATTCTGCACAGAAAGGATCTAAGCCATTTGCCCAGAAATCAAATCCATGTTTTTAATGTTCTTGGGTGGCAGGACTACCCACTGTGTCCTGCATTCATATTAGGACTTTTTTATAGTGTTTTCATCAATTAACAGAACATTAAACTTGCTATTTTCTCCTACAAATTTGCCTTTTAACTAACTGTTAATGAAAGTATTTAAGTATATTAAATAAAAGACAAAATAAGTTGAGAAGTATGGTGTGTATATATAGGAGGTACCCTGAAAAGTAACTCCTAAACCTCACACATGTTAAACCAGATATTAATATGATAATGACACTGTTGTGGCACTAAAGTGTAATGCTATTATATGCAACTTGACATTTTACGGGTTGACATAAGATCCCGCTGGTTGGAAAGATTTGGCACTGACATAGTGCATATTGCTTTTAATCCTTGAGGCACCAAAGCTATGATGGAGAACATTTAAGCAATGCCACTAGTGTCACAACTGTGTGTAGACACTTGCATAGTCATAAGGCAAGTTCAACCAAAGCTCATCTCTCTTTTCCAGAGCTCTGCTGCAGGCAGATGTGATCTTACTGGTGGGTGCAAGACTAAACTGGATATTGCACTTTGGATTCCCTCCCAGATTCAGTCCTCATGTTAAAGTTATTCAGGTGGGTAAAACAAAGTAATCAGGAAATCTGTGCTTGCTAATTTGCTTTAGTAGTTCAGGATTCCAGGTCAAGACTGGACTTTTCTTACAGTTTAGATGATTGAAATGATGAAAGTTGTGATTTTGTTATGATTGAGGATTTTCTCTGTGCAGGTTGATATAAATGCAGAGGAGTTGAGTAACAATGTGACTGCCGCTGCAGCACTGCTGGGAGATGTCAGGGCTGTTGTCAGCCAGGTAAACTGTTTAATATTACCTGTCATTCTACTCTTTAATATTGTTATAAAGTTATATGTGCAGTCTTGCATTAGTATTCTTCTAGTTTAATTTGCAATTTTGCATTTATATTGAATTGACATCAATCAGGATAGGTTTATTTAAAACAATTATAACATAAACAAAGTAAAATGTGCCTCAGAATGCCTATTTCTTTATATTCAAAATAATATCTAAGGATGTTACACTTCTACCATCGTCCTAATTGCTACCATACTGTAAAGAGCAGGAATCACTCTTATAAATATAAAAAGGAAATATAGTAAAAAAGGGACTATACGGTTGAAATTGTGTTTCATCTAACCACAGAACACAGTTCAAAGGTTCAAGATGCTTATGCTCATAGTTAAATGACACAATATATATTTTTCCTTACTGACTGTCAACTATTTTCTTTGTGGGAAGTTGATAGCCATTAGAGGATAGCTTTGGAAACTTGACCACGAGATGCTACTCTTGTGCATTACTCAGTAATAAGTCATTATGGATTACTGCTCCCTGGATACTTTTTTTTTTTTCTAAATAAATTTTGCTCAGCTAAAGGTTGTTTTTTTTATTTTGACAAATACATTAATGTTAATTCTTTTTAGCTGATAACAAGACTGAGATCAGACCCTTGGAAATATCCAGAAGATACAGAGTGGTGGGCTGTACTAAGAGAAAAAATAGCTTCCAATGCCCAAATATCAAAGGTGAAAAGATATGTATAATGTGCACATGTATAATTAAAAATTTTTTTTTTAATAATTATTTAAATTCAGGTTAAAGGGAATATTTTTCTTGTGCAGGCTCTTGCTCTACATGCTACTCTACCTATGAATTATTATATTGCATTTCACCACATAGCTGAACTTCTGCCAAAAGACTGTATTATTGTCAGTGAAGGAGCCAACACCATGGACATCGGACGCACTATGCTACTCAACTACTTTCCCCGACACAGGTTTTTTCACATTAGTCTTTCCGTTCAGTGTTTTGCTGTTCCTCATGTCTTTTACCCCCCCCCCCCCCCCCCCCCCCCCAGAGTGAAAACTCTGAATCGTGTGCCAGTTAATTATTGTGATAAGTTGTGCTCTTATACTCTTAAAAATACTGACTTAGTGCATGTGAGATGTTGTTTAGTTCACAGTTTAAAAACGTACATTTTTTATATAATATTTAAAATTAATAATTATATATATATATATATATATATATATATATATATATATATATATATATATATATATATATATAGTATTTTTTTTTTGTATTACAATTTTAGGGCTTAGTGGCTTAGTAGTTAGCACGTTGGTTCTGGGTGTATTTGCCCAGCGCCCAAAACATTCTCCCCTGGATGGGCATGGGGAACCCCCCCCCCCCCCCCCCCCCGCGGCCCTAGTAGAAGATAAAGTAAAAGATAATAGATGGATGGATGGATGGATAATTACAATTTTATTTCTAGAAACTTTTTCTTTCTGAAAAAGAAATCATTGTAGAATTCTATGTGTCATTAAAATCATTGCTATGTAACATTTTTGCAATATCACACAGCTGTAACACCATATAAGTAGCATTGTACTCTATATTTCTCTGCAGGCTGGATGCTGGGACATTCGGCACTATGGGAGTGGGTCCTGGTTTTGCCATAGCTGCAGCAATGCTAAAAAAACAATCAGGAAAAAGAGTGGTGTGTGTGGAGGGAGACAGTGCATTTGGATTTTCTGGTATGGAGGTAGAGACTATGTGCAGGTAAACACTCTCATTTGTAAGCCAGTTTTATCATTTCATAGTCATTGAATTAGGATTTTTTTTTTGCTTTTTCAAAATCAATAACACCTGCTATTAGAACAGCCATTACAATACAATAACAATTATATATTCCTATGAAAATGTGTACATTTTTGGTAAAATCCACATTTCTCCACATTAAAATCCACAAACTTCTGCACATTTTCAATGTAATGGCACATTTAATACTTATATTAATGTATTTATTTTGGTATGTAAATAAGTAAGTATATAAATACATATATTTATATAGACCATAATATAGTTACTCTTAAAGACCCTTTATGATATCCAGTTCTATTCCTGTTAAGCAACAGCCCATGTCTTTCGCTGTTCTGTAAAGTTTTTAAATATGCTTTTAAAAAAATGCTGTTATTAATTTTGCTCAGTCATACACGGGAGCATTTGTTTGTTTGTTCCATTGTTTTGCCTTCTGCATATTGTCCATTTTAGTTAATCTTAAAGGTATTTCATGCAATTAGGTCAATTTTCAAATAAAAAAAAAATGCATTTCCCAAACTCGTTAAATGTTCTCTCCTTCAAAGTCAGAAACATATACAGTAGATCCAAAATTAGTTTTAACATTTTTTACTATGTACTTAATTTTAAATCTGTGGAAATGGGACTGAAAGCAATGATCAATTAAAATTATTGTATAGCACTTCAAGCTAGCATCAGAATTTTTTGTTTATTTGACTACTTAAATGTCACACGATGATATTTTGTAAAAATTATTTTATGCAGATTTAAATGGACTAATAAAGTGGAGGCAACTGAATAAGTTTTAAGCAATGAAAAAGTTTTGGAATGTGAGACGTAGTCCATATGTGTGCATGCCATCCGGTTTATACTTGTCATATGTAAATCTTTTTTAGGGCTCAAAATGTGTACAGAAAAGGTAAAAATGTAAAAGTTGTCAAATTGTAAATATTTTTGCTACCTTTGACACAGGTACAAACTTCCAGTCATCATCATCGTCATCAACAACAATGGCATCTATAGTGGTGTGAATACAGAGACATGGAGGGAGATGGAGAAAATGGGAGATATGACCACTATGTGAGTCCCATTTCACTGACACACTGACCGGCTGCTCCCAAAACTGCTTATTAACATTCATGCAATTCCAACTTGATTCCTGGTTTAGCACTATGCTGAAAATTGCTGCAACGATGTTCTACCACATTCTATTTTTTACCAGGTCAGGTTAATGAGAATTGTGTTATTTTGGGTTTTTCCAGAGCTCCTCCGGTGACCCTTCTGCCTGAAGCACATTATGAACAGGTAATGCGCGCTTTCGGTGGTTCTGGCTACCTGGTAAGGACTGTAGAAGAACTGCGCAGTGCCTTACAGCAAAGCTTGAAGAATGCAAATACACCGAGCCTAATCAATGTGCTCATAGACCCGTCCTCAGACCGAAAGCAACAGGTAACTTACCGCACAATGAGTCCCCCTATTTTACACCACACCTTACACCACCTTTAATTAAACATTTCATTTTTGCAACATTTATGTCTATATAAAATAATGAACAAAGAAAGAAAATCTATTTGTTAGATACAAATAAGTTGAGAAATTGATGCCTGACTTAAAACTTAAACAAAAATAAAAGGAGACAAATTAAGTATTAAAGTTTATAGTTATATACCTGCTGTATAACTGGTGACAGTTGAGTGAGGTGAGATCGACTAAAGGTGTATGCTTTGTGCCTGTGAGAAAATTTGTCATTTGAAGTAATTTTGTCATGATAAAATCTGTCAAAGTAAAGTAATAGGTTGAGAAATCTGTCTTGTGGTGCAGTGCAAGTTTTTGATATAAGCTTATTTAAACTCCAATTACATTCCAAACATCTTTCTGGCTGCTTTTCATTTCTTTTCATTTATGTCTGTCTGTCTGAGCAGGAATTTCCCTGGCTGACCCGCTCCAATCTGTGAAAGAATCGGAAGAAGCATTAAGAGGGAACACTCTCCCATCCATCATGTTTCCTCTTACTGTCAGTGGCTGGCTCTCTACTTACTAATGACTGCCTTATTGTCATACTGTGGCTAGAGCATTAGATTTTCTGTTTCCTTAGACAATAATCAAATGCACAAAATGCATATCAATATAAGGTGATTTGTAATGTTTCCTTGAATAGTCACTAAGTCTTCTAATTAATTCTTGTACGTAGCCGCTACTTTCCTGTGGTCCCTATTTTTATAATTATGTTGTAGGTACAGTTGTTCAAAGGTTCCTTTAAAGCAGAAATATTTTTTCCCAGTTTGCCACTAGGTGACAGCTAAGAGCAACAGCCTGTCATAGTCAAAACTGTTCTAATCGTTTCCAAATTATATAAATGAATAAATTATATTCTAACATTACATTATGTCCTCAAGATGGGTTTGAACTGCGTTTGCCTTAACAATGGTTAATAACATACAGTAGTGCTTGAAGATTTGTAAATCCTTAAAATTTTTATATATTTTTGCTTATCACTGTAGAGCTAAATTCACAATTTACAGCACAATTATCACATTAAATATACTACAGAAGAAAAAATTTAAAAAACTAAAATAAAACGGTGTTCTACAGAAGATGGTGCAGTGATCTACTAGTAAAATATCAGTCCAGTGCAGTATCCCTAAAAACTCAAGTGCATTTAATTAACAATTAAATTAGAACAATTAATGAATTATCTGTGAATTGAGTGCTTTAAAAAAAAAGTGGTGGTCCAGAGTAATATAGTTGGATGCATTGGTTAAATCATTACCTAACCTCACAATTCTTTGATTAATTATATACAGTAATAAAAGTAATAATTTTTTATACAAAAGTTATTCAAAGTAATCTGGTAAGCAAGTTGAAATATCTATATCCATAAACAGAAAGCTGTGTTAGCATCCATAATTAAACCTAAATTGAGACATAAAGGTTTTACTACTTAAATGTAACTGTTTTAGCTACAGTGAGTGGGACCCAGTTATTATTTTTTGGTTTTGAAATGAGGTCCATCAAGCTTGACAGCATTTTTCATAGTAGTGATGTTTTTGTCAATTATGATGTCTGTTATTTTACTTATATATAGATTTACAATTTTTCAAAAGTTGCATTCTAAGGTTCCCTCACTAAAGGGAAGGATTGCACCACAACTGAAGCAGTTTTATTGCCAATACGAATACGCCTTCACACACACATAACGGCTTTTACAGTACATTCGCATATTGACATGTTCACCGTCCCACCAATCCTGTTGCATTTTGGTGGATTCTCTCTCGCCCTGCGGCATGTGTTATACCCGCCTGGTGCTTCAACCTCAACCTGATGCTAATTCTCTCTCAGTATCGTTCACCACTGCTAAATTGTGGATGAATCTTCTGTCTGTAATGCTGAGTCAGTTAGTATCTTTAAGAAACATCTCACAACACATCTTTTCCACAAGCACTTGCTATGATTTTTTTTAAATAAATAAATAAATAATAATAATAAAAAATTATTATCTCAAACCAGACTGTATAATGATCATTCATTCATTCATTCATTAATTCATTCATTATCTTCCACTTTATCCTCTATTAGGGTTGCAGTGGGGTTCCCCATGCCCATCCAGGGGAGAACGTTTCGGGCGCTGGGCAGATACACCCAGGACAGGGCACCAATCTATCGCTGGGCACACACAGCCATGTTTTTGACTTGATCCATGTTTTTGGACTGTGGGAGGAAACCCACGCAGACACGGGGAGAACATGGAAACTCCACCCAGATGGGGATGGTGAACGCGCTAACCACTAAGCCTGGATAATGATCAGGTTTGCTAATTCTACTGTGTACCAGTTTTTTTCATTAACTACTGACTTGTGTTGTTCTTTCATTCGTACGTCGCATTGTAAGTCGACTTCACAGATTTAAACATACTACAGACTAAGAACACTACTTCTAAAAATACTAAAGATTAAATATTCAAGACACTGGCAGGTTCTGGCTGATCAGTGTTGTGTTTATTAGGTGTACATCGCTACATAAGTTTGGCAGCAGATACATATAATTTTAGTCTATTTAAGCAACTAATGCATCTAGCATTATAATAATTCAATTTCTAACAGAACTTATTTCCATCCTGTAAGTAAAATATCCTCAAGACATATGAAAATATTAACATTAATCATAAGTTTAGTATTTGCAAGTGTGGCTTTGGTCTTTATGATTTGTTACAGCACTTGCATGCAGAGCGGTTTTGGCACTCCAACAGGGAGATCTTGATTTTCTTTATAGCCAAGAAAGGAACGATGAGGTAATGGCTTTTTATAAAGACTAGACAAACAGCAGGAAAGCTCCAATTAAGTTATGGTTGAATACAGCTGATCCAAAGCATCACTCCTGCCAAATAAATATGTGTAAATAACATTATAGGACGTTGGTAAATTTAATTAAATTTCACACTGAAAGAATAAATAAATTCACCCTTTAATTAAAGTAAATTTATTCAGAGAAGAATCCCTAAACAAGGTTATTTTATAATAAAACGACATTGCCAAAATACATTGTTAATCTTTACTTAACCAGTAGTACAGCATTTTATTTTCAGATTGTATGGTTACAACATTCAAAGCAGAAAAACATTTCTATTTCCATAAACTTCACCAATTCATCATAGGTTCTTTTATGCATTTATGGCTTTAGCTCATTCTATGGGATTTCTGTTAGATTAAGTTCATTAGACTAAAATAGCCATGGAATAAAATTAATTCTGTATCAATATGAATTATTCATGAGGACAAAAGATTTGGATAGTTTTGTTTAGTACAATAATTCTTTACTCTTTGAGCCCACTTTAAATGTTTGTTACCAAACATGCAATATAAATGTACTTTATATTAATACTTTGTGTTTGGTTGTCTCCTAGGTCACTATACTTATCTGATGTCTTTTATAAAGTTTTAAATAGTACTTCAAAAAAAACATCATTTACGGTGTTACAAATGTAAAAAAATCTATAGGAAAAAAAGTCTTAAATGTAGTCTTAAAGTTAACCAAACTTCATTTCAGAGGATAAAAAAATTAAAAGCTATGTTAGTATCTGTAATGTTTTGCTGAATAGTAAACTAAAATTACATTAGTTGAGGTGTACATGCGCTGTTGTGTGAATGTGACCTGCTGGAAAGTGTGATCTTATTATTCATGTAGATGCTAGTAAAGCACACACATATAGCACATAGTCATCTCAATGTCAACACCGCCAGTGTCATTTTATTATGTTTTTCCATACAAGTAGTAAGAAGCTAATAGTGGCTACAAAGGACAGCTGACTTCTATATATTTAGCACGCTAAGGACCAATGCAAGGGAGCAATTTAACCATGGCATGGGCTGCCATTGCCTTCACCCAAAGGCCTCAGTCTACAGAGGAAAGCAGTGTGGTGAGAGTAGGAGGGGTGGCTGGGAAGAGAGAAAGAGAGGGGGGGTGAGAAGTAGTGTGAAGCCTCAGTTCACCATAGTCAGTGCCACTGTAGGTAAAGAGCTCTCTGCTATCAAGCAGCATGTTTCTTCTCGTGCTTGGACTGTATTTATCTCTCCTGCTTCACCATGCCTCCTCACTTTCCTTTATGGACAACCTGTTCTTAGCAGGTAGGACAGCACAATCCCTTTTTGCATTTGGGTGCATTGCAGTGATTTCTGTCACAGCCACACGCCTCTTCTTACTGCGCTTTGCTTTTCGGCACTTGCACACTGCATCATTTACAGGGTCAGGAAAATGCAAAGGCTTGTAAATGATTGCTGAAAGCATTTTATTATGTTATTAGAAACCTGCATGGATTTGGGCATAATAGGGAGATGCTATTATTGTACTGTAAAATCAATCCATTGTAGTTCTCCAAGCTTCAAGTAAATAACATAAAGCATGAAAGATATTTAGATGACATGATTGTTAATATAATTAATACTCATAGGTTTTCAAGTCGATGTTAGTAATGGTATTATAATGCTTTGTGTTCTGCATTTCTTACAAAAATTTGTCATAGAATTGATCCATAAAGACCTGGATCGATAATGCTTACAAATACTTCATCAAAACTAAACCAGTGAATTGCAAATGTGTATATTGGCAATGAGAACTATGTGCATATATGACATGTTCTTATTAACTAAATTAAGAGATTCAATTAATACATAAACTAATATGAATATGAATATGAATTTTTTTTTTGACTGTGTCAAAATTAGTTTCCGTTGTCAATATACAGTATATTAGTAATTATTCCATTTCTACTTTAAATAAATTTAACATACTGCTTGAGTAACAGAATATTATTGTAGCTATTATGCTGACTGTTCTAACACCGTTGTTTTTCTAAACTCTTTTATTATATTTTTTCTACTTTATATACAAGAAATTTGTTATACAAGAAATTTATTTTTGTATATTTTTTGTATACTTATATTTGTACTGAAAGTAACATTTTATTGATACACTTTTATTTTATATGCTTGTACAATATCTTGGAACATTCTATGGATGCACTTTTATTTTATATGCATATACAATATCTTTCACATAACTGATGTCTTTAATGCAAGCTTGCATTATTTAAAACATTATGCGCTCATTTTTGAAAGGCATAGTTTTTTTATAAACAAGAGGACCAACAGTTTTGGCCTAAATTTGAATAGCATCTTGTCCATTTTTTAAAATGTGGTATTCATATTTTAATATTACTTAATGAGATTACCTGTGCATTACAAAATGTGGAAAATCGATATGGCAAATCTGTGATGGCTGTTATCAACATGTTCCACTTGTTTCTCTGTTCATAGATCTGGACTCACTGGAATCAAGAAAGATATTCAACCCGTGCTGTTTACTGACTCCTCCTCCACCCCCCTTATTTCCCCCACCACCATCACTGTGGCACAGTGCTCCGGTAGGTCATGTGACTCCAGCAATAGTGATTTGTCCTTGGACTGCTTCCATGATGCCTGTGGTCCCCTCAGATGCTTAACTTATCTGAGGGTAAAACCGAGTAGGTGTTGATACTGATCACTAGAAGAGATGGATTACATTAGGATTATAAAATCATTAAGCTACTAGAGTTACCTTGTGGTTTATCAAACTCTGACATATATCTCTCATCCAAACTTGATGACTTATGAACAGTCATGAGTTCAGAGGTAGACATATTTCTACTAAAATTGTCATTTTTTTTGACATATAGTGTTTATAGTGACTATTTAGAACATTTATATAGCTGTTAATAATGTTAATTAGTGTATCTACAGTCCAAGCCAAGCACATATATATATATATATATATATATATATATATATATATATATATATATATATGTGTGTGTGTGTGTGTGTGTGTTTAATTTTTGTTTAATCTTTGGTACTTCCTTAAATATTGCCACTAAGCTGGTAAAAATAACTATTTCCAAAAAAAAATAAATAAAGAAAAACAGTAAATGAAAATAAATTTATATTATGATTCAAAAGTTATTTAAAAACTTGTATGGTTAAAGAAAGACCAGACTAAACAATATAAAACAACCGATTTTTTGCTAAGTGTGTTTGCTTTAATTAACAGGGTGGTATAGATGTTTGGGGGAATATGAAGACTGATGACGAATATCACAAATCTAGCTGTACCTGCTCTGTAGGAGCACCTGGACCAGCTGGGCCTGCAGGACCCCAGGTACAACATCCACCAGCGCTGGCACATAATGGCAACCCAGTGTTAAAGACTCGTAAGACATGCATCTTAAGTTAAAATTTTGTTTAAAGTATTAATGCACCTAGTGTTGGTTACATTAGAGGAGTGTGGGTTTTTAAAACCTCAACTCACAGATGGTATGTTCTCATTATCCTCCAGGCTGGCAGTGTACCAAGAGAACAAAAGCTATTGGTCAAATAACATGTTTAATTTGCATCCATTAAACAAAACATTATTAACACTTCTTTACATTACATTTGGATTACATTTGGTCATTTAGCAGACGCTTTTATCCAAAGCGACTTTCAAGGTGAGCACAGGGTTAATCACAACATCCCTGGAGCAATGAGGCTTAAGGGTCTTACTCAAGGACCCACATTGGTAACTTCAGTGGACCTGGGATTTGAACCCCCAACCTTCAGATTGATAGCCCAACGCCCTAACCACTGAGCTACCACTTCTCTTTTTTTTGTTAAAGAGACGTTAATTAAGAAGGCTTAATAAATCACTCAAAGTAAAGGCCCTTTTGACATTTTTGCATTAATTCTAATTTTACCTGTTTGTTAATGTAAGCAGTTATCTGTACAGTTAAAATACATTGAATATGAAGAACAAACAAAAAAGAAACTAACAGGAAAAAGACATAGTCCCAGACATAGGGAGAATATGTAAACTTTACACAGAAGGGAATAAAGTTAGTTGAAAGAATTGTGTTATAACTTAATTCAGTGTCATTCTATTAATTGTTTTATTAGGATTGAGAATTAAGTTAAATGTTTCTGAACACCATCAATCATCATCTTCATCAGTTTAATCATCAATTTTGCCTATAACTCTGCTTTCCTAAACTAAATTAATGTGACCACTAGTTTAATGGTGGCTTGGAAGATTTCCATCTGAATCTACTGTGGCAAAACCACAACTTGGAACCTGGATTTTGCCCAAGAAACACTTCAAGATGTTGCCTCGTCAACAGCCAGTTGGTATCTGTGTGACTTCCTATGATCCACTTTGTGGATGCACCAGGGCTGCCCCCACCACAAGACAAGCCATTAACGCTCCACATTTAGAGTGGACAGAAATAATCTTTTTCCACTGGCTGCTCTGGCCCACGCATATCCCTTAGAAACGAGACACTACTCAACACAGCTTCCCGAGAGCACGCCGCCACAACCTAAATAAAGAGGCTGCTGGTCTGTCTGTTATGTGATATTGAACGAGTATTTCATCATGCTTTCTTAGTGCAGAATGGTGGTTACTTCTTGTTATTCATTTCTTTAATTGCTTTGTCTGTTGCACTGTGAGTTTTTGAAATGGGTTGATTGTGAAAATGTCTTTTGATTCAAAGTTGAGAATTCAGTTCACATCAAAGCTATTACAATTGGACAGTTAAAGAGGTCTCATAACTCTCTTTTTGTGCTTTAACTTCTGTAAGTCTGAATTAGGCTGTCTACTAAATGCTTTAAATGTGACTATGACACCAGATAGACAAAGTTTTAGAAAAAGCACTATACTTTTTTCACTAGACTCATCTGAGAGATTAATTAATGAACCAAACCATGTTTACAAAGCTATCCATTCAATAAATTGATTTTATTACGATTTGTATAAACAGTTTTTTTGTTATTTCAACTTGTTATTTACAGGGTCCTCCTGGATTACCAGGACTGAATGGACCAAAGGGTGAAAAGGTATAAATACACCTGCACATGCACACACACAAAAAAATTATATATTAGATGTGCAAAAAAAAAATTTTTCAATAACTTTTACTATTAATTATTTGTCAATTTTACATTATTTTTTAAGGAACTATTTCTAAACAATTACATGTAATAAATTTAATTACATTAAATGCACACATGCTTTTCAAAAATCTTCACAGTATGACATTGTTTTAATATATTATCATACAGTAGAAATATCTTTGATTACAGTGGTTTCAGCATGTTACCTAGAGCATTTGTATCGTTATGAACAGACAGAAGTTGCTTTATCACTTGAAATGTTTTGATAATTCTATCATGAGCTTTTCATAAGATAAGTGGCAATGGATTTATGAGTTAAGTTACATTTATAAGGTAATAATTTATGCCCATGGTCAAAACATAAAATTAATTTTGTATCAGTTTTTGTTGTGTTATTTTTCAGATAACACACACTGTGTACAGCAATGAATAAGGGCCATTTTTTCCCTAATATGTAACAAAATCTTATCAGGCACTCACTACCTTAAAAATCTACTAATCGTATTACTTTTGTTATTGTTGACAGGGGGAAATTGGTAGACCAGGACAAAAGGTAAGCACATATTTCTTTAAGTGAATGTGATGACACACACACACACTCACACACACACACACACACACACACACACTTGCACTTACATTCTGGCTTTTCTTCCAGTGGTGATTAACAGTGCTGTGCTTTACACTGCAACCACAACCAGTACTGTTCATAATGCTCAATTAAAAAAGCACAATAAGTAAAGACCAAGCAGATTTTGGATAATTGTACAGGTGCATTAATCAAATTTTAGAGTTCAACAGAATGTGCCACATATTCCAAATGTACACTCACATTGATACTTAGATGTTATTTCCTGGAAGGCTTTATGTATTTGCAGCAGTCAATGGCCAAAATGCTTTGCTGAAAAGAGCTTCACAGTACTGTAATGTAATCAAGTTTAGTGCTGAAGCTATCTCATAAATCTTTGGCTTTCCCACAATCTGTAGCTCCTCCCTCCTGCACAACATTTAGTTAATGACAGTACAGTGATGGAGCTTGTTTTTTCATTTTCACTCATTTACTAAACTGGTTTTTGCCTTTGGAGCCATGTTGCCCTCACCTTGTATTTATTGTCCTGTAACTGAATTTTGCATGCATTCATATCATGAATAAAATTATTTTAAAAAGGACAGTCAAGTTTGTTGAAAAGGTGTGTGTTACAGTTGATGCTGAACTGATTTAGCTTTAGCTTTTTTTTTAATTATAGCAAAATAACCTACTTATAAATATGGCAATAAAAAAAACACATTTGTTGAAACCTGACTTGTTAATCGATGAACTGTAAGTTCACTGTTCTATGTTATACATTTCACTTCATTTCACTCGTCATTTAGCAGTAGTATACATAGAATGTATATATACTAGTATATAATATAAAGTTAATAAATCATGAAGTCATTTACAACTGAACCTCCATTTGCAACATACAATTTTTGGTTACCATTCATTCAGAGAATGAGAAAAAACTGTGTTTTGTAAAAGCAGCTTTTAATATAAAACCAAAACCAGTAGTAAATGTTTTTTAGCATTGGTTTTTAGTACATTTAAAACCAAGTGAAATGACACAGGAAAAATGTCTAAAACACTAAAATTAAACTTTAATCTTTTTGATTAAATGTTTGTCTCTGCCCTTGCAAAGGATCAAATAACAAAGTATGCAAACAAATTATTTTAAATTCTGAGCAAAATGTCTCTGAGTAAAATTCTGAGTAAAATGTCTATGTTGAAATGAATTTGCCACAGTGTTAAGGGGAATCTGCATAAATCCTGAAGATTTAGATGATGTTCATGTGACAGTCACCTGAAAATAACAACTTCAGCAGTGCTTATAGAATTAGGAAATGTTTCTTTACATATTGGCACTGTAACTATTAACTTTCCAACAAAGACTAACTAACTAATTCAAATGTGAATGAGAGCACTCAGAGCTCATCACAGCTAAAATCATTTATTTCCCAAAGCTCTCAATAAACTTTCCTTCTTAATTACATTTCTCTGTCTCCTGAGTAGACTTTTCAATTTCCACCACAATAGTTAGAAAAACTAGGCTAATTATTCAAGTCAGTTCAGTTATTTTGCTACACTATACATTACTATTTATTGTCATTTCATTTTAGGGACTATAACATTTGTATCATTCATTGATGTGATATCTGTGAACAAAGCTGTTAAGAATTTTAAAGCAATGTAAAGTGTTATTATAGCCTCGTTGCAACCTACATTACTACTCATGCGGTACAGACTTCTTTTTTTTGTAAACACAAGCCTATATATGACAAGAAAAATCCTAATAAGACTATTTGTGCTTTATTACAGGGACGTATTGGACCCCCTGGTCTCCCAGGACGACAGGGACCAAATGGAGGGCCAGGACAAAGTGGGTCCAAGGTAATCAAAACTGCCCAATAGTTCTCCACCATAAATGCTATGGGATAAAGGATGTAGTCTGTGAAATAAAATAATTCACTATTAGTTAAACTAATAATGATGTAATATAAATGACTCGAATTTATCAGGGAGAAAAAGGAGACAATGGACTGATGGGTTTACCTGGAGCAAGAGGACCAATGGGGTCAAAGGTCTGGCTAATTTTTCACCACTAATTATTTTTCACTCATTAAAACTGCTTTAACGTGCCTTACGTTATTATATCTTATCACTTTTTGTCATACAGGGATTGTCTGGATATAAAGGAGAAAAGGTACATTTATATTTGTGTTCTAAAATGAATAAGAGTTTATTTAAAACTTGTCTTGTGTATTAAACATTCAGTTTCATCTGTTATCTCATAGGGCTCGCGAGGTGATCTAGGTAACCCTGGCCAAAAGGGTGAGAAGGTAAGTTTACCACTCTTCTGTCAGAGATAAAATCAAATGTAAGGAAACAGGGTGTAGTTCTCTCAGTATTTTTTGCTGTGTTTCAGGGCACAATGGGTCTGACGGGAATGCTCGGCCAAAAGGTAAGAAATGAAGTGCGTTTTTGGGCTCATTTTAACAAGTGTTGTGGTAGTGTTGCTCTGAACTTATACATTATATTTTATTAGGGTGAAATGGGCACAAAGGGAGAACCTGGACTATCAGGAAGTAGAGGACCCACTGGCCGTCCAGGGAAGAGGGGTAAAACGGTATGATAATCCACCTGGTTAAAACAAAGTTTTAAGTTAAGTTTAGTCTTTTTTCAAACTTGAGATTCTAAGAATGTCTTTCTCGAATACATTATTTAGGGTCCAAAGGGAGATCACGGTCTCACAGGTCCAATGGGACCTTCAGGTCTACAAGGACCTCCTGGTCATCCAGGTCCCCCTGGTCTGCCTGCTTCAGGTAAAAGTTTAAATATAAATAGATTTGACCATCACCGGTGTTTTAAAACGTTAATATGTAGGGGGTTCCCATTGTGAATTAAAATCCACAAAATTTTGAAAAAGATTTACATTTGGTCATTTGGCAGTTTTTATCCAAAGCGAGTTAAAAGTAGTCCAACTTGATGGCTCGGGTCAGAACACAGGGTCAGACATGATACAGCACCCAAGGAGCAATGAGGGCTAAGGGCTTTGCTCAAGGTCTCACAATGGTAACTTCAGTGGACCTGGGATTTAAACCCCCAACTTTTAGATTGATAGCTTAACCACTGAATTACAACACCCACAAGTATATAAGTAGTTGTAGTTTAATCCTTTTGATTACTGTGCCCAGTCTAAAACATTTCACTTTTACATCCTTTTGTCTTTTGGTCCTTTGTTCAGATAGGAGTGTGTGTTGGGTTATTGTTGTTTCATTTGATCACATCTAGATGAAAAAAACAAGAAATGAAGCTGACTAAACTCTAAACTCTCATCATATTCATTTGTTGCCCCCAAACCCAAATGTTTTTTGTATATGAAATAAAACTAATACATCTTTCTTGCCTTTCCCACAATTATGGAAGAGACTGCACAACACAACTTTAAATGTTTAATAAAACTATGTAGACAAACTGCAAACAATGATTACAGCTTCCATGTCTAGGTTTTTGCATTCTTAAATTTTCAGTATTTTATTAATACCTATTCAAACATCAAAGTAGCTTTCACTGTTAGATAAATGTGTTATGCTCTAATTATGTAAGTACACTAAGAGGTTCAACTGGTGAAATGTTTTATAAATTATTGTAAATAATTACTTGTATTTTCGGGCGGCACGGTGGCTTAGTGGTTAGCACGTTCGCCTCTCAGCGCTAGGGATTCCCGGTTCGAATCCCCATCTGGGTGGAGTTTCCATGTTCTCCCCGTGTCCGCGTGGGTTTCCTCCGGGTTCTCCGGTTTCCTCCCACAGTCCAAAAACATGGATCAAGTTAATTGAATTCTCAAAATTGCCCCATAAAGAGTGTGTGTGTGTGAGTGAGTGTGTGCCCAGCGATGGATTGGCGCCCTGTCCTGGGTCTATCTGCCCAGCTCCCCTGGATGGGCATGGGGAACCCCACCGCGACCCTAATAGAGGATAAAGCGGGAGATAATGAATGAATGAATGAATTACTTGTATTTTCTTTTGTATGAATAGTTTATTTTTAATATTTTGCAATGCAGGTTGCATGCAGACACACAGGTTCTTTAAAGTTGCCTTGCAGTTGCATCATTTAGTCTGTGCACTATTTTGTCCAGCACCTGTATTTGTATGCAACATGTTTAAGAATATTATATATCATGGTTTCATCTTACTACATTGCCACCATAACATGTTTACTGCTTTAAATGCAATGTCATGACCTAACTATTCAACTGGAAGCTAACATGTTTTAAAGTCAAAACTTCAAGGGATGGTAATGAAAATATAAATGAAACTTCATTAGCAACCTCACATTAAAACAGTTCAACTGAAGCAGCAGGAAACATGAAAACCTCAGATTAGTGACACTGACAAGTCATTTTAGACTCGGAGTAACCTATCTGCTCTGCTGAAGCGCTAAGCCATGAAATCATGCCCTTAAAGTGATAGGATGAGCTGCCAAACTTCTCACAGACTCACAAACATAGTGTCATCACTTCATTAATGTAATGGCTTGTTCAGACTTCTGTACAAGTTATATATAAATCCAACACTTTTGAATTAACTATATGGATACATGTAACAGAGTCCAGAGATTCACTTTGCAATGTATTAAATGTTAGTTGAACAGATAACAGGTTACTGTTCAGTTCTCTGTTTCTAGGTTTCTAAGAGACTAATCCTCTTTCAGGATTTAGAAAAAATATGGACCAAGGATCCAACAATAACCACTTTTCAGTAAAAAAATTATTTAGTACTCTGTGTAAATGTTTTTATTCTACAGGTCTGTACATGATGGGATCCAAAGGAGAGAAAGGTGAAGCAGGCAGTCCAGGTCAATGTAACTGCAACTCTCTAATAAACACAAATAAACCTACATTTGACCACTCACATAGGACCAGCAGTTACCCAAAAGTGCCTGCAGTAAGTGACATTAATTAGTTTAATATTTCTGGAATAGGATAAAAACTGAAAAAAGCATATGAGAATTGTGACCCATTCAGGTTATATTTTAAGTTTTAACGAAATTCAACACAATATTTCATGAAACTAGTTTTAGTAGTATAAAGTTTTATAAACTATGCATAATCATCCTGTCAAAAAGCAATCAGTAACAGCCTCTTGCTACAGCTTGCATGTTGTAACTGTACTTTTTTTTTCTTTGCTTTTCAGATCTACACAAAAATGTTTTAAAAACTGAGTGTAACCTGTATGATCATGTAAAAACACTGTAGAAGTACAGTACATGCCTGTATACTAAGGCTTTTTTTCTCCAGGGCTGTGTGTAGGTCGTGGTTTAAGTAATTGCACCAGTTGGGATTAAATAACTTGTCAGCTGAAAGATAATCGCCCATGCAGTAATTATCCTATAGGAGGCTCATACCTGTTTGCTGAGTTACATCCAGGTGGCGATTTCTTTTGGCCAGGCAGTGTATTTTAATATAAGAACATATTAGTGATGAACAATACAACAAGTAATGTTTGCAAAAAATACTTAAGTATGTCTATAGTAAGCAAACAACTTTAGATACCTAGATAGAACCTGCAAGACAGAAGAGCATGTTCTGGTGATGCTTCAGATGCTAAAATGTCAGAAAATGTTTAAACCACTATACAAATTTATAGCGTATTGATTCATAATGATTGACTTGCAGATTTTTGTGGTGAATAACGAACAAGAGCTGGCCCGACTCCACACAGATAATGCACTGGCTTTCCGCAAAGATCAAAGGACTCTTTATTTCAAGGATGTAGATGGATGGCTGCCAATTCAGGTAATACTAAGTTGAAGTCATTTGTATGCTTGAAGCAGATACTAGAGGACAAGCTTTATACGTTTTTTTTTTCTTCTCCAATTTCATAATAGATAACACCTTTTCAGTCTACGGAAAATGCTCCGGATGAGGAGGGCTTCTGTGGGGATAGTGTTGTACAAATTGAGAATGAAGAGGAATGTGATGATGGAAACAAGGTGGTCACTGATGGTTGTGTCAGTAAGTATGGTTTTTAAAAGATTCCCTTTATTTAATATGTAAATTAAAGTATAGTGTTAGGGTTTAGTCAATTGTATTGTTTGCTCGTTCTTAACTGTAATTGTACTTGTCTGTCTAAGAATGCAAACATGCATACTGTGGTGATGGCTATCGATATGATGGAGCTGAAGAATGTGATGGAAAAGATTTTGGATATCAGACTTGTAGATCTTATCTTCCAGGGTAAGGACCAAATCAGTCATCCAGTTGCATTGTATTATTGGTGCTCTACATTAAGTTTTCTTGAAGATTCAAATTCAACATTGGCTTGAAAACAAAACATTAAATGTATATTTATCAGTTAATTAATTATTGAAGAGAAATCACAAATTACACATTTTAGTTTAAATTAGATTTTTAAAAATGTCATTACGTATTTAACAATGGGCTTCTTTAATGTGGTCTCATCTTTTGCTTTCAGGTCTTATGGACATCTAAAATGCACTGCTGACTGTTTCATTGACTCCACACACTGCAAGTATTTTACTTGAGTGACAGTGACAGCAAAAGTGAATTCCCATTCTGAGCGTAAGCAGCAGGGAACAAGACCCAGGAAAGGCTGCAAGCAAAGAGACAGAGACAATACAGTTATGGGAAATCATACCAACTTTATTATACTCGTTTGTTGTAATGCTGCTAAGAAGAAGCCACGTAGCTTACTGAAAAAAAGAGCCCTCTGCTCAGTCATGGCAAATGTGCAGGACTCATTGCTTCGTCTTAAGAACTCAAATACAACTTTGAGTTCTTCATTGTTCAGCCTTCACTCTGTGGTGCTGGATACTTACTCAACATTCTGCTTAGATGGTTTGCCTTGAATGTCGAGAGACAGCTGTCTCGCGGAATTCTGCAAACCCAGCCATGGCCCATTACCTCAATGTACAACTTTTCCACAAAAAACCTTGAAGTGGTCTGACCCTTTTTTCCCAATCTCAGGGTGCTATGTAACTGGACTGCAATGTTAAGCACTTAGCATTTAGCATGAAGCTGAGATGGATAGGATAATATGCAAGTATGACGTGCATTGGAGGAAAAACCAAATGACACCTTAATGCCAAAAGTATAAACTATAGCAGTACCCTGATAAAAGGAAATAGGACCATGCTTGATTAAAGGATTAAGTAAAATTGAGTTTTAGAGGGTAGTTTGAGGTTATAGCGGTTGTAGAGGATCCTTTATTTTTTACAGCACTAAGCTCGCATGAGGCTGTCAAAACATTGAACCTGCAAGGTCAAAAAACTGTTTCAGTAAAACAATAGATGGGATTAGATAAGCTCAAGCTCCAAATGCTTACTAATGTGAAATGGGGACAACAACTAATGCCTTGCACAATGCAGGGTCAGATTTTAGCTTGTTATTGTCATTCTTACCTCAGGAATTTACCAAGTCATCTCATAATTCAGTATTCTTCCTCAAGGCTTATGTATTCCACAGTACTCTTAAGCTGATTCTTCTGATATTGTCTACTTCATTTGTCTTCTAGTTCTATAATTTAAATGTTTTTTATGTGCTGAAATAACAACATAATGATCCGTTGATGTAGGGTAGCAACTAAATATAATGACTTACAAACTGTTAGAAATGATTTTTATACTGGCAATCAGCTTTGCTAGGAAAAGTCTGCTATCCAGAAGGCTAAAGACTGTTGTAAAAATGATGCAGTTCGTGACCAGTTAGTTCCCCACTTCTGGAGTCATTTAGCATGCATTCAGTGGTCAAAGTAACTTACAAACCGCAAAACAAATGCTGTTTATAGACTGGTTGTTTTCAAATTGTACGTTTTTTGATACAGTGTACTGTTTGTCCAGGACATAAATGTAGCCTTTGTTATGGAGACCTCTCCTCACTTAATGCTCTCTGACAATGATACAGGTTACTGTAGTTCTGTAGTTTCAATGTGTACACGTCTAGGCATCTTGAAATGACCATGGAGCATATGCATGTTGCTGTGTACTCTTCACCAAAAAAGGTTAAGTGCAATATTATAAATAAATTAATGTATTTCAGTAGTATCTTTATTCTCAGGCAGTGTTTGTAATGTAGTGTTTTTCTGCTGAAGTGAAGATGACTGTTAGTGAAGTATGCTGGGCTTGTAATGGACTGTTATCTGTATAAAGATGAAGATAGAAGATTCATATAAAGATGTATATTGCACTATATACAACTAAAAAAGCTCAAAGGTTCAGAGTGCATCCACTGGTACGGTTGCATGTTTAGATAACAATCCAGCGCTGAATGTTTTGTCCTGTTGTGATGTATAGGGTAAAAATTATTATGAAATTTGTCTTTCATACAGGTCAGAATAAAGATATAAAAGCTACAAGAAATCTTGTTGAATACTTCTGTATGCTACTAAGGCCTTTAACAATTTAAGTATGGTAGTGTGTTGTTCACTTGTGCATTAAGATTCAGATCGTTCAGTAGCATGAACTGAAGGTTGATTTGAAATCAAGTAGGACAAAGTCGGGTATTTTGATACATGATGAAATGATTTGACTAGCTAAATTGTATTTCGGCCTCCTAGAATAGAAATAGACCTTATTTTTGTTATTAAACTTAATTAATGGCAAATGTCAAACAAATTATACAAACAAATTTTTTCTTATTTAATAGTTACCTTACATTTTGTCATTTTGCAGATGCATTTATAAAAACCAAAATGAAAGGAAATCAGTAAGTCAGTTAGATAGGGAGCAAGACAGATTAGTGCAAATGCTTGTGGAAGAGGTGTGCCTTCAAATGTTTTTTGTAAATGTGTAATGTCTTTGCGTTATGGACAGTGCTAGAGAAATCCATCCATCCATTATCTTGGACTATGGTCGCAGGGGGATTCCCCATGCTCATCCAGGGGAGAACGTTTTGGGTGCTGGGCAGATAAACCCAGGACAGGGCGCCAATCTATCGCTGGGCACACACTCACTCACACAGACACACTCTATATGGGGTAATTTGGAGAATTCAATTTACTTTGATCCATGTTTTTGGACTGTGGGAGGAAACCGGAGAACCCAGAGAAAACCCACACGGACACGGGGAGGACATGGAAACTCCACCTAGATTGGGATTTGAACTGGGAATCCCTAGTGCTGAGAGGTGAAGGTGCTAACCACTAAGCCACCGTGCCACTCTGCTAGAGAAATCATCTCACAATTTGTTAGTAATGAAACATATAAAATGTAAATTGTTACCATAGTAAAGTAGAAGCACCAATAAATTGCCAAGTGCCAATAAAACACAGTGGGTAATTTGGCATACTTGGTTAAGAGTAAGAATATAGGGCCCGAGAATGTCTTGTAGGCCACTAAAGGGGTCTTTTACTTGTTGGGGACATCTAGCGGAAGCAAATAGAGAGAGATTCATTCATTCATTATCTCCCGCTTTATCCTCTATTAGGGTCGCGGTGGGGTTCCCCATGCCCATCCAGGGGAGAACGTCTCGGGCGCTGGGCAGATAGACCCAGGACAGGGCGCCAATCCATCGCTGGGTACACACTCACACACTCAAACACACTCTATATGGGGCAATTTAGAGAACTCAATTAACTTGATCCATGTTTTTGGACTGTGGGAGGAAACCGGAGAACCCGGAGAAAACCCACACGGACACGGGGAGAACATGGAAACTCCACCCAGATGGGGATTCGAACCGGGAATCCCTAGCGCTGAGAGGCGAATGTGCTAACCACTAAGCCACCGTGCCGCCAGAGAGAGATTACATTAAAATTTAGTCATTTAGCAGATGTTTTTATCCAAAGCAACTTACAAATGAAAGAACACCACAAGTCAGTAGTTAAGGAAAAAACAGCTACACTGTAGTATAATCAAACCTGATCATTTATTTTTTAATACCTATTGTAAACTGTAAGGTGTCCTTGAGTGTCAGAAAGGCGCCTATGAAATAAAATGTTATTATTATTATTATTATTATTATTATTATGAGCCAATCTGTATTGGCACTACAGGAATTTGTTTGTGTTTGTTTGTAAACTGAAAGTTTTGGACCAGCTGTAGAGGCTAAATCATGCTAAATAGCAATTAAGCAACTCAAAGCTTTTAAATTGATTGGTCCAGAAAAATAAGGACAGAGGATTTAGAGGTTGTCTTGGAAGATTTTAGTCAGTCACAGATCTTAGCGCAGTCTTAGTAAAATAATCATATTTCAAACTGGACTGTCTGGCATGCTAGAAACTGGACTGTCTGGCATGCTAGATGACACAAACCTATAGCTTTCTGCCAGATTTGTTTAGTGCATTGGTTTAAGCAGCATTCTTTGGTCTATTGGGTAAGTGGTTGGTAAGTGAAAGAAGAATCTTGGAGACATCATCTCAAAAAAAGTGAGGAGAGGAAAGAGAGAACTAGCTGAATGGACCTGGTATTTGAGTGCCAGGATTAACCTTTTCTGTGAAAAACACTGCAAATTTGTCAGCCAACAAGGGTGATTGTGTTTAGGATATGTGGAAGTTAATTGCAAATGGTGTAAATAAAACAGAATTGAACAATGATGTAAGTATTCCTCTGATACTTCAGTCTTGCCAGTGTAAGGCTAGTATAAAAAATAGCCTTTAGTTGCTTGGGCATTGCATTGGATTCTTCTGTAACCCTGCAGAGAAGTACACACCTTGCATTTGGTGTGATTGATTTTTTTTTTTGATTGACATTGATTGAAACTTTTTGTCTCACTTTTTTTATAAGGGAATTCTACATTACAATTTCATAAAAATCAATTTGTGTAAATATACAAAAATTTAAATGGTTCCCAAACTTTGTTTACCAATGTGTGTGTGTATATCTATAAATAAAGGCAATTGTGCTAAAGCAGGGGATGTGCAGGGTATCTGGTAGCTTTAAAATCAACTGTTTTTCACAGTTTCTCACAGGAGAGACATCTACTCAAGTAATGAGGGGTTTATTTTATTATTATTTTTTTAAATATACTGAATATAGGTGTTATTTAGAAAGTGAGTGGGTAGGCATTAAAAGCTGCCCACTGCTGTGTAACCATATTACACTGTCATCTTTCATAATCACATCAGGGTTATTATCTTGAGTATAAGTTGAAGCCTTGAATAACATTGAAGCCTACGCACGGTTTTTGGGTTTATGAAAAACAAAAAAAAAGTGACATTTGAGTTTCAAGTTAAGCTTTTGTATAAGATTACCATATGTAAAGTCTTAATTAAAATTAATTAATTAATTAATTAATTCTTTGTTATAACTACTAATTGTAGAAAAAAGGAGTGTGCGTGTTGGGGGAGTGGGATTAGCAGCTGACCCTGATGCCCTTAGCAAACAGATTAGTATGCAAACACAGGGGAATGAGAAGGCTGTTGGCTGATACACAGACAAGGAACAGTCAGAGCCAGCTGTCTGCTTATACTCCTGTCATGAAAAGTCCTGTCCTGCAGAAGATGACTATAGATTCACTGTGGCATATAACTACATATATATATATATATATATATATATATATATATATCCATCCATCATCTTCCGCTTTATCCTCTACCAGGTTCGCGGGGGGTTCCCCATGCCCATCCAGGGGAGAACGGCAGATACACCCAGGACAGGGCGCCAATCTATCGCTGGGTACACACGCACACACACAGATTTTAAAGCACAGTAGGAACTTCATTCATGGTCTCATTTATTATATACACTACATAGTGAACCAATGAGTGAATAAACATCCAATTGCAATAATTGATAAAAAAAAAAAATATGATAAAAACACATTTAAAACTGTTTCTTTGTTGTGTAAACATACCAACAAACAAACAAGAATATTTAAGTTCAGAAGCAACAGAATATAAACTGTATTTAATACAGCTTATTAAACATCAACTAATTTCATGATAAACTTCTGCTACTACTAATATTTTCCTCTAATTTGTTTACTCTTAGGACTCTTAGGAAGTTGTATGTCAAATTTATGTAGAAATGTAGACAGTGCCAATCGTTTACAAGGTTTCTTAAGCGTCACTTGATTACATGTTATGATAGAAATACCCACAGTTACAACTTGAGGCTGTTCTGAAAGCAAACCAAATCACCCTGTAGTACTTAACTTTTCTTAATAAAGTGCTTGAGGAGGTATGTGCAGTGCCTCCAAGTAGTATTCAACTCCCTGCAGATTTAGCATGTTTAAACATTAACAATTAATGTTAACTTGGCCTTGTGACATTTGGACTATAGATCAGCCTGGATGTGTGAAATGCCCTGAAGCAAAAAGTTTAATCAGAGGGTCAATTATTATCCAACACCTCAAACCACCAGGATTTTTTTGGTTCCCTCAAGTATTAAGAAGTAATTGAGGCATAAAGAACAATGAGCTTCACATGCTTGGATTAATCTGTTTTTCCCCACCTTTTCTGACTATAAAAGGCCCTCCCCAAATGTGTGAACAGCATGGTCAACATGGGAAAGACTAAGGCCATCAGAGACAAAATCCTGGAAGGTCACAAGGGGTACAAAACTCTTTCCAAGGAGTTGGGCCTACCTGTCTCCATTGTTGGGAGCATCATCCGGACGTGGAAGGCTTATGGAACTACTGTTAACTTTCTACAGCCTGGACAGCCTTTTAAAATTTCCTCCCATGTTGAAGCCAGGCTTGTACGAATGGTCTAAGTTGACCCAAGGAAAACAAGGAGGGCGCTCCGAGAAGATCTCATGTCAGTGGGGACATTGGTTTCCATCAATACCATAAGTTACGTACTCCACGGCAATGGTCTCCGTTCCGAGCGAGCCCATAAGGTATCTCTACTTTCAATGTCAGGGCTTGTCTACAGTTTGCTCATGATCACTTGGAGGACTCTGAGGCAGACTGGTTCAAGGTTCTCTAGTCTGAGGCCACACCCACACCCGGGACGTTTGGCAACATTATGGCACTGCATATGACCCCAAGAATACCATCCCTACAGTCAAGCATGGTGGTGCCAGCATCATGCTGTGGGGCAGCTTCTCAGCCAAGGGGCCTGGCCATCTGGTCCTCATCCACAGGAAGATGCATAGCACAGCCTACCTGGAGATTCAGGCCAAGAATCTCTGCTCTTTCATCAAGGATCTTAAGATGGGTCGACATTTCATCTTCCAACCGGACAACGACGCCAAGCACACGTCCAAGAAACTCAAGGCCTGGTTTAAGAGGGAAATGATAAAGGTGTTGCAGTGGCCTAGTCAGTCTCCTGACCTTTAATCCAATTGAAAACTTGTGGAAGGCGCTTAAGATCAAAGTCCACATAAGAACCTAGACAACTTGGACAAGATCTGCATGGAGTAGTGGGCCAAGATTACTCAAGAGACCTGTGCTGACCTGATCAGGTCTTACAAAAAAACAATTAATAGCTGTAATTGCAAACAAGGCCTTTCCACAAAATATTTAACATAGGGGTTGAATAATAATTGACCCTAATTTTTCTGTTTAAAATGTATTTTATATATATATATAATTTAATTGAACAGCTTATATTTTTGGTTTGTAATATTTAGGCATTCGTTAATGCAGCTCATGTTCAACTTTTGAAAGCTCTAACTTATTTGCAACTTGTTAAATTTGCAAAATCTGCAAGGGGTTGAATACTTGGAGGCACTGTATATACTATACACAATAAAGATAAAGGCATTGCAACACACATCCTAATGAATAAATTCAGGTCTTTTAATTTAATTTCAAATACTTAGCCCTGCATTTTGAGCATCCACTTTTTTGGGAAGAGTTTGGGGACGGCGCTCTTTTTTCAGCATTGCTGTACTCCAATGTACAAAGCCAGGTCAATAAACACATTAGCCCTAACCCTAGTCCTGAACTCAACCCTCTCACTAATGTTCATCCAAATAAATAGAAAAAAATTCCCACAGACAGACTCCAAAATCCAGAAAACAATCCCAGAAGACAAAAACTGTTAAAGCTGCAAATGGGAACAAGCTTAGAATGTGATGTCATAAAAGTTTCTCTAGATGTGTGAGTGTTCCATTATGTTGTCAATATACCTTCTTTTATGTCATTAGAAATAAGAAAACCCCAACTTTAATTAAAGTAAACTTATTCCAAGGACATTTTTTAAGAAACATCTAATTTAACAAAACCACATTTCTTTCAAAAGAAAAAAATGGAATTTTTTTTTTTCTATTAGGGTCAGTAATTTTGGCAGGTACTATAGCTCACATACTTTTTAAACATTTGACTCTCATGCGGAAAATACTTAAATAGCCTCTTTCGTTTCAGCATGTGGATAATGATCATGACCAAAGGTCACTACAATATTTAGTTTAGGCCACTGGAATCCTTTATGTTGACAAGTCGAAGGACATATCGGAAAATTAAGGTGTTGATTTTGATTGTTCCTACAAACCAGTTCACATTGCACTCTCATCTGCTCATTCTCCGCAAAGTTTCCGTACTCACCTTCAGAGATAAACAAGGAATTCTACCAGAGCAAAATAAGGTCACATAGTAAAAGTGTTTCCACTGTGTCTGGAATGTAATAGGGTTACCTTCAGCCCAGCAGTGAAGTCCCCACTATTTTTGTCTTATGGCTAAAGTAAATTTAGTCACAGTAGAGCTATATGTAAGAGCTTAACACAAAAGATTGAAGGTCTCCCCACAATCACTCACAGCCTATGAGTGATTGTCATGTAGAGAACAGTGATAATCTACAGTGCAGGTGCAGCCTCAGTCACTGCCTGGCACCCTTCAAATCCTATTTTGCCTAATGCATACAAACACAAAAACTTTCTATTCCTGGAAGCCATTATTAAATCTAGCAGTCTTTTTTTGCTTTTTGTTTATGTTGTTATGTTATGTGTCCTAGCAACCACCTGCAGACATTCTAAATGATCAAGTGTCAGAAAATGTGGTACACATGCACAAGCAGTGTGTACATAAAAAAACACGTCTGAAAAATGTATAATGACAAATTTGAATTTGTTTTAAAATATGTCTAGATTTTCTACAACTGTAGTATATAAAAAAACAACAGATTTATTACTGAGGTGCAATTGTTACACTTGCTCATTCAAAATTGGGATTGGAAGTTTTAACAAAATATCAAATATATCTTAAATTAAATTTGGAACTTCAAGAGTTTATTCTTATTTTAACTGAGTTGATTAAGATTTTTGGGGTTATTGTGATTTTATGTTCTTTCTGCTGTCCCATAAGGTGTCACCACAGTGGGGAAAGATCCACATATTTAAGTTCATTCATATGTACACACATGGACAAAATTGTTGGTACCCCTGAAAGATGAAAGAAAAACCCACAATGGTCACAGAAATAACTTGAATCTGACCAAAGAAATAATAAATAAAAAAGCTATGAAAATTGGCCAATGAAAGTAAGACATTGCTTTTCAACCATATTTCAACAGAATGAAATTGTAAAAATAAACAGGCCTAAACAGAAATGAAGGTACCCTTAATTGAATTTTTTTGTTGCTCAAACTTTTGAGGAAATCACTGCAATCAAATGATTCCTGTAACTGTCAATGAGACTTTTGCTCCAGTTGTCTCAGGTTCGAAGAGTGCCTTTTCCAGATGGTATGATTCAGCTCCTTCCAGAAATGCTCAATAAGGATCAAGGCTCATAGAAGACCACTTCAGAATAGTCTAATGATTTCCTCTCAGCCATTCTTGGGTGCTTTTAGCTGTATGTTTCGGGTCATTATTCTGTTGCAGGACCCATGATCTGTGACTGAGACCAAGCTTTTAGTCTTGACTTTTCATTGTACCCTACACAGATTCAAGAAACCCCGTGCCAGATGCAACAAAGCAACCCCAGAACATAATCCTGTTCCACAGTAGGGACAGTGTTCTTTTCTTGATATGCTTCATTTTTTGTCTATGAACATAGAGCTGATGTGCCTTGGCAAAAAGTTAAATTTTTGTATCATGTGTCCATAGGAAATTCTCCCAGAAGCTTTTGAGCTTGTCAACATGTAATTTGGCAAATTTCAATTTGGCTGTTTTATGATTTGTTCAACAATAGTGTCCTTCTTGGATGGCTCCCACGAAGTCCACTTTGGCTCAAACAATGACGGATGGTGCAATATGACACTGATGCTCCTTGAGCTTGAAGTTCACCACTAATCTCTTTAGAAACTCTTTTGTTACCATTCATATTCTCTGTCTCTTTGATTTGTCATTAATTTTCCTTCTGCGGTCACATCCAGGGAGGTTGTATACAGTCCCATGGATCTTGCATTTCTAATTGATATATGCAACTGTAGTCACATGAGCATCAAGCGATGATGGTCTTATTACCTTTAGCATGCTTGTCTATATTTTTATATCCAATCCTCTGCAACAACTCGTTTCTTCGCTTCCTCTGGTCCATGTTGTGTGTGGTACACACCATATCACCAAACAGCACAGTGAGTAGCCCTATATATAGGCCCACTGACTGATTACAATATTGTAGACACCTGTGATGCAAATTAGAGGACACACCTTGATTTAACATGTCCCTTTGGTCACAGAGGTAACATAATTTTTGTCCAGGCCTGTTTAATAAGTTTACTTTTTAAAATAATTCTGTGGAGGCAAGAGCAATGTCTGACATTTATTGATTAATTTTCATAGCATTTATATTTATTATTACCTGAGTCAGATTGAAGTCCCAGATTCGAGCCCATTGTGGGTTTTTCTTTCATTAACTGAAGGGTACCAACAATTTTGTCCACGTGTGTGCACCCCTCAATAACAAGGTAGGTTTTGGACATTTATATGACTTATTGCCATGTTTTTGAAATGTGAATGAGAATGTTAATGAAAATGTGCAGACAGGTAAAGGGAGAACAAGCTATTTTCTCATAGACCAGCGTTTGCCGTTCACAAGAATGCAAACCTTGCTTTTCTAACTCGTCCTTGTCTTTCAGAGTTATTTTGTTCATTACCAGTGCTTCTTTGTTTTCAGTTCATTAGACATCGTTTATTTGAACCAGCTGTGTTTGCCCATCATGTTTGTTTCACTTGTGTATTTAAGCTCTGCCTTTGCCCATCGTCAATGACAGATCATCAAATATAAGTAACTTCTGTTCAGCCTGTGTGTGTGTTGTTTTACACAATGTTTCATGTAAATAAAACCGTCATCCTCTTCTCTTCTTCTTCTCACCCAGCTCTTTTGGACTTTTGCACACTGCACAGGAGACAGGTTATAAATCGGGTTGTTAATTTTAGGATTTTACAGGGCCCTGTCTATTTTAATTGGGGTAGTTTTATTTATTTTTATCTCATGCTGAATTGTAATTTTGCCTAATTTTAATTTTAGTGGACAGCATGTAACATACATCTAATCATGCCTTATCATAATTAGGGTCACAAGGGATGCTGGAGATTAACACTTTGCCTATTTGGCAAAGGGCAGCCAGACACTCTGTATCAGTGGTGAGGTAATGGTGTGGTCTTTAAAACACCACAGCCTGTCTGCAAATTGTTGCTGCCCATGTTGTATCTATGCCACAAAATGTTGTTCTCAAAAAAGCAGCAAGTGCCTGTTTGTAAGTAACAAAATACATACCTTAAATGACTATTTTTAACTAATCTACATCCTTCCACAAAAATTATTTTATAAAAAACAATTACTAAATGCACATAAAGGTTTACAGAAAATGTGCCATATTAAAATATGCTCATTGAAGAAATATTCTTAACAAAGTCATTGAAAACAGATTGTTCAAACATTTAAACATCTTTTACATTTTCTTTTCTTAATTGAACACAGTAAACACATGCCAGAAGTAACTGTTTTCAGAAGTACCATGTTTTTAAAGGCTGTCGTGCAACATTGTACCATTTTGCCCAAAAATAAGGTGACTCAATACAATGGACATATTATTTAATAAGTACAAAGGCATAAAAAAATGGATACTACTGTACAAATCTCAAAATAATAGATTTTTTCATAATTCTGGGTCAAAATGACTCAAAATACTGGAGGTGGACACATGGGATTATAAATGGCATATGATGTATAGAAACACATTCACAATATAAAAATCATCACTACTAATTACAATATCCATTTTGGATCATTATTGTATTTCTAAAGCAAAGACCACCAACAATCTGCACCAACAATAACAGATTTTATGTAAGTGTTTATTACATGGCATAAATACCAAGTAGTTAAGTAACAAGTCTGGCTTAATTAATTATCTTCACTTCATACAAAATTGTACAAAACCCATGCAGCACAACATGCAAAATTCAGTAATGTTTAACTGGCTACATAAAAAAATCACTTAAAATAGAAATCCAAAATACTACTTGTGTTAGCATAAATGTAAATAAATTAATAAATACAGTTTATACAAAATCTAATTATGCATTAAGAAAGCAAACATTATGTTTATTGCATCTTATGCATATGTATTACCTTCCCCCTTCCCTTATAAATTTAGGATTAATTTGCTTATCCAACACCGAAGGTTAGAAAAGGTCAGCCTTTATTATGTTGTTTTGATTCGAGTAAAATAATCCCTTGTTAAAAAAATAAAACCTTTAAAAAAAAATTAAAAAAAACTTTGCCAGAAAAGTGGAAGCTGTTATATCAGCAAAGGTGGAAACCATATTTGGGATGTCAGTAAAGCTCTTGTACGTGTAAAGTAAAAATAAATTTAATATTTGTCCACACCGTGTGTACTACAGAACAACATACTGAACATATGATTTATCATGAGCATGCATTAGTTTCAATTTCATTATAAATATATAGCATACTATATAGCATACTGAAAGCAAATTTTCTTTATCATTAATCAATATGTAGAAATATTGTAGCATTTAACACAAAACAAATACAAATTAAGTTTTTCATAAACTGAGCAAATATTGATCCAGCTTTTGTCATTGCTGGATCGGTGTACTGTAATATATACCACAGAAATCCTGTTTGGTGAACTAGTGATGGGGTTCTATTATAGATATCATCATATGGATATTTTGGGGAAAGTAAAACTCATTTTAAATCAGGATTTAAAACAAAATATTTTTGCTCACTTTTAATTAATTAAAACAGACTGAATTTTCTAACTGCCTACAAAATTAAATCAAATCAAAGGTTATTCAAAACCACCTGTACACAAGCGTCATATTTTTATGTTTTGTTATTCTAAACATCAACTTCATGAAGTTTACATTTCATGTAATGTTCCTAACTGCATACACTTAAATGAGAATATAGAACTGACATGTTAAATGTTATGAGTATGAGCTAAATTCTGTTGGGTAATTAGTCACACATTAAGAAATCTTTAAACATGTGTATTTCTGACTTGTGTCTTTCAATATTACTAGCTTTTTTCAGCATGGCTCAGCAACACTGAATGATTAACTGAATTATCAAAGAAGTAACATGTTTGAGCATGCACCATACAGAGATGCCCCACTGTACTGGCACTGTTGGATCAATAGAGGAATGTTTCAGAGCTGTACCTCAGAATCTTCACACCTGAGTTCATATTATAACAAAACACTTTGTTACATTTAACAATTACTAACTTATGTAGTAAAAATGGAAAAGTGAAAAACAGAAACAAAAAAATTATATATATATATCTTTTTTTTTTCAAAAACAAATTTAAGAACACTAACTTTTATTTTATGATGAAAATTTTTTTTACATAAATGATCAATAATTAAAATGGCAGACAAATGTTTAAATACAGGAAGGCTGTAGTTTAAAACTTGGTCTAATTGGATACAATAAATGACTTTTTAAATATAACATCGTTTATTTAGAAATTATATATATATGGTGGCACGTTGGCTTAGTGGTTAGCACGTTCGCCTCTCAGCGCTAGGGATTCCCGGTTCGAATCCCCATCTGGGCGGAGTTTCCATGTTCTCCCCGTGTCTGCGTGGGTTTCCTCCGGGTTCTCCGGTTTCCTCCCACAGTCCAAATACATGGATCAAGTCAATTGAGTTCTCCAAATTGCCCCATATAGAGTGTGTATGCGTGCGTGTCTGTGTGAGTGTGTGCCCAGCAATAGATTGGTGCCATGTCCTGGGTGTATCTGCCCAGTGCCCGAAACGTTCTCCCCTGGATGGGGATATAGGAAAAAAGCGGAAGATAATGAATGAATGGGGAAAAAAAAAAATAATAATAAATAAATATATATATATATATATATATATATATATATATATATATATATATATATATATATATATATATATATATATATATACACACACACTTGGGTATCCATGGAAGACCAGACTTCCATATCCGCATCAGTTTGGTTCTCTTACCTTACTATTACTCCTAAGGAGAGTAAGTAAGTAAGTCTTTTATATTAACAATGTAGTAAAAGTGCAAAGTGCCAATTAAAGTCACATGGTTTTTAGAACTGTTTTTTGTTTTATGTTTTGATTGAAATCCACGGAATTTCATTTATACAAATTTTTATTTGTATTCATTGTTAGATTAAGTTACCGAAGGTGCAAACTTTTTTTGGTCAAAATCAATTTCTTTTTTTCAATTAAAAGGCATACTTATCCTGTTTTAAACACTGCGAAAGAAAATGTCAGTTTGTGCACTTGTTCATCCACTCAATGAAATCATTTGAACCACACATTTGTTAATGCATGATGACGTTCATGTCTACTTAGTGTTAAATAAGAGTTCATTGTGCTTGCCTGTTATATGTGAACCAAAAATATTTGATACTGAAGGAGAAACAGTCAAAAAGTGAACCACTTGCAATGCAAGAAAATACTGTATCAGTGCCCAAAACTGTTTCTGACAAAAAATGTAAATATTGCATTTCAAAAAATCATTCATTAGTCATTAGGTAGGTAAAAATAATTAAATAAGTTACACTGTGGGAATCACACAGAAGATGACTAAAAATGTCTATTCCTTTAAAATACCTGCTTATCCCTTATTGAAAATTTAAGCAGAATAACATATAGAAAAGCTGTAGGAATTACTTCATTGTTTGCCTCAGATTCTCCCGACCAGCCTCTTACACTACAGGATGTGTCCTGTAGCCATACAGTGAGCTTGAAGTTCACTGACTGCCGGACTCATTTAGCTGTTAGCTTTAACTGTGTGTGGGGAGATGTCTCACACCACCTCATCAGACTCCAGCCCATATTCCTCATACAGAGAATCCAAGATGGCTAGCTGTTTCTCCATAGCAGGTAGGTAGATGGCAAGGTCACGGTGCATCCCTGTGCCAAAATCTTCCCTTACTGCATCAGCTTCACTGCATGCCAGTGCTGCCATAAAGCCACTGTAAGATGGTGCAGCCCTCAGAGCGAGCTGGAACCACACACATGATTGTAAAAGGGTGAGCAAGTACAGGTGAAACAAAAATACAGTTAAAAAAATACTACTCACAGCAAATACTCCACGCACGACCCAACCATGATATTGGCGGAGTGTCTTTCCATAGGCATTGTCTATAAAATAAGAATATTCTAGTTTATCACTGAGGTAAAACAATGTGCAGTCTCCAAAATGCATCATTGGGATGTTTACGGAATACATTGCTGTAATCAGTGTTGTTGGGACATCATGCATCCCAACATGCTTTACTGTTCATCACTGTAGAGTGCTTATCTAAGTGACCTCGGTACTGTAACCAAAACAGGAAACAGGGTTGTCATTCTCTGATTATCTAACAAATGATTATCTTGATTCATCTATCTGTACTGCATAGTAAGGGCACACCTGAACGTGAGCAGTAGTCTGTTGATCATTGTTACCAGACATGGCTTTAATACACCAAGCTATAGTGTAATTGGACAGTGGTATGGTTTTAAGCTAGCCATCCACTGATTGATCCAACAGCTCTCTTACCATGTCTATGTAAGTGGGTAAAATTAGATCTTTGTATATTATGTGAGGTTTCTTGGCCTTTGCAATACAGTGAGCACTATAATTGCCAAAAGTATTCGCTCACCTGCCTTGACTCACATATGAGCTTACGGTCGGTCCACTCTTTGCAGCTAGAACAGCTTCAACTCTTCTGGGAAGAGTGGAATGTTATTTATGGATTTTTCTATAAAAGTACTAACCAGTCTCCAAGGTGTCTCTTAAACTTGTGGTGTTAAATAATTTAGATCCTAAATAAAGTTTTTAGATGTATGTACAGTATGCGTGTGTGTGTATACATATACATACATACATAAATATACACACATACTGTACATATACACCCACATGCATACATACATGGATGTGATCAGATAACTTACTCAAGGCAGCATGGATGTCCTGCTCTCCAGAATCCACCTCTGAGAGAAACTCCTTCAGAAATTTAAGTCCTCGTTTGAGCCATAGCAGCGCCTCGGTGGCCGAGTTCCGGACTTGAGCCACCTCCATCTGAACTTCATGGAGCACAATACTTTGCAATGTGGGGAAGTTTTCTGGGTCAGACAGCAACTTCTGTTGGATTTTCTAAAAGAGGAAACTGATGTTATGCTTTTGCTTTTTAAGACCTTTCTGTT
The DNA here is from genome assembly GCA_019802505.1 of Corydoras sp. C115. Taxonomy (NCBI): domain Eukaryota; kingdom Metazoa; phylum Chordata; class Actinopteri; order Siluriformes; family Callichthyidae; genus Corydoras; species Corydoras sp. C115. The sequence continues at coordinate 6,399,289 of JAFMOC010000002.1, forward strand.
AGATATATAACACTTAAGGAATGATTTAAATGTCTCATAACCAAAGGCAAACATCACAGCAACATCCATCATATTAATGCCAGGAAAATCTATGAGCTAATAAATAGTGTTATTATTTAAATGTATTTTTAATTGTATGAATAGTATGGCACAATACAAAGAACATGATATTTTGTGCACTAAATACAATAAATTGACTATATGTGTAAAAAAATGTTTCCCCACATTTTACCCTATGAGATATGTTCTGGTACCACATGACACAAATCAGGATAAGTGAATTAATGTAGCAATGGTTTTAGTAATTTTGTAGCTGTTAAAGCTATAAATTAATGGTTCTAAAAAAAAAAAAAAAAAAAAAAAAAAAAAACTTAACACAAATTCGGTACCATTGTTTTGCTAATGAGTATATTTCACCACCACTTTAAGACAATAATTATACCGCCATACAACTAAAATCTTATTAATGTAAATGTTTCCACTGATGTTCAGGTGAGCGATTTTTTTTTTTTTTTTTTTTTAACATTTTCTTACACTTAATGAACAAAAAAAATTATGACTCAATCAAGAAAACAATAGACAGAAAGCAATGCTGGTGGTTTAATAAAAAAACACCTTTTAATTTAAGGTGCAGCTTTAATAACCTATATACAAATTATATCCATCATATTAGACAAACTTAAGGCACGGTGGCTTAGTGGTTAACACGTTCGCCTCTCAGCACTAGGGATTCCCGGTTCGAATCCCCATCTGGTTGGAGTTTAAATGTTCTCCCCGTGTCTGCGTGGGTTTCCTCCGGGTTCTCCGGTTTCCTCCCACAGTCCAAAAACATGGAACAAGTCAATTTAGTTCTCCAATATTGCCCCATATAGTGTGTATGCGTGCGCGTCTGTGTGAGTGTGTGCCCAGCGATGGATTGGCGTCCTGTGCTGGGTGTATCTGCCCAGCGCCCGAAACGTTCTCCCCTGGATGGGCATGGGGAACCCCACCGCGACCCTAATATAGGATAAAGCAGAAGATAATGAATGAAAGGATATTAGATAAACTAAATACAGAGATACAGAAGTTTGATATTAAACTAAAGCTACTTTTATAAATAAACATTTTTTCACTAAATATCTGTGTTTGTAGTAAGGGGGGGGAACACTAATTTAAATTTTTTTTTTTCCTGGATCATAACAACCCACCGCAAATGTTTGTAAATTTGTTGGTGGTAAATTTTCCTTAGTTGCAGTTATATATAAAATATTTAATAACTACTCAGAATGTTAAATGCTACTCACCTTAATGTTTCCCACAAAATCTATTTTAACTGGAGCAAAGACTGTTGGTCCCAATTTGTCTGAGGAGAAAAACTCTGCATCACTGTGTGTTTATTCATTTGTCTGTGTCCATATACAGTATTTTCTAGGTAAAAATGGACCAAGCCCATAGTTTTATAGTTTCCTTTTACTTCCTCAAATTGTTTGGTGATAAATACTAAAAAGAAATTATACACTTTACATGCCTGTAAACAAACGTAAATCCGTAATTATGATTTACAAATTAAAACGAGAATATAAACACAAAAACATTCAAAATAAACATTTTTAGAGACAGCCAGACAATATTGGAAATGTTTTATCAGATGCTGCCTGTAAGACATTGAAATGTTGTTTCATTAAAAACATTTTTTTTTTAAATAGTTTTTTTCGTTAGTTAGCAATTATTAAGCTTAATATCTTATCCTATTTTAGACTTGGCCATTTTTCTTTATTTATTTTATTCAGTGTCTTGAATCCAAGTGTGCTGAAGCCTCCACAGCTAGATTGGACACAAATTAGCTTACACCATAAAAGACAGACATCACCTTATCAGAAAGGCAAAGCCCAGAGCAGAGCTGATAAGGAATGAAAAGTGTTTGTTTTCCCTATAACAAAATTTGATCATATCTACATAGTCATCCAATTATCAGAATAGGAAACAATGCATATAAGACACCAACAAGTATAGAAAAAGATGAAGGAATGCCTCAACTGTCAGAAAAGGATGAAATAACAAGCCTTAAAATTAGAGTAAGGTCTGTAGCTGTAAAACACCAGAAAGATGTTATTGACAGAGAGATGGAAAAGAGAGACAGTCCTACCTAATACTGGTACTATAGCATAGCAAGAATCCAAAAAGGGTTGTGAAGGGATACCATTGTTGTCCTCAAGTCTTAAATCACTAAATCTATGGAAGACCACAAACATTCAAAAAAGGACATCAAACCATTATGTAGCTGAACCATATCACTGTTTATTTAACAAACATTTCTAAACTTATGATGCTTCCTTGTGCATTATTAATTGGTGTCAAAATTAACTTAATTTTTTATATTTCACTTTGTAAACACTATATGTTTGAATGAATGCTGTTTATAAAGTCAGATTTCAATCAGTATGCTAGTATTAAATTCAGGTCTACATCAAACATACTGCAGCCTTGTTATTGAACACATTAGAACACGATAAACACAACCTCAGAGACATGCAATACAATCATACAGTAGTAAAATAAGTTTGTATGCCATATAATATTTATTCGTTATCTTCCGCTTTATCCTCTATTAGGGTCGCGGTGGGGTTCCCCATGCCCATCCAGGGGAGAACGTTTCGGGCGCTGGGCAGATACACCCAGGACAGGGCGCCAACCTATCGCTGGGCACACACTCACTCACACACACACACACACTCTATATGGGGCAATTTGGAGAACTCAATTGACTTGATTCATGTTTTTGTACTGTGGGAGGAAACCGGAGAACCCGGAGGAAACCCACACGGACACGGGGAGAACATGGAAACTCCACCCAGATGGGGATTCGAACCGGGAATCCCTAGCGCTGAGAGGCGAACGTGCTAACCACTAAGCCACCGTGCCGCCGCCATATAATATTAATATATAAAAATATACTCACAGAAGTAATGTTTTTATAAAACTATAATCATATACAGTTTATGTACCAACAATCAGTCTATTTCCTTTGTAATAAATCAAATCACATGTGTTTGTATTGTTAGCACCAATACCAACAGCAGTATTAGGTATCGAGTATTGGTCGAATACTGTGTTCATGTACGCAAAATACCACTTTACACCATAATTTCATTCTGTCTTATACCGACAAGCCTTTTCTTATGGAAGACAGACACAGTCATGAGGAAGCTGAATACTTGAAATCAAATGTGTTACTGCCTCTTAAAGAGCAGCAATGCAGTTGTGTTTAAAACCCTGTGTTTAATGATAGATGTTTATATTGAAAGCAAACACAATGGTCATTAATAATGTTTTTTTTTTATCCTATTTTATAAACAGATTTGAAATATGTTGTTTGTATTCCTTTCCTTGTCTCAAAATTTCCTTTCCATGCTGATTAACTTGTGCGATAAGTTTGGTTTCAGACCCATGTAAGTTAATTCATGTTATCTTTTCTCATTACTGTTATTAGTCCCCACAAGAAGGTTTGTTTACTACTTGACTTTTAAAATGAATCTACTATTAGACAACACTAAAGGCTTCTTAGGCAGTTTAGCTTCAGACTCAGTTCCTCACCACCAATTACAGCCATTCTTCTACAGCTGTATTTTTTTGTAAAACTGAAATTTATTGAATTTATTACAGATTTCAGTTGCTGAACGTAGTCTTTTCGGTGTGTCCTTGACAGTGACATTCACTACTTAAATACTTATATTATTTTACTATATTACCCAAGTTTGATTATTTCAAAAGCACAAATAGCTAAGTAGTGTAACCAAAATGGCTTTATAAACTCAATAATGTAATGTTCACATTAAAATCTTAGTAGATTCCTGATTATCACAGAACATTGCAACATGTTCATACAGCTGTAAGTTGTAATCCAGTGTTTTAAGTTGTAGTACAACTTAGAAAATATTTTAGTTTTAAGGTATGTTTTTAATCAGAGTGACAAATCACTCTTTATACCTGTGATTCATGCTACTGAAGAATGTTTCCACCTGCTCTTCATCGTCCTGTTTATTCTGTGATATATTTGCACACATCCCTGGATCAGAATCACAATAATGGATGACCAGGTGCTGATCTTTGTTTTGTTTATGGGAAGATTGAATTTCAGTTTCTTTTGCTTGGGTTTGATTCTGCAGACATGCGTTTCCTTCTCCCATGGGATGCTCACAATCAGTGAGACCCTGCAGACTAGCAGGGGATGTATCCAGAGGTTCTGCTTGGTTCCTTAGGTTATCCTGAAGACTGTTACCTGTAACATATAAAATGTAAACTTGTATTACATTTAGTTCTTAAGCAGTGAGAAATGTTTGGTTAAATATCTTTACACCAAGTATATTTTAACTGCATCCTACTGGATGTTTTCACAATGACTTGACACAAAAACAATACACAATGTCAACATTTTGCTGAGATTTGCAATAGTTTTACTAGAGATCTTATATTGATATCAGGGGAGTTGATTCACTTGGTAAAATCTCCTTTAACACATCCCTAAGATTCTGAAAAGGATAATACTTCTAATGAATCAATCTTTTACGGTCTGAGCATTATGAGTCCTGCCATTGTCTGCCAGCTTATACCATCTGAGGTAGAAAACAAAATCACTGATGGGAAAACACTAACCATTTAGTGAGGAATTGAACTCTCAATGTTATTTGCCACATCAAATTAGGTTTAAGAGCTACACACACCAATATGCTTAATAAAATGGCTGGTAAAAGTAATAACAAAACAGTGTGCAGAAATGAATGCATAGATGAATAGATTAATTACACACACACATACATACATACATATATGTGTGTGTGTGTGTTTGTTTGTTTGTTTGTTTGTTTACTTCTTGGAGGATTTCTTTCTGTAAAAGAAGGTTTATTCTCTGGTCCACACTCGTTCTCTGATCGATCTTCTACATTATTGGTTGTAATGGTTTCTGAGAGTTTCTGACTGGAGAAAAAAAAAACATTTAAAACAATAGCCCCAGCATGGCCTACACATTCTAGATCTTCTCAAAGTACCAATAAGTCTACTTTCTCTACAAATACCCCAAACATAAATAAATTGATACTGAACTTACATTTCCTTAAGATCAAGACCATGCTGATTATAAGGTTTGATCTGTATGATGACAAGAAACAAGGTTATTACATATTAATGATTTCATTTCTAGTTTCACTGCAGTTTTAAACAAATACCTTGTAAACTTTATTAGTTGCAATTGGTGGTGACTGTGGTGGACTGTGGTTCTGGGGGTTTGTGCTGAATGTGTGATTGGCGATTTGCATGCATTCTTCCAGTGTCTTCAAAAAGGTCGCACAAGTGGACTTTACTAGACTACCAGTTTCTTTTTTAACCTTTGTTTTACAGGAAACAAAATGAGAACATGTTAAAATATCAGCACATATCTGTATGTTTGTTTTTTTGTTAGTTTTTGAAAATGGCTTCCTAACACTGCCTCACCTCTACAGGGGTTGCCGTCCCCTCACTTGGCGGACAGTCCTTAAGTTTGTTCACTTGTTCGAGTAAAAGATCACAGTATATTCTCAGTTCGGACATCTTGATTTTGAGTGCATATGTATTCTCCTGAAGCTCTAAGCAGCACACACAAACACTCAAATGAATATTACCAAGGTAGCACATCACATTTAACTAAAGATTGCTAATAAACATTAGAAAAAGGCATAAGAAAAAAAACTTAACAAACTTTAAAAAAAAAAAATATTAATACATTTTTATTGGACAGCCTTTATTAACAGCATGACATTTTTTTGTTGTTTTTAAACAAACAACATTTTAATCGGCGGCACGGTGGCTTAGTGGTTAGCACGTTCGCCTCTCAGCACTAGGGATTCCCGGTTCGAATCCCCATCTGGGTGGAGTTTCCATGTTCTCCCTGTGTCTGCGTGGGTTTCCTCCGGGATCTCCAGTTTCCTCCCACAGTCCAAAAACATGGATCAAGTCAATTGAGTTCTCCAAATTGCCCCATATAGAGTGTGTGTCTGTGTGAGTGAGTGTGTGCCCAGCGATAGATTGGCGCCCTGTCCTGGGTGTATCTGCCCAGCGCCCGAAACGTTCTCCCCTGGATGGGCATGGATGACCCCACCACAATCCTAATATAGGATACAGTGGAAGATAATGAATGAATTAATTAATGAATGAATGAACATTTTAATCTAGAGATGCATTTATTTTTGCCACAATTTAAGCCCCATGAAACTTTTCATTTTGGAATATCTATGACTTAGCAAAAAAAAAAAATATTCCAAGGATGGTGATTTAATACATTTGAGTACTCAGTCTTTATTTTACTGCCACAAAACATTACTGAGCCTTGATGTGCCTAATTACAGCAACAACAAATTCAAACTTCAAGCATTGCATTTACTTATTAATTACTTAATATTACACATTTATGCAGGAGACATTTTTTTCAATTACACTCTTTGCTAATTGATCTGAAAGCCTTTAGCTCAAGACCTTTCAGTGATGATCCATTTTAAAAAGAAATACATCATGAAAAAAATATTTAGAATGTCAAGATTTTTTTGTGAGTCACCTTTCTCTCTCTTTGTTCTGTTGTCTGTGAGACAGGCTTTTGCGGTTCCTAAAGCGACCAGCCATTTCTGTCGCTCTGCTGCATTAAGGGCCCTGAGGTAGAAGTATTGTTCTCCAGGTACGGTTAAGTCAACTCTTGTGAAATCTGTTGGATGAACTGCGAAGAGGTAGTATTATTAGATAAATGATTGGTATGACATGAAAGAAAATTATATGGCCAAATGTATTAGACTAATTACCATCACATTCTAATCTGTGTGCTGCATGAATCTACCAATAACGAAGATTATGCTACTGTAAAAAGTGTCTGCATGCTGAACTTTTGATTCTATGGAGAAGCCTGATCTGAAATTCTTCAATGATGCTGTAGCAGCAGCCTCTTCTGGCTCTTTAGGGCAACAGCAGAGGAACACTACAGTACAGAAGTATAACTTACACTACATGGACAAAAGTAACATTACACAGCTTTTAATTGTTGAATGCAGGTGTATGCAATCAGTCACTTTACATTTTGGACAGATGCATGCTTCCAACTTTGTAGGAACAGTTTGGGGAAGGTCCTTCACTGTTTAAGCTATGCCCCACACACAAAACACATACACAAAACTAGGTCCACAAAAACATGGTTCTGTAAGGTTGATGTAAGAAAATCTAACTGTCCCATAGAAAGTCTTGACCTCATCCCCATTGAACAACTTTGGGATGAACTAAATGGAGATTGTTAGCCAGGCACTCTCATCCAAGATCAGTGACTAAACTCACAAATACAAATCTGAGTAAATGAGCAAACGTCCCAAAGATTCCCACTACTAAATCTTGTGGAAAAACCTTTCTATAATAATGGAACCTATTATAGAAGTAAAACAGGGGACCAACTTAAAATGAAATGTCATAAACCCTCCTGTGGTTGTAAAACAAATCTGTCCTAATTAGGGGTGTAACAGTATATACTGTATTCTTTGCATTTGGTATGGGCATAACTGTTCGGTATGCGCTTTTCCATGCAAAATACAACAGAGCAGAGACCCCCCCCAAAAAAAAGCGACATCAAAATTAAGAGACAAGCTCTACACCCAAGCCGAGTTGCACTGCTACGCTGTAAACCCCTCTGAGCATGCCATGCTGAGTGTAGCTCAGTTTAGAGGAGGAGCATGGAGCGCGAATGGAAACCATACTACACATCTTTATTCAGATCAACCGTGTTTGGAAGAGTGTGGGTTCATTGACAGCAGCACTTGAGTGTTGTACAGCAGTTGTGAGGTTTGTTTATGGAAACATTTAGAATGCTTATTGGGCAGAATCATCCATATCGATAAACAGAGCTCATAATCTCCGCTACTTTACACTTACTTGACTAAACACACAATTTTTATGTTTTTTTTTTTTATTTTTTATGAACGTGTGCGAGCTAAATCAAGCAAGGAGCATGTACAGTAATACCTAACATGGTGTTTTCAAAAGAAATTGCAAAGACCCCATAATGTAGTGCTGTTATTTTATTATTCATATGTTTCAGGCTTCAAAAACCCTTCCCACACTGGTATAAACACTTCAAATGATATTAAAGCTTTAATAGCATTTGCACTTTAATATTAAACACTTCTAAATTCTAAATCTAAAGAAATTTAGTAACATACAGTATATAGTGCAAAATGCCACAATTGTAACTCCAGTCCAGCCAGCAAAAAAAGAACTTTGCAAACAGACTGTCTCTAGGCTCAGTGTATTTCCCACATTTTGGTTTTATTCACAACATGCCGAACAAAAGCTTGGTTTTCATGGTCCTGGTCTGTTAAAATTGGAATTAACTTAAAGTGTCCAAACTCTGCTAAAGCATTACGGCTTGAAAGGTGATGTATGAATATGCATTACAGCTGAAGTGGAGGTTGAAAATAAGACTGCCAAAATAAAAATGATGTGCCATCTTACCTTGTATTTCACATACAGAAATCTTGATGCTGCCCTTGCATCCTTTCCAGGCATCTTCTTGTGAATCATAATAGGAAAGTGTGCTTTCATCTAACACAAACCACCGAGGCTGCCAACCTTAAAATTAAATACACAGTTCTAATGTAACACACAGATAGGCTGTAACACACACACACAGTTCTGACTGTCACAAACATAGCACTGACTGTAGCACACACACACACACACACACACACACACACACACAGCTCTGACTATAAACCACACACATTCAGCAGTTCTGACTGTAAAACAAACACACCAAGTTATTTTGGCACAGAGTTAATTTTTGTTGTATTTTCTAGTAACTTATAAGTGGAACTATTCATTCATTCATTATCTCCCGCTTTGTCCTCTATTAGGGTCGCGGTGGGGTTCCCCATGCCCATCCAGGGGAGAGCATCTCGGGCGCTGGGCAGATACACCCAGGACAGGGCGCCAATCCATCGCTGGGCACACACTCACTCACACAGACACACTCTATATGGGGCAATTTTTGAGAATTCAATTGACTTGATCCATGTTTTTGGACTGTGGGAGGAAACCGGAGCACCCGGAGGAAAGCCACGCAGACACGGGGAGAACATGGAAACTCCACCCAGATGGGGATTCGAACCGGGAATCCCTAGCGCTGAGAGGCGAGTAAGTGGAACTAATACTAACAAATGAAAGTTTAATGACATAACGCATGTCAACGAATTTGTTTGTATCGTTAGTAGTAGCAGCAACAGCGGTGGTATATCATAAAAACAAACGACAACTGATGTAAACGAGATAGAATTACAGTCATGTAAATAGGAAACTGTGAGTTAAACTGTAAGATAAAGACGCTACCGCTTACAACCGACAAACCCGTCCCTTTATTTATCTAACGCTAGCTGACTGAATTAGCCTGTTAGCCTGATCACTATAGAGACGCTACAGAAAGCCGGTCACGTGGACATCCTGACTTCATGTGAAATGAGTAAAGACATACCGCTGATATAATTAGTCCACTTATAAAGAACACCTTCCATACTGCTAGGTCTCTTCGTAGTTCATTACTTGTTCACTTCAGACCGACAACTCGTCGCTGAGAAAATGTCGTAGTTTGAGGAGCAGGAACCGCGCGTTTAACTGGAGGTTACGACCGAAACGAGCGTAAAGTCTTCTGAGAATCCACATCCACGCGACCTTACCCGGTCCACCCGGCCCGCGTGACGCCAGAACGTTCCCTTCTTATGATTGGTGGAAGCGTTCGTTTAAGAGGCGGGGATAAGAGAGACAACACTAGAGCTGTGCGGATCGATACAAATATCGATAATATCGATACCAACGCTGGTATTGGTATTGAACAATACTTGCGTAAAAAGATCGATACTCAAGTTTTTTGTGTGTGAATATTCCTTTTTTATTGTTTTGCCTAAGAACAATTCTATTTGAAAAAAGTAACAAAGAAAGAAAAAACTGTCTAGTGAGGGGAGCTTTTTGACTTTATATTTGTATTGTCGTTTCTCCTTTTGTACCTCAAAAATATATATTTTCCTCACGTTAAAGCAAACTTTGTTTTATTACTGTTCCATTGTTTCTAAACAGGCGGCATGGTGGCTTAGTGGTTAGCACGTTCGCCTCTCAGCGCTAGGGATTCCCGGTTCGAATCCCCATCTGGGTGGAGTTTCCATGTTCTCCCCGTGTCTGCGTGGGTTTCCTCCGGGTTCTCCGGTTTCCTCCCACAGTCCAAAAACATGGATCAAGTTAATTGAATTCGCAAAATTGCCCCATATAGAGTGTGTCTGTGTGAGTGAGTGTGTGCCCAGCGATGGATTGGCGCCCTGTCCTGGGTCTATCTGCCCAGCGCCCGAAATGTTCTCCCCTGGATGGGCATGGGGAACCCCACCGCGACCCTAATAGAGGATGAAGCGGAAGATAATGAATGAATGAATGTTTCTAAACAAAGATGTTGATTGGGATACATTGTTTTGTTGTCACCTACAATGTTTGGCGAAATTCTATACTAGGTCTTTTGGATCAATGAAGCTTAAATATTAAAAAGTATCGGTATCGCATATCGCGATATTGGCCCTGTATTTTACTTGGTATCGATCGATACCAAAATTCTTGGTAGCACAGCTCTAGACAACACACAATGAATACGAATACAGACACGCTTGTCCGCGGGAGGCGTGGTCTGTGCTGAGCTCCACCAATAGCGCAAAAGGAGCTGAGTCCCCGTTTAAGGCGAGATGAGGAATGAGGGGGGGGGGCGAAAAATGTTGGATGCCACGTAGTCGAGGAGTGAGCTCGGACTCAACGCACCGCTGTTTGACCAACTTTATCTGCTGATTGTGTGGAGGAAACGTTATCCATTCTGCACTGTACTGTCCGATTATCCGATCTCAGAACGCACTGTGTGATGATGCTGGATCTGCGGCTGTGGCTGTGTCTGATCTCAGCGCTTGTTCTGTGCGCTGAAGGCGCAAAGCTGCCGGAGCCAGAGGTGACGATAGAAGTTTTGTATAAACCTTTCCTTTGTCACCGAAAAACTAAATATGGAGACATGTTGCTGGTGCATTATGACGGCTTTCTGGAGAGTAACGGCACCATGTTCCATTCCAGGTAACCCGCATGCTGCACAAACTCTAATCCGATGAGGTTGCAATGGAGCAGGCTTTATTCATTCACCCTGTCTGTTTCTGAAAATACCCCGCGGAGACACGCAATCCGATTACGACGTGGAACTCTGTAGAAACACACTTAAGCTTGATGGACATCACGTTCTCATGCATTCATTCATTCATTATCTCCCGCTTTATCCTCTATTAGGGTCGCGGTGGGGTTCCCCATGCCTATCCAGGGGAGAACATCTCGGGCGCCCCAGGACAGATCGCCAATCCATCGCTGGGCACACACTCACTCACATAAACACACTCTATATGGGGCAATTTTGAGAATTCAATTGACTTGATCCATGTTTTTGCACTGTGGGAGGAAACCGGAGAACCCGGAGGAAACCCACGCAGACACGGGGAGAACATGGAAACTCCACCCAGATGGGGATTCGAACCGGGAATCCCTAGTCTCATGCATTGATGAGTTCAATGTTGTGAAGTTATACATATGCATATCTACATAGTGCAAACAACTTCTTGTTATTACTTATCACAACTTATTAAAGGTTTGGGGCGCAAGGCATTGGGTTATCCAATATCCAGTTAACATGAAACAAAGATGGTTATGGGTCAAAGGCTTGACCCATAATGGTACAATTTTTTTTAAACCTTTATACTCTTGAGCAAAAAAAAAATAAAATAAACCACAAAGCCACCACTTCTCACGTGGAACAACACTCCTAGAACATTAAATTTTCTTGTAAGATTTTGCAGGGTGTCTGGGTCTTCAGCCAATTTAATGGCTTATTAATTATTTCAGTTTGTATCCATTGTGTTGCTACTCATCCCGTTTCACTTTTGCCTTCCCACCATGACTGTCTTTTTTAGTAAATTGGATCATCATAAAAGTGGCCGAACTAACAGAGCTTTAGTTTCAAAAGGTCTTTTCTGTCGGGAGTTTGCATGTCCCTCTTGTGGACATACTCTATGGAACTCTAGTATCCTTGAAGGGAAAGAATGGTAAACTGGATGCACTAAATTGCTGCTATGGCACAAATATGTCGGATTCTAGTGAAAGCAGAGACTTGATTTGGTTCTAGTTTCTTTTTTGTGTACTCTTCATTTCAAGATGCTCTCAAATGTTTTTGTCCTACACTAAAGTAAAAAAAAAAGGAATAATATTCTTTTTCTTCTATTTCACTGACCAGCTATGACATCCACAGAAAAACGCAGAAAATAACGAATTGTGTTTTTAAAGCCGACAGTCTGGTGATGGGCATCCAGTGTGGTTTACCCTTGGGATCCGGGAGGTGATTAAAGGATGGGACAAGGGCCTTCAGAATATGTGCAAAGGGGAAAAGAGGAAGTTAACCATCCCATCATCTCTGGCATATGGAAAGGAAGGAAAAGGTAGGTATTTTATATCATTCAAAATTTAGACATTTTTTTACTTGCACATTGTTTACAGTTATTTATATCCTTGAACTCATGTTTAGGAAAAATCCCTCCAGAGAGCACCCTGGTCTTCGAAATTGAGCTAATGGAGATTAGAAACGGTCCCAGATCACATGAGTCTTTTCAAGAGATGGATCTTAACGATGACTGGAAACTTTCTAAATCTGAGGTGCTATTATTTACATAAATTATGTTCTAAGATGATTATCCAGATTAAGGTCACATGTGTGTGTGTGTGTGTGTGTGTGTGTGTGTGTGTAACAAAATAATGTTTGTTATATGATTGAAACATGGTTTGCATGTTTGTGTAATTAAGTGAAATGTATTTAACATTGTCTAAACCAGGGGTGCTCAATACGTCGAAGGGGTGTCAGGTAGTGAGAGGTTTGAAAAAAAAGCGTTTATTACGTATCAGTGCTTTTTTTACAGCACAGTATCGGAAGAGCTTATACACACATGCACACACATTCACACACAATGTGATTCATTCTGAATCTCTATCGTTCTGCAAGCGAGCGGTCTGCCCCTCCACATCTCTCTCGTTGTTCCCAAAACCAGCACGTGGCCACGTCTCCGTGCCTTAAATCCGAAGCACTGCCTCGAGAATCATCTACATTAGAGAGTTTCTGTTTGTGTTTTTACACTTTATTTGACTGACAAGACGAGTGAAGGACGAGTGAAGCTCAAAAAGAACTAAAATGCATTTGCTTTTATTAATGTTCATGTTCTGTTGGGGGCAGCATAGTGGCTTAGTGGTTAGCATGTTCTCCTCTCAGCGCTAGGGATTCCCGGTTCGAATCCCAATCTGGGTGGAGTTTCCATGTTCTCCCCGTGTCCACGTGGCTTTCCTCCTGGGTTCTCTGGTTTCTTCCCACAGTCCAAAAACATGGATCAAGATCAATTGAATTCTCCAAATTGCCCCATATAGAGTGTGGACTCTAGGTATGTGTGTGTGACATTTTGTGGTAGCTGCTAGGTGCTAATAAAAATATATTGTTATTTTTCAACAGTGATCCATATGTGGTGTATTTGTTTGTTTATTGTGTTTTTTCATACAGTACTTCTACTAATAATAGTATAGTAGTAAAAATAATAATGACTAATGGGCTAATGACTTTTATAGCCCTTTAAAGCCCTTCTTTATCAGCCAACACATGTTCTTGTGTTAAGTTAATTCACCAAAACTTCACCAATACTTTAAGCAGGTGATATTTTAAATTTGAAAAACTACTTAAAATTATGTAAAAACTATGTAACAAAATGTTCTACATTATTATGAGTCATAATAGATTATTTTAAAATAAAATTGTATTTTGATGTGGCAGTATGTTCTTATATTTAAGTATATTTAATTCAAAGTTTTTGTTACAGGTAAAGGAGTATCTACGTAAAGAATTTGAGAGACATGGATATCCAGCCAATGACACTCATCATGAAGTCATGGTGGAAGACATTTTTAAGAAGGAGGATGAGGATGATGATGGCTTTATATCAGCTCGCGAATTTACATATAAACACGATGAACTGTAAAAACAATTTTGATTGACTTTCAAGAGCCTTCAGGCTAAACACAACCTGTTATTGACAGTATAGGCTGGGACCCACAATTCAGACATAAAACTTCAGATTTGTGAACAGTAATTTGCAGTTATGAGTGTATGTCTTCTGTGAAATTATATTTTGTTTGTATTGTTTTTTATATTTTATGCACTGGAAAAGAACTTTGCTTTTTGTTTAAAAGAGCTTGTTAAATAAAACATAACAAACAGAAAACAAGGGTTTTATGGTGTGCTCTAATTTAAATTTGGTTTTATTACACAAATTTAGGTATAAATACATAAACATAAAATAATAAAAGCCGGCGCCAAGTAACAAATTCTTTTTTTAAAAGATCGCTGCTAGAATTTTAGCTCACGATTACTGGTATTTACATAAATTTGTAAACAACATAGACTTAAGCATTTAAGTATTTTGCAAACCAGAATATCGGAAGAGAAAGTCTTAACGTAAATTAATCTGAATTATAATATAATTCATATAATAACATATAAAACATATATAAAGTATATAAATAAAATATGTTAGATATAAAACTAATTTAAATTAGTTTTATATCTATTGTTTACAATTAAGTCTTTTTATTTGTCTTTCTGTATGACACATTTTATTCAAATTGAATTGCATGTATTTCTCTGTAAATTTAATGTTCAAAATCTATATATGTTGCTATGATCATTAGACATTTTAGAAATAATAATACCATAATACTACTGCTATCATATTTTACAGATGTTGTTTACTGTTTATCTTATTATTTGAAAAAGCATTTATTTTAGTTCGTACCTTTTCACATCTTGTGGTGCCTCAATATACAGTAAATATCTTTATAACAGCAAGTCATAGTTTTACGAAAAATCCCATAGATGGCAGTGTGGATAAAGAGCTGGGACAAACTTAACAACGCACACAAACACACACACACACACACACACACACACACACACACACACACACACACACACACACACACACACACACACACACACACACACACACTTGAAACAACAGTTCACAGCAACGGGTAACAAATAGCATTTTGATAGGTTAATTTACGTAAGCTTGTTAATGTTATTTAGTGTTAAACATTTTTTTATACAGTCAATAAAAATCCAAATATTTGGATACACGTAAATAGATCATATTTCTGTTTCTAGTTCTTATAGAAACAAATATTACTGTATATTCACATATTTCAGTCAAACCATATGTATATAGACAAAAATAGTTGCCAAATGTACAAATCAATATGTGAATTTAGTGCTAATTAAGGAGTCAATTACTGGGAGAACTAACACCAAAATTAATGAAACTGAAATATTGTCCAATTATTTAATTAGAAATTGAAATAAATCTGTACATTAATTTAGTTCACAGATTTTGTTTTAAAGTGACAGTTTTTATTTTCCCTTCTTTTAAATCATTCACATTAATGGCTTATTAATGTTAAAAACTATGGAGTACTGCTTTTTAGGTTATGAATTAGTAAAATGTGACATTCCCAGTATTATGTGCCTAAATTTCTAAATCATTATATACATAGCTTAACTTTCTTTAACAATACAATAAATAATTCTACACAAGTATACACAATTTAAACAAACACATTACAATGACATTTCCACAATCCACATACAGTTTTAGAAAGATTGATTAACAGAATTACCAAATTAAGCAAATAATTGTTGTTATACAAAAAAAACCTGTGTTTTCAAAGTTCGTTAATCCACTTCTGAATGACCTGCTCAGTTTCTAGATTTAGATTTCAGTACTACATGTCTATTGCAAATCCCTTTCAAGAGCACTCCTTCGATTGATGGCGTGCCAGTGTATGTGTTTTTTTGTAAGTGTTCATTATTTATGTTTCCAGCTGTGCTTTCTGGCACATTATACTGGCTACTTGGCAATAGCCGTGCTGCTGTTTGTAGGTAAATTGGCACGCACTTTCCGTTTCTCCTTAAAACGACCAGACCGAGAGATGAACACATTTCGGCTGAATGTCCCCTCAATGGAAGCAGGTTCAATCTGCCAGTTCTCAAAAGAATCACTGCTCATACAGTTGGTATTTTTGCTCTCCACACTTTGATCCTGCTGATCTATAGTGTCTTTTAGAATATTGTTCAACACTCTGCCAGTGAAGGTCTTCCACCAGGGAATCCTGTCTGCCATCAGTTCACCTAGAATTGTCAATTAATAATAGGTTATTAATAATCCATTCCATATGATATGTGAGCTAGTATTTGTAAAATGCAATAAAACAACTTAGTATGTCCCGAAAACATTATAAAACTCACCAAGTTCAGATAAAATTTCAAAAAGTGAATGAATGTGGTCTATCCACCCAGCATCAAAATAAAATGACTTATTTCTCTTCTAAGAAAAATGTCCAGGAAATAGTTATGCCTTTTTCAAAAAGTCTTGCTGTGCCACAAACACCATGTCCTAATGTTGCAAAAACCAGAAAATGAACTTACAAGAGCCAGAATCTGCAGTTTATGATTTACTATTAATACCACACCTACAAAATATTTAAGCACATCCCACTGTCAGTTTTACTGGTCTGTTTACTTTGATTGTCTGTGCCTTCTGCATAATCACCTCTTTATAAATCAATTCTGACTGTAACATTGTAGAAGCCACATTGCATCTTTTTTGAGAATATCTATAAAAAACTGTCATACTAAACTGCGCCTAAACACACTAAGTCCAAAAGCAACATTTATCAAACTATTCACACGCATGCGACGCAATCAACTGCTGTACACGTATATGCCATTGTACTTGTAAAACCAGCTGCTCAACATTCATGAAAGATGATACATTCTACGTAAAACATCATCACTTCTCTGTGCAATACTTAATTAATCTTATGAAAAAGGTTGGGTACCAGAAGCCAAATGGCATGTTTTATAAGTTCATTAAAAAATAATAATGCCTGGATAATCAATCAACATAATTTGTACATGCTAATCCAGGTTGTTTGCACTATTAACTAGAAAAATAAAACCACAATTATTAGTATTAGAAACTTGTATTTAGGACACTTTACTAAGTTTAGTCATTGTTGTTTGGTAGAATAGATAGGTTTTAGCATCTTTTTTAACCAACCAATAGTCTTTAAATTCTTGTTGTTAATATTTTGTGTACCTCTGGGTTATTTTTGGTGTCATTTTATTTTTGTGTATATATATTTTTATAGCTTGCTTAAAGTCCATACATTTGGTCCTTTAGAAGACACTTTCATCCAAAGTGGCTTTTATCCAAAGCAAATTGCAAACATCCACACTGTTGGGTCAGAACATGTAGTTGATACAGCAGCCCAGGAGCAATAGTGGATCTGGGACTTGAATCCACAAACTTCAGATTAATAGCCCACCACCCTAACCAATGAGCTGCCATACCACTTTTTTTTCACAGATTCCATACTATACTTTATTTCAAAAACTTTAAAAAAGTAACTCCTATAACAAATTAACTTAAATATATTGTGAGAAAAACAAAATATATTGAGAATAACAAAATATATTGTGAGGTGGAATGCAACAATTGCGAACAAGGAATATGCATTAAAATGTTAGGTGTTAAATACATCTACTTGAATCTATAAAATAACATTCTATAATTTTAACTCACCTATACACTGTACATTGGATATACAGTTGTGATCAAATTTATTCAACCCCCAATGCTGCGAAGGGTTTTATGGAATTCAGTGCACATTTGTAATTGTGTTCATAATGAAATCTTACAAGGACTTGTTAAAGAACTAAATGCAACTAAGATAGCATCAATTGTTTTTGTCATAAAGTATTAAATGGCCTTTTTGTGATTTCTTCATTGACACAATTATTCATTTACAACTACCACTCATAAGAACAGAGGTTCATTCCAGTGTTTTCAATCAGGTATTGCAACTGTGGATGTCAACGAGCAGCAATCAAGCATGATAAGCACCAATTAGGCAGATTTAAAAGGACTGTGATACTCAGCTCCTTCTAGACATCTAGTGTGTTTACAAGCATGGTGAAGGCAAGAGAATCCCAGAAGACAAGAGAAGAGGTTATTGCTCTTCACAAGAATGGCAATGGATATAAAAAGCGAAGTTGTTAAAATTCCAAGAGACACTATCGGAAGTATCATTCGCAAGTTCAAGTTAAAGGGCACAGTGGAAACGTTACCTGGTCGTGGCAGAAAGAAGATGACCGCGACTGCTGTGCGCTACTGAAGCGTAATGTGGAGAAAAATGACTGCTAAGGAACTGAAAAAAGACCTGTCAGATGTGGGCACTGAAGTTTCAGCTCAGACAATAAGGCGCGCACTGCATAACGAAGACCTCCATGCCAGAACTCCCAGGCGCATGCTGATTCCAAAGAACAAGAAAAGTCGACTGCAGTATGCCAAAAGTCATGTGGACAAGCCACAAAGGTTTTGGGACAGTGTACTGTGGTCAGATGAAACTAAATTAGAACTGTTTGGGACAATGGACCAGCGCTATGTTTGGAGGAGGAAGAACCAGGCTTATGAACAAAAGAACACCTTGCCTACTGTGAAGCATGGCGGGGGGTCAATTATGCTTTGGGGCTGTTTTGCTTCTAATGGTACAGGAAAGCTTCAACGTG
Source organism: Corydoras sp. C115 (assembly GCA_019802505.1). Taxonomy (NCBI): domain Eukaryota; kingdom Metazoa; phylum Chordata; class Actinopteri; order Siluriformes; family Callichthyidae; genus Corydoras; species Corydoras sp. C115. The sequence continues at coordinate 6,418,037 of JAFMOC010000002.1, forward strand.
TGCAGGGTACCATGAATTCCCTTCAGTACCAGGAGATCTTGGAGGAAAATGTGATGGAGTCAGTCACAAACCTGCGGCTTGGGAGACGTTGGACCTTCCAACAGGACAATGATCCGAAGCACACATCCAAGTCCACTAGAGCATGGTTGAACATGAAAGGCTGGAACATTCTAGAGTGGCCATCGCAATCACCAGACTTAAATCCAATTGAGAACCTCTGGTGGGACCTAAAGAAGGCAGTTGCAGTGCGCAAGCCTAAGAATGTGACTGAACTGGAGGCTTTTGCCCATGAAGAATGGGCTAAGATACCCATAGGTCCCTGCAAGACACTTGTGTCAAGCTATGCTTCACGCTTGAAAGCTGTCATAACTGGAAAAGGATGTTGTACTAAGTACTAAAAAATAATGTCACTAGGGGGTTGAATAAAACTGATAATGATGTGAGCACAGTAAAGACATTTGTGGTTATTCCATCATAAATATTATGTTATATTTGTCTAATTTATAAGTGCCTCTTTGATATAATTGTAAATAAGATGACTGAAATGATCCAAATCAATGTCAAACTGGCCAAAACACTTTATTTCAGTGGGGGTTGAATAAATTTGATCACAACTGTATATATATATATATATATATATATATATATATATATATATATATATATATATATATATACACACACATACACACTGTATATGCAAATTGTGTTCCATTTTATTTAGATGCAAGTACAAGCCAAATAAAAGCCAAAACTCTAAAGCAAATATCTTTAGTTTATCTTTACAGCAACACCTTATAAATTGGCGTGGTCATTTCTATATGGGAACTGTATTTGCTAAACTTCAAGTTACCAATGCGCACAAAAAACTTCCAATTTCAAAATGGTTAAAACAGATTTACATTCATTTAATACATTTCATAAATTACAATCATAATTACATTCTGCACCAAAAATATTTTTTCAAAAACACATCTTTAGAAATGTTTTAAACAAACAACTTCATCACACATGGTGGAGAGAGACACAGATGTGATTTTTGTCTTTAAAAAAAGATCTGACAATGAGGTATGAAACCATGTACTGCTGCACCGCATGTGCCTCAGCTCATATTCTAAATATAGTCAAAGGTGTTTAAAATGTGCACCAGCATGAGTTATACAGAAAGGCATAAGCAAATTTACAAGCACAAAGAAACTCCACTGTCATTTTGCTCTACAAAAGTGGCTATAATGAATGGATATACACTTTAAATGCAGAAAAATACAAATATGTACACTCTGGAAAAGAGAAGAAAAGTGCTTCATTTGGCATTTTTATTATAGAGCATATTACGAAAAAAAAAACATGAAATTATGAAGCATAAACAACTTTATAGATATATTTAAACATTAAATCATCATCAGTGCAACTTGGTAAAATAAAACAATTAAGCAACTTTACTTACATTATTTGGCATATGAAAAAAAACCAAATTGACTTCTTTTAAATAAAAGTGATTTAGGATGGTTCATTAAAACAGCTATATTGCTTATAATTAATTTATTTGAGACCACGTTAAACACGTCATTGAAACAGTCAATGTAACATAATCAATACTAAATCCAGTAAACAGAAATTCAAACCACAAAGGTCTAAACACAATAGTTTAATTTATTAAAATTATACAAATTATATGAATGCAAACTGTCCTAGGTCACTCTGAGGAAGTCATGTGTACAGAGTAAGTCCTGATGTACATTTGCACTGGTGCCTTTATTGGGTGGCTCATTGTAATTACAGAAATTATCAGTTTGAAGGTTGCCAAGTTTTCTGACAAACAAGTAATTATTTCATTAGAGCACACATTTCTTTTTCAGCCTTATAATTAAAAGTAAACTTGTTTATCTCTGAAGAGGAGATAAAAAAAGAATATTTTAAAATGCACAATCAAGCATTTGGAGTGGCTGCCAAAATAGAAACTTTGACACAAGACAACAGATTGTTAAACTGCCTATGGCGAGACTGGAGACATTAAGAATGCCAGTATTTAAAATATAAATAAATTTGGCTGTTTTATGATAGCTAATGCTAATAGCCTATGTAGCATAGTGTGGATTTTATAATTGATATTTAATTAAATGTTTAATTTAGCAACATTAGTAAATTCTGAGGCATATCTCATCTGCTATACAACCTATTGAACTGCACCTGCTGGGTTCTAAGCAGGAAAGGATAATCAAGTAGTTCTCTTCAGTAGTTATTAATATCATCAATTAATATAATTTTTTTGCCATTAGGTTACAGTTGAGTACCTAATCTTGAAATGGCCTTTAAATTACTATGTGAAATGTGTTTTGTTGTATTGTCACAAAAATAATCATTAAATAAATAAATACAATAACCAAAATGAGTCAATTTTATCAGACTGCTACCAAATATTGTAGGCTTATGTCTGCAATTGAAATTATAAGTAAAATGTATTTCTGAATAACCACGGTAAGTGTGTTGAATTCTGAATGTCTGCCAGGAACCTAGCTTTTAATAAAACATGCTATACGAATCTTATAAACTTACAGACAGCAATGCCTTATGACCTTAGTCTGTATACAAATACAAAGCAGTTAGGCCAATCCTTAAATATATGGAAATTATCTGCTGTTTTCCTTGTTCTTATACTTGGAAGTCATTATTTCTCAAAGTCTGACTTTTGTTTATACTACTGTCTGGCATCAAATTCATGCACAGCGGTTGCCATGGTAGAGCAAATCCACACTCACAATAGGCACACCCTGTGAAAGAGTTGGGCGAGGTGAGCAGAGGCATATTACTACTAAGTGGAATGCCACTGAAACCAAGAGTTTCTGGACAGGACTGTTTGAACATTGTCAAAAAACTGGTAGTGCTTAATCCCTGCGGTATGTTATCCAAAGCACGTCACAGACATTTCATTAAAATTTCAAACATAGTTTATTGCCCCATGAAAACTACTTTTTGTTTACTAGCTACAAGAAGTATGCTTCTTGACTTAAAATAAATTTGTACCATTTTTTGCCATTAAACGCATTAAAATTCATGTGTACTTCACAACAACTATTTTAACAAAAGTTGGATGGTAATTCAGCAGTTTTAGCAAAAAATGGTTAAATACGATTTTAAAACCGGCCTTACTCAGATATGGCACTACATACATTTTGTGTACAAAAGCAAGTGTGTTTTATAGGTATATTTGGTTACTAAAACATTTTGATACTGTAAAACTTTAAGGATTTTATGAACTGCAAAGACATGGTATGTTAAATTCTTGAGGGGACAAGTTAGAACAAATAGCTTACAAGAATTTTACAAGGTCTTATTTAAATCCATCCATTATCTTCCGCTTCATCTTATATTAGGGTTGCGGGGGGGTTCCCCATGCCAACCAGGGGAGAACGTTTTGGGTGCTGGGCATATACACCCAGGACAGGGTGCCAATCTATCGCTGGGCACATACTCACTCACACAGACACTCACACAGACACACTCTATATGGGGCAATTTGGAGAACTCAATTGACTTGATGTTTTGGACTGTGGGAGGAAACCGGAGAACCCGGAGGAAATCCACGTGGACACGGAGAGAACATGGAAACTCCACCCAGATGGGGATTCAAACCGGGAATCTCTAGTGCTGAGAGGCGAACGTGCTAACTACTAAGCTACCGTGCCCGTCTTATTTAATTTGTATTTTTTTGTTTATTTCAAGATAACAACATTTTAACTAGGGCGGCACGGTGTCTTAGTGGTTAGCACGTTTGCCTCTCAGCGCTAGGCATTCCTGGTTTGAATCCTCATCTGAGTGGAGTTTCCATATTCTCCCCGTGTCTGCGTGGGTTTCCTCCGGGTCCTCCGGTTTCCTCCTACAGTCCAAAAACATGGATCAATTCAATTGAATTCTCAAAATTGCCCCATATAGAGTGTGTCTGTGTGAGTGACTCTTTGCCCAGCGATGGATTGGCGCCCTGTCCTGGGTCTATCTGCCCAGCGCCCGAGACGTTCTCCCCTGGATGGGCATGGGGAACCCCACCGCGACCCTAATAGAGGATAAAGCGGGAGATAATGAATGAATGAATGAACATTTTAACTAGACAATGATCTTATACAAGAAGTGCTTTATAACCCCATTTCCTCTTAATTTGGTTTTTGTTCATTATTTGTTTATATATTTCTGGAATTCACCAGTGATTTCTGAGAGTGACTGAGATCATACACACATTTCCTTCATATATTATAAGTTAAACAGTTTTGTAGTTTACACATTGTTTGGCAATTGCAAATATTTTAAGCTGTTTAGGAGTAAGTAAAATTGCAGAATGAGATGAGGAAAAATGTGTAAGCATAATGCACATATGTTTTGTAACCCATTAATCAAATTTGCAATCCATGTGCAGTGTTTTGCAATCCAAGAAACCCACCTAATATTTTATAATCTGTGCCCATGGTTCCGCAAAACCATGTGTGCTTGGATTTAGACATAGATTTCTATATTAATTTAAAACACTTGTGGAGGTTCTTCTTGCAGCCTTTTGGTTGCTATTCTCAGAGTCCAGCAAATATGCCTGCCTATATTTTGCTTTTCTCAGGTGTTATGTGGACCAATGAGAAACAATTAATCAGTTGAATTCATCAATCATTTTATAGATAATTAAAATAAAATATAAGAGCCATTTAAGGTAATTTTCAGTTTTTTCACTGTAACAATCAAAGTTCATTCAATGATACATAAATAATAAAAAAAACTCTGTTTGCAGAATGCATCTGTCCATGTAGTGTTCTGTTTAAGAGATAACCACAGCTTACAAATACACCATTATATAAAATGCACCCGTTTTCCTCAAATGATCGTTATTCATCTGAATACAAGCATCTGTCAATCTTTTGAATTGCTGTTGGGGTTAAAAAAGTCTGAACAGTTCACGTTTTAGAACAAAATGTCCTCATGATCAATCAGCAGCTGAATTATTACTTTCTGATATCTCATGTCATTGAGGGTGGCTATCGTGTTCTGATCTGGTGGTTGCATCAGAGTTGGGCCAAAAATAATTGCCAGATTCTCAGAGTTCATAAGATTATCCTTTTCATACATAGTGACCCTAATGAAAGACAACAACAGATTGTTAGACATTTAAAAAATGAAAGCTTACATACAGTATTTTAAGATTTTTGCACAACTTACAACATTATATTTTATTTATGTTACATAAAACACATATCATTTCTTACCATTAGAAACAGAAAGGGAAAAAAGTCTGATCACTAGCTTTTTAGTTCAACTTATCCCCCCCATGTGGTAGTGGTGGTGCATTTTCTCACACAAAAGTGTGCAGTGCATAAATGAAGATGAATGACAATGCCACTCGTAGGAAGAATAGGGAGGAAACAGTCTGATCACGAGTCAATTAGACTACCAAACAGTAACATATTTATCCATCCATCCATTATCTTCCGCTTTATCCTACATTAGGGTTGCGGGGGGGTTCCCCATGCCCATCCAGGGGAGAAAGTTTCGGGAGCTGGGCAGACACACCCAGGACAGGGCGGCAATCTATCGCTGGGCACACACTCACTCACTCAAACACACTCTATATGGAGCAATTTGGAGAACTCAATTGACTTGATCCATGTTTTTGGACTGTGGGAGGAAACCGGAGAACCCGGAGGAAACCCACACGGACACGGGGAGAACATGGAAACTCCACCCAGATGGGGATTCGAACCGGGAATCCCTAGTGCTGAGAGGCGAATGTGCTGAAAATCTCTGATTCACTTACTGGCATGCTTTTACATCTCACTATGAAATTTTACTGACATTGTAGTGATTCAGCTGAAGATGCCTATGAACACTAACTGGTATGGCTACTGTGTATGGACTGGTGTGTATCAATACACATACTTTATAGATTTCGGAGTTCTGAGATAACAGTAGGCCTATAGACATGTGTCTTACCTTTTCAGGTGGGTCATCAGGTACCGGAGACTCTCATAGTGGGCAGGGGGAAGCTGGAGAAGACCATCATGGACTGCTTCAAGCCTTGTGTCAGAGTCAGTTAATTCTGCATCATAACACATTTCACAAACCTCATATACTTCTATACATTTAGTAGAGATAGTTAACATGATGATATGTGTGTGTGTGTGTGTGTGTGTGTATATAAATATCTCCATCCATTATCTTCCGCTTTATCCTCAATTAGGGTCGCGGGTGGGGGGGGTGCCCATCCAGGGGAGAGTTTCGGGCACATACTCACTCACACAGACACACACAAAAACACTCTATATGGGGGTAATATATGGGAGAATTCAATTGACCTTAATCTTAATCTAAGTCTTTGGAATGTGGGAGGAAACCGACGCGGGACACGGGGAGAACATGAAAATTCCACCCAGATTGGGATACTGTATACTGTAATATATATACATACTGTATATATATATATATATATATATATATATATATATATATATATATATATATATATATATATATATATATACACACACACACACACACATGTACTACCAGATTAGATGACCTTTTTAATAGCATCTTGAAAGTGCACTTACTGGCTGCCTGTATGAATTTGGAATAGACGTCATAAGTAATAATGGGGATGGGTAGATCCCTCAGATACAGCTTCAAAGCTCCTGTAATAGTGTTTATGTCAGGATATGCACCAGCACTAATGTCTGCCTTTTCCCCTTCTGTAAAGGACAACAATCAGATATATAATAACTGTTGAATTAGCTAACACTGTAACAATAATAAATATTTAACATGTATTTGGAGTACAATCATATTTTATAAAAAAAAACAAAAAAAAACAAGCAAGAAATAATTTTGTAAAAAACATGTCAGATTTTATTTATAAAACAAATTTTTGTTCTTGAATCTTGTTTTTTACCTGGATGATCCAAATAAGGCTTGTTTTTAAGAGCCAATTCACTTTTAGTTTCTTGAGAGACATTAAGATTATATTTTAAAAAGTTGTATTTTATCCATGATTTAGTATGACAAGATAAATAGGTTCACAGATCATGCAGAAAAGATAATTTTAAATTTTAAATGGTCTTATTCATTTACCATGTGGATTCAAAATTAGACTGTAAAAAGAAAATTATGGACTGTTGCTTAAATTTAAAATGTTTTTTCAATCGATATTCAAAAAGCCAATTATAAATAGAAAAACATAAGGGTGACAATAATTGTGGCATTAAAATCTCTTGATCAAAGAGCTTTAACATTGTATAGATGTACCTAAATTAATTAAATGAATGAATAAACAGTTTCAAAGTAAACTGGTTCACATGTGAAGCCTATTATTGTAAAGGGCATGGTATATTCAAATACCATTGTTTGCTTAATCACACAGCTTCTGCATATATGAACATAAAGGTTTGCCATACTTTTCTACATACCTCTGTCAAAGGCCAGTCTAACATCTTCAACGTGTTCTGTAAAACCAGACACTCTGTAGAGGCCCTCTGACTTCAGTCCTACAAACAGAATACAAATTATTTTTATTAGACATAAATCCTTACAATAAGTTAAATGAATATGGGCTGTAAAAGTGATTTTAGGCTACAGTCTTTAATTGTAAACAACAAAGTGAACTTATTTGATAAGGTACTAATGAAATGGAGAGTGTAAAAACTGTCTTATTCATTTACAATTTGGATGCAATGTTAGGCTGTTAATTTTTTGCTAAAAAGCTTGTGTAATTTCTTAAATTCTTCTTTAGTCCTCACAGGCCACCTGTTACAGATGCAAATAATGTGTTTACTATAGCAGTGCTGCTGTGTCTGATCCACTTGTACCACACTACAACTGCAACACAACTCCACTGCATTACTGTCTTTGGAATGTTAAGAACAATGCACAAGCATAATAATATGTTATTGAACAGCAGAGAAAAAAGGGCTAGTAAATTAGACAGAGCAAAAATTGTGAAACTACAAAGTCCATCTTTATGGTAAGTATAACTGAGAAAACAGGCGATAAATTGTAAAACATGGTGTGCATAATAAAATTTCTGGTAAATGTTTGTATTATATATAAGACCACCTATGTATGTACTGGTTCTTGCAATGGTTATAAATAACCAACTGTTAAGGAATGGATAAAATCATACAGATAATCATAATGATCACCACCAATATAGGCCATAACTCTTATCATGTGATTTTGACCACTGTATGATAGTTGGTATTAGAGCATTACTGCTGATTTCTGAGGGTTCATGTACACTACACCTAAAGTTTATGCAGTGAGTGGAAGTTCAGTAAACAGAAAGGTCATGTAGAAAAGCATCTAAGAATACATAACACATTGAATATTTTTTTAAAGCAAAAAATAAAGAATGTACCTGTATTAAAATAGTGTTTTAATAAACAAGTTGCTTGTGGTAAGTTGCTTGCATACACAGATTATATGCACATGTTGATATTTCTTAGTAAATTGTCAATTAATAATTTCACCATACTACACACTATTGGGAATGACCATTCAAACATCTAGAAGTTTGAATTACAATCAATTTGCAAACAATTTCAGTCTTCACAGGAACCTGAATAGTATTTAGTGCACTATTTTTACTCCTATTTTCAGATGTTACAGAACACTTCTAAATATAATGGAAATGGAATATGAAAAATGGTACAAATTGTTAATTACGCACTAGAACAATATAGATCTCCAGATTCTGACAGCAAAAGATTTGATGGAGGCAAAAACTAAAGCTGTCTGAGGATAAACTTATTAGATTTCTTAGCTTTAAACACACAGCAAGAAACATTGAATTTTAACTTACTTGTTTTTTAATCACTAAACACAATTGAATACACATTTATTTTAAAAAATAAGTCAAGTTATTGCATAAGGGAAAACGAATTAATGGTATACTTTACCTCTGTGCTCAATCTCTCTGATACACATATCGAGCACCATGGGTCGGGGCGTATTGTGAGCTTTCACCAGCGTAGTGAGGTCACAACTAAACACTTTTTTGATGCGGCTCAGGTCTGGCTGGCAGTCACTGGGCACCAGCTTTGAACACTGTTTATGAACATTCAGTCCACAGTCTGAAAAGAGTCACAGGATAAAGATAAAGTTGATAAGAACACCTACATGAGGTCTAAAGGACAGTCCACTTGAATGAAGGCAATGGGAACTGTTTGTGTGGCTATAAATTGACATTGTGTACACATATAAGTACTGAGTGGGTGTAATTCTATGTGCATCAGTCTACTGGTGTAAATATTATTTGTGTAAGTAGCTTTGTTGCTGACTGTGTCCTGTATATGAATTATTAGCACTGCACCACAAACAACTTTCTCAAAGCATATGCTTTCTGTTTTCTCTCTGTATTGGCCCATCCATCACCAACTCTGTCGTTTTTACTGGCTTGGGGTCTGCCTGCACTCAGCTCTTAAACAGAACAAAATCCAAAAATAGAAGTCTGCTTTTTGAGTTGTTTAGTACAGCTCAAGTCTCACCTTGGGCTTAGACACCAACAAATTTCCTGTGTGTGATCCTTGTCTGAGAATAAAGCTTAATTTTATGATTAAAAGTGTACTTTAAAAACCTGTACTGAAACCTTTTTATTTAACTCAAAAACACCAGTTTAAGAGTCTGAAATCAAGTTGCTCTCAAGATTATCAAAGCATTACACTCTTTAGTTTGATGCATATGTGATTCAAAGACACAAGTCAAGGAAAGAAAAACAAACAAGTGCAAAAATACTGTTATAATTATGTATTGAATTCAAATTAAAAAAATTTTTGGAAAAACTTGGCATTATGGGGTATCGGGAGACGTGGTGGCTCAGAGGTTATGCTGCTGATATTTTAACATGAGGATGAACAAACACTATAATCATAGTATGAATCATCAACATAAGTAATTTAGGGAACAATAGCATGTATATAAGCAAGAATAGTAACCCATTTGAAAAGGCCATGTGTTCAAGATTTTTAACATTTCCTTCAACAAAACCTCTAGTTTTAATTTGTGCAGATCACATGCCTAAGGAAATATAATTTTCACATCATAAGTTTTTTAGGCATGAATATGGATTCCCCCACCTTTGTTTCAGTGGTAAAATAGGTATGTTCATAAATAAGTGTTTAGATATCAATATAAAGGTTTTTAATTACAAGTAAAAGTCCTTGTCCTTTGTCCTTCAGACTGATATATATATATACACCTCAGACTAAAATGTGACTTGACTAACTAAATATTGCAAACAATAGTATTAAGAAATTAAAAGACAAATAGGCTAGACACTGCTAATCTAATTATTTAAATGATATTATCATTATATTTAACTACATTTAAATGTTATTTAAAAGTAGATTATCCACCTGTTACTTGAAACATAAGCAGGTATTTTTTCACAACAATATAAGTACTGTAGAATTGTAATTAACTACTGTACACCACTGACAACAGCCTTTACTACTCTAACAAGGTGTTTTTCAGTATTCTGGGTCTTGACTGTAGAGATCTGAGTATTTTTAATCGAAACAGTGCTTCTCAGACAAGGCTCTGATGCCTGACATGGAGACCTGGCCTAAAACATTACATCACATTACATTATGTCATTTATCCTTCAAAGAGATTTATAAATATCCCAACTTGATGGTTTGGGTTGGAACATGTGGTCAGCCAAATGGAACCTTACTTAACATTAAATTTTACTTAACATTAAATTAAATAATTCAAGTTCTAATGCACCTGGTTTTACAACTTCCCATATTAAGACTTCCCCCAGGTGAATGAAGTCTGCACAATTTTATTGTACAGCTATAATAGGTTTAATAGGAAAATCTTTGGCTGAGATAAGTGTGTGTGTGAAGGAAATTGAACAGTGTGTGAAAAGGAGCTATATATTTTTCTTGGTGTGACATGGGTGTGTTGTTCTCATGCCTGTCTTCTGTACAGTATGTGCATACCAATTCAAATTTTTCAAAAAGTACTGAAAAACTGGTTTGAACAAGGTGTCACATAGGAATGCTATATAGTCACATTTCTGATTACAGTTTTGATACACCTGAGAAATCTAGGTTTCCATGTTCACAGGAAAATTGGTAAATTGGTTTATATAGCTTACAGTACATTATTACAAGAGCTATTTCAGGTAAAGATTTATTAGGTCCTATAACGACTGAATAAATAAAGTATAAACTTATTATACAGCACCTCTGGAGCAATGAGGGCTCACATGAGCAACTTTAGTGGATAAACCTTTACACTGATAACCCAACACCCTAACCAATCAGCTATCATGCCTTTATTTGAAAACCTATTTACATTTGAGTTGGACTTGGGATTAACATCAAGGTTTAAATATTTCCTGAAAACTGAAAATCTACAAACTTTAATTTTAAGAATAAGCTGGAATTTCATGCTGACTATGACACTGCCCCAAATCTTTCAGCGTTTATACCTTAAGGGCGCCCACACTTCATAAACTAACAAAGTACGTATTTTGGAGAAGGTTCTTTTTTAACATTTGACAATGACTTGATGCTATGAAATAACACACAGCATTCTGCATGTGTTCTCTGTGGCCAAGTAGGTTCATTTTAGTTACTCCAGTTTCCATCCACATTCTAAAGACTGATATTGTTTGGTAAATTGTATATATTCAATTGCTTCTCTGATTGTATGATTGTAACTGTTACTGTCAGAACATGCCTAAATACTACCTCCCACCCACTCAAACTTTATTGTTTAAACTGTATTCAAAAGTAATACCAAAAGTTTAGTAGTTGGACATAACCATGTATTTACAAAATGTATGTATAATAACTCAATTATTATAGCAATACACTAACTAGCCTGTAAGACCTATACAAACTGAACTAGCTCTGAAAATTATTGCAAACAGTGCAACAACCCACTTCTTAGTTGTTTTTGTATGTTAAAATTATAGATGGTTTACAGAGAATGATAACGGTTCTTACCTGAGCAACGCACACCCTGAGCAATGAGACCCCACATAAAGTTAGCACAGTATTCACACCAGTGTGGTCCTCTGAAAGTGTGTACCTACACAGGATGACATAGAAAGTGCTCACATACATAAACTTCTTAACAAATTAAAAATGGTCTCCAAAGCTACATATGATGAATATTAAGTTTGTAATTATTTTAGAAAAAAAACAAGAACTTAATGAATATATAAATTATAGATAATTTCACATTGCTATTTTCCCTAAGGGAATCTTATCTAAATGCAAATGACAAATTAACATCTATTTAAAAAAAATTATCTTGATTTTATCTTGTACAAGAGGAATATGTAATTAAATGTTCTTGTTTTTAGTGTCTGTCCACAACAGGGCACTTTATTAATGTGCTGTGAAGCAAATACAAATCTCATAGACAAATCTCAAAAGTCTAAAAGTGTCTTGTCCTAACTGTTAAAGTGTAACAAACTTAGGAGTATTCTCCACTTGCAACAGGACAACTTAATACTATACATGAACATGATGACATTATGTCCAAGAAAATAGTTATGTGTAAAAACAAAAGCAAAAACTATTTTTCTTTTTTGAATGTACAAAATGCATATTTGTTTCAAAATATAAACAACTGCATTGTTTGCATATTTTGGTAGGAAAGATGTTCTGGCTCTATGCTCATTTAGGCAATAATAGTAAGTTCCATAAGCATGTTGTTTGGGGCATGTTTTGCACTGCTTTACAAAAAGGTTGCCATAACAATATCAAGCGATAGAGGTGGGTGGGAAATGAAGTAGTTAGTAACCAAAAGCATCTAACAAACACTTTAATTAGACAGAAGGTAAATCATTAAAAACTCACCTTAAAATTGTGTACTTTTTCATAGTTGTACTGTTTTTCCGGTCCATCCTTGAGTGTGCTCCGTCGTCCTAACGGTGAGGTGGAGATCTGTGAACAAGCAAACAGTTTAACTGGCTTCCATAAGAATATGTCCTTTGCCCCCAACCTCAGCCTAAGAGCCAGCGCCAGCAGTTCTCTGTGCCTTTGGTCCTGCCTTTTGGGTCTAAGGTTTTCCAAATCACTCCTGGTCAGCTCTAACGGAGTATGCATATCCATTAGGACAAACGAAAAGAGGTGGATAAAGTGGAGAAGGCAGTAAGGATTTAGTGGTTAAGTCCAGTCTGAACTGGATGAATTGCATCACGAGAAGTAAGAAAGAAAAGAGGAGGGGGCTGCCTAGGGGGTTGGAGTGTGCCTAACAAAATGGTACTTATTCAGAGCTGCCAAAGAAGGGCAAAGGCAAAGAGAAAAGAGAGAGGATAATGAAAAAAAAGCTTAGTGGGGGAGGCGGGGGATTGGTTCAGTATGATTAAACAACTCTCAATTGCAAGATCAATTGTTTACTGACTCTTTGTTTAAGGCCACATTGTGCTTCTGGTAACATGATTCTGCTCCAGTTTCCTCATACATGATAACATTTCATGTCTCCTGGAGCTTACTGTACAAGATTTTTTCGAAAGACGCACACAGCCCCTTTCCAAAAATAATGTCCTACTTGGCCGAAGAAAATAAGCAATACTTTTTTTCTTGTTTTCCCACTCAAGCATGCAATAATTGATCATCATTATTCACAAATATATGCCTAACCAATCCTGAAAATCTACTCAGGGCTTGGTCAGATAACAGACGTAATCGGATTACATCACTCCCCACAGAATAATCTCTTAATGCTTAAAAGGCAGCCCAGGAAAGATGACTGGTATTTTATAGCGCACACACTGCTGAAGGCAAGATCTAAATACAGAAGTAGTGTATCCTCTGCTGACATCGATCACAGCCTTCATAACCATAAAGGTCACTGTGAACCAAATTCCTTGATATGAAGAAGAGTGACATAAACCAGAAAACTGATCTTGAAGTCGAACAATTACTCAGTTACTAAGTTCAAATAGGTTCACTCAAAAGAAAGCAGAGTTAACACAAAATCTTTGGAAGTGGCTAATCCCCAACTTCGGTAAAACAGGTACATATACAGATATCTGGGGAATGTTTTAATAATATCCAAAGTTGTGATATGCAAGTTGATTTTCTGGACAGTCCTGTCACATTTTGAAAAAATCTGTACAGATGTCACACCTTCCTAGTTATGAAGGCCGGTAATAGTTTTAATTTGGTGTTAATCATCACCTTGGCCACACACTTTAAAACAAGCTCTAGCATTAAAGGTTAAAGAAAAGCACTGACACTGTTTTTTTATTTGTTTTTTATTTTTATTCTCTACAACCATAGTTTAGAAATACTTCACCACAAACATGAATGTAAACTATGTAATAATTGTGTGGTGTTAATGTTTTTTAACGTTTTAACGTTTTTAGTAGTATAACTCATACTCCTCTTTCCATTAGTGTTACAATGAATTGGGATATAAACATAACTTGTTTTTTGTGTTATATTTTATTTTTATTCCCTTTTCTAGTAACCTCTCTATTTTTCTCTCAATGTGTTTGGTGCCCCTTCGCAGTAAACCACATAATATAGGAGATCAGAATCTTGGTTGATTAAGGCATTATTAAAATTATTAGAAACAGATTTCACATGCAAGAATTTACTCATTCATTTGTAAATTATTTATAGTCACAGAAGAATATAACTAGGTTATTTTGGCCAATAATTATTCAAATCATTGATGCACTGACAGAATTTTGAATAAAAGCCTTAATATCATTTTGTGGTAAAATATTAACAAAGTTCAATTTCGAATAACACTTGATTGATATTTATTCACCCATTTTCTAATCTGCTTGTTCCGATCACATGCTGCAGGGACCGAGAGGAGCGAGACATTTGGCATTAATATTAGGCCACATGTGTAGTGCAAATGTGATTTTAGTTGCAATGTGAATAAAGCTTGTTGATGTTGGGGAGAAATCCTGTCTCCACATTCGTATCCACCTCTCATTACATTGATACCAAAACCCAGGACACATGTGGCAAAGGATGTCATCAGCAAAGCAGAGTGGGCGAGGCAAACGGTAGGTGGAAGGTGCCTTCTGCACTGCCCTGTTTCTCGCCGTGATGATCAAAGTGTCTTCAGCTTTATCCACGGCATTTGAAACCTCTGCTTTTCCCGGCCATTCTGCTTTGCTTTTTGGGAAAGCCTAAAGATTGGGGCAGGGGCATGCACCCCCACTGGAGAACATGAATGTAACTTGCAGGTGATGTCCTCTGCCACGTGCATGGTCATCTGTGTGGTTTTAGCACCACTGTGACGAAAGGTGGGCAAGAATGAGGACTGGAGCAGGATTTCTTCCAAACAGGGACAGGCTATATTACACATTGTATTTAAAACCACATTTAAACTACACATGTGGGTTGCTGCTATCACCAAAAGTCCCATGCCGGTATCACCAAAAGTCCCTCTCTGCGGTATGTAACTACTCATAAAGACTGCACACGGTCATAAGACCATGTCTGGTGCATTAATTACTCTTTCCTTTCCCCCCAGCACCATTGTGCTACAGTCACAGCCGGTCACAAACATTAAACACAGAACAGTTTTATATAGAAAAAATATGTTTAACAAAAAAACTGTGTGAGTAAAAATGATGAGTTATGCATTAGACAGTGCAAGCGTAAGATACATGACTGTTACTTGCATCTTCTGTTCTCAGGCATGTAGTTTACCTTTTCAAAGATAATAGGCAAAGATGCCAAAATAGCAAAAGATGGAAGAAGTCGTAGCCATTAAGGACAATAAACTCACATACTTAGCATATAAAGATAACCTGGGGGTGAGGGAATAATTTTATATACAACATGTTTATGACAGGTAAACTTATAATTGATATGATCCATTTAAAAAAGATTTTAGTCATTAATCTATTTCTGTTCAAGAAGTTTGTTAAGTACAAAGCAGATGACACATGCCTATTGCCATAATTAATGGACTTTAACAATTACAGTCTGAAATAAAGCAGGCTCAAATATAAGGCAAATTGCCACACAAAGAATGTCTGTGATAACCAGCCACACTGAAAATGGTACTTATTTAAGATTTACAGATTTTTTAATTAGATTTACTTCTATAAATTTACAACTTTGTAGTTTGTGGTATCCATAACAACATCCAGTGGTGAAAGCATATTAGTCTGAATAAAGTTCCTGTGAAGTGCCAGTAGGTCTTCTGAATGAGTACCAGTTTTGGGGTGGGGGAGACTAGATTTAAATTCCAAACACTTAAGAGAAAAAAAATAATATTGTGGTGAAGCTGTCCTGTAGGTCCTTAGCATTTCATTTCTTACTCACTTAAGAGAGCATTTGTGATTAGTCTCGGTTAATATTCCATGTCTAACAATGAACAATATGTGCATAAAGAAACATTTTATCTTTTGAAGCCCAGAAGCTTTTAATTCAAGCAGCATCTGGAAAATGTTTTGTTAGTGAATTAGACTCTCCACTCACACACATTTGTTGGGGTGTTTTCTATAGCATATGTAAATATCTGTAATGCAAGTGGGTTCTTTGAAGTGCAAAAGAATTCTGCAAACAATGCACCATGAAAACATTGTTCCCTTTAGATCCATCCTCATTACTATTATAGTCGTTTTAATATTTTATTCTTCTATATTTTAGATATTTGCAGGCATTTATTTGAGCTATGAATATGTATTTGGCTATCTTTAATAGTAGAACTGTGTAAAAGTTAGCTCTTGGCTAAGACATTAAAGCATCAATGCATGATGAAAATACCTGCTGCATATCAATATTCCACTATTTTTTGCATTAGTTTCACCAGACACAACAAAGTCATCTACAATGTAGTGCTGCCCTCTACATCTAAGTTTGTGCATTGGAAAAAATAGAAAGAATGATTTACAATGGCACTACTGGATAAGTCTACATAAAAACATCATTTAAGTTGATGTCTTTAAAAAAAAAAAGCTCTACCCACATGAGAGCTTGTTTTCTACATGTCATTCATGTGCACTAGTTGTGTGGCATTTAAACAAGAAATTGATCTACTCGGTTTGTTGCTTAGTTACAGAAAATGTTGTAGTTTGTAAATGAATCAGAAATGAATTAATCAGGGTAGGACCCAGTGACTTCACCTGATCACAATGCAAGTGGGTTTCTAAATCATGTCTGTTCACTCTGGTTTTTAAACTAAAACATTTTAAAATGTCCTTTCTCAGAAAGAGCAAAGACTGCAGTATTGTGGATGGCAGGGGTGTTTCAACTTTACTTTTGTTTACCTTGGGCACTTCATCAATCATATGCTTACATACATTCTGAATGATTAAAGTGATGAACATCAAACATCACAGACAATTCTTTTTAAAGCCAGTATTCTAAAATGGTATGATATATATATACTGTAATGATAAAATATTTACTGAATATACTTTTTTGTATCTCTTCTCTATGTCTATTTCTTTTGCTACAATTTCCTTGCTTTTTCTAAGGGAATCGTCCCGAAGGGATCAATAAAATTTTCATTTTACTCAAAAACTAAAAATTACAGTTTAAAGACAATCCCCTGAATAACAATGTGTGGTCTTGTAAAACTGGTATTTGTATTCAATATCTTTACCTGACTTCAAAAGTGTATTCACTAAAGGTGCCCAAATTAAAACATCTTTAAAAACTTGTATTTTTAATTACTAGAAGTCAAACTGATGACTTCAAAACAGAGGGCAAATCAGTCAGTTGGGCGCTGACACTAAACCTTACATTACTATATATTTATAAATAAATAAATTAATTTCCATAAAACAGAACAATAATGTTTTATTATATGTACAAAACACAACTTCCAAAAATAAGCAACCAAAGCATTCAAACCCTTTGATTTTCGAGGCTCCTGACTCATGTTTCACAAATACATTTTAAAGGCACTGTTTATTTAAACTATTGCACTATACAACATTGCATGCACAAGCTTAAGTTTTGCAAGCTGAATTGTTGTAAAATAAGCATTTTATTACAGTACCACACTTTTATTCACTGAGGTCTACTAGACAGCACATTGTTTCATAAAAGCAGACTATATGGCTGGGTGCTGTATTTTATACACCTGTGGCAAGATGACTAAATAAACACATGATTTCAATGGTTAAGGGATGTGTACCAATAACCTTTTCTAAATTATGCATATACAACTGAAGAAGCACAGACTGAATCTACTGAAATGACTTCATGTCATGAGCAAGCTTTAATTTGTTGTAAAAGAATTAAATGTGTCATTTGACCAGGAGTGCTTTAATGTTTGCATAAGATTGAATAATGTAGTCCTCTGAATTTGTTCACAAATTATAATCATGGATCACAGCAGTATTTTAAGCCTGTTCATACCAATGAGATAAGACTGAAGAGAAATGTTTTATGCATGAGCATACAGAAAATGTTCTGAAACTATTTGTGAGCTGTGTAAGAAGATTAAAGTGTTGGAAAAAGCAAAGCCATTGATTGCTTCATTGTCTCGCAGAAAAACAAGAGGGCAAAAAAAATACAACTGAATTTTTCATTTAAGATGACCAGAGGACAGAATGAAGCACTATTCTACTTAAATACATAAGATCTGCCTTGCCAGCAAAGCCAAGCATTAGTCACCTTTAAAGTCATTTTCAGTTATATTCAGTCAGATAATGTTTTTCTGTTTCTTCTCTTTTTTGAGAGATTTGCAAACATTTGCAAGTATTTTTTAAAAGCTGGAATCCATTTTTGGTATTTCATTATACTTGAAATAGAGTCCAGATTAAAGTGTTCTACCTTAAACATAAACTGGAAAATAAGAAACCCTTTAAGTGTTTTAACAGATAAACTACATTCAGTTTAAAATATCAGCAACACCTCTTCCACTTTCATGGGACAGATATGTGTAGCAGCATTTCCTAATGCAATAAATTTATACTGATCTAATTTCTGATTTTCCTTTGAGACCAATAAAGTATCTATCTATTCATCCATCCATCCACCCATGCCACATACAGAGAGTGACTGCAAAAGGGAAAATGGAAAAGGAATAGCCTGTGCCTGATTATAAAATGCAACAAAAGCATCAGTGTGGAACAGAATAATCATCATGCCTCATTGTTCTGTCTTTGCAATCATCAGAAGTCTGTTGCTTGAGCAGCCCTACTAGAAATCAGTCCAACTATACATCTGTTTGCTACAAATATAAAATAGGATCTGAAATTTAATGTTGTTTAAAATTTGTTTTTCGTTTACTACAAAGCACCTGCAAAACAAAACAGCAAAACACTCAATCAAATTAAATAAGATTAAATAAAAAATTTTCATAATTACTCCATCTCTATTGTTTATTATTATAACATGTCTTCATGCAAAATCATTTGAAAATACTGTAGTTGTTTAATTAAAAGACCATACAATTTTAACTTCATCCTGCCTAAGTAATAACATTCATCATAATACTACATCTAAAACATATTACTAACCAATGCATCAACAGCACTATGCCCACCTGACAGTTGGTTCAAAATTGTCTGTTTGTATATGAGGTTATGTATGTGGGAGACAAGACAGTGTAAGATAAGAGACAAAGGGAGTAAAGAAAAGCAGTGGCACATTTCTCATAATTATCTTCTATGTTCATGCATTAAAAAAAACTGCCATAAGACACTCAGTTAAGCTATTTGAAAAAAGAACTTTAAAAAATCCTAATTGTATTAATGTTTAATCACTTCAGAAAAACAAACGTGTGTCACCAGGTATGAGTTTTTAATGTGTCAATCATGAAATCATTTTAATCACATCAATATTAAACAGCCAAATACACTGAATAACTGTATAACCATATAAAATATTTTACTGATTAAGTTCTAAAACCATTAAATGCTTATCCTGAATAGAGTAGAGGGATGAGCTGCAAGCAGACTATCCCAGTGCTAATGTGACGTGAAATGAGGGAAACACCCTAAACAGGTAGCCACTTCAACTCAGGGCATACATAGAGTCAAAGTCATTCTCACACCCATTTCCACCAGAGGCAAATTATCTTTACCTTAAAATATCAGAGCTCAAGAAAAGAACACCCCCACATATGTTTTACATACTCACATAAACCTCCATTAATTTTGTAGAGACTTAATTTCCTAGAGACTAGAGACTCAAACTCTAGAAATGCCATTACCCTAACATTAACCATGATTTGCCCAGAAATTCATCTTCTTTCATACATACACTGTTTCAAAGCCGAATGTTCCCTCTTAATTGTGTCGCCAATACAGCTGCCTTCAAACAAGTTTTCCTCTAATGTTGATAACTCATGTCCTTGTTCTAAAGGATTTTTGGTATAATTTCTTACTGTGAAAGAAATCTGCTTTGAACTTTGAACCACAAAAAACTGCTATAGCCATTTATAATTATCCACTCATTTAACCATAATTATTTATAATCTCTTTCTGAAAAACAGACAATTTCTGTTATTTCTTGTGAATTAAATTATATTATAAAATTTAGTTTTCCTTTTAAATGCTTATTAGTGTTACTTTCTATGATATTACATCATTCATAAAAGTGCTTGAACAGAAAAACATCAAATTTAAGTGGCTTTTCTGGTGTTGAAGCCAAAATGTGCAATTAAAAGAAATAAAATTCCTCTTCTCCTGTTTTCAAAAAAATGTATCTTATACCTAGTCAATATGTGAACTAATTATATGCAAAGCAACAACCTCATCTCTTTACTACTGAGAGAGTAGCTTCATGTGTGGAGAAACACTACAATTTTCCACTACCGCAACATGTAGTAATTACTAGTGCACTGGTCCTTCATCATTTATTTGGAATTAGGTCTCACAAAAGTATAGATGTCTTCAGTACTGGTGGTACTGTTCGGACTTACTTTCAGATCTATTTCATAATAAGTGATTACATTTCAGAACCTCCTAAATGGGACTGACTGTCACCCATAGCAATTCTGTTTTGTATAATTAAAAAAATATAATAACTCATTACACAGCTGATATATAAAAGTCATTGTCACCTTATCATCCTGTTGGAACGTGACCCTCTTGGGCTCAGAACGAGCTCGACTCATGCGCTGGCTTATTTTATCCCTCAGAAAAGCTGTGTAGCCCAGATGCTGATATATGGGGTTGGTGGTCATCTTGGCAATGTACTCCGCAGCTTTGTTCTCAATGTACAGTGTGATGAGACCATCTGTGACCAGGTCGTGCACCGACTCAAAACGCTTCTCTCCCACAAAATGCTTACCATCGTAAAATAGCCGGTAGTTTAGAGTCTGACCTCCAAACCTAAGCAACACATATGGTTTGGACATTACACAAATGAAAAGCTATTTAGTATTTAAGGAATGTTTGAATGTGTGTGTGTGAATGTGTTCAAAGGTGCACCTCAAAGCTAGTGTGAAGGTGCCAGGCTGTCGCTGGCTCTCTCGGATTAGGTAAGCCCCTTCTGCTCCATCCAGCATCTCATCTGCATCCTCTCTTGATATCAGACCATGAAACCTGCACCCATTTTTTTATAAAAACCACTTGAAAGGTTAAAATTTCGATTTCTAAAATGACATCTGAAGATTTTTAATTTTGAATACATACATACATACATACCCACAAACACACACAATTTATATAACAATCATTATAAATAACTATGTATGTGTGTATGTATAATATATAATATTATACATGTATAATAAATAATGTATATCATGATAAAGATAATAATCAGAATTACATCATTGTATCTATCCATCCATCCATTATCTACCACTTTATCCTCTAGTAGGGTCACGGTGGGGTTCCCCATGCCCATCCAGGGGAGAACGTTTTGGGCGCTGGGCAGATAGACCCAGGACAGGGCGCAAATCTATCGCTGGGCACACACTCACTCACACAGACACACTCTATATGGGGCAATTTGGAGAATTCAATTGACCTTGATCCATTTTTGGACTGTGGAAGGAAACAGGAGAACCCAGAGGAAACCCACACAGACACAGGGAGAACATGGAAATCCCTAGCACTGAGAGGTGAACGTGCTAACCACTAAGCCACGGTGCCGCCTTTTATTGTATCTAAGCGGGACAAATGTTAGCCAGCTTTTCAACACCTACATAAGAGCTTGCATTTTCAAACATCAAACAGAGACTTTTGAACAAGTAAAGAGAATATTGATAATTTAATATACTCACTCCCTGCCATAGTACTTAGGCCTGCTTTGGAGCTAAAATAAAATAAAATAAAGGAAAACAAAGCAAAAGAGGGTTTGGTGAGAAGGTGGGGAGGGTTAGTTTAGTGATAATACATTACTCATTTTTTAAAAATGAATTTAGCTGGAGCATGTTTTTTTTTTTTTAGTTCAGCCACCACTAGATAAAGGTAAAACACCAATCAATTAACAATAAAAGTATCTATTTCAGTTACTCATCATGTTTTTGTTGTCGTAACACAAAAGCATATAAAAGTGGTATTAAAGTGATGACTTTGTTATTGTAGAGCTAAACATAGATACGTTGTCAAGTCTGTCAGGGGCAAGTAGTGAAGTAATAATGTTTCACTGTTTTGTGGCATACTGACATGCAGCTTTACTGACCTCCTGTGGAGATATGATTCTCTTCGGTCTTGGTGCCTCCTGCTGCAGCTGGTACACTATGAAAAACACATACTGATGATTTGTAATCTGTGTGGCATAGCTGCCGTTTCAAGTGCTTATGTTCTTACCCAGACATTTTTAGGTCATCATTCAGCTTTTAATGTTAACTTGTTACCCAACACCACCCACATGCACAAATTATTTTTCTTTATCCCACATGTTAAAATATACCAAAGCATATATACAGTCACCAACAGACTGGGAAATATTTATTTCACAGTTTAGACATGGACAGAATAGAGGTATATATATATATATATATATATATATATATATATAAAGAGAGAGAGAGACAGACAGACAGACAGATAGATAGATAGATAGATAGATAGATAGATAGATATGCACGCACACACACACACACACACACACATCCTTACACTCATAATACATATATAGATCTCTGTTATGATGTACTGCAAAACCATTTTTCACAGTATGCCATCTTATTTGCAAGTTTCATAATTATTGAGTTCAGTGTAATGAGTGAGTGACTTGTCTTGTGTACTTATCATACACTATTAATGAATGAGAAATGAATTAATGCTATAGTACACCACATTTTTTACAGACAGTAATTTGCCACAAGCTGTGGCCTGACCTTTGGCGTGGAGGTCTAATGGCCTGAAAAGTACCTTGACCTCAGCCCCACTGTACAAGTTTTAAATACATTAAGGTGTTGGGTGAGCTCTAACCCTACAGGCCATCATAAACACCTATTTCTGAATTACTAAAATCTGACTAAAAAAATTGTAGAAAATATAAGCAAGGAATTAAATAAATTTTTAAAGCACTTAGTTTTGGAATGGTGTATTCAAAACATTTATGTATGTGTGTGAATGGAAGGTGTCTATAAAGTGTTGTTTTGTACAAGAAAATATGTAGAAGGTCATTCTACATGGTATTTTTTTTAAAAAGTTTATTGATTTCAACACTGGGTCAATACTTGTAAACTCAACTATAAAAAGGTTTTCTTTTTAAACTGTAATGGATTTTTTTTTGGAGTTGTTGATTTTGCAAATGTACTATACTGCGGCCTCTGGCATATAAATCAGAAAAGAGAGCTCAGCCTCATTCAGAAGGTACATTATTTAAAATTTTTTGTAGGTACTTGATTTTTCTGTCTTGTTGTCTCTCTCTCATGTTCTTTTTCTCTCTTCGTGGCTCTCCCTCTCTCTCGCTAGTTCTCAAGGATTTAAGGATTCAAGGTTTTTATTTGTCACGTGCATTTGTATTTGGTACAACGTACAGTGAAGGTGGCTTTTCTGACGACTGTGCAAATGGTAGAACTACAATAAAATCACTGTGGTGAGCACAGAATATGGCAATAAGCTAAGAAGATAATAGAATTAAAAAAGAAACAAATAACAATTAAATATAAATATATTCAAATGGTTACAAAAAGGCTTATTCATTTTTTATCTAGTGCTCTCTGTTTCTAGCAGTTTCTCTCTTTGGTTCTCTCATCTAGCATTCTCTCTGTAGATTATGGTCTTTCTCTCCTCTTTTAAGTTTGTTCTTCCTCCCTCAGCAGAAACTATAAATCTCAATGGCCTCTATGAGTAATTATTCCATTGCAAAATGCCTTTAGCCACATGCAGTTTGCTTATTTATTAATCCTCCTTGCTGGAGCACAGAAGTATGCCAGCACATGCCGTCGGCAAAGCAAAGCAAAACGAACAGCTATGGATTATGCATGCGCACTTGGTCATGTTGGTAAAGGGGTGAAAAATTAACCTCAGGCTGTGCTGTATTCAAGCTGGTAAATCACCTCTAACTGTAAGTCGCTTAATGTAAAAATCACATGTTGTTACTAGGTCTCAGAGGGGAAAGGTCTCTAGATATCGGAGGGAAAATGCCTTCGGGATACACTGTGTCACCTTGTATGTCTTTTGTTTTCCTGTTTTAATAATTACTAAATCTATGGTGACTTGACCTATTAAGGTGCTTGCAGTTAAGCAGCTGTAAATGTTTAAATGCAGCATCCACAATAGACTACCTAGAGAGGTAGAACAAAAAAAAAGAGCAAAACCAAACCTATTTACAGCTAAATTTCAATTGCGTTCATTAGCATGAATTGCTAGTATATTTTTTTTCTGCTGTACATCAAACTATAAAAAATACTGCTGTAGGTTCATGGAGTGCTGTAGGATTATACTCGCATGACAGGCTTTGGGATTTGGAGAGTTTACAAGGTAACTGCTTAAAGTGCCTAAGAGAGCAGGCCAAGGCAAGCTCTGCCAATACTGAGGAGAGACTAGGAATCTGCTTGTTTTTTTAACCCTGGTTTATCGGCTGATTTATGTTTCTGTTTATTAAAGATTAATTTTTCTCAATGTGCACATAATATTTTGTTAGACAGAGGAGCAGAAGTGAAGCATCTTCCATTTATCTGAGAAGGCTTTCTACTAAATTTTGAAGTGCCTGTGGAATTGTTTTAATTCGTTGCTTGCAATCTTCATTCCAGTTAATCCCAAACGTCCCAATTTAATTGGGGTCAAACACACTGGTTTGGCACAGCACCCCTTGGAGCAATGAGGGTTAAGGGCCTTGCTCAAAAACCCACAGTGGCAACTTTAGGGGACCTAGGATTTGAACCTACAACCTTTAAATTAATAGCCCACTGAGCTACCACACATGTACATCATTGACATGGATGTGCAATCTAAACTGTTGCTGTCATTAAGGAAACATAAAATCTTTTTCTATGAGGACCATATTTATTTTAGCAAAACAATGCCAACTCTCATTACGCATGTACCACAACAAGATGACTGAGCTGGGCATGAGTAAGCCTGAGTGCATGTGCAGTCTTGAGAATTAACTATCAATCTCCTCCTACTTTGTATTGTGCATAATATGAGGAAAATTAGCAGCTAAGCAGATAATGTCTTTAATCAAACACCACTGGGGCAGAAATCCAGCTGCAAAATTAACATTTTATGTTCCACAATGACTCAAAAGGGTAATTAAAAAACGATTATGTAATTTAATGGTAAACATGCCTCACTCCTTTTTTTAGTATGTTTCAAAAATCGAATTAGATTTTGCTTATTCATTCATTCATTCATTATCTTCCGCTTTATCCTCTATTAGGGTCGCGGTGGGGTTCCCCATGCCCATCCAGGGCAGAACATCTCGGGCGCTGGGCAGATAGACCCAGGACAGGGCGCCAATCCATCGCTGGGCACACACTCACTCACACAGACACACTCTATATCGGGCAATTTTGAGAATTCAATTGACTTGATCCATGTTTTTGGACTGTGGGAGGAAACCGGAGAACCCGGAGGAAACCCACGCAGACACGGGAAGAACATGGAAACTCCACCCAGATGGGGATTCGAACCGGGAATCCCCAGCGCTGAGAGGCCAACGTGCTAACCACTAAGCCACCGTGCCGCCCGACTTTGCTCATACTTTTAAAATTTTTTAATTTGTCAGTAAAATGATAACATTTTTTTAAAGGATTACTGTCAGTTACAAAATGACAGGAGTTACTAATATTGTTGCCAATATCCCAGTAATTTGTATAGATATACATTCCAGTCCATTGTTTATAATTTTCATATAATAAGACTACAAGTTTTATAGTAGCGTATGGATCAAAGTGAATTGATTGGAACATTAAAAGCAGCAACAGATGTCCCAGGGTAGTAAGGGCTATATGGGCTAGAGGTCTCCATGATAAAGCAGTATAGTGCATAGAACACTACAGTGCGTATACATAGTGAGTGAGATGTGTGGCAGATTTACTACGTGGGGAGCAGGAAGACATCTGACTGTGTGTTTTTGTCAGGAAGGCTCAGGACAAGTGGCAAGGCCTGGACATCATCTATTAACCATTAACATGATAAAGATATGGCAAACATTAAGTGAAGTAAGAACAAAAAGGTTACTAAATGAAGCAGGATTTTCAGCTTGAGGCATGTTCTGCTTGAAGCAGATACTTCCAATGTACTTTCCTGTGCAGTACTATAAAATAGATTGAATTACATTTATTATTTAAATTGTATTTACCAGTGTTTATAATTAGCAGCCCATTTGAATTTTTATTTGGATAGCAATAAAAATTCAAATAGAATAGTAAATTGAATTTTGTGTAGATTAGTGTATTAATGTAATTTGCATAACAAAGTTAGAAGTTGCATTTTTACTGCAGCAATAAAGTTTATATAATACCTGGGTGCTTTTTAATGTTGCTATATGTATATGTACTATGTCTTATGCAAGACTTAAAGGTCAAACATACTTTCAAACAGTTTTCTCTAGAGATCATGACTGTTATCATAATGTAACGTATGTACATTTAAAAATGCCATGGAATCTTGCAAGTTATGGCCCATGACACTATTGCAAGATGTATTAACAGATGTTTAATAGATGCAATAATAATACTCTTTTAAAATATTCTGGAATGTATTGAAACACTGTCACTTCATAATTACAAACTTTAAGATTATTATTATTATCATTTATATGAGTAACCATAAACCTCTCAGATTTTTTTCTATTATTTCAGTAGTAGCCCTTTGGGGTCTTAGTATATTTTGGCCATGTTTTGAACTGGTTCGATTTAGATTTTTATATAACACATTCAACAATGGTTGCCGTAGTAACTTTCTTTCCCCTGCTCTCTCCTCTGCTCTCTCCCTTTTTATTTATTTATTTTTTTTCTCTATCTGCTCTCTTGGCCTCTTCTTGAGCATGTAACCACATTATGTTGTAAAAGAGAGGTTGCAGATTTAAACCTTTGTTTTGCTACATGTTACAATTACAACAATATCTTTCCTAATAAATGTTAAATAACACTCCATAAGCATCCCATTATTTGTGCAGATACATTAGCAAATTTTTAGCTTGGTTAAATCATTATCAAAATAAAGTCCATTAACTGTCCAAACAAAACTGTAGCCTGGTGTGTAATAAGTTTCAGTGGTTATCACTCCACAGGTTTACAGGCACCAGTGTTTTATAGTGATGTTTGCATTGTGTAGTGCCATGTACAAAAACTACCTAAAAGCTACCCAAATAAAATTTACACACCAATAAGCAGACAGAAACACATTTATATATAGTAAAGCCTTTGCAGCACAACTAATGTTATTAAATATAATTATACTGATGCCTATAGCTTTTAAATGGGATATCTAACAGCTTTTTGGTGGGGATATTAAGGTGTCCACAGTCGCTCATATGTTACTAAAATTTGTTTTTATTTTACAGTCATATACTGATAGTTTAAACTGACGAACAGTATAAACCATCACCTACTTACAATAGGATTTCCATATTGGTGGCTGGTAGTCTTCAGGGTCTGGAAACACAAACAAAAAAGAATATTCAATACAGTATAGTTGAATTTCAATTAAATTATTATCTAATATCAAACTCCTTGTACTGCTGCCATTTTGATTGACATTAAAGAGATGTTAGTCTGTTTCAAGGTTAATACGTTGTAGAGTTTTTATCTGCTGGTGCTTTGTACACCCCTCTACTTATTTTCACATTATGCACAAAATGACCAGGTGATTTAAGCCCTATATACAAATCAATTATGCATTCGTAAACATTACTAAGTGCAGTTATGAACATACACTGACATAGTGACACTCTTAGACTACTACTAACACTTAATTATTTTATGGACCATACTTGGGCATTATCCATGCAAAAATCTTCCTTAGACTATTTAAACTTGGAAGCATACAATTAACTGTCACTTAATATTTTACAAAAAAATAATAGATCATGGAATTTGGAAACTGAACGTGTTCCAAGTCTATGAAACAAGCCCAAATCATAACCCCCACTACCCTGTTTGACAGTTATAGTATTGGCAATATATTGTGTTTGGTTTGTACCGAATGTGGTGTGGTGCTTCATGGCAAAGCATTTCCACATTGTTCATAATACTTTGTGGTTTGTTCAAAATTAACGTTGCAAGTTTTACAAAAAATAAACGTGAAATCTTAAAAAGTGAAATCTTCAACTGACAAAACTTAAAATCAAGCCATATTTGTTCAGTCTTTTTCTAATTGTACATTCATGAATCTCAGTATAAACATTTAGAAGCTTATTATTCTCTGTACAGTCTGAGATGTTGTTTTATACAGTTACTTTGAGCAATGTACAATTTTTATTTTCACTTGTGAAAAAATTCTCATTGTGAAATGATGGACTTTTTTACTGTTTGGACATTACCTTGTAATACATTTCTGATTGATGGCAGCAACAATTGCTACTCCGTCATTGTGATTGACTTTTCTTTGGCATTGTGTCAACACCTTAATGCTCCAGATCAGCAGAATTCTAAAAAGGTGGTCACACCTGCAATGGTTATTTAATATTTATTTATTATCCCCCGATTAACCCTCTACTAGGGTCGCGCTGGGCAGATACACCCAGGACAGGGAGCCAATCTATTACTGGGCACTTTCACTCACACAGACACACACACAAACAAAACACACTCTATATTGGGCAATTTAAAGCATTCAATTTACCTTGAATACATGTCTTTGAATTGTGGGAGGAAACCCACGCAGACACAAGGAGAACATGGAAACTCCACCGAGATTCCCAGGTTCTGAGAGGCGAACGTGCTAACCACTAAGCCACCGTGCCACCTGTTATTTAACAATTATTTTTTATTACACACTATTTCAGCAATTTGGTTTCATTTAAGTGAAATAAATTATGATGTCATTGATCATGTGTTGTAGTATTGAGGTTGTATATACTTGTGTTAAAAACAAAGAAATTCACTGTATATATATATATATATATATATATATATATATATATATATATATATATATATATATATATATATATTGTGACTGTATATACTCAATGTACATTTGTGTTTTTTGTACTTCAGTGATTGTGGGTTGGTCTCTTTGGAATCAGGTCTTATTTCAGGCAGAGCATCTTAGTCTGCATCAGCAATTTTAGACTATAACCAGTCAGCACTTTCCCTCTGTACTCCTTTACACACATTTACAATTACTCCTCTACAAACAGTCTGCCAGAAACCACATTGCCTCATCCAAAACAATTTCATTAAACACTCCAGAAACAACAAACATGTATGTGAATACTAGATATGTAACGCTACCATGTTTGCTACCCAAATGTGCTGCCTCTACAATGTCAATTCTTATCAATTCCAATCTTTTTGGGCCATAGTGTATTTCTAATTCTGCAAGTACATTATAAATTATAGCAGAGCCATGAGAACATTTGCATGCGAAGAGTAGAGTTAGTATTTGTCATGCAAAGCGATCAGATAGTCTGCAGATTTAATTAGAGCCATGTTATCATTTTCACATAGCATGCCTGGAATTTAAGCCTCAAGTCTCTAGTTTAAGTGAGATGATTGGGAAGGGCAGATATTAGGGCATTTGAAGTATCTGTAATGTCAGGGCTTTCACCATATGTTACCTATTACAGGTATAAAACACAACTTTACTTTAAAATAATATTTTTTAAATTGGTCTTATTTTTTCCATGTAGATTTTACATGAAAGGACTTTTAAAATAATGCATAATGGACATAAATCTATCCCAAATAGGCATAAATGTTAAGTTGTAGCACTATTGACTTATTTCCCCTTAATAAACTAATGAAACCCAGAAACTGCAATTTCTAGAAATTGTCATTTCCCCTGGGGATTAATAAAATAGTCACAAGCACTAAATTAGATGGCCATCATGTTACTTAAATTGATCAATTTAAATGTAAAACAAATTTCCTTTATATCATGTAATGATTTCTAATTAAATGCATGAAACATTTATTTTGTAGATGGTTTTTACAATTAGAATTTAAAATTAAACTTGATATTACACCTGCTTTACACATATCTGTGTGTAAAACCCCATAATATCACTGGATTATATGGGATTGTTATATGTTGGCCTATAGTGGACTATTATACTGTCACCACCACGTTTTGGGGTGGGGTTCTTATACTGGAATGTAGTGTTTATTTTTACATCAGAATGCTCTTTCAAAAACACTTTGGCTTTTTTTTTTTTACTTTTGGCTTGTCCACATGATCTTCAGCAAACTGCAGGTGGAAACAATGTTCTTTGTGAAGAGTGGAGACAAAACTGTGTACAACATTGATCCGTTTTCCAGATGGTGTACACATGAACATTAATACAACCAATGGAAGAATATACATTTTTATTAGCATTAATAATAATTTGAATATGCATTACCTTGATTTTCTAATGAGTGCTCCTGAATTTTCTCCAAATTTTGTAAAGATGATGATAAGCTTACAAAAATGAGATCCTTAGAAATCTCATGAGTGACTATTTAGAAATCTTTGATTTTGTCAAGTACAAGTGGCCATTCAGTATTTACAAACAAAACTTAATGTAGGAAACCCTGTAAGAATTCTGGAACCCAGGAATTCTATGTGAACGTTTTGAGTGTCAAAACAGTAAAAAACGTTACAAACAGAAAATAAAATTACAGTAGAAACTGACAAGAAAGCATCCTAAACCTAATAGTTCAATTATGTACTTTTTATTTTTAGAATGTAAAAGCATTTTTCTTTTTCAGCTTTAACACAGATGGTGTAATGTTTACTTACAGAATGTGCCAGTATATGTATAATTAAATCTGACCATCATTCATTGAATGTAATCCCCTTGCCACTGGCTTCACATAACACAGAGCATTATCTATTCATAGCAAAGATTAGCAGTTATAGAGGTATTATTTTTCATTAAACTTAGCAATCTTTATTTTCATCATAATGAAGCACAACTACTGAAATTTCTGACAAACCTCCATGATGTTCTTTTTTTTTCTTAATACAACAGTACAACAAATTCTTCCACATCTTATATTGTTCCTGCTCCATAATCATATAACAAAATGGCAATACTTCTACCTGGATTGGAAACACATTACAATATTCTTATAATTATAGGAATATCATTGCCACCTTTGAATGCATCTAAAGATTTGCAAAGCCTAAATTGCAATAATAATAAATGAGGACTATGTCAATAACCAGTTCCCTAAATAATGGCTTATGAAGTCAAGTACATGCATACATTTCTGGTCCCTTAGAAAAAAAAATGGAGACGGATGTCAGAACTGCATTTTCACCAGATGGAGAAAGAAAGCTAGTAATTTTGCAGCACTCTGCATGTCTGACAATGTGGCTGTCATTGTCCCCACTGCTAAAGAGTGTTAAAAATATAAAACAAAAAAAAACACCAGAGACAAAAAAAATAAACCAGACTGAGGACCACAACCATATGCTTTTACATACATCAGACAGTGTTATTACTTGCTTTTGTTCCATCAATGACACATCTGTGAGTTTGGGTGCATTTTGTGACTGTGAAAATCAGAATGCTTATTCTGTGTTTAATGAGCTTTCTGTTCCACAGTCCTGTCATAGACCATAAAAGCTGGCAAAGCAGATGATCCCACTGAGGATTTTAAATGTGTGACAGCAGCTTTGAAAGTTGACTCTTGTCACTTGTGCACTCAGAATTATATGCCCCCCCCCTAACTTTCTGTATGTCACATTTAGTTTTTCCTGCTTTTGCTCTTTTTGAATACACACTAAGACTCTGATCTTTGACTGATCTTCCAATCTTGACTGCCGACTTCTCACACACTCCAAATTTATGGTCCCTACAGTAAACACAAAGTAACACACAAGCACATAAACTTACAACACATAGGCAGAAGATCAAAGCATTCAAATATAATGTTTCAACCAAACAATCCCATCATACAAATGAGAGTGCCAACACAAATATATTACGTGCACCCTTCCATCCCAAAACACAGGCATATGTTGTCCACAGTAGACTCCCACACATTCACACTCACAGTTGCTCACACAGTCATGCGGAGTCAGTTTGGTGGCAACATGTGCAGACTCCTGTAGGGAGGCCATCTGTGTGTCAGACTGTTCTGTAAATGTTATATTGCATTAATTTTCACATATGTAACTTACTTGCAATCACCTCATATTTTTTTTCTACATTTGATTCTGGATAACAGTACACATAAACCACAATAACTAACTAGAAACATTGTGGTGTTGAATATGTATGTATAAAAACTGAAGAATGCTTTCAGTTGCGCATGCAGCACAAAACAAAGAATCCCCACTGGAGACATCATATGCTCCACTGAATTGTCAAGGCCTGCACTTATTTTTGCCTTGCTTATACAAGTAATGGATCATGCAAGCTTACGGGTCCAAACATGGGGGCAGTCGTAGGCTTATGGTTAAGGAACCAGTCTTATGACCTGAAGGTTTGATTCCCGGTCCCACATAGTACTATGGCTGAAGTGCTCTAGGGCAAGACAACTAACATAAATTGCCCCCGGGCACTGTTTACAGGACTATCCACCGCTCCGGGCATGTGTGTGTTTCATTGTACAGATGAGTTAAATGTGAAGGACCTTTTGTTCAAGTTTATTATGTATTAAAAAGAAGAAAGAAAGAGAAATGAAGGCTTTTCTTAAAAATTGTGGGCACTTTAAAAACGTTCACTATTCACAGATTTTTGACATCCTCACTGGAACAGTATTTGAAGTTAATAAAAAGGCATCCAAAATATTTAAAACAAGTCCTATTTAATAAATATTTTATATTGCTTTTAAGAATAAAGGGTGCGGCATTTTTTAAATAAGTGCATACCTCCAACTACTTAATGCGGAGGTGGGTGAATCATGCTTTTACATGTCTTGTAGCACAAGAAACGTTACACTGAAAGAAGGGATTCTATCATATTGAAAATAATAACACTACTGAATATCACTTTAAATTAAATAACATAAAAAATATGATATCAAATTAGTATTAAATCAATCAGTATTACAATTCATTCATTCATTCATTCATTCATTATCTCCCGCTTTATCCTCTATTAGGGTCGCGGTGGGGTTCCCCATGCCCATCCAGGGGAGAACGTCTCGGGCGCTGGGCAGATAGTCCCAGGACAGGGCGCCAATCCATCGCTGGGCACACACTCACTCACACAGTCACACTCTATATGGGGCAATTTTGAGAATTCAATTGACTTGATCCATGTTTTTGGACTGTGGGAGGAAACCGGAGAACCCGGAGGGAACCCACGCAGACACGGGGAGAACATGGAAACTCCACCCAGATAGGGATTCGAACCGGGAACCCCTAGCGCTGAGAGGCGAACGTGCTAACCACTAAGCCACCGTGCCGCGTATTACAATTCAGTAAGTTAAAATTTAAATAGTTAAACTAACTTTGTTAGAAGTGGCTCTTAAAAATAACATTCAGAAACAGGAGAATGTATGTTAAAATCCTTATACGTAGTAGGGGTATCCAAACATTTGAACACAACTGTATTAAAAATTTCATATTCTTGTTCTCTGTAAAAAAATTATGACTAACTAACCTAATATTTACTAAATCTGTTTAGCTGTAGTTAAACACTTGTGGAAGTTTTCCAAAACTTTAGTTATTCTTTTGGCCTGTAAACATACCACACACCTATAAAACTCCAGGTTCGAGTAAGCGGCACATTTCACTGAGCCTCACTGGTAAAACTACAGCCATATATCATGAAACATACACTGGAAAAATTCCTCAAGTGACCAAAAATACACACCATCCCTATACAGTAACCTCCATCTGAAATGAGAGCCCTAAAAATACCACAATTGCCTTATGAAAGGCTTTCCAGATTATACCGTTTGCTATCCCCTTAAAAAGGAGTGCGTTTCATTTTCCAGCGTTGTCACTGTAGGCACAAAGCCAGCTGCACTTTATTTCTCTGCATAAAGCTCTACCAAGTAGGCCAAGAGGATGTTTGATATTTGACCACTGCTTTATAATGCTGGCTCTTCTAGGCAACGGTTCAGAAATGAATGCCATCTGCAGCAGACCTGCTCAAGCCCACACAGGGAGTCCATGCTCAATGCATCACAAGATTAATCTTGGCTAATCTTGCATAGAGCCACTTGGACCTATGCAAACTCAATTAGTTATTTTACACATGATAAATCTAAAGCTTGTATTCCAGGGAAAATAACATTCAGGTATATCCACAAACCTACATAAAATCGGCCTGGATTTTTAACATTCTATACAGATGGCCAGCATGTTGTGTTTATCGCCACCCGCTGACATGTAACATCCCGAGCATGGCTTTGTGTTTAACGTAAAAGTCACACAGAATACAAAAAAAAAACAGAATACCAGGAAAATAATGACAGACAAGGGAGCCTGGAAGGGAGACTGTGAGGGCAGACGTCGTCTGACGATGGGGCCAAAGACACAGCAATAATCACAGCTCTCGGCACACCGCAGGTGCAGCAGACTTCTTTCCGCTTCCCCAAGCCTACAATTGCAGTGCCAATCTATTGCTCAGTATCTCACACAACATAATTCAGAAATGCTCCAGGGCCATAACACTTCTGGCACTTTTCTTCCTCCATCGTGTGTTGTGCTGGGATAAATGTGTAGGAAAAGATGAACTTGTGAATGAATTATTAATAATGGATGGTTTGCAATATGAGGTGTTTGATATGTATATCGTCGTTTTCTAAAGGTGATTATTTATATATAAGGTATATGTATAGGTTATGTGATATAATAGATTTATAGAACATTACCGAGTACTGTAGTCTCTTTCAAATATAAGAACAGATGGTCTGCACGGGGCAGCACGGTGGCTTAGTGATTAGCATGTTCTCCTCTCAGCACTAGTGATTCCCAGTTCGAAACTCCCTGTGTCCGCGTGGGTTTCCTCCCACAGTCCAAAAACATGGATCAAGTCAATTGAGTTCTCCAAAAATTGCCCCATATAGAGTGTGTTAGTGAGTGTGTCTGTGTGAGCGATCAATTGGTGCCCTGTCCTGGGTGTCTCTGCCCAGCATCCGAGACGTTCTCCCCTGGATGGGCATGAGGAACCCCCCCGCGACCCTGATATAGGATAAAGCGGAATATAATGGATGGATGTATTTGTATTTCAGATGACAATTACAGGTTCACAGATACCAGCCAGCATGAAGCATCACACCTATGGCTCCTTACAATGCAGTTCATTACACATCAGTGTCAACTTCTACCATTTGTCCCTAAAACCAGTTTTAAATTAGGGTTTCACCTCCTGATGACTTGGCCCCCTTACCATATTAATTGAACAAAGAATCTTGGCTCCTAGCCATATTAACATCAAAGGATCAAAGGTTCTTGGGAATATAAAATGGATGCAACAGTGAAACTCGGTCTCTTGGTTCCTGCATTTTCCAGCATTCTCGTAACACGTGAGTCTTTACCTAAAGGGGTCGTTCATTTGCCATTGAAGCAGTTGTGTACCGTTTTATTGTAATTCTGTAATTTTAAGTAATCTTATCTTTCTTTGGAATAAATCCTGTTTTTACTTTAAACCAAAGTTTCCAGATGATCTTTTAAGACTGGAGTTCAAAGGTTAATTTATTTCTAACTAAAGGTATATTTTAAGCAGCTATAAGATTGACCTCTGAGGGATATTAAGATATATCCACATGTCAATATAGTCCATGTCCATGTACTATAAAAGCCTCTGACAGAATTACGATTTCTGCATGCTTATAAAATTGAATTGAAATTGAAACAAATATCTTTGGAGTCAGATATTTTAATTAATCAAACAGGCATTGAACCTTTGACCGTCTCTCATTCTCCGTAATCTTGTAATGGGATGCAGAGGACTTTATTATATCATATTAATATTTATGCCCAGTGATAGATTAGCGTCCTGTCCTGAGTGTCTGCCCAGCGCTCGAAACGTTCTCCCCTGGAAGGGCATGGGGAACCCCCCTGTGACCCTAATATAGGATAAAGTGGAAGATAATGAATGAATGAATGAATATTAATATCTAAATGTCCTACAAATGGATGAGATGCAACAGTTCTGCTAAGTTTTTCTTAAACACAGGGTCTCCACACTGGAAACACAATTAAATACATCATAACATATAGAGTAGCACTTTTTGTTGTACAGTTTGTGTTATTACTTCCCCAGTCCTTCATCTGTGTTTACAGGATGTCCAGCAGTGACATTGAGGTGTTTAGTAATTCCAGCAGCATGGCTGCATCTGCTTCACACATACTAGTGAAATATTCCAACACACCACCAACACATAAGTGTAAATGCAGAGTGAAAATCATCCATCACCCAAATAATACCTTATAGTGGTACTGTTATGATTGTAATTGCAAAACTACAAAGTGCATTTAATAAAAGTGTAGAAACAAAGAGTTTATATTTGATCTTTATCCCTACATTTGCATAGATCTGGTGGTAGAATTACCTGTATATTACATTACATTAGGTTATTTAGCAGACGCTTTTTTCCGAAATGACTTACAAAGGTGGCACAGTGGCTTATTGGTTAGCACATTCACCTCTAATGGGGATTCAAGTTTGGATGCCGATGTGTGTGGAGTTTCCATGTTCTCACTTTGTCTGTGTAGGTTTCCTCCCACAATCCAAAAACATTTACTTGAGGTAAATTCACTGCTCTAAATACACCTATATAGTCTGTCTGTGTGAGTGAGTGAGTAAGTGAGTGAGTGTGTGCCCAGCAATAGATTGGAATTTGTGTAGATTGGCATTGGCATTTGCACCTGAAACTATCTTCCCAGCGCTGAAAGGGGCATGAGGTCCCCCTCTCCTGCAACCCTAGTATAGGATTAAGCAGAAGATAATTGATGGACTTTGAGTTCTCCAAATTCGGATGGGTGTATCTGCCCAGCGCCCAAAACGTTCTACCCTGGATAGGCATGGGGAACCTCCCTGCAACCCTAATATAGGATAAAGCGGAAGATAATGAATGAATGAATAATTGATGGACTTACACCCAACTAGATGTGTGGGGTTGGAACACAGGGTTGGCCATCATATAGCAACCCTGAAAGCAAAAAGTGTGAAGGGCCTTGATCAAGGACCCACGTTGATAACTTCAATGAACCTGGGGTTTAAAACAACAAACCTTTAGATTGATAACCCAACATAAGTGTGAGATGCTGAGTTTAATGTAGATGGAATACATGTGAAAAGGAGCTCAGGTCCAAAAAAAGGTTAAATGCTGCCATGGGCAAACGGCTGCATGATGAACATAAATAGTCACATACTTGCCTATCTATTATTTTAGTATCCATGTGACTACAGGACACTACTAGAGAACACGCCAGAGAACTCATGATGACACTTAAGGAGGTGTGACGTTTTTATTTGACTCAATCAGATTAAATCAGTGATGGCTTGCTTTGGTAGATGGTATATAAGGCCTTCGAATCAAAGACAAAATATGACAATAGTGACTATGCTTCTCTTGTTCTGCTGCTGCCACAAATAGATGATAATAAACACAATCATTATTTTCTCCATCATATTGTCCACCTCAACCTTTGATTACCTGCTCTGTCTGATTACCCTGTTTATTGTACATCACAGCACAAAAAGTGAGCCTGTCAGTTCAGTGGAGTAGATTAACTTCACCCAACACTTGTGCTGACTGACCCAAACATGTCTCATTTCACTGCTACACTACTCCCACATTTCAAATGTGCATTGCATTTTGAGTTGCATTAATATCTGAAAACATGCACTATCAACACACCAAACAGATGCAGGATATGTGAGGCAGCAATCATATATACAAATATGTACAGTTAAAGTACACCAATACTTCCCTCCAGCATACCATTTCAGTAGAAGCTCTTGACTTAAGAGAAATGTCCTAATCAAATAAACTTGCAAGAAGAAAAAAATGATACTTCTTTAGAAAAACCTCTAACAAGTTGATTCCTCGTTATCAGTGTTTGTTCCTGACTCATGTACCATCTCTGTGCCATGCCAGATCCTCCCACTGTTTTTCTAAAGAAGGAAGAGGGATCTGGAGCCACAGCCTTTCCACCCAGTCCAATCTCTCACACTACACTCCTATACTGTGTTTAAACACCTGCACACCATTTCAATGTCGACACTCTAAAAAGTGAACAGAACCACATTTAACTTCAGTCGTTTATGTAAGTCTTTCACTAGGCTACATTGCAATGCACTTCACCATATTTGTAATCTTATTTGCACTGCTCAAATGGAATTGACACGCCTTTAAACCTGTTAATTTTTAACCATGGCACATTTCCTGTAGTGGATGATGTTCTTAATGTCAATATCAACTGTTTACCCCCTGTACTTAAGAATCTATCCAAGTGCTCGATAAGTGTTTAAATAATACAGTCTTTTTTTATCAACATTGAAGTTGTTTTTCTGGGTTATAAATATACATACTGGAAAATCACAATGAAGTGACAAAAATAAAGGCATTTTGAACTCTATGGATAATTAGCGTCTCTTGGGCTCCAAGCAAAAGTCTGTATAATCTCTAACCAAAGTACAAAAACATGTTTACAGCTATACCACCCTCATCTAGAGTGTATGCACTGGCCTATATACAGTTTTTAATTAATGATAAAGTAGTAGCACTCATTAAAAAAATAGGGCGGCAAAGTGGTGCTGCGGTTAGCACTTCTTCCTCACAGTAAGAAGGTCCTGGGTTCAATTCCCAATTCATTCATTCATTATCTCCCGCTTTATCCTATATATTAGGGTCGC
Organism: Corydoras sp. C115; assembly: GCA_019802505.1. NCBI lineage: Eukaryota > Metazoa > Chordata > Actinopteri > Siluriformes > Callichthyidae > Corydoras > Corydoras sp. C115. Next base: position 6,457,291 of record JAFMOC010000002.1, read on the forward strand.
GGTGGGGTTCCCCATGCCCATCCAGGGGAGAACGTCTTGGGCGCTGGGCAGATACACCCAGGACAGGGCGCCAATCTATCGCTGGGCACACACTCACTCACACAGACACACTCTATATGGGGCAATTTTATGAGAATTCAATTGACTTGATCCATGTTTTTGGACTGTGGGAGGAAACCGGAGAACCCGGAGGAAACCCATGCAGACACGGGGAGAACATGGAAACTCCACTCAGATGGGGATTCGAACCGGGAATCCCTAGTGCTGAGAGGCGAACGTGCTAACCACTAAGCCACCATGCCGCCTCAATTCCCAATTGGAGTAAATAAAAATCCTTTCTGTGTGGAGTCCGCATGATCTCCCTGTTCCTGCATGGATTTACTCTGGGTACTCCAGCTTCCTCTCATATTCCAAAGACATGCCGAGAGATAAATTGTAGAAACTCAAATTGATCCTCTGATTGGCTCATTTGAAACTATTTAATTCCTGTAAGAAATTACCAACTAATGTCATCATAATATGAAACTCCAACATAAACCAATAAAAAAATAATTCCAAAAAATAAATCATGTGTATGCCTTTTGTGAAAACCCTGATACGGTTATGCTCATTGTGAGATGGGAATTTTAACAATTTGACCACCTGGCCAAGCAAAACTGCTGAGAAAAGATATGGTATTCCCAATTTTTGCAGGTTTTAATGTAACACTGGTACCTCATACGAATTAAAGGACCATTTTGAAGATTAAAAAAAATGTCTTTTGAGGCGTTATTGAAAGCCGTAAAATTTTAGAACACCTTTGTGTGCCATTTTTATTCTGCTGTTTAATAGATATCCTGGACAGAAACGTGGTTACATGAATCCACGCCACAGCTTTTGTAGCAACAATAAGGATTCCAGCAGATTGTTTAGATGTTGGCACTGTATTTGTATTTGCTTTAGCCACTTTCTGGCATAAGTACTCCTCACTATACTGTAATTTTGGCTTGAGGACAAGTTAACTTGACTGATTTTGGTGTATCTTTGAAGTCACAGAGTTCACCCTTTAAACTAAATATAAGAAGGAAAGCCTTGATTACAACCAAGCAATCTGTGGATGCTATTACAGCCCTCACTGAAGTAGCCACTAAAATAGCAACACCACTAACTCATTACTGTAAAACTGGCCAAAATTACCTAACTAAGTGTTATGTCCAAACAGTCAGAAAGCCAGAAACTCCCTTAATAAATATCATACTTCAGTCACCAGGGACCACAAGCTATGATGTGTTAAAATTTATAATCAAACACAACTATGTGACATTTTTGTTTCCATATTATATATTTACCACATGGATACAATGCAAGATTATTTAAATTGCAAAAAAATGACAGGTTTTATTGACACATGCTGACAGATTTTTGTTGTTTTTTTGTAATTACATAGTAAATGACAGGATCATAAATTACATGACTTCACTTGAATCCAACCTATCACACCCCAAACACATGTGCCTCCAGTTACTGAGGAGACATAGATTAAACAGGACTCATGCTTTGATTTGAAACTAAAGAAACATTGAAATCTCCTTTGGATTAGGATGTTGGCAGGAATTCTGAGCCATCATGCTTTGTTCCGACTGTAGACAGTTGCAGGTGGGCAGGGTAGTGCATATTGTAGACAAACCTCCATCTCAGATATGGCTTCTTATATGGATTCATGTTATACTATAATTGAGATGTAATAATGGACATAAAGTCACCAGAATATAGCTGTTGCACCAAGACAATTTGCAGACTATAGCCAACCAGGACAAACAGGTAAACTCAAGTTAAAAGTCACTTGATGTAACTCTGTTTTATCTGAACTAAACCTGTAAAACAGTATCTTCACTCATGGAGCACTTTATAACAGACATTATACTAGTGCCTAAGAGTCTGTGGTATTGTGTATGGCAAGATGTTTTTTCCTGTCAGCACACAGTGGTCATTATAAATTTTTTATATCATTTCTGATGACATGAACCAGTCTAGCCTTCCTCCACTGAGCTCACTCATCAGCAAAGCTTTTTAAGTCATGATTCTGTATTAAATTTACAGACTATTATTGTGCACGTGCATGAAAATTATGGAAGACCAGCAGATTTAGACATACTTAACAGCCTGTCTGGTCCCAACAATCATGTCACATCAAATGACCACAGTTTCCATCACAGTCAAACTGTTCCAGTATTTTATTTCAAACTCTCTACTAAGCAAGGCCAAACCACTGACCCTGGTCAAAGATTTCACTTTATCACTTTTCTGAGTTTATTATTAAGTAGGAGTAAAATACACTAAATTAAAGGATTCATTAGTTAACCTTTCAATTTTTTCAAATGTTGCAGTTCAGTGCAGTCATTACAAAAATTCCCACATGACTGCTAAACTTCAACTTTACAAATGCAATAACATTGCAGGTTAAAAAAGGCATAATCACCTACAGCACTGGAGTGTACAAAGAGGAATCATCAACCATACAGACCATGTAAAAATATAAAATATACCAAATCTGACCTTGGTTTACAATACCTCTTCTTACACATAATACAGTACAAATGTTACAATAACAACCATAACCAACAATATATTCCACTTTCTCTAATTGGTAGCTCTGTTACACGGTCAAATCAGCACCACATTTTCCAGAATCGATTCAGAGTCATGTTTCAGTTAAACACAGAGTTGAAGCCATGTATGCCATTGCATCTGAATAGAAACACAGGGAATGTGTCATCTAACTGCTGTACAGTTCCTGTAACTAGGGTTTAATCCTGATTTCCACACTTAGTTTTTAATATGTTGGTAAACTGAGCACAATAGTTAGTTCCAACATTCTAAATAAGTCAGCAGGTAGGTTGATTACAGTAAATAGCCATCTAGGCATCAGCGCCTGGTGACCAACAGTGAGTATTGGACCCCACTGCAATTCTTACAAATGTCATTCCTTGATAAGTAATGAACAGGCACTGTCATGTTGAAAATGTGCTGACTTCAAAAACAGTGGGCTCTGTATCTGATCCCCTCCTTTGCATCTGTACTAGATTTATGACTTACATTTGCTTATTGGTCTGCATTCTCTCCAACAGGCTTAAGTAGTCAGTAAGGCACTTTGCGACTCAATGACTTCACATTCATAACACTAATATTGCCCTACATGTCATGAGAAATGGTTAAACATGCGCTACAAGATCTTACATTTTATAATACAGCTCTTTAATTTATTTCATTGACCCCAGGTCTCCCACAAAAAATAAAAAACAAAACATAACTTTAGAAACTTGATCTTATAAACTTAAAACTTATAAACCAGACACTGATAATAAACAAGATTGAGGTAAGGTCAGTGTCGCCCAATCAAAGTACTTCTACACCAAGCTCACTCAACCACACCTTTGTGGACCATTCTTAGTGCTGTGGGACACGGTCATGCTGAAACAGAAGAAGGCCTTTCCTAAACTGTTCCCACAAAGTTGGAAGCATATAATTATCTAAAAATTCATAGCTGTTTCAGTTTTTAAACATATGGAAATGGGACTGCATGAAACACCTGAGGTGGATGATTATGAGGTGTAGCCTAATACTTTTATCCATATAGTTTATGTTGCTTGGTGTTTTTTTTTTATTTGTGGGGGTCACATTAATAACACAGGCAAATCCACATTAATGAATGGGGTATAAAACCACAAGCAATACAATGGAAGCGAAACGTGTAACTTTCATCCTTTACTCGAAATTATATTATGGCTGTTATATGTACAGGAGCACCTTGTTCCTGGGGAACACTGTCTCGTTCCACATATATTGCACTGTGCTTTATATTGTGGAATGACAAATCAAATAAAATACAAAATACAAAAAATACTAAATCAAAAGTGAAGTGTGGGCGGCAGGTGGCTTAGTGGTTAGCACGTTCGCCTCTCAGCGCTAGGGATTCCCGGTTCGAATCCCCATCTGGGTGGAGTTTCCATGTTCTCCCCGTGTCTGTGTGGGTTTCCTCCGGGTTCTCCGGTTTCCTCCCACAGTCCAAAAACATGGATAAAGTCAATTGAATTCTCAAAATTGCCCCATATAGAGTGTGTGTGCCCAGTGATGGATTGGCGCCCTGTCCTGGGTGTATCTGCCCAGCGCCCGAGATGTTCTCCCCTGGATGGGCATGGGGAACCCCACCGCGACCCTAATAGAGGATAAAGCGGGAGATAATGAATGAATGAATGAATGAAAAGTGAAATGTTTTCGTGTTGTAGTAAAGTATAGGAAATGTTGCTGCTGCTCTACTGAATGACACACCTCAGCGTGCTCAGTCCTGCTTTATTCACTGACTAATATCATTTTGTTGGCCAAACCCACAGACGTTATCTTGTAGTGACAAATACCCAAAACCAGCTACACCACACGGCGTGTGTGAACACACATATAAATATTAAAACGTGGGAAAGTGTGTTGCAGGAATCCGTGTGGAAACGTCCCACACTCGCGTTACTCACCGGAGGAGATGGAGGAACCTGACAGACTGGAGTTACTGGAGGCTGCCATCTCTCACTGCGGTCGCTTTATTCGTCTTTACATGGGGCACACTCCCAAAATCTACTCAGATCATCCATTATCTGGTGTGATATGTCCACGGCGGCAGTCAGAGTGAAGCGCGAGAGGCTGGACCTCTCACGGCAGCCGGCGGACCGTCGGCACTCTGGTCGGCTCAGACGCGAGCTGGCAGCCGTGTGCCCGACGCAAAGCCAATATCCGAGCCGCAGCAACGCATACCGACCTGTCAACTACCACAGCCCAGCGCGCTGCCGTCGCCCTGGGGAAACACAGCAGTTATTAGAACGCACTCAGAGCACCATGTGCACCCCGGGATCAGGAATAAACACCTCCCGCACCGGATCCGCCTTCTTAAAGAGCGCGCGTGGCTCTGCTGTAGCTGTCTTCATGCTGAAGGGCTGAGGGCTAGAGCTGGGCGATAAGACCAAGAATTTTGGTATCGATCCGATACCAAGTAAATCCAGAGCCAATATCGCGATATTCGATACCGATACTTTTAATATTTAAGCTTCATTGATCCAAAGGAGGCGGCACGGTGGCTTAATGGTTAGCACCTTCGCCTCTCAGCACTAGGGATTCCCTGTTCGAATACCCATCTGGGTGGAGTTTCCATGTTCTCCCCGTGTCCGCGTGGGTTTCCTCCGGGTTCTCCGGTTTCCTCCCACAGTCCAAAAACATGGATCAAGTCAATTGAATTCTCAAAATTGCCCCATATAGTGTGTGTCTGTGTGAGTGAGTGTGTGCCCAGCGATGGATTGGCGCCCTGTCCTGGGTCTATCTGCCCAGCGCCCGAAACGTTCTCCCCTGGATGGGCATGGGGAACCCCACCGCGACCCTAATAGAGGATAAAGCGGGAGATAATGAATGAATGAATGAATGATCCAAAGGACCTAGTATAGAATTTCGCCAAACATTGTAGGTGACAACAAAATAATGTATCCCAATCAACATCTTTGTTTAGAAACAATGGAACAGTAATAAAACTAAAGTGTGCTTTAACGTGAGGAAAATATATATTTTTGAGGTAAGAAACAACAATACAATATATTTTTTTTTTCAAATAGAATTTTGTGTGTGGTTTTAGGTGTGCTGTGTGCTTTTTCATGTGCTTAAATAAGTTTGTTGTGTTTCCTGTGTACCTAATAGACTTTTTGCAAACTGAACAGGTTGCCGATGTCGCATTTTCGGCTGTAAAATACAGCCGAACAGCGCTTCTCTTTCTTTCAGACATCTTTTTTTATCTCCCACTCCGAGTCTCTCTCTCCGTACTGTGACGTGTCGATTTGGGCGGGTCAGGCTGAGCCCACGTGGCCGCTGTCTTGAGTATCGATCTTTTTACGCAAGTATTGGTCAATACCAATACCAGCGTTGGTATCGATATTATCGATATTTGTATCGATCCGCACAGCTCTACTGAGGGCAACCGTTAAGGACAGCTGGCGAACGTTATGGCATTGTCATGCTACATTTCTAACTTTACAATTGGTCAATTAGCAGACACTTTATCCAAAGGCACTAACAAATGTCAGAGACAGCCGCCCTGGAGCAAATAGGGTTAAGGGTCTTGCTCAAGGACCCACATTGGTAACTTTAGTGAACCTGTGATTTGAACCCATCCATCCATTATATTCCGCTTTATCCTCCACTAGGGTCGCGGGGGGGGGGGTTCCCCATGCCCATCCAGGGGAGAATGTTTCGGGCGCTGGGCACATACACCCACGACAGGGTGCCAATCTATCGCTGGGCACACTCACTCACACAGACACACTCTATATGGGGTAATTTGGAGAATTCAATTGACCTTGATCCATGTTTTTGGACTGTGGGAGGAAAACGGAGAACCCGGAGGAAACCCACGTGGACACGGGGAGAACATGGAAACTCCACCCAGATTCAGATTCGAGCCAGGAATGCCTAGCGTTGAGAGGCAAATGTGCTAACCACTAAGCCACCGTGCCACCATGATTTGAACCCACAACCTTTAAATTGATAGCCCAACACCCTAACCACTGAGCTACCACACCTTTACACAGCCATTGTTTTGGAATCATCCTCCTTCTGAAATTGCAGTCAATGTAATGTAATTGATTTGCCTCACATTCATGAGCATACATAGATACAGGCCATAGCCTGTATGCTGCAGTGTTTTTACCGAACAAAAAAAGGTGAATGCATGAAAAGACAATGACAGAATAATAAACAATGCCAACCATAACAAACTGGACAAAAATAAAAACTGAACACATAGGACTGAAAGATGTTCAATTTGATCAGATTTTTAGGTCATAGGATATTTACTGGGTCCAACGTAAAGTTCAAATCAAAGACATTTGGAATCACTCCTTATTACAGATAAGGTGCACTAGGTGTCAAGTATAAAGTGTTGTTTGGTATCATGGTGGTGCAGTGGATAATAGGAGGGAAGCCCTATTGAGATAGACAAATGTTTGTTTTTATTTCTGAGTGGAGACTGCATGTCCTTCTTGTGCTTGTGTTTGCTCCAGAAATGTTTGTTTCACAATCCAAATGTTGTGTTTCAAGAAGTTAAGTAAAACTTAGAGAAATAATTTACATTGGGAGATAAAATTCAAATAGGTCTTTTAATTTCACAGAGGAAACTAAAACAACTATGTAGAAGATATTCAAACTCCACACAAAAACGGCCCTATCCAACACACCTGGTAATCAAACTCATGCATGATCTTTCTGCAGCGTGATAGTGCTATCATTTAAAATCAGAGATCCTAAAACCATTGGTAAAATTCATTCATTCTTTATCTCCCGCTTTATCCTCTATTAGGGTCGCAGTGGGGTTCCCCATGCCCATACAGGGGAGAACATCTCGGGCGCTGGGCAGATACACCCAGGACAGGGCGCCAATCTATCGCTGGGCACACACTCACTCACACACACACACACACACACACTCTATATGGGGCAATTTTGAGAATTCAATTGACTTGATCCATGTTTTTGGACTTTGGGAGGAAACCGGAGAACCCGGAGGAAACCCACGCGGACACGGTGAGAACATGGAAACTCCACCCAGATGGGGATTCGAACCGGGAATCCCTAGCGCTGAGAGGCGAACGTGCTAACCACTAAGCCACCGTGCCGCCCCATTGGTAAAATGTTTTTAGTTATTAACAAGCAAATCCTCCAACACCTAGAGAAATTTTTGAGAAAATTTGTGGTACTTTTAAATCTAAATCTAAACATGGCTAACTTCCAAATATAATTAAAATTTAGTTAAGCACTTGACATTGTGGAACACTGTAAATTGGTAAGTTTGAGAAAGCACTGGGTGGGCGTATATATCTTTTAGGCTGTCAAGCATTGCTCTCAGATGTTTTTAGTTTTTTTGTTAAACTATTATGTAAGATTTATGTTGCATACAAAGACATTACAACCAGACCTATTTTTGCTTTGCTTTGTCAAAAGCAACATTGTGTTACAATTTTATCTTAATAATTAGCTTTAAAAGTATTTGATGTTATATGGATTTAGACTAAGACAATTGGTGTCATCACAACGGTTTACACTGAATATCTGTTGTAACAGTATGTAAACTGAATTTTCCATAAATTATCTTCCAGGAATGGGTGATGCTTTAAGCAACTATATCAAAAACAAGAAGATGCAAAGTGAATTACACATTTCAACTGAATGTGGACCATAACCAATTCTTTTATAACAACAAAAGTATGTAAGTAATTAATAGAACATTCACTGTTTGTAAAGTATTAAAATGGGGTTTACCACAGACACAAGTAACATTAAGGATCTTGACATTTGAGAAAAGGAAAAAGATGGGGTTTTTTTTAATAAAAGTATGCTGCATTTGACATTACCATCACATTTTGTATTTCATTTAAACTCAAGCAACAGTGGTTACCAACTCATAGCTAAGTAATACCATATATGGCCTGCATGACTGGACTGCTTCCTACTGCTTTATTCTGATAAAACTGAGGTACTAATAGTTGGACCCAAGGAAAAAAATAAACAAAGCTTCTAAGACTGTGTTAAACCTTGATAACTTTTTAATCAGACCCAGTTTATCTGTAAATAATGTCTGTGTCATTATTGGTTCAGATCTCTCCTTTACAAAGCACATTAGCAATATTATTAGAATTGCATTTTTTCCCCTTCGCAAGATGCAGAGAAACTAATGCATGCTTTTATTATCTCAAGGTTAGATTATTGTAATTCACTTCGACAGAATGTTCTAACAAATCTTTACATAAATTACAACTTGTGAAAATTGCTGCAGCTAGGGTTTTAACTGAACAAGAAAGTTTGATCAAACTTACACTGGCTACCAGTTAAGTTTCATATTGAGTACAAAATTTTATCAATAACATAAAATTCTACATAAGGCTCCACCGTATCTCATTTTTTCTTAAGGTGCTGTTGTGCTTTTAGCTCCTTGAATAAATAAAATTACTGCTGGTTGAAGAGTGTTCTCCCACAAGGCTCCTCAATTTTGAAATTGCCTTCCAGTTACTGTTTGCAATTCAGAGTCACTCTCAATCTTTAAAAGTAGATTAAAAACGCATTTATTTAATTTTGCATTGAATTAATTCCCCGTAGATAAAGGTGTAGATCTCAGGCTTGGTGGTGCTGGGTTGGTGATCTGGGATAGACTGTGCTGGCATTTCATCTTTTTCCAATTATTAAATAAAGACACCTGATCAACACACAATCTGTACATTGCTGTCCTACACTGTTGATGCTGCTCTGCCGCTAAAGGAGGATGAGTCCCCCACTCAGCCTTGGTCCTCCCAAAGTTTCTTGCTTAAAATTACAACATAAAAGGGAGTTTTTTTCTTGCCACTGTCGCTTCGGCTTGCTCTTTGGCGGTTTAAAGGCTTATAACACAGTAAAGCTGCTTTGTGACAATGTACTATTGTAAAAAGCGCTCCATAAATGAATTACTTGAACTTGAACTTACTTGGTCAGACAACACTGCTGCACTGTATAGAAATGGACAGAGCAGACTGTATGTGCTGAGGCGATTAAGATTGTTTAGGGTGCGGGACCACTCATCAGGACATTTTTGACACTGTGGTGTCATCGGCCATATTTTATGGAGTGGTCCGCTGGGGCAGCAGCATCACAAATGCAGACAGGAACAGAATAGACAAACTTATTAAGAAGGCCAGCTCTGTTCTGGGGGAACCCTTAGACCTGGTGCAGGTGGTGCAGGAGGATGTTAAACAAGCTAGCAACGCTTATGGACAACAAATCCCATACAAATCCATATACGAGACTCTAGCGGCACTGGGCAGGGAGCGTACCGCAAGTCCTTCATTCCTGCTGCAGTTAGACTGTACAATCAGCACTGCGCTCAGTAATCACTCCAAAGCAAACTAAAAATAACATTGTGCAATGAAATTTATTGGAGCGATACATATTCAATCATTTATGTGCAATACTTTGCTGCTGTGTAATCTGGTATCAATTTGTTATTTTGTTCCTCTATGTTATATGTCATGTATGAATTTATCTTGCATATATTGATCTCTGGGCGGCACGGTGGCTTAGTGGTTAGCACGTTCGCCTCTCAGCGCTAGGGATTCATGGTTCGAATCCCCATCTGGGTGGAGTTTCCATGTTCTCCCCGTGTCTGCGTGGGTTTCCTCCGGGTTCTCCGGTTTCCTCCCACAGTCCAAAAACATGGATCAAGTCGATTGAATTCTCCAAATTGCCCCATATAGAGTGTGTCTGTGTGAGTGAGTGTGTGCCCAGGGATGGATTGGCGCCCTGTCCTGGGTCTATCTGCCCAGAGCCCGAGACGTTCTCCCCTGGATGGGCATGGGGAACCCCACCGCGACCCTAATAGAGGATAAAGCGGGAGATTATGAATGAATGAATGAATTAATTAATTAATATTGATCTCTATTTTTATTATATTTTTTAACTTACTTCTTGGGTGGCACGGTGGCTTGGTGATTAGCACTAGGGATTCCCGGTTGGAATCCTAATCTGAGTGGAGTTTCCATGTTCTCCCAGTGTCCGCATTGGTTTCCTCCGGGTTCTCCAGTTCAAAAACATGGATCAAGTCAATTGAGTTCTCCAAATTGCCCCATATAGAATGTGTATGTGTGAGTGAGTGTGTGCCCAGCGATAGATTGGCGCCTTGTCCTGGGTGTATCTGCCCAGCGCCCGAAACGTTCTCCCCTGGATGGGCATGGGGAACCCCACCGCGACCCTAATATAAGATAAAGCGGAAGATAATGAATGAAGGAAATTACCCCATATAGTGTGTCTGCCTGTGTGGGTGTGTGCCAAGCGATGGATTGGCGCCCTGTCCTGGGTGTATCTGCCCAGCGCCCGAAACGTTCTCCCCTGGATGGGTATGGGGAACCCCACCGCGACCCTAATAGAGGATAAAGCGGATGATAATGAATGAATGAATGAAATGACCCCATATAGTGTGTTTGTGTGTCTACCTGTGTGGGTGTGTGCCCAGCGATGGATTGGCGCCCTGTCCTGGGTGTATCTGCCCAGCGCCCGAAACGTTCTCCCCTGGATGGGTATGGGGAACCCCACCGCGACCCTAATAGAGGATAAAGCGGATGATAATGAATGAATGAATGAAATGACCCCATATAGTGTGTTTGTGTGTCTACCTGTGTGGGTGTGTGCCCAGCGATGGATTGGCGCCCTGTCCTGGGTGTATCAGCCCAGCACCCGAAACGTTCTCCCCTGGATGGGCATGGGGAACCTTTCCCATCTACTGTAACTTGCTGCTGAGAATGTGAATTTCCCCATTGTGGGACAAATAAAGTCATATCATATCTTATCTTATGCATGTTGCATATCATAGTGCATTGGTATTTATAATAATGTATTGTTTTGTCAAACTGACAGTGTAAAGCACAGGGAGAAAACCCACACAAAGTAAAGAAAGCAAACGACACAGCTGTCCCTGCTGTACGATGTTAGGAGTCATTAACGAAAAACTGTTTCAGTAAATGTGCACGCACACTGTATATCTACATTACTGATAAATAATGAAGCAATTAAGCCTTGCGAAGCCAAACAAAGTTTTGGGGGAAAAAAAGGCACTGGTTTAAGTTTTTTGTTAATTGCGATTTAGCGAACTGATGACGTAGCAGCTGGCAGTTATCACATGACTTCCCTTGCGATCATGTGACTGCGACAAACAGCGTGTTAGTTAGATTCGTTGTTGGGTTGTTAAACTGGGACGGGGGAAGCTTTGATCTGCCGCCTTAACTGTTATCCAAAAGGTTGGTAGATTTACTATTTTTATTGTTTTAAAAAATAATCATTGTGGCTATCCAGGTGATATTTCTTTGATCGCAATAAGTGGCAGTTTCTGGTAAGTTGCCAGCCTTACAACAGCACAATCTGCAATTCAGCTAACACAGGATTAAACATTGAACTATTCCCCATGTAATTATAAATAATTATAAATAATTATAAATAAAGCACACCAAAGCTCTGCGTAATGAGCTAGTTTAACATAAATAAATCCGATTGTATGAAACTTCTCCAAATTGCCCCATATAGAGTGTGTCTGTGTGAGTGAGTGTGTGCCCAGCGATGGATTGGCGCCCTGTCCTGGGTGTATCTGCCCAGCGCCCGAGACCTTCTCCCCTGGATGGGCATGGGGAACCCCACCGCAACCCTAATAGAGGATAAAGCGGGAGATAATGAATGAATGAATGAATGTATGTAACTTATACCCAAGCTTAACGATCCAGCTATTGAAACGCACTAATCTTTACGTTTAATCAAGATGTTCATCAAACAAATCCTTCATTAACCGCATAACGTTGATTTTATTGTGGAGCCAAAACATTTAATACTGCACGTATATATTTCCAACAACTGTCATTAATTCTTGCTTAATATTTGATTTTACGCTATTCATAACCCCATAATATACTTAAAATAAACTACAGAATATTTGTTAAAATTCCAGACATAATATATGTACCCATAGCTTAGGAATATTTCAGAAGTGTCTTATAGCCTAAACAGTTTTTATTTGGTAGGCTTTGCTCTCTATTGTAATAAGATATAAGCAGTTCATATTCAGACACGTTGGTGGCTGTAACCCAAGCTATTTGGTATTTTGCTACATGATAAATCTGTATTATATTTTACAGGTAAGGTTTTATCATGCCGGACAGATGGCTGGTTTTTCTGCTCCTATCCGTGTTTTTTGGGGCAGGGTGGTCTCGGGGCTGTTCTTCATTCTTCTGTAGGAAATCTCTCCATGTAAGTAAGGTCTCCGGGCCTGAGCCTGGGATCCCACTCTTTCTTACTCCATACCTGGAACAAGGCAAGACTGAAGAAGGTGTGTTTTATTATATAGTATTTTGTATATTGTATAATATATTGTATATATTATATATTATTTTCATATTCAGTCAAGAGCCAAGTAATGCTTGTCATATTATCATTTACTCTGCAGAAGCTGAGAAGAAAAAATCAGACAAATTTATTATATATATATATATATATATATATATATATATATATATATATATATATATATATATTAGGGTTAGATATATGGTAACTGTGACATTTCTCAGACTGGTAGACAGGTTGTTTTATTTATTTATTTATTTTTGCTGAACAGGATATATGTTGATAATGCATGATATTATATCCATTGTGGAATTAACAGTAGTCTGTTCAGATTTGTTGTAAGTTGTTAAATGATGTTTAGCAAAGATGTCATTTTAATTTACTACTATCATTTGCAGTGTGGAGGGTTGTCTTGTCAAATGGGGAAAAACATTCTCAATCAAGCTTTAACTTTTTGTTATTTTGGCTTACAGCGAAAAGACTGAGCATGGTTGGCCCTTTACCTGGTGCTAATGTGAAGAGTTTTTCTGGCTATCTTACTGTCAACAAAAGTTACAACAGCAACCTATTCTTTTGGTTCTTTCCTGCACAAGTAAGTGTGTCGCACATTTCTCTTTGTTTTTTTTCTAAATCGTTTTCCAAGCCATCGATTGCAGCATCGCAGTAGAAGACATGACAATGTAAAAGCACAGCCATAATATAAAGACTTAACTTTACCTTATTAATTATGGTAGGAATGATGGCAGAAATATAATGTAATTCAGTCCTCCTGCCGTTTAGTGTTAATATTTATAATGAAATGCATTATGAGATTAATTTTAAATTTGTAGATCTGGAACAGATTCAATTTGGCCATTTGACCCCTAAGGGAAATTGTTCCTTTGCACAATCATGAACTATGTTTTAACTTGAAATATACGTTTGAGTTCATGTAAATAAACAACCCTTGACCCTTTTACATTGGTAATCTGGGTTGTGTTTATCTGATCCTTTGTCTGCAGGTAAATCCAGAAACTGCTCCAGTACTCTTATGGTTACAGGGAGGACCTGGTGGTACATCCATGTTTGGACTCTTTGTGGAGCATGGGCCTTATTTTGTACATCAGAATCTTACTTGTAAGTTTGTTTTTTAAACATTCTATCTTTTAATGAAACTAATTATTTTCAGATTTTCAAAATGTTATTTTTTAAATATTTTTTGCTTATCATACAATTTGTTTTACCAGCTTACAGTTTTAGACATAACATTTTAAGTATTCTTTGTAACCCCTAAACTGTGCATGTTATTTAAACAAACACTAATATTGACTCGAGTAAGTAATATTGACTCAAGTGAGTGGATTAAATGTTAAAACTAAAGAATGAAAGAAACAATCACAGAAAAGTGTATGTATGTAGTTTTTGATGTGTATATATGATTGTTTACCTCTCATGGTGTACACATACATATTAAATATAAATGTTATTCCATGTTTTGCTCTAAATTGTAAAAATAATTTAAGTTATGGAACCAAAGTTTAAATAAAATACCTCTAATGGGATTTTATTCTCTATTCGTAATGAGCCTATAAGCATTGGCAGAGTACATGTTTGAATATGTACTGTTTAAAGGTAAGTAGAATTCAGTTTGGTACAGTCTATATTAATTAGTTTTCTGTTTTTGTTATTGGAACAATATTGCTGGAAAGTATATTTTAGCAAGTTCACATTTAAAAAGTAATACGTTTTATAATAGTACATTGTCTCAAACAGCTTTACAGTATTCTGAGCCTGAACCTTTAAAGAGCAAGCCGAAATGTCAGTGGCAAGGAAGAAATAAGACTAAATTAAAAACACCTTCATTTACTTTTGCATTTAATTAATTATTTGTAAATAAAGGTCGCAGTGTTGTGTTGGTAATCTGGGATGGTCTGTGCTGGCATTTCACCTCTTCTGAAATGATGCTATTCCAGGAAACCTTCTAAACTAAGTAGAGTCTGCAGTATCTGCCCCTTTTAGTTATGCTACTCTAGTCACTTATGTCGAAGTTAAATGCTGCGCTGTGTGGATCCAACTCTGTCTAAAAACATAATTACTGTGCTTTATTATCTCTAACTGCTTTTCTTGTCTTTTTGAGGTGTCGTTGTCCATGGCACTGCCGGAGTACTGTTGCTATTACGATTACTGGATTGAACATGGATTTCTGTTGGACTGGTGGCATTGCAGTCCTGCAGGATGACCTCATTGAACTGAAATAGTATTTCCAATTTAAAAAAAAAAAAAAAAAAAGACACTTGATCACTATACAATCTGACCATGGCTGTCCTACACTGTTGATGATGCTCAAGGAGGATGAGTCCCACTACAGAGCCTTGGTCCCAAGGTTTCCTCCTTAAACATTGATTTTGTTGCCACTTTCCCTTTGGCTTGCTCTTTGTGGGTTCAGAATGGGAACACTGTAAAGCTGCTTTGTGAAAACAAAGTGTTGTAAAAAGTGCTATATAAATCAATTAACTTTGGGAGGACCGAGGCTCAGTGGGGGCTCATCCATCTTAAGCAGCCGGGCATCACCGAACAGTGTAGGACAGCCATGTACAGATTGTGCAGTATTTAAGTGTCCATTTTCAAAAATTGGAAAAACTTTAGGCCATTCTGCAAGACTGCAACCCCTCCGATCCAACAGAAATCCAGATTCTGTCCTGTGATTGTGCTTTTAACACAATTGTAATCATTAGTGGTTGTACAGATGCAGTAGAAAGTCTATTTTTATTATCTGACTGTTAATTTAATGAAATTAAGTTTCGTTATTTTATACCTGGCATTTTTTTCAATCCAGAAATTTACATCATACCTCTTTGTCTGTTTAAAGTGGGCTACAGGGATTATCCGTGGACTTCAAGATACTCAGTTCTTTACATTGACAATCCTGTAAGTCATTAAATTCCATTTTGCTTAATGATTGCAACTAATTATTCAATTTCTTAAACAGTAGTACTTTTTAGCATATACATTAAACGAACCACCACCCAGAAATGTTCATGCTTCAAGTTTCTTCTTTCGAATATTAAGATGCTGAAAGTAATTAATTTAACATGAGTGAACCTTTATACAATGGGATTATCTTTATTTTATAGTCCTTAATACTTTTTTTGCTATCTCCAAAATATAGATTTGCATAAATGTTCTTTTACTGTGTGTGTGTTAAAACACTGCCTGGAAAATATCAACTTTCATTTAGACTTGGGTGTTTTACTTTAATGTTAATTCAGTTGTTCAGGTCAAAGTTCAAATTCATGGGGCAATAAAGTAAAAGCAGTCAAGTACCTGGATGTACTAATTGACCAAGTTTATCTGATCAGTGGATCTGTCTTTCACTGATTGCACAAGCATATTTCCATGTCCTGGCAGTATCAAGTTTCATCCAGTTATTTTTGTCTATGGGTTCAGTGAACATAAAGAATGTTAATTTATATTTGCCACCACTGAGTTCTGACTATTGTGAAATCACATAAATGTATAAAATGTATTTACAATACATTGATACAAAATCTCTGTTATAATTTAATTGTATATAGTGGATGCATTCCATGTAATTAATTATGGGTGACACAATATTAAGGTGCATGACTTTTTTTAAATATATGAATGTTTTAAATTATATTTACAATTTATGGTATATTAATGACTTTAGTTAAACAAATAAAGTCAGATTTTAACTAACAGTATTTTATAAGGTGGGTACTGGGTGGAGTTTTACAGATGATGACCGTGGCTACACCAGAAACCAAGATGATGTTGGCCGAGATCTGTACAGGTAAGATCAGACCAAGGCTTTCGCAGATTTAAAAATTCATTTTTTATTTTTATTGTTTTAATGCTTGACCTTTTATGCTCAATTGCAGTGCACTGGTTCAGTTCTTTCAGATTTTTAGTGAGTTTCAATCCAACGAATTCTATGCTACAGGAGAGGTGAGTTACATGAATACAAAGGAGATTTTTTACTTGCCTTTATATGAACCTGTACTACTTAATTTCTTACTTCTTTACTTAATTTTTTTTTTTTTCCCTAACACACAGATAGCCTAGTTTAAAGACATGTTTTGTAGTAGCTATAATGGCACTATTAATTTGAAAGATTTCTTTTTCAAGTTAATTTATTTATATAGTGCTTTTTACAACCGCATTACACTATTCTGAGCCTGAACCATCCCCCCCCCCCCCCCGAGCCAAAATGACAGTAGCAAGAAAAAAAATGGTTCCGTTGTTTTTTTTGTTTTTTTTTTAAAGAAAATTCACATTACAAATTTTAAAATATTTAATAAGAATGTTACATCAGCTTGTCAATTAAAAAAAAAAAAATGAAAATGCTATCTGGATCCATGTATGTTTAGTTTTTACATTTAGTTTTGAGAGCATAAATGCTCTTATCCAAATTTACTTTTTTTTCTGAATCGATAGTTAAGGAAAACAGCTATACTGTGAAATTATCAAACCTGATCAAATATATAATTGTTTTTAATCCACTAATCTACTCACCCCCAGAATAATTGTTCAGGTTTTTAAATTATTTTTTTACTGATTATAAAGTTGTGGATATAGGCCGGATGTTGAGACCATTCTATTAAGAACGGTAAGCTAACCAAAACTTACAAGACTTTAAGAGCAGTTGTCTGTAACTGTACACATGCAGTATCTTGTATAAGATGGATTGGAACATTTTAATTTTGGTAGTGATTAGTACATAGTTTGAAAATAAGCTTCTGTTGCTATATCAGTGCCATGCATTGCTGGTTACTTTACAATAATATTCAGTCAATGATTTGTCTCTTGTGCATGATGGTTATCAGCTACAACCTTTGCAAAGGTTTAAGTTTTGTAGTGGTGTTTAAGTTTTGTACCACAAAACCCATAGCAATAGGTATCCATTGATAAGTTGTCCTTTTTGCACCGCAGTCTTATGCAGGAAAGTATGTTCCAGCAATTGGTTATTACATCCACAAGAATAATCCCTCAGCTAAAGTAAAGATCAACTTTAAAGGTGTGGCTATTGGGGATGGACTGTGTGATCCTGAGCTGGTGAGTCAACAGAAAATGTGAATTGCCTGGTAGCTAGTAGGATTATAAATTATCGTTTTTGCATTCTTTATCAGATGTTAGGAGGCTACGCAGATTTCCTCTATCAAACCGGCATGGTGGATGAGCTACAGAGGCAGTATGTGAAGCAGCAGACTGATGCTGGTGTCAAACTCATTCAGCAGGAGAAATGGGTGGAAGCTTTTAAGGTATCCATACTAATGCAGCTTAATAAAGTTCATGTCAATACCCTCATTAGAAATGGATTTACTGAAAAAAGAACATTGTTTTACAAAGTAACCAAGGCATTTCAACAAAAACATTTTGTGGGAACTATCGAAAAACAGATTGACACAGATAACGACGGTAGTACAGCAAACTATTATAATAATTTTTTAAGGTGGTGTATAGGTTCTTTTCAAAAAAAAAAAAAAAAATATATATATATATATATTATATATATATATATTATATATACACAAACTTTGAGTGGTGTATTTCCCCAGTTTGTTAGTTTTAGAAATAGTCATCTTTGCACCACTTCTCATCAGCCATGGTTAGTTTAGCCTTTTGATTCTCTATGCTAATGAGCCGTTTGATTACTGCAGAGTGAACTTTCAGTCCCAGCAGCAGTATTGAACCAATTATTCATTGAGATCATGTCATGGAAAACCAGTGTTCTTGGCTTACTTGAATGAGTAATCAAACAATAATTAATAGATTCCAATAACCATAATTGTAATTGGTAATTACAATAATTAATTAGGTGGCATGGTGGCTTAGTGGTTAGCACGTTTGCCTCTCAGCACTAGGGATTCCTGGTTCAAATCGCAATCTGGGTGTAGTTTCCATGTTCTCCCCGTGTCCAAAAACATGGATCAAGGTCAAGTGATTTCTTCAAATTACCCCCATATAGTTTATTTGTGTGTGTGTGTGTGTCTGTGTGAGTGAGTGTGTGCCCAGTGATAGACTGGTGCCCTCTCCTGGGCCTGAAACATTCTCCCCTAGTAGAGGATAAAGCAGAAGATTATGGATAGATGAATTAGGCGACACAGTGGTGTAGTGCTTAGCATGTTCACCTCTTAGTGCTGGGGTTCCAGGTTTGAATCACGACCTGGCTGGAGTTTCTCCCCGTGTCTGCATGGGTTTCCTCCTACAGTCCAAAAACATGGATTCAATGTAAATTGAATGCTTTAAATTGTCCCATATAGTGTGTTTGTGTGAGTGTGCCCATTGATGGATCGGTGCCCTGTCCTGGGTGTATCTACCTGATTTCCCCCCTTGCCCCTGTGACCCTAGTGGAGGATTAAGCGGAAAATAATGAATGAATAATTTATTACCCATGTTTAAATAATTACATATGTTTACTTAGCCCATTTTTTTCACATGTAATGGTAACATCAAGGAAATTTACAAAGAAAGTAATCTTTAAGTCACTATTATAGAGGGGGAAAAAATAATGTTTAACTAAATATGTCAAGATTAACAGGAAAATGGTTTCGGTTATGGCCATCTCAAATCCTTTAAAAATATGTAAAATGACTTAAAAAAAAATAGATAAACCAAGATAAAAGTAGTTTTTAATATCCACGCATAATACCAGCTATATTTTAAAAGCTTCTGCATGCTTTAAATTTGGCACCTAAGTGATTGAACGTATTTGCGATTTTATTTTAAACAGAGATTTCATAAATCATGCAAAAACTCCAATATTCCCAACTTCATTTTTCACTGAAGGATTGACCTTTGCATGGGATTTCTCCAGTGTGTTGTTTATATTGCTGCTCTTGTAATGATTGATTTTTTTTTTTTTTTTTTTCATTTTCTCTCGCCATCCTCCTTAAGATTTTTGACAGCTTGCTAAATGGAGACCTCGCACCCTATCCGTCTTTCTTCCAAAATGTTACTGGCTGTACAAACTACTTTAATTACTTACAATGCCAGGTATTTTTTTTTTATTTCACCTTCATCCATGTGTATAGTATTAGCCTATTTAAAAACTATATTATAAAATATAATATGCTACTAGTGTACATCACACAACCTGTCTTTGTCTTTTACAATAATGTGTGTCCCTGGTCAGATTACATCTTAAATAGATTTGCTATGTGAAAGTTATCACACATTCTGCAGGGAATTTAATAACAAAAAAATAATTATCAAAGATAAGTAACTAAAGGATATACAATACAGCATAAAGTATTGTTGGATACGGGGCATTGTGGAATACAGGTAAACATCACCAGATCAGCCAAGAGTCTTCCCATCCCAATCACAGACACTTTTCCAATAATAAAACCCCTAATATACATTGAATGGCAAAAATATGGAACACCCAATCAACAAACTCCAAGAAATCAAACCAAAAATAAAATTTATGGATTATAAATTATCCACACAAGGTTGCACATAGGACACTCCTAACTGACACACAAACACTTTCTTACAGAAAAAGAAGCTCCTATCTGTTAAAATTGCAATAAGACTCGTACTAATCGAATGCCCTGCAGCCACAAAGACGAAAAACACTTAACTGCAGACATCAGACATATTTGACAAGACTTTACCAGGGAATATATATATATAATTACTTAACACACCTCAAGCCAGAACACATTATGTAGTAAAAATGTCAAAAATAAATAAAAAATACCAAATCACATCCAACCATAATGTAAACTTGAAATGTGACATGCCACATATAGTATATAGCTGTAATTGTGCAGACCTTGAATTAAGCCCCAACTATAATCATCTGCAGGGAATTAAATTATGTATATTTTTTAATTGTCAGATAATATAAAAAAATACATAATTTAATTCCCTGCAGATGATTATAGTTGGAGTTTAATTCAAGGTCTGTACATTGATGTGTTATAATATATATAAAGTTTGGTGCTGTTTGGTTTGTGTTAACTGTTTTAGTTTTTTGACCTAATGCAATTGTATTTTTAGTTCTATTGTATGTTTATTTCTAATAATATCCCACTTTACTGGTGCCTCCCCTCACTAGGCACCTGCAGATCAGGACTACTTTTTGAGATTTGTTACCCTGCCTACAGTGAGGCACTCCATTCATGTAGGAAACTTGACCTTTCATGATGGCTCAGATGTGGAGAAGCACCTTCTCCAAGATGTCATGAAATCAATTAAACCCTGGCTTGGTGTACTTATGGAGAACTACAGGGTAAGAACATATTGTGTTAACTTACAGAGCAGACTGTAAAACTGGGGCAGTTGTAAGCTTGTAGTTAAGGAAACAAGCGTTGCGACCTGAAGGTCCCGGGTTTGATTCTTGGTCCCCCATAAAAAAGGCAGAAGTGCCCTTTTTATGTTAGTAGCCTAATTGAGATGTTCAGCATAACATTGCTAAACTACTACCTGACCAGTTTAAGCAACTATTAACATGTAACAAGTTCATGACAATTTTTTATTTATTAGACAAATTTATTTATATACAAGCACAGACTTGATTGCATGAAGACTGGATAGGAGAACATATTTAAGAAAGAATCTATTAATACTGCCAATATTACATTACATTACATTTGATCATTTAACAGACACTTTTATCCAAATCAACTTACAAGTATCCCAGCTTGATGATTTATCAGAGTACAGACAGTATACTCTGGACTTAATCAAGGACCCACTGTGCTAACTTGGATTTGAACTTCCAACCTTCAGATTGATGGCTCACACCCGTATTGCTAATTATAATATTTATTCAAAGGCATTACTTTTTTTTTTTTTTTCTTTAAACGATCAAAAAGTTATTGTATTTTTTTTTTTGCCATACCTTCGCTATATAATGTACTGTGGTCATGGGTGTTTGCAGGTACTGATCTACAGCGGGCAGCTGGATGTAATTGTTGCAGCACCACTGACCGAACGCTTCTTGCCGACAGTAAACTGGACTGGTGCAGATGAGTATAAACAAGCTGAGCGCTTCTACTGGAAGTTGCAGCCCAGTGACTCAGAGGTAGCTGGCTACATCAGACAAGTGGGAGAGTTCTATCAGGTGAGATGGGGAAACTTTCAAGACTTATATTACATATTCATTTTCAAAGCAAAATATTGTCTGGTTAAAAGTTTGCAAATGCTATTTCACCCACTTCCCATTATACAAATAAGCTGAAACTTTGATCAATTGTTTTTTGTCGATGACAATACATGAATTAATAAAAAAGTGCCAATTAATTAACTAATTACTGGTAATTAATTAATTTTGTTTTTTATGGATAAGTTGAACATTTTCTACAAAATTTTATACTTCACAAGCAAAATTAATTTAAGTAATTTAACATGATAGGGGTGGTTAAAATTTTTTATATATATTTATTTATTTATTTATTTGCTTGTTTTAATCTGTCACTGAAATAAAAATGACCAAAGATCACACATGGAGGTAAACACCCTAAGAAACCTAAGAACGTTTATTATTATTATTATTAAAAACATTATTAAAACGCCGAATTACATGCACCATAATAAAATACTTCAAAGAGCATTATGTAGAATTTTTGTGACCTCTGGTGGCGAGGATGCAGATTGTAACCACGTTTCATCTAATCCTTGCATAAAACTGACCAGTTAATATTTTTGTTATTCAAAACTTGGTGGCAAATCTTTGCAGCTTTTTGGAAGGTGACTCGCACTGATTTAATTATATAATGCAATTTCCAAGTCAATAAAAACTTTTATTTCTATTTACAAATAGAAGTGCCCTTTTAATGTTAGTAGCCTAATTGAGATGTTCAGCATAACATTGCTAAACTACTACCTGACCAGTTTAAGCAACTATTAACATTTAACAAGTCCATGACAATTATTTATTATTTAGACAAATTTATTTATATACTAGCACAGACTTGATTGCATGAAGACTGGATAGGAGAACATATTTAAGAAAGAATCTATTTTATTGTAAATAGAAATACAATTATGAATGCTATAATTTGTTTCTAGGCTATATGGTGGTGGTAGCTTTTGCCTCACAGTAATAAGGTCTTGGTCAATGTGTCTAAGACTTTCTTTTGAGAGCTCTGTCTTCCTCTTAGAAGACAAAAACGATGTGGGTGATTTGGCGATTATGAAATTCCTCCAGGTTTAATTGTGTGATTGTGTATGTATTTGCCCTACAATTGCCAGTGATTCCTTATCTTTTTTAACAAACAGATTACTAAAATAAACTACTTTCTTTTTCTTCTAATAAATTATTTTAAATCATTCTCAGTACGGGCGGCACGGTGGCTTAGTGGTTAGCACGTTCGCCTCTCAGTGCTAGGGATTCCCGGTTCGAATCCCCATCTGGGTGGAGTTTCCATGTTCTCCCCGTGTCTGCGTGGGTTTCCTCCGGGTTCTCCGGTTTCCTCCCCCAGTCCAAAAACATGGATCAAGTCAATTGAGTTCTCCAAAATTGCCCCATATAGAGTGTGTCTGTGTGAGTGAGTGTGTGCCCAGCGATGGATTGGCTCCCTGTCCTGGGTCTATCTGCCCAGCGCCTGAGATGTTCTCCCCTGGATGGGCATGGGGAACCCCCACCGCAACCCTACTAGAGGATAAAGCGGGAGATAATGGATGGAATGGATGGCATTCTCAGTACATTAAGCTGGATTAATAAAAACAATAACTATTAATGTGATGCCTAATGATAATAAAAATAATTTGATCATAATCAACTCATTTTGATCAACTCATCGCTTCAACAAAATTAATTTTATTTGATTTATTACTAAATATATTAATTAACAAATTTATTAAATAAATGTACCTAATAAAATTTGCACAGGGTAGTGAACTGTTACATTTTGAAACCTGATATAACTTTATTTTATAGGTCATTGTTCGGGGTGGAGGACACATTTTGCCGTATGACCAACCAGCTCGATCATTTGACATGATTGACAGATTTTTATCAACAAAGGGATTTGCTTCTACATGACTCCGTAGTGTTATAATATTTTAATCACTTTGCTGATTTAAGTAGTACTTTAGTTTTCTGGATTTTTGACAATGAATTGAAAATGATAGTTTGTAGCTGCCACTAAATTAATTTATGATTTGGTTGTTCATGGATTATGGTTCAAGGGAATATATGAATGTACTGTTTTTTTTTTTGTTTTTTTTTAACCCAAACCTGAATATTTTAAAATAAAATCAGTTTTTTTTTTAACTCTGTGGTGTGCTGTTTGTATGCACCTCCTTAAAGGTTTAGACACTTTGTATAGATAGTGATTTCTCAGTCGGTTTAATATGTTGCCATGTACAAATTTTAGGTGTAGTTGAATTCACTATTCATCAATATTTATCTAGTCAATACTAGTCTCATTAAGTCCCTTCCTATGGAAACAAAAAATGCTTATCACCCAAGATATTCTCATCCTACAACAACCTTAACAAAACCTTTTTTTTTTTTTGTAAAAACTTGCCATTAATTTAATTTAATTAACCTGGCATTAATTTAATTTTGTATTCGAAACTGCACTTGGTTCTGCTTACAGAAAACTTAGCCATATGTACAATATTTATAATATTGTACAATATTTAGGTTCCCCATCCCCATCCTGGGGAGAATGTTTCGGGCGCTGGGCAGATACATCCAGGACAGGACGCCAATCTATCACTTTTTGCGGAATTTGCATTGTTTTGTGCTGTGGTTCCTGTTGTAATATGTCTGCACCTGACACTGTCTCTTCCTTGCTGGAGCAGGTGCGGGCGGCTGCATGACCGACGCTTATTTTTTAATTTACTTTTCATTCAGAAAATGCTGCCATAGTTCCTTTGCAAGGGCAATCATAAAATCCTTCCTTCCTTCTGTAGAGCCGGTTCATGCCTTGAATAGTACGTTTGCGTTCATCGCAGCGAGGTCAAGCATGTTATAGAAAACCGCCACCGCCCACCTGCATGTACCTGCCTGCACTGTGTACGCCCGTGCCAGCTAGTCCATTAAGTCAACACCAAATTGCAAAAAATGTAATAATATTTTTAAATTAAATATAGTTTTGTGACATATGCACCACAAAACATACAAAGGCCTACAGATATCCAAACAGGATATCCTTTTATTACAACCAATCTGAACAAGTGTGAATCAGTTTACGTCACAGATGTAACATGTTGATCATGTGTGAATGTGTGTACAAAATGTGTGGCATCACTGATTAGAAAATGATTAAAGACAGTAATTGTATGTAGCAATACAAAAAAGATTCACACATATTTATGCATGTGAAATGTTATTCATATGCTTCTTAGCCACTAATCGTTATGGGCACTAAAGGATGAAAAAAAATGTATTCACTATTATTCATTGAAAAAATAATATTAAATGAAAACATTTATGTATTTCAAATAATATATAAAATAATATATAATTATACTGGATGTTATTACAGAATTATAGATACAACATACATACAGCAGTAATTGTGCCTTTGACTCTAATGCTATATATGAAATATGTATAAACCTCTAAACTAAACTTAATTTCACTGAATTTTATACTTTATTGAGCTATACATAATTTTACCCGTCTATTATAGGTATGTATAAAATATTGGAACAGTCTTTAGGAGTAAAAACACAGTTTGCAGAAAACTTTGTTTGAAGACTATGTTTGAATGTCTGTAGATCTTTTTCATTTTATTTGTAGCCACTGAAATTACGTTCAATTTCACTAAACTTTTATTGCAGAAAAATGCAATAAAATTCCAAACGTTTCACCAGTGGTGAACATTTAATAACGGGAAGACACTAAAGTGTTATTGCAAAAATCCTATTAGAAAAGATTGTTATACCTTTGTAAATTATATAACTTTCTAGTCAATACTAAAACCTTTTTATTTTATGAGTCACTTTTTTTTCATTGGTAAATACGTGCAGAGACAGTTATTATCGTGTTTTTTTTATTCTCATATATGAAACTTTCTTGTACATTATTAGTCACTGCAATTAGGTTGTATTTCAGGGAATTTACCTCTGAATGTAGTTTTTACCGAGCATTTAACCTGTAAGGCAGGGGAGGTCGTTATGCATATGAATAGCTCCCTGATGACCCCCTGATGGTTAAAGAAAAAAAAAGGGGGGGGGGGGGGCTGTTGTTCTCAGGATTTTAATTTGTTGAAGCTCAAAGAGAAGGATTTCTGATGGAACCAGATCTGAATTATATGTTGTGTGGGGCAGCACTGTCCAAAACAGTTTTGAACCAGCTGCAAACACACATGTATGTATGTATATATATATATATATATATATATATATATATATATATATATATATATATATATATATATATATATATATATTCCAAAGCTGTTTATAAATAATTTGAACTTTGAATTTTATTCCATATTAACAAGCTGTTGAACAGGTGTAACTAATTAAGTGGCCAGTGAATGTATGCATAATGTCAAATAGGACTTGTGATTCCTCTTTCTGACCTACAGAGAGCAGATATGTTCCATGTCATATGATATCGGTCCTAAATGCTTTTCTGTGAAAATAGAAATGTTATGCTTAACAGGAGTCAATAAGACATATGGTCAGTTAAAATAGGTAGCAGTTTCTAATATTAATTACAAAGGGGCTATATTAAGACATAACCAACATATGTTTTACTGAATACAAACTCAATGGCCATAACTGCACTTCAATGTCAAGAAATCAACGGTGGGGATTTATTTTAAAAAGTAAAAAGATTGTACCAAAACAAAATCAATTTATTAAAATGTATTATTTGTAACTGCTACTATGATTTTTGTTCTAACATTTTTAAGTTTAGGTTTCAATCCTAATATACACAATTTGGTGATTGCAGTGATTTATTTTCGTGTCACATTGAATACATTTTTTATCCCTCTCTATAAATATGGAGGGGTCAGCGGTGGATTTAGGCATGCGCTGCTTTGAGCCCCCGCTGTTCACTTAGGACAGTAAGTGAAGAACTTATATTTTCACTAAGATACCGACAGTACAGCATATGGAATCTTTACTGAAATAACATGTCATGCACAGAGATGCCTTTAGAACACTGACTTTACTGAATCACTCTCATCAACAAATGCATTACAAGTGCCATCTAGAGGAAGATTTGTGTCACAACAGGTATCTTAACCAATATAACACCACCAATGTGGGACACCAATGCATCAAGGTAGTCTAAAATAACTTAAAATAAAAAAAGAAACATCTCTATTCTGCCCCTTAAGCACATAACAGACTGCAAATAAAAATGTATAATATATATATATATATATATATATATATATATATATATATATATATAATAATACATTTTTATTTTTATATTTTTATTTACAATTAAACAGAACAGTTCTTTAATGAGACCCCAAACTCCACATTAGAGTGCGTTTTTTACCTTTAGGGTCATGTTTACATTTACATTGTGATTTAGCAGACATTTTTATCCAAAGCGACTTACAAATGAGATCACAAGTCAGTAGTTATGAAGAAAACCAACTATACTGTAAAATCATCAAACCTGATTGTTATTTGATGCTGCGGCCCCTCCCTTTTTTTCTACAACAGGTATTTGTTAAAAAGATGCATCTTCAGTAGTTTCTTAAAAATGCCAAGTGATTCTGCCTTAAAGACAGAGTTGGGAAGATGGTTCCACCATTTTGCAGTGGTGAACGCCACGGAGGGAGAATTAGCTCCTCGGTGAGGTGGAATCACCAGGCGACAATCATCATTAGAGAGAAGTGAACGAGCTGAGTGTATTTTGAAAAGATAGAGTGAAGGTAGGAGGGGGAAGATCCAGAAATGGTTCTGTAGGCCAGAGTCAGTGACTTGTACTGAATGCGAGCAGCTACAGGGAGCCAATGGAGGGACATGAGTAATGGAGTGACACAAGTTCACTTGGGCTGGTTGAACACAAGTCGGGCTGCAGAGTTTTGTTTGTTGTTTGCCTCTCTTTCCTCCAGATCTCGTGCTGCAATGCCGCTGCTGTTCTGACCTGATTTGCATTGTTTGTGTTGGTGGGAGGCGGCACGGTGGCTTAGTGGTTAGCACGTTCGCCTCTCAGCGCTAGGGATTCCCGGTTCGAATCCCCATCTGGGTGGAGTTTCCATGTTCTCCCCGTGTCTGCGTGGGTTTCCTCCGGGTTCTCCGGTTTCCTCCCACAATCCAAAAACATGGATCAAGTCAATGGAATTCTCAAAATTGCCCCATATAGAGTGTGTCTGTGTGAGGGAGTGTGTGCCCAGTGATGGATTGGCGCCCTGTCCTGGGTCTATCTGCCCAGTGCCCGAGACGTTCTCCCCTGGATGGGCATGGGGAACCCCACCGCAACCCTAATAGAGGATAAAGCGGGAGATAATGAATGAATGAATGTGTTGGTGGGCGCGCCCTTAACATGCGTCCGCGTTCCCGAATGGTTGACATTCAAACAGCCCGCCTCTCCCCCGATAACAGACAACACAGCCATCCAATGGCAGATTATAAAACACGCATAAAACTGGAGTCTGACTTGCGGGACAATGCGGGACAACGTCTCAGTTTGCGGGACGCGTGAAAAGTAACGAAGTTGCGGGACTGTCCCGCACAAAGCGGAACCCTAATAACACGGGTTCACCGCAGAGTTTCTAAAAATCTCCAATAACACCAGTAAATGTTGCTAGATTTGTCACTAGAAGCTTTTTAAAAATAAGTCACCAGGTGGTCGGAAAAGTTGCTTAATATAGCAACAAAGCGGACAAGTTGGCAACAGCAGCGGTTCACGCATGCGCACGATGTTGAATCACTTGTTCATCTGCTCGACGTTGTCACTTTTTGATTCACACCTGTCCTGCGCAAATCCTAATTATCGTACATTTTAAAGACGTTGTCGTGAAAAAATACTTATTTACTATTTTATTATAAGTCATTTTTATACGTACGGGATTTTGACAGTGATGTCACTCCATACAAAGAGAAGACAAAAAGTTCATGGTACTAGTCCTCTGTGTCGGTCTGCGTTTATTCTTAGTAATAATGTCTAATTTTTAAACGGACTCGTCAGGAAGTTAGGTTACAAAAATGCCCTAAAAACCGGCGCTCTGTTTGCAAAAACACCTCTTTTTACGGTGTTTTCTTTTATTTATTTATTTTTTAAAAAACAAAATGCGTTTAAAGCAGGCATAATGTAAACAAATCGGTTTCCCATTAATACCGTAGACCAACACATGTGTTTTGATGAATTTAAACTAACGTGTAAAACAAAATCTGTTCCTATGAAATCCTGTCCTCATTTGCACACACCCCGTTACACTAGTGTAGCCACGCGTAATAATCACTCATATAAATAAACTCATAAAATTACAATATTATTTAGGAAAGATTATTTGTATATAGAATCCTCCCTCCTTTTTCCTTAAAGAGTTTAATTAGTTCCTTCTATTTCCATTGAAATTCGGGTTGTATTTCTGTAATAAGTTTTAATTGGCTGAAAGTGTCTGCTTATCAAATGTACACTCCAATCAGAGGGCGTGATCACGCTGCTATAACGTTAGCCTGCCAGAAGACTTTTAGCATCAAGGACTCAAAATCTGATTGGTTGAAGCAACAAGTTGATCGACACTTATTTAATTCTACCAGGCCAACAAACGTGACATTCATTCGTTCATTCATTCATTCATTCATTTATTCATTCATTCATTATCTCCCGCTTTATCCTCTATTAGGGTCGCGGTGGGGTTCCCCATGCCCATCCAGGGGAGAACGTCTCGGGCGCTGGGCAGATAGACCCAGGACAGGGCGCCAATCCATCGCTGGGCACACACTCACTCACACAGACACACTCTATATGGGGCAATTTGGAGAATTCAATTGACTTGATCCATGTTTTTGGACTGTGGGAGGAAACCGGAGAACCCGGAGGGAACCCACGCAGACATGGGGAGAACATGGAACCTCGACCCAGATGGGGATTCGAACCGGGAATCCCTTGCGCTGAGAGGCGAACGTGCTAACCACTAAGCCACCGTGCCGCCACCTGACAACCAATAATGCTGAAATGTGATTGGTTAAATGCTGTGATATGAAAAATACCTGTCTAGAAGCCATAACCGTAAAATGCTATGAAAGGAAACGGACAGGCCATTTGGAATTATTTAATAATCATCCATGGACAGCATACAATTAACATCAAACTGTTATTCTGATATTTTAATCTGACAGCACGCCCCTGTCCACAACATTGTCCCCTGGAAGGGCAGGGGGAACCTCCCTACGACCTCAGTATAGAAGGATTAAGTGGTCAAGATAATCAGATGAGATGAAGACATTCATTCATTCATTATCTTCTGCTTAATCCTCTACTAGGGTCGCGGGGGAGGTTCCCCATATCCATCCAGGGGAATGAAGGGGATGAAAGGCAGGTACTATACATCTAGGACAGGACACGAATCTTTTGCTGGGCACACTCACTCACACAGACACAAACACACTCTATATGGGGCAATTCAGAGCATTCCGTTTACCTTGAATCCTTTTTTGACAGTGGGACCGGAGAACCTGGAGGAAACCGACGCAGACACGGGGAGAACATGAAAATGACACCAAGATTGAGATTTGAACCTGAATCCCCAGTGCTGGGAGGCTAATGTGCTAACCACTAACCATTTTACTGTTTATTTACCATTTATTAGCCTTTATTAAATGACAAACAAATTTAATTCACTTTGCTTCTTATGTGTAATGTGTGCCATGCTTCTGCTTAATATATATCAACTTAGCTTAGTACAAGAAATGGCAGGTAAAAGGAGGTGATATGGTAATTATAGCTGTCTATATATTTTTAGAAATGTAGCATGACTCACTTGCTAGTTCATCTTACCAATTTATAAAAGGCAGAAAAGAAAACAATCTTAC
The DNA here is from genome assembly GCA_019802505.1 of Corydoras sp. C115. NCBI lineage: Eukaryota > Metazoa > Chordata > Actinopteri > Siluriformes > Callichthyidae > Corydoras > Corydoras sp. C115. Next base: position 6,488,125 of record JAFMOC010000002.1, read on the forward strand.
TGTATGCCTCATAATGAAGTTGACATTCGACTTATGTATAACTGTTAAATATCGACTAGTATAATAAGTAAAAAAAATACATTATAACCTCAAACCCATTGAGAATGTATGAATTAAATTATACTTCAGTCTTAACAGGCATAAAAGGCTAACAGTCAAATATAGTAATGTCCACTTTATATATAGTCCTATAACAGAATTAATAGAAAATAATATGTGATTGTGTGGCATATCATGATGCGCCAGCAGTAATTTAGAAAGCAAATTACTGACAGTATAATCCTGCAGAGCCTGCATGCATACATGAATATGTTACTTTTGCAAAGAGAGTAGATATGCAATGTTATGGAACAAGTGCTTTATTTCCATAAGGTAATATAATTGCTGTAATTTCACATCTGTACATATACATAAACAAAAGAACCAACAAACATAGAAAATGTACAAAGTTATGCAAGCATGTTTGAATTTAGGACATGGAATAAACAATAAAAAGCTTAAGGTCAGAATGAACAGAACATTTGAAGTGCTACAGAAATATTACTTACAAACGTGTACCGAACATTGACTCCTTTCAAGAGGAAAGGTGGTTGCATTACATGAACAAGATTACGAGAATTTATACAATATTTAGATTTTTATAATTCAAATGATACATTTAGACTTTAAAATCCACCACCTCATCATACACACACACACACACACACACACACACACACATACATACATACATACATACATACAGTTTTTCCTCCATTCCTATGGAATACAGGTACAAAAACTATTTTGGTTGCCCGGCTCTTCGACAGGTTTCTTTTTATTCCTGTTCTCTTTTCAGGTTTGGGAAGCAGATGTTGCATTTAATATGTAAAGTCAGGAGATACACAAGAAAGGGGCTAAAATATTGCAGGACATGGTAATGGTTTTGTAGTTTCTCCAGCAGACCTGAGACCTCTTGTTGGCTGATAAATTTATCCAACCAGAACCATACAGTCTTGCATAGAAACCTATTTTAATTTATTCTTTTAGAAGGCCATTAGTTACATCTGCAATCTGCAAACATGCTGGAGAACCTGAAAATAAAGATTAAATATGAAAGCTATTTTTAGTTAGCTAAAGTAGGACAGAACAGTGGCCAGCTTGATCACTAACTCATTACATTGCTATGCAGAATCTACAGTGCAGTATTGACAAAATGAGATGACATACAGTTATCTGGTTACTTTTCAGATGCAATAATTCACATATATATAAAAAAAACAATAACAGGGTCACTACATTGGGAAAATGCTGGCTTAAGTTCCACTACTGAGCAGGGACTATGGAATCGGGCCAGACATGAGGTCTTGTACTTAATAGAAAAACATTATTGGTCGAGTTCACATTACTACCCCATCTACCTTCACAGTGTGAAAAACCTACAAAGGTTACATACAAAGTTCTGTGGTTAGAAAGAGAGATCTGAAAACATTTAAAGCTATAAGAGTATCTGGCTAAGCCAGTCTGTCCCAGGATATAAATTGTCAAGTTGTTAGGTTTTCTTGGATTCCAGTAGGACATCATGTTAAAGAGGCTGTTTATTTGAGAGAAACAAAAGGTAACAGTGCCATCATCTCCAAAGGATCATGCTGGCTGCATTTCGCTGGTGTGCAAACAGAAGAATCGCTGAGTCTTTGATATGGCTATTCCATCCTCTGCATTACCCACAGAGGTCAAAGTGCATAGGCAGCTACATGATTCCTCCTCTCACCATGGAGGTGGTTAACACTTTCCCATTCCCAACACACTGCCAGAGAGAAAGTGGAGGGATTTGATAAGTTTCATTTAAGAAGGCGTAAAAGTCCACATTGATCTGAGAAATACGGGAAACAGAGTTCAGAGCTTCTGGCAAAGTGACCACTTCCCTGCGGTGGTGTGGGGATGGTGAGGGGATCCATTTTGATGCAAACCGAGTGCCTGGAAATGTCAAAGATCAAAGTGCTGCTATTTTCAGGCTCCTCTTGTTTTGGGGGAACATTTGATTTCTGTCAAATTAATATTTCACTCAAAACCTTAACACAAAAAGTGATCAGCATTAGCTTTTTAAAATTTTGTTTTACAAATAGTCCACAGACTTCATAAAAGCTTCACTACTTCAAAAACAAAGGCAAAAATGTACATTACCAACAAGCAACATTCTTCTGCATATGACTAAGACATAAAATATTTTAGGCACATTGTGAGAATTGGAAAGCATAGTTTAGATTGGAACCTGTTTCAGAAATAGACACATTTTAGAGGCAAACAAAAAGGAAATCACTACATTACAAATCTGCATTCTTCGCAAACTCATTAAGGCTGTGTCATGGCTTCAAAACCTGCTCAACCCCTATGAGTTAAATAGGGCAACATTGAGTGTGGGATTTTACAGTCCTGAGATGAGATAAAGAAGGCCTTTCCACAAATGTTTAATAAAAAAAACTAGGGAATTCACATTGGAATGTCCCATAGTAGAAACATCTATCATGCTGAAGCAGTCAAAGTTGCACTTTCAAACATTTTTATGGACATCGACAGTATCTTCTGAATCATCTGCAAATGTTGATTAAAGATGGGCCAAGTACGAGGCTGTTTATAGAGCCTTTTTTCACACTGGTCACGGATCTTTTACACTATATATTACACACTAGTGTTTAAAAGTATGGAATTGATCACATAATCCTTGTCATTATGTATTATTATACTGCATGTGGTCTGATGGCATCATGGCACATTGGTTAGTGTGCGCAATTTACAGCAAAAAGATCCTGGGTTTTCTGCCCATGCAAATGCAATTTCTCATGTATGAGTGGGTTTACTCTGGGAGTGCCAGTTTACTTCCAAAGTAGGTAAAATAAAATTACCCCTTGGTGTAAAAGTGGGTATAAATGTGTTTGTCTTTGTGCCTACCCCATAATGGACTAACAATGTTCCTGGTGTTTTGCCCACCCTTTGCCAACACCCCAATGACTCCAATCAAGTGTTTTACAAAATGAATAAATAGACATTGTCTGCCATGGGCTACTTTTTGATTTTTCCCTTTTAGGTATAAGTATAAATTTTGTTACTGCTAATGGTGGACTGTAGGTTATTTGATAAACAATTTATAATAAAAAAAAATGTTTTCTTTATAATGTCTAAATAATGCTATGATAAAAAAAAAACTAGCCATACTAACATTTCTTGAAAATTCCAAACATTTCAGCACTAGTAGAGTACAGTACTGTCCAGTTGGAGTTAGATACTTTTCTTAACATGTTTACAGGCAGGTTCCACCCATGTATTAATTCTAAAATACAACAATTATTTATGATCTGCTAAATTTGCGGAGATTTAGCATAAAGTGTTGAAGCCATCTGATGACCTCCAAAAGTACCTGATACAATATACACTATATGGACAAAAGTATTGTGACACACCGCTTAATAAATAAATTGTTTTTGTAGTCTTATTGCCACTGATATACTTTTTGGAAACTCTATGCTTCCTACTTTGTGAAAAAAAGGAAAATACCCTTTTCTGTTACTCCATGACTCAACCCAGGGCACAATGTCCAAGAAAAGTTTGTTAAATTTGGTATGAAAGGATTTGACTTACCAACACAGAGCCCTGACTTCAACTCTAATAAACAGCTTTGGAATGAACTAGAATGGAGATTCCAAGCCCTCTTATTTGAAAATGCATGCATGAAAATCTATTTCATAGGAGAAGAAGCCTGAACGAGTAACTTAAAATCGTATTGCATAAAAAATATTGGTGTCATTCATTTTCTGTCATAAAACTTCTGTCCATAAAGTATATTGGGAATACTAATTGGTTATTATGACTGCTGTTAAAGACACAAATGATGCCAAACATTAAAATTTGAATTATAAAAAAATCTGAATACTGTAGTGAGATAGTAAAAAATATCTAGTTATTGACAGTAAAGGCAGAATGTAGAGTCTGCAATGAACTTTGTGGGTTTTTTTTTATATTTACATTTTTTTAGTTTGCAAAAACGGTCAATTAATGCAAAAAATACACTTCTGTGTGTTGTCTGTAATCTCAACACAGGAGTGTACCATGGACAAACATGGTCAATATGGGTTAAGATGTGGGTTAATATTGAAAAAACTATATTTACATATGGCCAAAATATTCTTTAAAACTGCTCTTATTCCAGCAGTCAATTTAAATTTGCATCAAATGTGTCTTTTTACAAGTTTGTCTATGTCAAAACCAAATGTGAAAATAGAAAGTGTAGGGTTAACTGCATTACAGTTCAGGGAGACGGCATTAAACATAACATGGGTACAATCTGACAGCACTGAATAATAAGTGGAACGGCAGTAGTATTTAACCTGTCAGTGGATCAATAAGACATGAAATTTCTAAACTCTTTTAAATCTGTAACACTGTCATAGCCCATTGACCTTGTACCTAATGTGTGAGACATGTCATGCCACCAGTTCAACATGGTATTAAAATGGAAAGCAGCCTTTCCTTATCATACAAAAAAAAAAAAAAAAAAAAAGATACCAATCAAAAATGAGATTTACATTTTCCTTATATATATGAAAGAAAGAGATGCCTCAGAGGCCCTATGGCGTGCCTTTGTTCACAGAGATTACGGTGCAGCTGTTCCAGCATCTGGGGCATGTTCAGTTTCTAGTGGATAGGGTTGATGTCTGTGCAGTGATTGGGGGCCGTGCTAGATGTGGTGATGGTGCTGTGCTGGATGACTTGCTGTTGTGTTACAGGTGTTGGGCTTCCTGCTGGACTGCTCTCTGGACCTACAAAATCACAAGATATATCAGTCATGTGTGACTGAATCTAGATAAGTTTAACCCACAGGTTTCTTTGCTTTATTTATTTGATTTATTTTATTTGTATATTTTAAATTCCAAAGAAAAGCTAATTTAAAAACTGCATTTTTACAGTTTACATGAAAATTAATACCAAAACTGAAGAGTAAAACATAATAATAATAATAATAATAATCGTCATCATCATCATGATCGTCATCATCATTATGAGGCAGCACAGTGGCACATTGTTACTACTGTTTTACTGACCCCCTACTTTTTTTTAGAACCCCTGATTAGGAGAATAATTATATTAATTTATCTAGCATTGCATTAAATGCTTGTATTTATTATAGTATTATTAATAAAATGATAATTACTATAAAAAAATACAAATAATACTAAAATGATTAAATAAATAAAAATATTTTTCAATATACCTATGGTAACTGTGCAGGGAGGACTGATAGGGAGGACCAGAGTGCGTTCACTTAAGTTAACCAAATAGTCATGTAAATACATAAAATATATGATCTGGTATATACATCATTTTTATACATTCATTATTATTACTCACTGAGGTAACCTTGTGACTCCTTCTGCATGGCGGTGATGGGACAGTCTTTGTGGGTAAGCAAAAGCTGCTTAAGCTGCGTCACTTCATTCTTCAGCATGCTCACCTCATTCTGTCAACAACAAAACCAAAACCAAAACCTTTAAGCTTCTCACCACAATGCACCCTTTAGAGAATGAATACTTATGAATAAAAATATATATTTATTACATACATTAAAAAAAACTTTTACTTTTACAAATAGATAAACAGATACATCTTTAATAATGTTGCCTAAGTTTTAACATTTTAATTCATACATTCCTTTTGAATAATGAATAAAATATTACCAACTATGCAAAACAGAATAGTCAAATGATTTTTTGCAGATACTTTGCAGATACACATTTTGCTTTATTACAAAAAGACCCAAGATAAGTATTTATCGCTATAAGTTTTTTAAAAAATGATAAGAAAAATGTTTTCAATCATTTTTGCAGCATTGCACATTGGCATTAAAAATGTATAATAAATGTAGAGTAAAAATTTATAATCAACGCTTAAGTTATTGCACATATTTTTTAATTTAGATTTGGGTAAAATAGGAGTTCTAACTGCGTAATTCAAGCCTTAAAGGGGTAGGCCATTAAAGATGGACCATAAATCTATGCTTGGCATTGAAAACGTTTAAAAGTTTGATTACAAAATATATATATACCCACTGAGAGAACATGGATCCCCTGAACTGAGAGGTATATGTGCTAAATACTAAGCCCCTGTGTCACCACTCTGTGCAACATTTTAATATTCTTTATTAATATTATTACTATTATTATTTATATTATAACAATTATTATAATAGTAATAGTAGTCAGTTGTATACTAGAAAAGATTTTAAAACAAGTTGTCAAAAATCACACAAATTTAACTCCGATATGATCCAAATTTTATTACGTATTCAGCAGCTGGCCCACTGACCCTTTTTTAATATCTCATAAATCTGGACCTTTCATTTCTACCACCCAGGTCTACAGCAGCATCAGCTGCTAACTCAGGTAATGTTTATGGGCCACTGTAAGCACACTGATATGGCATTAAAGCATGATTACTGAAATATAAGAATGGTGCTTAAACACTTTCCAGTTAAAAGCACTTTAAGCATATTCTTGATCCAGCCCTCACCTGTAGCTGCATATTGGTTTGGGTGAGCTCTTCTGCCTTTTTCTCCAGAGACATCACCCACACTTTCCGCTTCTGCCTACAGCGTGTAGCGGCTGCTCGGTTTCTCTCAAGGAATTTGCGCCGTCGTTCATCGGGGTCTTCGTCTACCACACGTCTTCGGCGACCCCCGCTGGGTGGCCCAGACTGCAGTGTCTGCGTAGGCTGCATTTGCTGCGTGGCTGGGGATAGCTGTAAAAATAAAATGCTGGTCAAGAGAGCCACATGAGAACTTTCATTGGGAAGCAAATCAGTGAGATGATTGCACTTCATACCATAAAGTCAGTCATCCATCAGCAAAGCCCTGTGCCCCTCTACCAGACTTTCAGGCAACCAGTTAATCACCTGTCTGAAATCTACCCTGCAGTCTAGGAGATTTCATTAAATAAACATGTGTTCTGTGCACGTGCACCTTCAGCCCCTGTGACAGACATACTGATTTACAGACTGCCCCTCCCTCATAAAGAGGTGTCAGCGTCCAGTTTTCCACCGCCCAGGTCCACTCACACTAACACTTACAGTTGTCCGGTGAAACGGGCCTGTTAGCAATGAAGCATGGCCACAAAAAAGCTCTTTGACTCGGAATTGGCAGTGACTGGTACTTGCAGCTTTCAGATCACTACAGGTTGCATTAGGGTGTTGGAAAATCAGCAACTTTTGATTGATGGTGTGGATATATGGTGTCTATTTGGCTTCATAATAAAGTAGAGACAGATTTTCCTAATCACAAAGACACTGGCTGCGATGGAAACAGTATGCGGAAAGATTGGCACTAGGGTCCAGGGTATATCAGGGTATTAAAAGGGTATTACATATTTATAAGCTTAATTGGCACATACATACTGTATTTACAGGCCACCAAACAAGGCTTATGAAAAACCCAAACAAAATCACAAAATATGATTTTCCTCTGTCAGATATTTGGGACACACCACTAATGCAGTAGATTATCAACCCTAATTCTTTGTTTAACAAGCTAATTTCAGAGATCCCTACATATTAAATGTAACACACCAAGAGTTTGAGAAGGAGTGAAAGAGTTAACTAATACATAATAAATAAAATAATTTATTCTGGCAGTCAAATTATAATTTACAGAGGAATTTAATCTTAAGTTTTAATGATATTATATTTGGAGAATTCAATTGACCTTGATCCATGTTTTTGGACTGTGGGAGGAAACCGGAGAACCCAGAGGAAACTCACGCGGACACGGGGAGAACATGAAAACTCCAACCAGATTGGGATTAGAATTGGGAATCCCTAGCGCTGAGTGGCCACCATGCCGCTCCCAAACAAAATAAATTCTGATTAATGCTTTACTACTCAAATAAACTGCAACCCCACTCAAACTGAAATGATTGTAATTATTTGTAACGTGTATTGCAATCAAATTATCAAAGAATTTAGGTGATTCTGTCCTATTGCAACAAATATAGAAATTCAAGTTCCTACCTATGGATTTTGGACAATTTATTGCTTCCAACATTTTGGTAAAGGGGAATGTTTGGGGGAGGCCCTTTTGTATTTAGTGCACAAAGCAAGGCATAAAGGCACCATTGGTTGGAACTACAAACATTTGTAAAAAAGTATTTCTATTGAATGTATCATAAATGTCTATGACATAAAAAGAGGTAAAAGAAAAAAAAAGAGAAACATTATTAAATTTTGCACTAGTTTACAAAATTTGACCAATAATAGGTATGAACAGCGTTTAAAAGTGAAATATGGTGTTTTGATCTTTTTTGCAACTAGAGGAGATAAATATTGACTGGGCCTCATATGTATAATGTTGGTCTTAGACAATAATTTTATTAAGATGTAGGTTTATATCTACAAAGAGTTAGTATTGGAAAAAGCTACTTTTCTCCAGTTTTGTCTACATATAATATGACCCTATATACCAAATTAATTGCCTTATCATAATTGATTACAGTATCATTTTCCATACAAATGAGGACAGACATTCCTAGGTAAAGAGTATAAAATGGTTATCAAATATCTATCAATGGACATTTTATATTACACAGTCATACATAAAAATGATTAAACACAAATTCATTTGGTTCTATTTGGTTTTAGAATAGAAATGTCCTTTACGAGTTTTGGTTAGAAGCTCTGATAATTCAAATAAAACCTTAGACATTTTAGAGTAATGTGGGCAGCTTAATTGAAATTTAGTTTTTTAATGTGTGCCTAAGTACCTGAGAACCAGCAGGGTGCATCGATGCGTGGGTGGACGTCTGGTGGCCGTGTGGAGGGTGCAGGTGACCTGGGTGAGAGTTATGGTGCCCATGGTTCTGTGGGTGATGGTGGCCCGTCTGGGTGTGACTGTGATGGTGGGTGTGATGTGGATACCCATGAGGCGGGGCCTGCATATGCTGGTGTGGATGTGAATGCAGATGGTGGTGGCCGCCCTGTTCCTGTCGTGATGACATCATTTCCATCATGTGAGCCATTGTGTTCATGTTTCCATTAGTGATGGACCCAGAATGGTGAGCCAGAGCAGCTTTAAGTCTCTTCAGAGAAAAAAACAAGGAAGACAAGAGGATAAATAAACATTTATGTGCACAAGTTATTTGAAGGCTGGATGTCTTTATTAAAAAAGATACAGTTTGATAGGATACAAATATTATACTACGTTATTTATAAAAAACATTTATATTGTTGATTCATTTAGGTCAGCCTTGTTCTGACTATAAGATGCACCTAAAAGTCAGCAGCAATATACCGTGTCTGGAACTGACCCTAATTTACACACACACACACACACACACACACACTGGTTCTCATATGTGCACATATGCATCTGTCGTCAGTCTGTCAGAGTCCCATCATGTCTGTGTCCAGTGCAGCTCTGGCAAAGACAGACCTCTGCAGGGCATACACCACTTCCCCTTCTGTCTCCGCTCTGACGCTTCGCCAGTGCGCCATGCTTTAACACTTTGCAGAGACCTACTCGGAGAACTTTTTACCCTTGGGACCCTCAATCAAAGTGCCTGTGTTCAGCGTGTGTTTACCTGCCTGCGCTCTCTCGCTCCCCAAGCTGTTTTTCTGGGCAGCTCTATAACCACCCAGACTATTAACAAACCCACAAACTCAGTCATATGCTGCCAAAACGTGACCGCAAGTGTGATCTGCCTGACAGCAAATCGGAGGCAAAATATAAAAAAAATAATAATAAAGTGCATCTATGTCTGGACGCATTCATTTAGCTTATTGGACTTGTGCTGGAAAGTCAGAGTATTTTTAGTGCGTGTTGAGTCTACTGCATGTGCTGTATTTCCACTGGAGCAAGGCAGGTGGATTCATTTTTAATACAAAATAGACTAGTTGTTCAAAAAACAAAGCAGTAGAGAAAAATCATTCGGAGATGGAGCGTGCATTGCTGATCCCAGGAGGACACCCAAAGTCCTTTCTGTTTCACATTTGCATGTTCAGTCAGTATGTGCATATATTTCCTCCCACAAATAAATAGAAATCAAGAAAATGAACAATGCTGACACAATTAATGAATAAACAAATTAGAATAAACAAATTAATGAATAAACAAATAAGAAAAGATCAAAAACATAATTTAGAAAACCTAGTGTGTCAAAAATCCACATTTTATAATTAGTGTTCAGTATTTGACATTTAAACTTTTCTACAATCCAATCCAAAGACACGCTGTATTATGAAATGTATGTGAAAACATTTTATCACTGAGGTCATACTAAAAGAATTGCGGTTGCATTTAGATATTAGCTTTTTACATTGCTACAGATACCTATATCTGATTTAGTTGTGAATCAAAAGAGTAAGAGCAAAGATTATTCTAAGATTTAGCATATCAAAGCTCTGAACATAAAGAAAACACATAAAGTAAAGGTCTGCCCATTTCAATGTGAAGGAACTTGATAAACTTCATTCATGAGTTTCACAAATAACTGATGTAATTCAAAGCTAAAAATGCATGGTACAAAACAGGGCCCATAAAGGCATGATTGGGCAAGTTTTGTGTGGAGAAACCTGAGTGGCCCACACAGAGGCCTGATCTCAATCCCATCACACATTAAATTAAAAAAAGATTGTAAGACAGACCAGACTTCCTCATTAACTTTAGTCTCTGACCTTTCAAATGCCTTTTTTTCTTTATGAATAGATATTTTTTTCAAAACATACTCCAAAATGTTGTATAAAGCATTACCAGAAGAGTGAGAGCTGTTATAACAGCAAAAGGGGGAGCAACTTAGAATAGGATGTCATATAATATATGATATTCTTTACATAATACTTGGTTTTAGGCAAGTGTGTTGATAAATTGTCAGCAAAATGTACGTGGAATAAAATGTTAATTTCTGTCTTAATTTGATTTACATCAAGAAAGTAAAGCCCTTAAATAAAATGAAAGATTTCAAAATGACAGAAAAGACAGACAGATTTTACTTGATAAAAACTAAAATCTTTTACTATATACGTCAACAGTAGGTCTTGATGTTGAAGTTTCCACTGCACCTGTTCACACACATGGCTGTAACATAGTCTAGCATGTTTAGACAATATACTTTCTGAGAACAACGTTTTCAAGCTTCCTCAGCCCCGCCCATAACAAGCACCTATCCGAATATGTGAAAGCTTCAGACGCCTGTTTATGCGGTATGATACATCCTGCTTGAAAACTTTCTTACTTGTTTATTTGGGGAATACTGAAAGTGACCAGAGCTGGGTGTCTGCAACTTTTGCTCCCTCTGCCAAGAGCTATAGCTGGTTGCCTTGTACCAGAGCATAGTATTATTCATTCACTAGGTGCTTTTTCCCCTTCTCTGCTATTTTTCTCTCCCTCTTTGTTACTTCCATTTCCTATTACTCTCATGTTTTCCACTTTTGCAGTTGGTAGAAAAGCCATTATGGTACATGTTTTTTTCAAAGTAGAATCTACAGTATACTGACAGACGTGATCATCTTAAATAGGTTTTGAAGATTGCAATTTCACTGGATTCATAAGACTGTTATGACAAACCATACAAGATAATGCCAATAAAATCTTGTCATAATTTTTTCAGTGTGTGCAGTATCAAATAAAATTCAGACTGTTTTAACAATAAAGATAAAGTACCACAGACAAAAATCTACATCCATCTTTAGATTTAGGCAGAACATGGGATCTTTTCAATAACATGCTTTTGGCATACTTTCAAAGTTATTTCTAAAACAAATCATGCTTTAGAAAAATAAAATGTGGAATTGTAAATGGATTGGTAAAACAGGGAAGTAAAGAATGTCCATTCTACAAAATAATCATGAAGTAATAATATTGTTTTGTCTTTTAGCATACATGGTAATAGATTTATGTTTCAGAATGGTTATTAAATTGTTCATTGCTGCCATGTGAGGTTATGTTCTTTTAAACTACTAACTTGTCAAAAAGCCTTAATAAATAGTCACATTCTGTAGGTAAACAATCGGTAATCCCATTACTTAAAAGTTGGATGCCTTTGGTTGCAGAGGTATTATAACATAACATGTCACAATGTATGTTATTACTGACACCTAACAATATTACATCTATTACAAATCCTGCAAATAAATCATTGAAGGGATAAAGTAGTAAGACACTTTTCAGTGTTTTGTAAAGTACTTTAAATTTAAGATATGTGTAATATAAACTTGTAAACATAACAGTAAAGGCTATATTTGTGATGTCTATATAAAAAAAACAAATTTTGAATTTCAAATATATCATATTATATTATATGATATATATATTATATCATGGGCAGCACGGTGGGTTTCCTCCGGGTTCTCCGGTTTCCTCCCACAGTCTAAACACCTGGATTCAAGGTAAACTGACTGCTCTAAATTGCCCCATGCGTGCTTGTGTGTGTGTGTCTGTGTGAGTGTGTGTGCCCATCGTGTGCACCCCCTGACCCTAGTAGAAGATTAAGTGTAAGATAATGAATAAATTAATGAATAAATTAATGAATTAATAAATAAATAAATATTGTTTATGAGCCTTTTTATGTGTTGTGTTTATTTCTAGTTTTATTTCTGGCATCTCTTTTTTTTATTGTATTTCTATCTATTGTAAAGCACTTTGTAGCATGTCTTGTAAAGGTGCAGCATAAATAAACACTTACATATGAAGGATAGCTAATTAGATTGTAAGTTCTCTAAAGAAATTTACCATTATGTAAAGTAAAGTAAAGTAAAGTAAAGTAAAGTAAAGTTAGATCTTATTAAATTGTTAACTGGGTAATTGGCTTTGGGTTGCAATTATCCAGATAACATTGACACATTTGCTTTTAAGTACAAGTTTACATATTTTACACATCAGGGTTGCTATTTACCAAAATAAATCCACATCAATTTTATAATTTTCAAAGCCAGTAACTGCTTTGCTGCCAACCAAGGAGAGCCACCCAAGTCCCACCCGAGCTCTTTCCAGTCCCACGCATTTTGCAGCTGCCAACCACATCACTGCCTCCATGTGTATTTCTGCCAGCTGCACACCCACCGAAGAATCCAGGTTTTACTCTTTTTTTTTTACACTCCATCAAGACCAAGCATTGCCATTACCCTTACTGGCTTCACATTAGAAGAACACCCCCAAGTCACATACTCATATCTCCTAGCCACACAGCTACCACATTTTTGGTTTTAAAGCTCCTTCTCACACTCCCATTTATAAGCAACCACCAACATGTCTTCAGTCCACAAGTTTTTAGCCACCAGTAAATTTAAAATGTGGTAACATAACTAATGAGATAACCCAAAAACAAAACCCACAAGGATAGAAATTGTGAGCACATTTCGCAGCTGAGCCAATGACTTGACCACAGTTCCACTATTATTCTATTTCTGACATTCAGCATCATTGTGTATTTTGGTTTATTTGGTCACCAAAGAGACAAGCGTTACATTTTGATCGAACAGAGACTGACATTGTTTTCTCTCGTTTGCTGTATGCTTGAATTCATATATTTGTTTGGATTTCAGGTAAATATCCTGAAGATGTTTGTTCTCGGTGAATTTAGAACTTTGCACTTGTGATAAACAGAACACTTTGGAATTTCTGTAAAGCCACTTTTGTTAAACTGGCCCATGTAAAGTTTATTTAAAATATATATTGATAAACTTTCATTTTAGCAAGCAACCACAATCTGTGTAATTAACAAGCTGAGCAATATATGCAGTTAAAAGTTTATGGACATCCCACCATCACGCTGTCCCTTCATGATATTCCAATTCCCATGTATTATTGTTTGAATCCAGTTTTCCATTTTGGGAAGTCCAACATAGGGTTGGAACCCAGATCTGACTGTTAGACTGTTCTCAAGCAGTGATGTTATTATCAGTGAGCTTCCTTCAAAGCCGGTTTGACAAAAATAATCTAATTTATAATAGTACAAGCCACCAAGTTAACATAATCTCCAAATTGCTGCCACAAATATGTAAAAGAAGGCATGTCTGAATAATTTTCTTTTGTGTAGCATGAATACTTTATAGTATGTGATTCCACATATATTTTGCCATATAATGCACCTACATTCAGACTATTAACCTGATACCTGCTCTTAAATTAATATAGAATTAAAATCATATATTGTAATTTATTACTTATATATATAATATATATTTATATTTATTATTATTCATTACTTTATTATTATTATTATTACTTTATTATTATTATTATTATTATTATTAGAATTATTATTATTATTATTATTATTATTATTATTAGCATTATTATTATTAATATTACTACTATTTTACTATTTATTATTGTTAGTTACTGCTATTATTACTATAGTTATTATGTTATTATTATTATTATTATTATTATTACTATTATTATTATTATCATTACTGTTACTAATTAAATTCGCATCTATGCTGTCACTACTATTTCTCATGTTAAATGTCATAAATGTCTGTAACCGCGGGAAAGTGAGGAACGTAATTTCGATTACTTTGTATGTAGTGTACATATGAAGAAATTGACAATAAAGCCTACTTTGACTTTGACTTTGACTTTGAAATCCAGACTTTAGTATTAAGTCATTCATATTTACTGGTTCAACAAATAAATATTTTATTCTGCTTCAGTGCATGTAAACCCTATCCTAATGTCTTAAAGATGCTGGAGTGTGTCCAAAGCACCAAAACAGGAGTGCCCTCGTTTGTCCCTCCACCAGCCAGACATATTGGGGTCAAAGTTCACAAAAACACCTCTGACTGATTGGACCACCCATCAATCAGCAGTAGAACAGCAAGTGGAGCAAGACAGCTGTGCACCTATATCTTAGTACTACAACCACCCGGTAGGGTTCCTGCAGTTCCCATGCAGCGGTATGCCCCTGTCTGGGGCCCTGCTGGGGTGACAAGCATCAGGCCAGTATCAACAGATGTGTCACTCTCAGTCTGGCTGCATGCCAGCTCATAACAGAAGGTGAAAGAGAAGAGGGGAAGGGTTGGAAGTAAGGGGAAGAAGCAGAGATTCTCCAGTGAACAGCTAACCCATTACTTACAGTGCAGGGAGAAAGTGCATGCTTTCAGTATGCAAATGCAATCACTAATCACCACAAGCAGGTCCCCAGAGGCTGGAAGTGTGCCCAATATCAATGAGGCATAACAAGAGCGCATATAATGCACTGATACACATTCAAATACCACTACTGTAGTACATGCAGTATACAGACTCAATTACATAATACATATAGATATATGAACTTATAAACGTAACACAAACAACCTACAAACTACAAAACAAGCAGGCAATACCTGAAGTCTGGCATTGTGCATTTTGTTGTTTTAAATGTTTAAATGACCATAGGCAGTTATTTAAACAGATGCTCAGAGTGATCCATGAACCTGACACCAAATATAACAATGCACTTTTACAAATTTATCAACATATATGTAA
Organism: Corydoras sp. C115; assembly: GCA_019802505.1. Classification (NCBI taxonomy): domain Eukaryota; kingdom Metazoa; phylum Chordata; class Actinopteri; order Siluriformes; family Callichthyidae; genus Corydoras; species Corydoras sp. C115. The sequence goes on from JAFMOC010000002.1 coordinate 6,503,609, forward strand.
ATTATTAAAATAATTAAAAACTTCTCACCAGATTACAACCTCAAGTCAACAGGATGGGTCTATTCCCTCCAATGCTCCAAAAACACTGAACTTCCCCAGACAACTTAGAATATATCCGGCACGTATTACGTTCATTCAAATCCTCTATGACGTTAGCATGGAGCCTAGGTCAGCAAAGTGGGTGTGTATGTGGCGGCCTCATCAGGGCAATGATGAGGTGTAAACAGACATTAGTGCAGTCCGGGCTGACTTTGCTTCTCACACAGACCTGAAACAGCAGCTGTGTGAGCCGCTAATGACAGTCCAGAGTCTTCTTGTCATAGCAGAGCAATGGCTAAACACTTATTATTCTGCTGCAGGTGGAGACCTGTGAGGATTCAGCTAGTTTATCTGCTCTCATTCGTTTTTTCCTTTTCGGGCTTGTTTGACAGAAGTCATTTCATACAAATGTATTTTAATGGTCATGATTTTTTCAAATCTTATTCAGGGTTTCATTAGTTCATTTGAACTAGCAATATGTAAATGTAATGTAAATTATTCACTTTATTTCTATTTCAAATGTTTTAGTCAGTGATTTTTTCATTTCAAATTTTCAATTATATTTAATACATTTTAAATTGTTTTAATATATTTTAGATATATCTACACAGTGTGTTTAGTACACATAGTTATGTAATTATGTTATGTTAATGCAAAGCAACACATGGACACACTCTGTAACAGCTTAGACTTAGAATCACTGTGTAAAATTAATGTGTGGAAATGAAAGTTTAAAAAAAGTGTGGAGCTTATGATGAGATGACAGAACAAATGGTAAAACAAAGTGTATGCTGGTTAAAAAGGCTGGTTAAACAGTCAAGTGCATTAGTGCATCAAAAAATGAAAATTGTTTTAAAAAGCAACAAAACATGAATTTTGGAAAATAAAAGCTTGATCACAGTGCATCATTGGGTTGTGCTCTCACCACTAAAAGTATGTAACAAATGCAAAAATAAAAAGTAAATTCATCTTTACAATTTACAGTACTAGACTATAGAAAATGATTTTAATAATTTTTTTTGACTGTGCTGTTCAACTTAGTGCTTCTCTATTTAAATCCTTCAAATAGTAGATACATGATGGTTTGTTACAACTAGAGCCTATGTTCATCATTTGCATTTAGACTCTCACCTAGATTGAGTAATGACGTTCTATTACAGGTACATAATGGCAATTTAACGTCATTGATTGGTACTTTCACAAAGACACTATATTTTGAGTTATGCTGTAGTGAGTGCTTTGGGGTGCAACCTGCCACCAGACCTAGCAGGATGACTTCATATCAATAAAACAGTGTAAAGAGAGAGGGAGCACCACGCCTATTGCTTCAGGAATAAATCAGGCTGAATGAGGTCAGAGGGAACAGGGAGCCCCTGGGTAGAAGCGGAGAAGGGAAGACAGAGTTGTTTTCTGTGTGGTTGTGTATGTGTGGTGGAGCGTGTGTGTGTGTGTGTGTGTGTGTGTGTGTGTGTGTGTGTGTGTGTGTGTGTGTGTGAGTTGTAAGTGAGTGGATGGCTGAATGAATAGTACCTGTTACTTTTGATGCAGTTCTCCCTCATCTATAGTTTCATCTTTAATCTCTTAGTTCCCTGTCAGTAAGCTAACCAGTCCTCATTTGTGATTACAACTAGTCTATATTTCTCTCTTCATTCTGTATACTGTACAGCTTCTATTGTGTTTATACATATAAAACAACATTCAGAAGTACACTCAACACTTTTTACCAGATAAATGCAACATATAGTTTCCAAGCAAGTGAATTTAAATGAACATTTGAATTGAAACATTTGTACTTTACTTAAATATTGACATTACTTGTCATTTTTACTCCTAAATATATTTAAATTTATCAAAAAACATAAAAAAGATACTCAATTCAAAACCAATAACAAAGGGCCAGATAAACATGTTAATGTCTTTTAATTTCATGATGTCAATAGATGGGTTCTGGTATCTATAAATTGCTTGTTTTTACTCAATTTTATATTAATGGCTATGTAACAGAGAATTAACCCGAACTCTGTGTAGTAAAAAATCTCTTTAAATTCTATAATTCTAACATTGATACACAAAATATTACTAAAATATTACAATAAAATGCAGCTGAATAATAAAATAGCATACATTTAGCAAACTAGTTATTAAGAAATTACTTAAGCAACACGCCGTAAAAAAGGGTTCAATTCCTGTTAAGTATGTTTTTGTTCTAATTTCTGTATGAGCTTCCTGTAGTAACTCTGGTTTTCCTTTAAAGTAGGAAAACATTCTGAAAGTAGATCCTAAACTGATCCTTTGAATATGTGCATTAATCTGTATTATCACTACGAATCTGATCAGAAAAAACAGAATCAGAATACTTTATTACTCATGGGGGGGGGGGGGGGGGATTGCAATAATAAGGGAAATTTATTATTCTAATTATTGAAAAAATAGATTTACACAGATTAACATTGTGGATTTTAGGGATTTTCAGGTCATACAAATAAATAACTAAGAATGTACCACAAGCATACAAACAAACAACCTAAATAAACAAAAAGTTTAAATTAATAATTGCATATTTATTTTTTATTTAGGTAGAACAGCATTCATTTCCTGAGCACTTCTACATTTATTTCGTGTATGAGAATAGTTTATTATCTGATACAGAAATCTAATCTACCTCATTTGGTTATGTTTATATTGTAGTGGCTTTTGAACTGATATTCTTAATGGTGGAGTCATAGTCTAATAACCCTTGCTGATCTCTGGAGCATACATTAGAGTTTTATGTATGTATTCCTGCTTAATACATAAATCTCAGGCTCCATTTTCCTGGCACCATTTGCTGCTCTCAATAGACTCTGGGGTATAAGACGCCCATCTGGTTCTTCAACACCCCCAATCTCCATGCCAGAAACAGAGGTTTCTCCATCTTACCCTAGCTCTGATGGGCCAAGTGCGCATGCTTCATCTCACCCCTACACCCCCATTAGCTCAGTTTTATGAGACCCCCCCCCACCTTACTTTCACCACCACCTCCCCACTTAGACAAGCTCTGCCAGCAGCTGCAAGCTGGGACCCACTTAACTGATTTCTTATGGGAGGGCTTTTATGGAGGGAGAGAGGCACAAAATCTAGTATTCCTGTATCAATAGTGCATGGCATACTATGAATGTCTGATAATTGGAATCAATTTGATTTATTTTACCAACCTTGTGTGAAAGCAGCCCTAGAGCTTGTATTAAATTTCTCAGAGTAAAAAAAATCAGTTGAATCTTCTATCATGTGATAAAAAACCTATACGTATAGAGTATAAACAGTAAATTTTAAATTACATTTAACAGTTTACACACATTTTGAATATGTATAGTAATTAAATACAGTTTACACATGACTAGACTTTTGTATATGCACATATGCCCTACATTCTACAAGAAAATAAACATTCAAAAGTTAAGTGTTACTGAAATAAAGCCAGGAATAACAGAAATGAATCAATGAATTAATGTATGCTTTCAAATCTCTTACCCTAGCTACATTTATCAAAGCTGGACCAGGACAAGTTCAGATATGAACAAACTGACACACAACTATTTGACATCTGAAAAATGAATCAGCTCTATGGGCATTCTATGCATAACCAATGGTTTTTCTGCATTACACAGTCACATGTGCATTTGTCTTTTTCCTTTTGTTGTTTGTATGTCACAAATATAGTCTTTAGAGTATGCATGGTCACCTCTGATCAAAAAATGGTTTTTAATGTAAAATTAGATGCAGCACTTCAGTCTTTGACAATTGTTGGGAAACAGCTATTGATGCTGCTTATACGTTGAACTTCAACTTATAGGCATAGAAAGGCATGTTGAGAAATGTAAAATATAGGTGGTACCAGCAGAGTATGTTAGATTAGCCACATGCATAGTAACTTGTACCTTCATTTTAAATGCATTGCTACCACAAATTACATGGTATGTTTAGTTTAGGGTAAGCAACAGGCCAGGTCAACGATAAAGTTGAGCATGACCGATGTCACAGTGAAGGTCACAGTGAAGAAAAGTCCACTTTGTTATAATCAATACCATACTGAAGGTTTGCATTCCTTTATATGACTGTGCATGTATTTACTAAAAGCAATTGCTTTCATTATTAACAGAATGGATGGAGCTCTCATAGAATCTATACAAAAAAACTTTTCCCAAAGAAGGGTCAAGTCTCAAAGTGGCAGGCCGGGAACACAAGACAGTTTAATCAGATCCAGTTAGCTAAAGAATAAACACAAAGACATACAAGACTAGCAGCAGCTACACAGATGTAATCAGGGCTTTTCAGTTCTACAAACACCGATTTTCTTTACTGTAGACTGCAGGCACCAGAGCACCTGACACAAAAAGCAAGACTTTACAGTCTATCCATATCAGTTACAAGTTAGTTTTTAAACAAGTCTCTCAGTTGACTGTCATGTGGATTACATTACTGCAAAATCAGGGCTGATTGTACATTGTTGCCAGCTTTGCTGTGACAGATAAATGGGAAAAAATGTTAGACTTCAAAGACCAAGTAAAAGTTCAGTCAAGCTGGTGGTTGTAGAGGCCACATTTGTTAGTGATCTGTACTCAACAGTTGTGAGTTAGGGTTCATTTCTGGGTAACTAAGCCACCCTGGACTAAGGTCACAAAAGGATTGAAACTCAGTGTTAAAAAAACAGAGATGTTTAGCAGGGGACTTCAGTCTGTAATGTAAAACTACAGCCATGTGTTTTAACAGTTTTATGCAAAAATTTGTAATCCTCTGGCTTTTTTGGCCTCATTTATTAAAACATAATTTTTATGTATAGCAGTAGTTTTTTTAAAATTGGGTCTAAAGGTGGACAAAGTCAGAAGGGCCAAGATTTTATGCATTGTGATAACTTTTAATTCTCCAAAATATTGGGCATTTCTGTTAACTCTCCTGGTAAAAGGAATAAATCCAGCGGTCAGATTATGATAAAGGATGATTGCAAGAAAAATTCACATTAATTATATTTTGCTAAATATGGTATGCCCTACACACTTAATGCTCTTTACATTGTTTATATTGTGTTTTCTGTTTGGAGGCCCAGTCAAGTAGGGGAAATATGTACTTATATGGACAAGTAGGGGAAATATGGAAATATGGACCCAAAAACTGGTTGCAAAATCTGAAAAGATTTAATTTTCTTGAGTGTAGTTGTATAAGTTTCATTTTCATATAAACTATCTTTCATATTTTTTTTACATCTGCTCTATAAGAGCTCTATAAGCTGGTGTTTAATACAACAAACAATTAAGTGAAAAAATTATAATCTTAATTAGAATAAAATGACAATAACTCATGTCAGCAAAAACATCTCTGTAGCAAACATGCACATAAACAATGGAAGAGTCTGCATTCTAGGCCGGACATTTGCTGTGCATAACCAAACTAGGTTTCATTGTGACTGAATACATTAAGAGCTTGTGAAGCATACTCAAAACCTCAATGCTCATGTGTGTTATTGCAACTAAACCAACAAGCTGCTGCACCAAGCTAAACAATGACAGTCTCTTTAAAGCCTCTAAATTCAATTCAATATATAAACTTATTGCCAGCTGTAAAAGGAATGATACAAGCTGGGAACTAGTCTTGTCTTGTCAACGTAAAACTGCTATGAATCCTATAAAGTAGTAAACTATTAATAAAGTCTCTGATTAATCTCTTAAATAATCTCTGAAGTGCAGACAAGATATTCTGGCAGATATAAATGTTTTGGAGATATAAATGTTAACTATCATCATGTGTTTTAATTGTAAGGAAATATAGTAATATAAATAAGTCATTTTTAAATATATTATAGTTTATCTTCCGTAATTGTTTTTGATTGAAGTTGCATGTTTAAATTTTACCTTAGGTCTGGGTCACTCCAATGACATCATCCTCTGACAATGCCACTCTACGTGCAGATGCTGCTTTAAAAAGCTAAATTCCAGCACTCACATGGTCCATACCACCTCACACACAGCCTGGCTTCCAGCCACAGGTGCTATTGCAGTGCTAAACACTGCCTGGCCATGGAGGAGGGCATTTGCAATTAAGTGTGGAGAAATACAGAATGGGCGATGCTCAGAATATAGTTTAAAAGGTTGCATCATAAACCTAACTGAATGTCACAATAGACTTAGAGTACTGATAAAAAATATTTAGATCTTTATGGAGCAACACAAACATTTTCCATGAATTCCAACAACAGCATATATTTACATATTTATAAATATTGACCATTTCCAAAAGTGCATAGAAACTAAATCCAGTCATGGTGTGATTATGTAAGTCTAAAGCTCCAGCTCATTTAAAGGCTTTACATCATTCTGAATGCAGGAATGAAAGTTTCTTTAAGATCACTTTATTTTTCCTCTTCTGCTCCAAGCAGAAAGAAGCACATTTAGACCAGCCAAGAATGATGTCACCCAAGCCGGCATGTGCCAGCTCTTGGACCCAGTGGAGGAATGGAGCATGAACACATAGCATTGTTGACCACATAATAAAGCTCACCTCTTAGCCTGATTCGTAGTGACAAATTTATTGTCCCTAGTAACAATGTAAACAATGGATAATTACGCCTCGATAACAAATCACACATTTCGTGTGCCGTCACTCACATTACTAACAAGGTTAGCATTCCAGTGAGGACTCAGGGAGAAACTTTAAATCCCATGAAGTTACTGAACTGAGAGTTACTTATATATTTACTTACAGAAAAAATTGGATGCATTAAATAAATACTTTCTAATACTTTTACATACTAAATTATGTTCAATAGCCTTAAGGAAATTACATATTTAGGGCTTGATTTTTAGCATGCAATAGATGTTCAGCCATTATATTCACTTGAACTTGTTTAACAATATATTGTTATATTTAGTAGTGTCCCAGAAATTCTTATACAGCAATGCAAACAGACAGGCCCACATTTTTACCAGCAAAATCATGGGATATTACAAACAGACAGATAAGAAACATTCAACATTAGATGCAATGCAGTAAAGTTGTATGTTAATAGTGGGCGGCACGGTGGCTTAGTGGATAGCACGGTCGCCTCTCAGCACTAGGGAATCCCAGTCTGGGTGGAGTTTCCATGTTCTCCCCGTGTCCACGTGGGTTTCCTCCCGGTTCTCCGGTTTCCTCCCACAGTCAAAAATCAAGTATCAAGTCAATTGAATTCTCCAAATTGCCCCATATAGAGTGTGCCTGTGTGCGTGTCTGTGTGAGTGAGTGTGTGCCCATCCAGGAGAGAACGAATGGGGCGCTGGGCAGATACACCCAGGGCAGGGCGCCAATCTATCGCTGGGAACACACTCATTCACACGGGGTAATTTGGAGAATTCAATTGACCTTGAATCCATGTTTTTGGACTGTGGGTGGAAACCGGAGAACCTGGAGGAAACCCATGCGGACACGGGGAGAACATGGAAACTCCACCCAGGAATCCCTAGTGCTGAGAGGCGAACATGCTAATCACTAAGTCACCGTGTTGACATGGCACATTGTTTTAGATTTTCTTACACATGTTCAGCTCTATGTGTAACTATTGGTTGAACTGTTTCTTAATTACTGTATGTGGGAAGCAGAACCACAGTGAAACAGAAGAGCAGCTTTATGACTGTGACATATTGCACTTTGACGAAACCATTGATCAAACTTTTTTTTCCATATTTTCATCTCAGTCCATTTATTAAAAACAGATCACATGAATTGTTTCTACACATATCTTAATTATGTCTTAATCTTCAAGACATATTTAAAAGATAAAAAGAAAAATATTAACTGTTCACAAAGTCACTAAAAAGAGCATACGGTTGGTTATTAGTGTTTTTAAATAACTGCAAATTCAATAAATCATTTGAATTGCAAATAAGTTTAAAATTGACTTACATACAATTCTGGAAAAAATAAAAATTAACCAAACCCTAAATCACTAAACATTAAGATTTTAAACGTCTTCTAAACCTCTTCTTTTGCTTTTTTTTTTTTGCTTTCTGCACAGGAGTGTACATTACAGTATGATGCAAATAGATTTTTGACAAAAAAAATTTTTCTTTCTTTTTTTCTTTCTTTCTTTCTTTCTTTCTTTCTTTCTTTCTTTCTTTCTTTCTTTCTTTCTTTCTTTCTTTCTTTCTTTCTAGAAATGCATATTTTCTATAATTGTTATTTAAGTATATTCACACTAAATAAACTTGAACATCATAAAACTTTTTTGGACCCTTCTCCAGAGGACCGTGTTTTCTTCACATAAGAACTATGCATGATGTAAGCGTATTGGACCAGATACATGTGCACAGGAGGAAATAGCACTTACAGGCAGCATTGTTAAGAATTATAAATTTGTAAAGATGAAATTAATCGAATCGAATAATGTAGTGAAGAAAATATAAGATAACTTTGACAGTTACAAAAACACAGATACAATTTGGCACTTCATCATATTTAGCTATTTTAAATGTGAAACAGTATAAGACTGAAATAAAGAACATAAAGACCTACAGCTTATTTGATCTGTCCATTTGGATACATCCCTTTAGTGTTCCTAAGAGATAGAACCTCCCCAGTGTATAGTTGTTCTCAAATAAGTTCCTAAAACTGTATCAAATGCCGTATGTAAAAAAGCAGCTCAAGTCAGATCACTGACAAACTTGCTGTCTTTCTATCAGACAAATTCGGGTTAATTTTGTCAGATTTTGTGAACAAAACTCTCTGACTGATACTATTTTCACTGTCATGTCCCTAGTACTAAGTCAAGTTTGTTGGAAATGGAAATATGAAAACCCATTTTAAAAAAAAAGTTTTAATCATATAAAAATGCTACAAAGTTTTATAATTGATGTAATGAATATGTATATTAATGTCAAATTTCCAGAACAATTCCCACTGAATCAGCAAAACTGCTCAACATGTCCTACTAAACTGCCTGTAACAGGACAGGACGAAGGAGAGCAAAATTGAAACTTGATCTGACGTTGTACAGTTGGCACACACTCAAGCTTATTTCTTCTACTGATAAGAGTGTTTGGGCTTTCCTCTCCCCAGAGACTCGAGGGCTCTCATTTGTCCAACTAGCCTGAGATGGCGCAGCTGTGTGAGCAAAGAGATCGAGGAAAAACACTGCTCATGAAGCGCTCCCACTCCAAGCACACATTTGTATTGTATATGATGGATTTGGAGACTTTGCTATAACAAATATCTGTGTGCACACACATCTGCCTGCAAGGATCTGCTGGCTCCTATATAATTCTGAATACAGGCACAGGATTTGAACCAGAGGCACAGAGAAGTGTTAGTTTGCCACATGTGTGATGTCATGTTTGGAGTAGACTGGAGTGTTCCCTACAGCATTTCCTCTCTAAGCTCAGATTGCTCCAACACAAAATATTTTTTCATCACCCAGACTGAAACACATATTGTATCGTAACTTTATATACCCGCTACTGCAAAACAGACAATACAGTGCTTTTAGAGTTAGCACAGTTCACATGCTGTATGAACAAGCTTAATTGCTTATCTGTGTGCTCATGTGAGAAGCTCATATGGTAAACTTGTGGGAATGGCAAAAGCTCATGCAGTATTTAGGCTTAAGACCCTCTACCCACCACAAAAATCAATTTAGTCTCATCAATGCGGGGCTCATTGTTCAGTCTTACAGGCAGCTCAAACAACCTCTCCACATTATGTACCTTCTTACTTTGCCTTGGGTTTCATTTTCAGTTTACCCCCAAATTCTTAGTCTACTCTTTCAAGAATGTTTAATTTCTTCCCTTTGCTTTTTGTTTTTTCTTCTCTCTGATTCTCTTTTCCAATCTCCTTTTCTCTGTCTCTCATTTTTTTAGCCTCCTGTGGCCAAGAGCAGGGTATAGTGTTACAGTGGTGGGGCGATATTTCCCATTTAGAGTAAGTCAACATCTATGTATAATGAGATTAAGGCAGAATCTGTGCACTGGGCTCTGGAGGCAGGACCAGGCTGTGTGGGGGACACATGGCTCTGATCAGCATGAGGGATATTTGATAGTACCCCAACACCAATGTCCCAACTTGATCACAACGGAAATTATACTCATTAGAAAAAAGGGGACAAAAGTATAGGTCAAAAATATACCAATAGCACAAATGCATTTAATTTTTTTTCTGTCACAGTGTTGGAAATGCCTGTCTGATTTTTTTTAAATTATGAAGTCCCACAAACTCACTGTTAAAGAAAAAAGTACTAAAATTCAAACAAAGCCAATCTGACTACACTGACTGAATTTGGCTGCACGTATAGTAGGGACTTAGAGACCATCAGATTTGGAGATACAGATTATGACTAGTCTATGACAACATTACACTGTCAATCTCCATATGGACAACTGACTATACACAATACATATTGCACTCGTGATTCACAGCTAATTTACCATTAGTGAATTACTCATGTAATAAGAATAGTTGCCCATGGGGAATCTTCTGCTAACAAGTATACGGCCAAGAAAAGCACAGACAAATTCTAATAGACTTTAGGTTTCTCAGAAAACTTTGTTGTTTTTTCCCAGAAAAAAAGATATTGGATTCAAATTGGAGGAAGAAGGGGGCTATGTGTGGCAGATAAAGTGCTGTTCCTTTCTAATTGAACTGCAATCAGAAAGCGCTCAGAGGATATTCTTGGAGCAAAGCCAGAACTCTGATAAGATAGCACATTACACTAATATTATGTTCCCCAGCCTGTTTCCATGGGGACAGCTGGGGGTTAAGAAATACCCTGTACAATCAATCTTGTGCATGAAAGAGACAAAAATTCCCTCTTCTTCATATCTCTTATATCCACCAATAATCACTCATGTTGTGGCTGACTGACTGGTCTCACCAACTTGCTTTTTCATCCACATTTTTGTTTTCTCTCTTAGATTCTTTCTTAATTTTCTTCTAGTTCTTTCATTACTAGATTTAATATCCATATGCTTTAATTTTTAATTGTAATTAAAATTAAAATTAAAATTTGTAATATTTTTTTTTACCAATATATATATATATTTTAACTTTAAGAATCACAGTTATAAATAATCTACTTATGCTGATTAAAGCGACAGGGGTGCTGAAAACTGTTTCAGCGCATTTGAAATGTGGGGAAAACCTGGACAGGAAACCCTGGACACCTAGAGACAATTTAGTATCATAAAACCACCTGGCTTAAAAGTAAACCAGAGCTTTAAATAAAAACCATGCAGGCACTGGGAGAACATACAAACTCCACACAGAAAGGACCCAAAATATTCCTAGTGGAAATGCTCAATATGGCATTGTGTCATCATGTCCTCGTTTCCCCTGTGTTTATAGGTAAAAACTATTATTCACTCAGGGTCCAAGACTAGTCCAGTCCTTCTCTGAGCAGCACATGCTTACTCAGTTGTTTATGCTTAGTAAATTTCTTCTTAAGGATGTATTAAGATGGTGGGAGAAAATACAGAAGCAATTCCGACAAAAACTGGAACTTGCCAACTTCAGACAGTAACCAGAACTGATAATCAAACCCAGCTTTGAGGAATTGTGCAGCTCTAACAGTATAATTGCTGAAAGATCATGCACCCCCTACCATTAATAATAATTACTGGGTTATTTTACACTTCATGCCCCCCACCAAAAAAATAAAAAAATAAAAAAAATAATAATAATAATAATAAATAAATAAAATAAAAATAATAATAATAATAATAATAATCAATGAATAAATCGCTGGTTGAGAGTGGCATGTTGTTGAGTGCCTTGGTTAGAAAGGTCAGTGATGTTATGTGGCAATTAACTGATGTTTATGTGTTATCTGCATGTACTGAACGAGCAGGTTATTCCTATAATACATTTTTTTTTATCCCTGTTGGCACAGTTATGGTTATGTTCTGTTATGGTAATGCAGGATTCAGTGACTTAGAATTGTGATCCAATTTTCAAACTAGTCACCACAGTATTTTATATAGCTTCAAAGTAAACAGAATGATGGATGTCTTAGCACCCAAACACAACACCCCAAAACAAACTAAATTTTAAAGCAACTTGATGAAGTACTTTTAACTTTTTGGTTGTAATAGTAAAATTGTACATCTCTGAAAAGTACATTTAACTGATGATAGCATGTAATAACAAATCTATAGATGTGCATAAACATTATAAGGTATATGTCAGGCACTCACATGTGTAAATGTGGTTTACAATTTATAGCACCATTTTTTATTACATTTGAAAAAATATAACAACAAATTACTCATTGATCTGATATGCATCTGACACTAAATCATCAATTTAATATGTATGGCCTAACAACAAATGTCTCAACTGGATTAGCTCAAATTCAGATTTTTCTAATAGACTCAAAAGATGAACATGCTGTGCAAGTGATACATGTATTTGTGAGCACTGGTGTTTCAAGTGACTAACCAGCTTTGCTTCTGAATGCATGGATGGGACATGAGGGGAGGAGCAGGAGCTGCTGTGGGTGGGGCCTTGCATGCCCATTATGTTTGATCCCATGGACATTTGTCTCTCCATCTGTTAATAAAACAACAATACAATGAACAACCAACAAAAAACATGACTTTAATTTATGTTCTGTGTATACCTATTACATAGTCAGAGTAATATCAAATATATCAGTATCGATATCAAATAACAACACAATAAAATGGAAAATGGAAATAATGGGAAATACTGAGATTCACAACATAAATATACATAGGTGCAGGTATAAGAAATAGGTGAATCAAAAAAAAAAAAAAAAACAAAAAAAAAACATTAGCACTTTGGTTTATCTGAGACTGAAATGTTTTTTAATAGTTAAAAACCCTACACAATGAGGTACTCCAGCTAAGTTTACAGGTGTCAAAGGACTATGTTCATTAGAATGTGTGTGAGCAGAGAATTGAAACTAACACAGGAAATGTAATGCTTCTGTGTTGCAAGTCTTAAAATAAGTTCTGGACTCCTGTGTGAGCGACTCCTAGTGTGAACTGCAGTAGTGGTTTTGCTAAGAATATTTGTATGAGTGTGTATTTATAGGGTTTGGGGTGATACTAAGCTTTGCTCCTAAATCATAAAGCTTTGTCTTTTCATCCATTCAGCTTGTTTCCAATAAGCTCAGCCAGGTGGTGGTAGAGTGGTCTGCAGAAATTACTAGAGAAATATTTATTATAATATCCCCCGCATTACATCTCTTTCTAAGGATGTCAGCTTTGGGCCAGAAAACTGTCCTGCTTTACTTGAATCACCACCAACCATCTCTTCCCCCACCATCAATATGGACTGGCTTCAATTACAGTGAGAACATTTGTTCTCTCATTAGAACCACAATACGCTTACACTGTGTAGTTTTAGTGCTCTCCATACAGCATCAATATTTGACTGACGTTAGAACAACATTACCAATAAGGTTTTTGTGAACTGACTATTCTGTTTAACTTCAGTTACAGTGTGCTCCTCAGTTGATTTGGGCGCCACATATTTTTTTTGACATAAGGATATTAATCCACAAAAATGTTAAATGTATATTGTGATGTCACTTAACTATCCTCAAAGTCCAAAACAGTAAGACTTCCTTAATATTCTTGTAATTGCTCCATAGTTTTGAGATCTGTTTTAGGTCATTAGTAAATAGTTTATATTAACCACAAAATGCCATGAAGGCACATTTTTTTCTTGTATCTTATGACTTATCTACCTAATACATGGTTAATACAGCATAAAAGGTAGGGGATGTTGTTATCAGTCCATGTATATTATTTGAAAAGTATAATATGCTATTTAAAAAACAGTGCAGTAGCAGTTTTTTTTTTGTTAGGTGCTGATGTTTAACACGAATATCACTGGTTATACATACAGTACACTGCATCATAAATAAATTATTTAGGCTCCCTATATCTGGTTAAGAAGTGTTGTTACTGTGATGATTTTACATATATTATATATAACAGCCTTTTTTTTACAAAAACATTAAACATATTGTAATGCAGGTGTTGACTATTTGCTATGTTATGCTGCTGTCCTTTATAATTCACAATGAATACTAGTCCCTTATATGACTAAAGAGAATAAGATACCTGATTTTTTTGGTGACCATTACCTATCTCAGATCATAACATCAGCACGATGATGCATTGTCTAGTCTGGTCAGAACACAGAACTTTGTAATACTTCACCGCAAACTGTGCTGTAGTACAGTAGTACATTTGTTCCTATGCAACTTAGCTGGCAAAACTAGTAAATCTCAATCTATAGTGGTTCACTATGTTTTAACAAATATATATTGTTAAACACTTATATAACATCAATAAAACACTGAAGATTGTGTGTCATAGCATAACACCCTCTTGTGTTCAATTGCTAATATACGAGGCAGTGATTATATGTAAAAGGATTCATGAACTGTAAGTAAACAATAGTCTGTACTAACAGGCATCAGCACAGCAGAGGATCCCTGCATGGTGGGATCGGGCAAAGTGCCAGGCATGGAGGCTGGCAGAGGCTGTCGCTGTCCGTTCCTTAAGTGCAGCAATGATGACAGAGAGCCAGGGACTGGTCTAAAAAGAAACACAAGCAAAAGAACAAATGTCTAAGAATTCTTCCAAAGATATATGTGTCATTTTCAGTAGATATTAATAACACACACTTCCTGTGTAATGCATGTATCTCACTGCAACTACTATCCACAAGTTCTCTTTTTAACAGACGTCTTAAGACTGTAATGGCAACATCTCCACTCCCACAATAAGTTACTATATTTATTACTGTGTTCATCAGGTTTTCCATGCACTGTCATGTCCAGTATTCATATTATAGTTTTGAATAGGTTTTTAATACAACATAATTACAAAGCGGTCTTTAATGTCTACCTTGAAGACATTATTATGTTATATCAATAAATTATATTATTTTACTACTTTATTTTATTTAAACTAACAGTGCTCACTCAATTCAGTTGTCTGACCTCACAAAACCACAAGCTTTGAAATCCTGTGACAATCCACATATCTTATCTTGATAATCAAACATACAAAATGAATTAAAATATCTATATGCTTCAAAAAGCTACATTGAAAGTTTACTGGCCATTTACAGCATGCCTATACATATGCCCAAATGTAAGAAAACATGGATTGATATATTTAAGAATTGTTTGTGATGAGCTTCAACTTCTAAGCTATCTAATAAAACTTGGGATGAATTACAATGCTTACAAAGTGTAAGACCTCTTCACATCCAATATTAGTGTCTGACACAAATGCGTTTTTAATTTGATTGAATGTGCTTGTTTTAACTTGTTTAATTTCAATTGGGTTATTTTACATAAAGATTTGTAATGCATTTTTGGTGCAAATGTTCCAAAGTACAACTATGCTATTCCTGTGCTCCTGTGGTTAAGTGTTTGTTTGTAACTCAGGGTTTTATCTTTAGCCCAGTAAGTGTCAGTGGTCGGGTTAGCATGTGGCTAAAGTGTTAAAAAGGATATGATATTTATGATACTTTTGTTCTACTGCATTAAAGTAGATTGTGTGTCCTGGGTGCATTGTGTGTACAAGAAAGTTTTGTGACTTCCAGTCCCCTTTTCTTAATATTTATTAAGCCTGTGATAAAATGAAAAAAAAACAATTGAGAAGTGAACAGGGAACATATAGAAAATGTAACAATCGTAGCATACCCAAATGAGCTAAAACAACAGTGAATAACAGAAAAAGGCTGATTTAACTAAAAAGGCTACAATCACTTTTATTGTGTACCAGTTGTGGTACAATTGTCTATCTCAAAAGTTGATCAAGCATTGTCCCAGAGGGCAGAGTTTGTGCTTAGGCATCACATTGATTCCTAAAGCATGCATTGCCCCATTTAAAGTTCACTACATGGAACAGGCATTTAAATGATCTCATTTAAGCAACTGTCATCAATTATTTAGCTAGTAAGACCAAAGCTTTGCAGCTGTCCTGCTACAGGCATCACAATTATGTTTTACAGCAGGCTGTGGAAAAGCTTCGCTTTGAGTATTTTAGCGAGTGTCATAAAGATGCTCAACAATCCTAAATAATCAATGTCTGTCTGTACTGGGTACCATTATAGCCCAGATGACTGACAGCTGGGGTAGTTTTAGGATGGGGAAAAACATTCCTCACCTGAACAAATATGGGTATTTATACAGGCTAAATGACAGCAATTGCACTGCTGACACACGCATACACATGCGAGCACCATCATTAAGATTCTGACATATTGTCATTTTAGTCCAATACTCCAATCCATCACGACTCATGCTAAGGCCCCTTTCACAAACCTGTGGGACATGCTAAGTACATGACTGAAACAAGCCCCACATCTCACTCTCTAGTATGCACACACATTCTTTGTTCAGTGCAGTTATGGTAATGTATATATGTATGGTAATATATCCAAAGCCTTACAAATTAGAGAATGTTGAAAACAAAATTAAAAGTAAGTATGCAGTGTACACAAAAGGGCAAAATATATTTGAAGAAAAGCAAAAACTGTATAGACACAGCACTCTGTGGTCCCATCTACATGGGTATAATGTTGCTTTCAGCAAAAAGTTCTTCTAATTACAGCTAAACATAGTTTAAGAGAACGCAACCAGATTTGCCACTGTCAGTCTCACTTACTTAAGTTGGAAACAAAAGGAATGGTTTAAAGACAGAAACAATGAATCATGTATGTATGTACATATGTGTATGCACATGTGCAGAGTGGGTACAGTATACTGCATAGGAAATGGTATTTTTTTAATCTACTAAACTGATATCTACCATTTGCTATCCAAACGCTGACCTAACTTACACGAATGCAATGCATATTTATAGCAGCAACAAATGAAGAAATTTTGGATTAAGGGGGAGATAATGAGATGAGATGTTTGAAATACAGAAATATAGGTTAAAAATATTTTGCATAGAACATCTTTAAAGCTTTGAAATACTATGTGAACTAATTATAACATTTGTGCCATAATGAACACACTCATAATTTACCTTATAAAGCACATTGCATTTAAGATAAATCCCCAACAAAGATGAGGTGGTAATCAGAATTATTGAAGATTAAATGGCCAGTGAGTCTGCACTCTGTAACAAAAAATACTTTTCGACCTGCCAAAAAAAAGATTACCGAAGTCCATTTTGGTCCTTTAAGGTACATTATTCACTAGTGTAACCTACTATGGCTGGATTTCACTATAACAACTTGCATGGAATATGTTCACAAAATATCTAAAATACTATAATAATGTGCTTATACTCATACTTCAAGTCACTATCATATAGGGTTTTTTGCATAAAATCTTGCCAGAAATATTAAACCAATAATGGTCCAGTAGTGGTCCCTAAAAATTGGAGAGTTAGTGTGCAGGGCTCAGCGAAGGTATGTGAGCATATTTACATCATTACACAGCATACATGCAACAGGCCTAAGGCATAAACTCAGTGACTTCAACACTAGCAGCTTGGCTACAAGCCATATTAAGAGAGTGAGTGAAAGAGAGGGAAAAAAGAGAGAGAGAGAGAGAGAGAGAGAGAGAGAGAGAGAGAGAGAGAGAAACGCTCAGCCCACTGACTCATATCCTTTCCTTCTTCTCTCCTTCCAACAATGATGTAATGCTCCTGGCTTTTTGCCCTTCTCCCACCCCCTGCCTACCTCTTTCACTTGCTTTCCCCCTTTTGCTCTGTTACTTAGTCCCTCTCCAGTCCAGCTCATTCCTGTGTTTCTTTGGTATCTGTATTTTTGTTTTTCTCTTTCTCCCCTTCTCCCGCAATTTCTCCACGCCATTTTGGTGAGGTCGATTGGAACTCCAGCTCACAAAGCATTATACTGAAAAAGTATGGCAAAAAAAACTTTAATTTTGAGAGAATGTAACCAAAACAGCCCCAGGCTCACTTCCAACCGCTGAGAGACGGTGGTGCGGTCTCTACGACAACAGGCCTAAACAGTGCGAGAAACAGAGAGAGGCCAAACAGCTTGCAGCTGCCTGGCGTTTTGAGTAAATACAGCACAGGACCTGCTCCTGATTTACCACTTTAATCACAGAAAGACAACGAGAAAGAGCAAGTGAGTGAGAGAGAGTAAGTGAGAGAGAGGGAGAGAATGTGTGTGTGTGTGTGTGTGTGAGAGAGAGAGAGAGAGAGAGAGAGGGAGAGAGAGCAAGATAAAGAAACTGAGATACAAAAGGGTGCAAGGGTAAAAAGAGCTTCATGGCTCTTGGGAATGGTGTGGGTGGTCATAAAAATCTGTATCAAATAAATCAAGTCCTAATGGCTTGTGAGCCTTATTAAAAAGGCTAACAATTACCATCTTGCCCCAAAGGGATAGGATGCAGCTCGAGACACATGGAAGTGCAAGCTTTTCAAATAATTACATTTAAATTATTTTATTTTATTAAAAAAATACACTAATGGAGATTATCTAAAAACTTATCTGGCAATGTGTACAGTAATTTTTTTACAGATATTTAAATATATTTTTTTGGTGGTAAGACAAAATAAAACAAAACAAGGCCTGGGAAGAAAAAAAAAACTTAGCATATTTAAAATGTTGTATGTAGGAAAAATACATTGAATAAATTGAATTATGGGTGTGGCACATATCCCTGATTTTAAACTCATCATTTAATCAGTTCTTCTTACAATATAAATGTGTAAAAAAAACTGATTATATTCTTTAATACCCCTTTCTGTTTTCTAATGCCCAGGGCCCCGAAGAACCACCACAGAGCAGGTGCTGTCTAAGTGGTATTAGTGTGTTAGTGTGCATTGTGCTTATTTTGAGTGGATCAGACATCAGCAGTGCTGCTGGTGTTAGCATCTGAGTGACACTGCTGAATTAATACTCTGTCGTCATCAGCATGCCCCGATTTGTAAAGTTTTGGGGCCTAAAACTTACGTACTATACCCAAGAACCGTTGTCTTTCCAAACCTGCTGCTTTTTATATTGTACAATATATTTATGAATTTCAATTTGTTCTATTGTTTTAAATATTGCAATGTAAAAGTTGATAATTCTTGTTTCGCAAATGCATGATAAAAATGCTTGTTTACTGTGTTTTTTACTGTGTGAGCACTAACACTGTTTCACCCATTTAGATAAATGGGTGTAAAACTTAAATTTGCTGTATTGGAGGCTTGTTGATGTTATTTAATTGCAATGACAAACAGTGTTTCACATTTAATGTAGCTACATGTTGTAAAGACATACAAGGACTAATTCTATAACTTCCTTGGGGCATCATAGCATCCAACAATTCCTGCAAATAAAAAAACCCATAATTATATGCCAATATTTCCTTTAGCACAGCTGTCTGACAGGAACATAGTAAAACAGTAAAATGGCACAGAGCCAGTTTTGTACTGGTCATGTGACTGAAACTGGCACTTGAGCCTAGCCGAGAGCTGTCAATTCAACCTGCTGCTCTATGTCACCCTGATCACCCTAAAGTGTCACTCAACATCCTGGCTTAATTCTTACACACAACTGACACATTGTTGATGACATTTGTGCTACAGTAGTTCACACTCTAATTTCAATTTGCATTCCTCACATAAATTTGACTGCGTGCTTGAAAGTGGCGGCTTGCTAGCGGCTTTGCTAGCAAATCAATTAAAATATGTAAACACCTAACATAAGTATTTTGTTATTTCTTGTTATTATGGACAGTAGTGAGAGAGATTTTGCCAGTGGGTGCAGTTTTTAACTTACTTCACTTTGATTGGCCCTAGCCACTCACTTCCTGCCCCTTAACTTTCAATTATTAATTCCCAAATCATAAAAATAATGATTGCCTCTCAGTGCTGGGGATCCAGGTTTGAATCTGGTTGGAGTTTCCATGTTCTCCCCCTGTCTGCATGGGTTTTCTCTGAGTTCTCCAGTTTTCTCCCACACTCCAAAAACATGGATTGGATACTCTAAAATGCCGCTAGTGTGTGTGTGTGTGTGTGTGTGTGTGTGTGTGTGTCTGTGTGTGTCTGTGGGTGGGTGTGTATCTGTGTGAGTGCATGTATTCTGGTGTAATGTCCTGGGTGTATCTGGCTAGTGCTCGAAATGTTCTCCCCTTGATGGGCATGGGGGAACCTAATATAAGATTAAGTGGAAGATAATGAATAAATGGTACCTTAATTTTTTTTTTTTCAAATATTCTGTGCTCACATTCAAAAGATATAACTATTTTTACAAGACATTTTCTTTTCTTCTTCAGTTTGAAATAAATATATTTATGGTCTTGATTTGAAACTGTAGTGAACTTATTGATTTCAATTAGAATGTGTAGTGATTCCGATCATAATTTGAGCTATCGCATATTTGAATATCATTATTATTTATCTATTTTTAAAAGCATCTCATCAGACCTTTAACACTCTTCTAACCATCTCCCTTTTTTAATTCCTTCTCTCATTTCTTAATCTGGAACTTCATCTTCACCTTTACCCTCTCTTCCCTAACCTGAGGGCTAATGCTGACTTCAATCTGCTGTTGATCCCACTCTTCCTCACCTCTTTCCTTCTTTCACCCGCTAACTCATTTGAGGCGCATGGACAGCCCCAGGGCTATGGATGACACAGCGATGTAGGAATGAGAGGAACAGGGCCTGGGCGTTCCTTTCCAAATGCTCTATTAAAGCTTGTGCTGTACACAATGAGCTCACTCTAATTCAGCTCAGATGTACATCCTGCCTGTCTGCAATCTCTCGTTCTCTCTTGTCCTCTCTTTTAACATAGTTTGCATAAGGATCTGAACATTGAAGGTTCAACAGGGTTTTACTTTTTCTCCCATGCATAGAATGATGCTTATACCTAATGCAACATCACTGGAATACATTCCTAAACACCAGCTATTATAATCAACATGTAAATACGAAGATACTAATTCAGTTCTGAGCTATGTATGGTAATGATAACAAGTTAGCCCTTCTGACAATAAATGCAATATGGTTGTTATGTATTACTTTTCTACTACTTTAGAGATATTTGGGTGGTGGATCATCCCAGCATAATATGTCATATGGAAAGTATACATGCAACTTAATTAAACAAGTTTCAAATCAGTATGGTTGTATACATGTACATCCTATTTGTCAAATCATTTCTATGCCTTTACAATCACCAGATTTTAGCCCCAGGTTGCTGCAGTTACTTCTTAAGCACTGTCAATATTTAGTTTTAAAATCCTCCAAAATGTATGTCACATGGCTGATGTTTTATTTATGTGGCACAGTTTATTGAGAGGATGAATAAACTGTTACAAAGGGGCTTCCGGCTACATATACAGGTATACATACACATCTATATTGTTGGATGATAAAATGGAAACTGAGATATGTAACGAAAAACTGAGCCTAAGAATTTGGCGTTATGTTTTGCAAAATCAACAATAAAATGCAAACCTGGAGGAAGTTTCGGCCTTTTGGAGATGTGTGATAAATATTAGCTCAGCTCACAGCCGGTAAAGTTTCAGAGCCATAAAAGGTTTAGATTACATGGCCAAATTTATGTCGACACTCTTTCTAATAAATAGGTTCATCAATTTTCACACTTCTATTGCTAACAGGTGCATAAATTCTACATCCAAAAACATATTTTGAGTTGCATGGGTCTACTGTTATTATCAGATGCTTTTATTGCCAATTAAATATGCCTTAGACCAGCAACAGCTTAGTCACAAAGCAACAATCCTCCACACTCAATAACATGCAATAGCACATAAATTGTGACATTCTTCTAGGCCATTTTGGCAGCATACTTTGGAAGTATGCATGAATGTCTAGTACCAGCTGTATGGTTTGGGGGAGTAATAATAAGGTTTGGTGGAGCTGTTTTTCATGGCTTGAACTTGGCTTAGATAGGAAATTTAACAGAAAAATGTTAAATGTTTTGTGGTAAAGTTTGGACAAAGAAATTCCATATTAATCCTCATTGTTCTTTATTGTGATCTCCCTTTTGCTCTTGCTTTCCCTTGTACTCATGTGCTTTGAATATTTTTTTTAGAAAACGTCCTTATTACAAAGCCAAAAGTCCAAAGACTTGACTTGAACATTTTTGCCCTGAATAGCTGAGGATGGAGTCAATTCCAAACCTAATCCAGTCCCCGTGACCTACTCCCAATGTACATTCACTTCTAATTCTTACCACACTCAAATAACATTTCATCTAAATTTTCAACCTAACTCCACCTTTTAATCTAATACTGAACCCAACCCCACCTTTTATCCCAACTTTAACTGTAATTCTAAACCTAAACTTGACCCCGATTCCACCTCATCTTTAATCAGACTCCCTGACTCCTGACCTTTTGATTTTGCAGTATTCACTGTTTAAATACTTACAGTGTCTTTTTTGTTTCTAACATTGTGACTGAATCACCGCAGACATCACACTAATAAACTGATCTGGCTAACAATTAATCTTATACTGTAATGTCAGTATCAGCAAAGCAATGACAAGACAACAATATCTTGAAGCAGCCATCCTGTTAACCCTGTGACTATCACTGATGTTCAAATAATAAATGTTAAAAAAAAGCTTCTATAAATCAGCAATACATCACCCCCCCACACATAAAAACAAATGTGTCTGTAGCTCATTTTACCCCCCTACTGCAGCAACCAGGAAATACTAAGGTATTCTTTCAGTGTTTTATCTCACTCACTTGAATGGCTGATGAATGTCTAATATGCTTAGCACTGACACAATTCAGGAACAGATGTTAGCAATTTAAAAAGCTAAGTCTATTACTGGAGCATTTCCACTGTCCCTGCAGTGGATGATTATGATGGTAGCCATGCTGTTCAGACCCTTTATGTTATTTTTAAATAGTTTTTTTAATTCTCCTGATGGTTAGTGTCTACAAAGGTATACAAGAAGGCTCTGAAGTTCATGGACAACACACATCAGGGAGGTGTAGGCGAAATGATTGGGGGGAATGCAGGGGGGATGGGGGCCTTGGGTTTGCAGCTGTGGGTCTCCTGCTTTAGAAGGCTGGTTTAAGCCAAGCTTAATTGATTCCAAACCTCAAAAGCTCTTTACTAGACATGGTGCAGCAATGAGATTTTGTAATGCACT
Organism: Corydoras sp. C115; assembly: GCA_019802505.1. Taxonomy (NCBI): domain Eukaryota; kingdom Metazoa; phylum Chordata; class Actinopteri; order Siluriformes; family Callichthyidae; genus Corydoras; species Corydoras sp. C115. The sequence continues at coordinate 6,526,738 of JAFMOC010000002.1, forward strand.
TTTGTAATTTAACTCTTAGCTTTGCCAGTGTCCTAAAGAATAGAAAAATCGAATACATTAAAGACCTGAATTTCAAGCACATCATACCAGGTTAAACAAACTAACACACCACTATTCAGTAACTGCAGCACTAGAGTAAGTTTAAGAGTTTAAACCTAAATGTAAAATCACAGATTTAATGTAGTAACAATACAGAGGACATGTAATGGTCATTACAAACACAGTTATTAGTAACCTTTAACACAAATACTTTGCCATGAACTACAGATTTTAAATACATCAAGGACATTAAATTTAGCTGTCAATTTAAAAGCCAATTTTTAAAATATTTTATAATCAAAGACATATATGTTAAATTGGCAATAAATAAAAAATAAAAAAGCAACAAAAAAACTAAAATTACCTCCTGGCTATATTTAGATTTATCCATGCATTAACAAATCTTATTCATGGCATTTTTGCCTGAATCTTTTAAAGCGCACACACGAACACAAATATAAATGTATCTCCAGTTTACCTAACGGCATGTGTATGGAATGTGGAGGGAAACTGATGTACCTGGATAATACTCATATAGAAAGCACCTCAATGGGCATCAACATGGAACTTTCTTATTCTAAAATAAGAAAATAATTTCTAAAGAATCTTGATCAAACTTCTGCATTAATTAACAGGTATTTTGGCCCACTCCTCATGAGCAAATTGCTCCAGCTGTCTCTGGTTTGAAGGATGTCTTCGCCTGACAGCATGTTTCAGCTCCTTCCACAGATGTTCAATAAAACTTAGAGAAGAGCTCATAGATTAGTCCAATGTTTTGCTCTTAGCTGTTCTTGGGTGTTTTAAGTCATTATCCTGTTGTAGGACACATGACCTGTGACAGAGACCAAGCCTTCTGATGCTGAATACTTTCTAGTCTTGAGCTTTCGTTGTAGCCTGCACAGATACATGAGCCAAACGAAATAAGGCAGCCCCAAAACATGATTATGCCTCCTCCATGTTTCACAGTAGGTACAGTTTTCTTTTCTTTGTATGCTTCTTTTTTGCATCTGTGGACAAAGAACTGATGTAACCTGCCAAAAGGTTCTATTATGTCCAAAGGACATACTCCCAGAAGCTTTGTGGCTTGTCAATATGCATTTTGGCAAATTCCATTCTCACTTTTTTATGATGATTGTCTTCCATTAAGCCCACTTTGTCTTAAACAGCGGTGGATGGTGTGATTTGACACTGATTTACCATGACCTTGGAGTTCACCTTCATTCTCTATGGAAGTTATTCTGGGCTCTTTGCCATTCATATTTTATGCCTCTATAAGTTTTCCTCTTGCGGCCACTTCCAGGGAGACAACTCTCCCCTTAGCTTTATAGTGATACACACCATGATACCAAATCACCTATTGTAAATATATTTTCTTCCTGAATGTGCTTTTTGTACTTTGAACAAAAGTAAATATCTTTTATTTACTAGGGCACCCGTTTCTCGGCCGTTGTGTGTGGGTGTTTTTGGTTTATGTGTTTATGTGCCTGTGTTTTGTTAATTAGCTGTCTCGTGTGAGTATTTTGGGTTAATTAGCGTCGCGGGTTCATTGGGTGATTTTGTGCACGTGGTGGGTATTTAGTTCCGGGGTTAGATGTCTTCGGTGCGCGTCTTTCGTTTTGTGTTTGATGTCACTCTGTCCTTTGTACCTGAATGTTTGGTGTTTTTGCACCGTTAATAAATATTCCTTTGTTGTTACTACCTGCGTGCCTGGCTCCCTTCTGCGCGTTAGAGCGCCGCGGCTCTGCGCTATATTTGCGCAGCCGCGTTTAAATCCAGGTGGACCGTACGTGACATTAAGTATTTAAATGTAAGTACAATAACTGTTTACTTTCTAGCCAATTTACAATAAAATGTTGTTTCTTCACTTTTTGTTTAGGTCCACTTATTATAAAGATGCACTTTGTAATTCTACAACAACAAGCTGTAGTTTATCTGTTTCTCTACATACTTTTTATTTTAATTTCATTCATTCATTATCTCCCACTTTATCCTCTATTAGGGTCGCGGTGGGGTTCCCCATGCCAATCCATGGGAGAACATCTCGGGCGCTGGGCAGATAGACCCAAGACAGGGCGCCAATCCATCGCTGGGCACACACTCACTCACACAGACACACTCGAAATGGGGCAATTTTGAGAATTCATTTGTCTTGATCAATGTTTTTGGACTGTGGGAGGAAACCGGAGAACCCGAAGGAAACCCACGCGGACACAGGGAGAACATGGAAACTCCACCCAGATGGGGATTCGAACCGGGAATCCCTAGCGCTGAGAGGCGAACGTGCTAGCCACTAAGCCACCGTGCCGCCTTTTTTAATTTACTTTGTAATTTTCTAATCATTATCTAAATCATTGACATTCTAAAGGTTTCATTGAGCACCATTAAGGCCATTATTTGAAATTGGAAAGAACATTTCATGATAAACTGGCCACGACAAGGTGCTCCTCACAAGATCCTCACAAGACAGAGGAGTCAGAAGAATAATCAGAAGAGTTCAAGAGCCAAGCCTTTATATAATGGTAGAATATAGTCTGGTCAAATGAGACCAAAATTGAACTGTTAAAATGTCATAACACACACCATGTTTTGAGAAAGAAATGTCACTGCATATCACACTTAAACATACGGAACTAGAAGAACTAAAAATCTACAAGGATGTAATAAAATAAATGACATCTACCAGGATGTAAAAGAATAAATAAAAGATTATTGAATGGGACCCCATAAACTCCAAGATCTGAATACAATTTGTATTGAAGAATTGGCCAATATCATACAGAAGGAATTTTAAAGCTGTCACTAGGTCACTAGCTGTTACTAGGAAAAAGCTTTTAATACAAAGAAACGTACAGCTAATTGTTTTTTTATGTATTGCAATATTTCCAGTACCATTTTGAAAAAACATGTTTTAAACAGTGTTAATCCATAGTAAACTGGCACATTGTAAGAAACAGACCTCAATTTTTTTTAATTACTATGGTTGCATCTAAAACTACAGTGTGCAGCAATGGTGCCATTACTGTTTAACCATGCTGTGGGTTAACCCGGTTTTTAAAAAAGTGCTATTGGCAAGATCTATAGTAATATTTTATTTTACATGCTGACAAGTTTGGGTTTATTTACTGTCAATTTGTTTTATTTACTGTCAATGAGATTTGGTGGATAAAAAAATGCTGAATTCCTTTTGCTATCCAAACTGCAACAAAGGACCTTCAGCCACACCACTTTCATAAGTATAACAGGGCAACATTGCTAAATGTAACGATAGTGTGAATAACAGTCCTTAAGGTAGTAAAAACACTGTCCACCTTCTGTCCAGGCAAATGTTTTCAAACAGTTTGCAAGGGAAATCATGATTATGAATTATAGGTACTTTCCATAGCAGAACAGTGCAGAGCTGCATCGTTGTGAGTGAAGTGGTGCCAGTAGTTCACAGGGAGTCTGTGACGGAAGATCTGAGTCACCATGCAGATAAGCAAGAAAGCCAAAAGCAACTGGTTGTGAACAGGAGCACTTACTGACCTGCTATTTCCTGCATATGACAAGGGGTTTCCTTGCTAGGCTTGTCCCACTGAGATGGACATTTCCACACTCATCACTGTCTATATACTCGGGATAACCACTGACCTACACAAGCGCTGTAGTGAACAGGGCTTATATGCCTGGGAATTGTATTGCTTGATAATACTTAGCAATGGAACACAGCAAAAATAAGGAAGGCAAATCAAGTGAACGTTTATGGTCACTGCCATTAAATACATTATCCAATTCACATTATATAAAGTAAGCTTGAAGCTCATTTAATTACAGGAAAGCATAAATCGTATTGCCATTCATATAAACAAATAAATCAGGTAACAATAACTACAACAGACATTAAAAACTTTCATTTTTTCCTTCAATATATTTTTTTTCTTTTTGATTTAAATAAAAAAAACTTTATGATTGGAGAAATAAAAATCCTGCAATCCAGACATAGTGGTGATAGTATGCATATCATGGGTGTTGCATATTTTATTGCATCTGGGACAGGATAGTGTGCCATTAATCAATAAACAAAGAAATATTTAGACACAATCTGTTTGACACTGAATAGTAGAGCCCAAATTCTCTACAATGGTTTTGTAACATAGTTCAGCCTGAAGAGAATCAACAATAATACACTTCCACAAATGTGATATGTATATCAGACTGTTCTTTAAATAAACAGTGCAACCACCATTGAATAAAAATACCTGACTCTAATTTCACCATAAATTTATTTGTTAATTCCTTCATTTATTCATTATCTTCCGTTTTATCCTATATTAGGGTCGCAGGGGGTTCCCCATGCCCATCCAGGGGAGAACGTTTCGGGCGCTGGGCAGATACGCCCAGGACAGGGCGCCAATCTATCGCTGGGCACACACTCCCTCACACAGACACGCACACAAACACACTCTACATGGGGCAACTTGGAGAACTCAATTGACTTGATCCATGTTTTTGGACTGTGGGAGGAAACCCAAACTTCATTATTACTACAGAGTCTTGTATCCGCCAAAAGTATCAATTAATAAATTTAAAAAGGCCTAATTATTACAGAAGAAACAATATGTCAAAAATATACTCAAGATTAAAAGTCTCACAAGTTATTAGACTAATATTTTATTACTTCAAAACAACCTGTACATTCAGTTACATATTGTTTAATATATTATTTCATAAATGGGTTATTTTAATATGTAAAATAAATTCTACACATTAGACGAACATAGACTTTTAAATTAAATTGGCATTAAACCACATTGATACATAACAAACGCATATATACTAACTAACACACACACACATTTCAGAGCCTAATTCACATGTTTGTAATAACCTAGCAAATGTGTCTATAGAAGAAGACTTTTATGTAATTACATTTTTATACCAAAAAAAGAAAAAGAAAAAAAGGAGAAGGTGAAAAGAGGAAAAGAAGCAAATGTAGACAAATTAAAATGAAACAAACAAGAACATGAATAAGAAAGAATGAATTAATTCATTTTAAAGTGATGCTGCAGCCTACCCAAGTGTATATTCAGCAAAACAATGGGAAAAAGCCTTGGACAAGTTACCAGTCCATTATAAAGCTTGAGTATAACACATTTCTCAATATATTTAGGGGTAATGGTACAACAAACATTAAAAACTTTCATTTTTTTCTTCAATTATTTTTTTTCTTTTTGATTTAAATAAAAAAAAACTTTATGATTGGAGAAATAAAAATCCTGCAATCCAGACATAGTGGTGATAGTATGCATATCATGGTTGTTGCATATTTTATTGCATCTGGGACAGGATAGTGTGCCATTAATCAATAAACAAAGAAATATTTAGACACAATCTTTTTGACACTGAATAGTAGAGCCCAAATTCTTTACAATGGTTTTGTAACATTGTTCAGCCTGAAGAGAATCAACAATAATACACTTCCACAAATGTGATATGTATATCAGACTGTTCTTTAAATAAACAGTGCAACCACCATTGAATAAAAATACCTGATTCTAATTTCACCATAAATGTATTTGTTAATTAATTCATTCATTCATTATCTTCCGCTTTATCCTATATTAGGGTCGCAGGGGGTTCCCCATGCCCATCCAGGGGAGAACGTTTCGGGCGCTGGGCAGATACGCCCAGGACAGGGCGCCAATCTATCGCTGGGCACATACTACCTCACACAGACACACAGACACGCACACAAACACACTCTACATGGGGCAACTTGGAGAACTCAATTGACTTGATTCATGTTTTTGGACTGTGGGAGGAAACCCACGCGGACAAGGGGAGAACATGGAAACTCCACCCAGATGGGGATTCGAACCGGGAATCCCTAGCGCTGAGAGGCGAACGTGCTAACCACTAAGCCACCGTGCCGCCCTTATTTGTTAATATTTGTTAAATATTTATAGACGTTTCACACCCACAGATATCTAATGTTGATTCGTGTTCATCAAAAATAATGTCTAATATCTGTTGTTTCATTTGTTTTTGACTTTTGACTTAATTAACTGTGCAGCTATTTCAGTAATTACTATTGAATTGTTGGTCTTTGAGAATGATTTTTTGAACAATACATGACAATGTAAAGAATTCCCTATGCCTAATCCTAGTCCCAAGATCTACAACACCACAAGCACTTCCCGAACAAAGATTTTTAATTCAGAATGCTTGCAAAGTGCCTAAAACAACTTTATGAGCCTACAAGTTATGTTTTAAACTGGCAAGTCTGTGCATGTGAAAATTTTATACAAAGCTTGACTGTATGGCAACGTGTCAGAAGGAAGCTTTAAAAATGTTTTATTTGAACTTTAAAAAAACACAAAACACAATCTGGAATTAAATGGCTAAAAGCTGCATGGTCAGATAAGACCAATATTGACATTTTTGCGTCAAAATCTGAAAGTTATATCAAATATATCTGATATAATCCATTCTAAATCTAAATCCATTAATATATCTGTGAAATTAAATAAACTTATTTATTTTTATTTACTCAAACAAGTTAAGCAAAAAAATGTAAACAAATATTTCAAACTAGATATGCAAAAGAAGTAAACACAAATTCAAGGAAAGCAAAAGATGATTTCACCAAGCATTGAGTCAACAGACTAATGATGTTTCTATCTCAATTCATAAGTTTTTTATTTATAATTTGATAATTTATTTAGTTTTACACATTTTCCCAGACCAAGCTAAGAGAATGGTTCCCGGCTGATATAAACATCTGCATTAAATATTGAGTAAAAACTGTTGCTCATTGTTAAGTGACATTGTAGTGTTGGATTAGGTTTAGTCATTAAAATATTTATTTATTTAAAAATTGTGTTACACTTTGTAAAAGTAATTTTGAACAGGCACTGCCACAAAGGAGCTAGAATCTACAACTATGACTTGGGAAGAAAAAACTGCTGTTTCACAAAGCAACCAAATCAATACAAAAGGAATTATGTTCTTATAACAGTAAGTCTGTCATTATCTAACCTCCATAATCTTTCATTTTCCACATGCCAGCTTGTAGGAGTATTAACAAATGTGTGCATCGTACTAAAGGTAACATACTGTATATAAAGTGTCACACCTTTAAGAGCACTGTATTTTATGACAACCATGTTTGATTTATAGTCTCAACAACAATGAGAAGATATTTGAATGTTGCAGAATAAAAAACAGCATTTCTTCACACAAGTGAAACTTTTTTAAAACGACTTCAACAAGTAGATAATATTTTAAAATGTCTTTATGTTGTTTTTTATGTTGTATAAAAGTCACAGTCTGCCAAACAAGACAACTGAAAGGGGAATAAAACACTAAAACCTATTTCTACTTTTATAAAATTCCTTCTAGAAATATTTTTGGGATTTTTTAGACCACTAAAAGGGGATATGGAACTATAGCATTAAATTTAGAATTTTCTAAATTGGTTTGGTGTGTAATTATAACTGCTAATGAGGATATGAAACAAGTATAATATCTATAATTTAAAGATTTTAAATTAAAACTAAAACTTAAGTGCATAAAAACTCTTTATTCACAACTTAGATTTTAATTTTTCTCTTTTTTTAATTAGTTATGATTTATGTCAATACCCTTAACCCATCAAGCCTATATGTGTTTGTCTTACATTTGATTGTAAAATCATGAGTATAAATACAAACACTCCAACCCCTCACACAGGTCTGATGAACTACTAATCAATACACAAAATAAATATTGGAGCTTTGTTTGTTATTGTTGATATCTCACTTGTTCTCTTCGCCTGTCTGTGGGTGAAATTCCATCTTTGCCTTTGAACAAAAGCCACTGTTGACCTGTCAGTCAATCTGACTGACGGTCTTCCCATCCAATATTCACAAGCTGTTCCATTCAGGCATCTGCCCTCACACTGTCTCGCCACTGATATAGAGAAGACATTGAGCCCTCTTTAACCTCAAACGCAATGCACAGTAAGTTCTGTATATCAACATGTATTATGTTTAATAAAATTATATCCATTGGATGACAGTTTTTAGTGATGTGTGTATTATACACTTTCAATACATTAAGGCACAGTCTATCTAGAACTGAATTGTAATACAAGAAATGCATTTCTGTTATTTCTGTACATATCTACATGTATTTACCTGAAATGGTAATTAATTGTAATTATTTGGCCCATTGATGTCATCATTAGTGAGTAAAACTTGAACATTCTGTGTAAGAATTTAGTTTGATTGTCTTTAGATTTAATTACACATAATGTCTGCATTTATTCATTCATTCATTATCTCCCGCTTTATCCTCTATTAGGGTCACGGTGGGGTTCCCCATGCCCATCCACGGGAGAACGTCTCGGGCGCTGGGCAGATATACCCAGGACAGGGCGCCAATCCATCACTGGGCACACACTCACTCACACAGACACACTCGATATGGGGCAATTTGGAGAATTCAATTGACTTGATCCATGTTTTTGGACTGTGGGAGGAAACCGGATAAACCGGAGGAAACCCACGCAGACACGGGGAAAACATGGAAACTCTACCCAGATGGGGATTCGAACCGGGAATCCCTAGCGCTGAGAGGTGAACGTGCTAACCACTAAGCCACCTTGCCACTGTCTGCATTTTAAATTTATGAAATTAACTTTATTCTAGGTTTTTCTTTAGTTAAAAACAAGTTTTAAATATAATGATAAAATACACTTGGCCATTTCTGTATGAAATGAAATTAATCTATGACTATTTACATACTAAGCTAAGTACTGTGCTATATAAACAAATGAACATGAATGTTAAAGGTAAATCCAAACAAATATATGTTACTATGTAAAATTGTCACCAAAAAAAATACCATGTGGTCATTCAAAAACATATCTGTGATAAGTCACCTTCGAAAGACAAAGATTGCTCACCTTTGGTGGATTTGTTTTTCCCTCTTTATTCCCACTCAAAAATCCTAAACCAAGTACACTGAGCTGGAAATGACCCTGTACTTTTCCTGCTGTAAATGTCTGTGCGTGTGTGAACACTCAGGTGATGATTATGTAGCAGACAGGGTATATTCTGACACAAAAAATAGAGGGGAAGAGCACGAGAAACGGATCAGCCAAGAAAAGTGCTTGTGCAAGAAGGGCGTCATCCCCAAATAGTCCCCATCAGAGTAGCACGATTGATGTCATAAGTGCGGGACACACCCGTGCTGGCCAAACCACACAGGCTCTCCAAGAGCCAGGACAACTGAGAAGAGCCACATGCACACAAGTGCATACACACACACACAGTCACACACACAAACTGCTAGAGACCCAGGATAAAATGCAGATTATTTTCGAAGTTTCTGTTAAATGTCAATGATCCAGTCACAGCGACAACTAACACTCTAGAAAGAATAGGTCCTTTGTAAATAAGTCCAAAGACTTCAAAATTGGATTTAGCAGCCAAAACACTTAAAAAGTAATTAGCAAAAAGTGTTGAGTGAAGAAATAAGCAACTGGAGACACAAACTGACTAGTGGAAAAAAAACTTCATTATTACTACAGAGTCTTGTATCCGCCAAAAGTATCAATTAATAAATTTAAAAAGGCCTAATTATTACAGAAGAAACAATATGTCAAAAATATACTCAAGATTAGAAGTCTCACAAGTTATTAGACTAATATTTTATTACTTCAAAACAACCTGTACATTCAGTTACATATTGTTTAATATATTATTTCATAAATGGGTTATTTTCATATGTAAAATAAATTCTACACATTAGACGAACATAGGCTTTCAAATTAAACTGGCATTAAACCACATTGATACATAACAAACACATATACACTAACTAACACACACACACACACACACACACACACACACACACATTTCAGAGCATAATTCACATGTTTGTAATAACCTAGCAAATGTGTCTAGAAGAAGACTTTTATGTAATTACATTTTTATAACAAAAAAAGAAAAAGAAAAAAAGGAGAAGGTGAAAATAGGAAAAGAAGAGAAAGAAGCAAATGTAGACAAATTAAAATGAAACAAACAAGAACATGAATAAGAAAGAATGAATTAATTCATTTTAAAGTGATGCTGCAGCGATGCCAAGTGTATATTCAGCAAAACAATGGGAAAAAGCCTTGGACAGGTTACCAGTCCATTATAAAGCTGGAGTATAACACATTTCTCAATATATTTAGGGGTAATGGTATATATTGTTTATCTTATATACATATATTTAGACTTTGAATTGTGAGAGAAAACAAACAAAAAAAGAAGAGAACATACAACAAAAAGACTCGCCTGGGAATCAAACCCAGGAACTTCTTGCCATGAAACAACAGTGCCATCAAATGCTTCACTGCTCAAACTTAGTTCAAACATAGTATTTAGTTCTGCATACCCAGCCATTGATTTATTACATAAAAATGAGTCCATGTATTACTCACCCAATTTGTCTGTTGGTGGAAGGGGCCTGTGTGATAACAGAGCTGGACTGTGGCGATGGCAAGGCCTGCTGAATCACTATACTGCCCTCATGACTTGACATTCTGCTGTGAGCCTGCTGATGTTGGTTAGGTCCATGAAGAGCAATATTCTAAGAAGAAAGCACACAAGAGATCCGTGGTTTTTTTTTTAGCTAAATTATAATTCCATTTCTAACAATAAACTTTTAGGTAGATATTTATTTTTTTCCCTAAGCTTTTGGATTTCTTGTATTGTGGTGAAGAAATGACATCATTAGAATCTTCCCTTTTCTGTGGTATGTTAAATGTGAAATTATTACAGTGTCTCTGTGAATAACTGTATTCTTAGTTTCTTCCTCTTTAAAAAAGGACTTCATATGAACGGGTTATATGTCCATTCATAGTCCATAGAAGGAATTCAGTTTTTACTCTAACTTGTATGTAAAAATAACTGAAAAGGGGAAATTTTAACAGTCAAGAGCTAGACAATGTTAACTAGCATTTTCGACACATCTATTAAGGGTTTTGTAATTTGTTTAAAATTAAATTAAAGTCCAGTGTCTAGAGATCATTGCCCTATACCATACCCTGTTCCCTAATTTTGCAGTTTTGGGGAGGCTTTTTTTGTGCTAGCATGGCTAGTGCTTAAAGTAAGATCTATAAAGTAATGATTGGGTGAGTTTGGTGTGAAAGAATTTGTCTGGCCTGCACAAAGCCCTGACCTCAACCCTAACAAAACGGTGAACTAAAACTTTAATCTGGGCCCTTAGTGTCGGACTTCATAAATGCTATTCTGGGTGAATAGGGATAAATTCCACAGAAACACTTTATATTACTCCAGAAGAGTGGAAGCTGTTAAGGCTACAAAAGAGGGCCATCTTAAAACAGAATGCAATGATTACGAGTCTCAACACTTTTGTAAATATGATGTATATCAATGTACAATAACGATGTTTTCTCAGCCGCATTCTAACAGTGAAATAATACACATCTTATTAAAACCATCATTTGCAAAACTACAAAGACATGAATTGTGTATAAAATCCCCCTTACATCTTTTGAAGTGGTTTTAAATCTTTAGCCAAGAATTTAATATTACTAGTACATGAAATCACAGATGATGAATAGCTACAATCCAAAGAGCTTTGGGATAATGATATAACTACAAAAACAAATTATAAGATTTAACAATACATCAGATAATTGATAAAGCAACATGTTTCGCTAAATGTAAAACAATACTCACCATACAGTGATTGACTAAAGTAATTACACAATCTGTACATTGATGGCCTGCACTGCTAATGCTGCATGACCACTTGAAGGGGATAACTCCTCACAATGTTTCTTCTTTAAAAACCAACAACCATATGGAGTTTTTTCTTGCCACTGTAAATTTAGCTTACTATTTGGGGGTTCAGGTTTAAAACACTGTAAAAGCCTCTTAGACAATGTATAAATTATAAAAAGTGTTACATAAATAAATACACTTGAACTTAAAATTGTATTCAGTAAATATGTAGTAAATATGATAAAGAAGTAAGTAGTCCATTGGTGTGAAAAAAGAACTAAATAAATATTTTCCTCTTAGTTTTACAGCTTTGATGGGCTCCGGCAATTAAAAATTCTAGGCTCCAGCCATTTTACTTTAAAGCAGATTCTCCACATGCACAGTTTTGAAAATTAAAAATTAACAAACTAATTTAGCAATAGGTAAGTGCTGATTCAGAACAATCAACCTTTGGCTTGTTTTTTTCAGATTTCAGGAAGTTCACCCAGATGTCCCAGAAAAGCTTCTTCCTGCTATTTCAGGGTAAAGGTTTCCAGATAAGCACACGGCCCACACTTCTGAGGTTTCAGAAAAAACAGGGATCCTCTTTTCAGTTATAACAATCTCTGGGTTTTGTCTAACCCATTGGCTCTTATTCTACAGTTCAACTGCTGAAATCACCAGAATTCTGCTACAACCTGCTAAATGCTGACAATGTATATTAGTAGTAAAAGTACACCCCTAACATTCCCTAGTAATCCGCTAACCTACAACAAGTCAACAAATGACTTTCTGAATACTTGTTAGAGATATTTGAATTAAAGCAAAATATAAACATGTAAAAAAAATATAACTGTACAGTATTCTACAAATGTCACAATAATTACTTTATTTTGGGTGACACATGGACAGCAAAGGCATGTGGCTGACTTTGAGGGCTACACATAGTGTTTTAAATGTCAAACAAATCTAATTTAGAGGGAAAAAATACTTTGTCCTCACAGGACACAGGTGACGGTATCGATTCTTTTTTGTAATCTGGCTGGCCTTACTTGGCTGGCAAAAATTGGGGTGACTTTCAGAACTCCAAGTATAATAGTTGCAGTTAAAAAATTAAGAAACTATAACTATGCAAAAGATAAGGTGGTCTGCTATTTACTTAAAAAGTATAAGAAGACAATGGATCATGAAAATCTTAAACCAAAAATTGGAGTTAATATGAAATCTAATATATAAAAAAAATCACTGCATATAATGATTAAAAATTTTGTGCCTAATACATTTATTTACCAAGAACATTTAATAAGGAACATCAGTGTACTTACTGTACATACAATGTATTTATTTATGGTCTTCTTAAGAGGAATTGTTAACATAGTTTAGGCACACATCAGGAAAAAAGTATCGTGCAGTAGTCTAAAGTACCAGTAACACTTCTTATTTTTCTGTCTCAATGAATACCTGGCAGTGTCCAGAGCATGTAAGTGAATTGGAGCAGTTCCTTGCTTAATATGTTTTTATTATTTTCCTCCCCAAAACACTGCTTGCTTAACTCTCAAAAACCTTCTGTCTTCACAGCATTCCCAAGATGTACCACTTACATACTCTGCTTTAATCAGCTATCTTGTAGCTGCATTACGGAACAATATTATGTGTTACACTGGAAAGGTTTGCTCAGTGTTTGTTAAAAGCCCCTCTACGCTCTGCTCAAAATCATTTCTCCACTATCACTCAAATGCTCTGGGTTGTAGCAAAAATAAAATTAGAAACTCTATTTCTTACTGATGTTTATATATTTAGAATAACGATAAGCATATTTTCCTTTTTTTATATAATAGCTTTTATTTAATAATAATTGTTTGTATTTATTTATTACCTGGACTATAAATGATTAATCATGATATTAAATTATATCAATTATTAATTTTATTATCTTTTGAATTTGACTCTTTATTTTGGTTAAAAACACAATTTGAAATATTGTACACTTGTGATGCAATAATGTTTGAAGGTGTATAAATAATAATACATTTATTAAAATCCAGTGTCAGGCCATGCATTTCACATGCCTTCAGTATTATATACACTATTTTATGGCTATAAAAATAACTTATTATGCAGAAGTGCAAAAATAAGAGCAGTTGCATCACAGATAGATAACACGGTATCTGGATGGTGAAGCAGCGGCGCTGAGGGATAAAGTGGAGCCATCAGCAATGGACTTTGAATAATGATAATTAATGCACCTGACTCAGCTCCACCTGATGAATGATGAATGATGAAACGAGCAACAGGAATGCGGGTGGCAGATACCAGTGGCCAGCACATGTGTTTTAATAAATTCCTGAATAACAATAACCTCATAAAATTGCAATATTATTTAATAAAACTTACTGAAAATACTGATTAAAATATAATTAACATCAGTCTGTGATTCAGATATTTTTAGGGCTACAGAGAAGGCCTTGAAGGCCCTTGGTGGCCTGCCACATTAAAAATCTGAGGTTGAAGTGCTGCTCTAAAACACTCTACACCATCTTACCTGTTTGCTATCTTCATCCCCCTGGGCTTTACAGAACTCCTGCTCAATGGAGCAATCCAGCTCACTGAACAATCCCACTTCCTCACAGTTCTTTAGAAATCGTGTAGGGGTTGGCGTTTGATCTGCAAGCAAACAAAAAGCAGGCTTTACATTTTTTGCTTTTGGTCAGTGGATATTAAGGCCTACAGAATCAAAGGTTACCAATTATTAAACCCTAGGCATATAACTTGATTTAATTCTAGACTGTTATTTCCATTGTGGGTTACATGAAGTATAACAAATTGTATTGTTTAAAGGTGGTTTAAACAAAAAGGTTTATGAAGTGAATAAAACAAGGCACACATTTCACCACAACATTTCAAAATATCTGATTCTATTCACCTTTAAATTCAATATATAGTTAACCGTATGGATTTACATCCCTTTATATTTATTTTTGTCAATTTGTTTTAGTTCAAATATTTATGTAAATGTAACAAAAACCTAAATACCCTACTGTAAATAGATGACCAGGCTTTAAACCATATGTATAGTTGATACTTTTGTGCTACTTTAAAGCTGAGGGAGTAAGAGAAAACAAATAAATGTTGACAACCTGTGTGGAAATAGATGTCGTGGTGGGCTGTTAAGTGCTACAGGAGTCTTTAATAGTATGTATCAATTGATACACACTGTTCAATGAATGAAATACCACAGTGCTGTGCAAATAGTTCTTAAAGGAATTGCAATTCATTCATTAGTATTTCTCTAATGTTTGTCTGAGAATGTGGAGAAAGTCTCATATAAGACAGCACATGAAAATTTAAAAGTTGAATAATCAAGATAAGATGAAGATAATTTGAAGATTATTGAACAACTTTGGGTGTAAAAAACTGTTTGAATGACAGAGAAAGGTAGTGAAGAAATTAGATGGTGGACTGACTGTAAAAGAATGCGCGTCTAGCAAGAAACCTAAAGCTTCAAGGCTGCTCAATGCAGAAACCTGATCTGCCACCCTGACATTCGTAGGTAAGTAATGAAGAGGAGAGATTCGTAACACT
Source organism: Corydoras sp. C115 (assembly GCA_019802505.1). NCBI lineage: Eukaryota > Metazoa > Chordata > Actinopteri > Siluriformes > Callichthyidae > Corydoras > Corydoras sp. C115. The sequence continues at coordinate 6,542,097 of JAFMOC010000002.1, forward strand.
GCAGGAGAGACACGCAGACTACAGACTCCTGTAGCACTCAACAGCCCACCACCACATCTATTTCCACACAGGTTGTTAACATTTATTTGTTTTCTCTTACTCCCTCAGCTTCAAAGTAACACTAATAATAATTTTCTTCCAACTACTACTCAATGTAAAGCTTTCAGTGAATTGATGTAAAAAAAGCAAAAAAGTTCAACAGAAAACCATAAAAGTATTAATTGTACATATTGTTTAAAGCCTGGTAATTTTTTTACATTAGGGTATTTAGTTTTTGTTACATTGCGACAGACATCTGACCTAAAACAAATTGACAAAAATGTGCATATAAAGACATGTAAACCAATATGATTAACTGTATACTGTATTTAAAAGTGAATAGACTTAGATATTATCAAACGTTGTGAGTGGTCACTTTGTTCCATTAAATTAAGGTCAGGTGATTTATAAAGATCTGTTGAAAGAAAACAGATTTCTGAGGAACTCTAAACTTATATATTTACTTACATATTACTTCATAAATCCACAGTTGACAGACTGTATATAAATGGAGAAAATTTAGGACCACTGTTACATTTCCCAGGAGTGGTCTAGTGCAGAAACTTGCATTACAGCACTTGAACCTTCTACTGTTTGGAAAACATGGTAGTGAAAATAAGATTATTTGGGCTCAATTTGTTATATGTTGACAGCTATTCTTTATTACATTTTTTAAAATTTCTTCCTTGTATCTAATGAGGGCTAAGTATACATAATATAATGATCTCAGATTTTGTAGAAACAGAGTAAAAAAGTCTTGTCTCATTGTAACATGATTATACACATACACACTATTTTAGGTTTATAAAGATGAGTTTGACAAGTATCATGTGAAAGAACTGGAATTCTGGAATAGGGGAAGAAGTTTAAATAATTATGATGTTCAGGTGTCCACATACTTCTGGCACTTTGATTATTTGGAATAACATTAAACAAAAATGTTTCCAATACTGTATGAATCACAAAACTTTAATTGTAGCCTAAAAGTAGAACATAAACAAATGCATTATTCATGGTTGCAAAGCAAACAGTCTAATGTTTATCAATGGTAACCAGTGGAAATCATACCCTTCAAAGCTGTTCCCCGTTTGCTAAAACACCTTTATGTGTGCATGGTTGGAGTCAGATGTGGAATTTGGGTCTAAATTTGCACTCTGGATTTCTCCCCCATTTTCATCACAAGCAATTGTGGTTTCGTGGTTTGTTTGGTTTCGTCCTGAAACGACCAGCCCTTTAATTGATATGGGGCTAAGAGCGTAGGAGTGATAGGAGGGATTAGTGGAGTGAGGCAGAGGGCAATGCAAATATTATTTTAACCACACAGCTCTGTGTTTTAAGCTTCATCGACACACTGCCTGCATATAATGGCCAGCCTAATGCTCCCTAATCAAAGACAGACATCAAGTCTCACATGGCCCAGGCGGGTTTTGTGTATGAGTATGCATGTGCAGTGGTGTATTATTTTTGTATAAATGAAAAAATGCTCCATGTAAAAGGATAACATGGTCATTTTGAAATTGGGACAAATTATTTGCTGGATGTTTTACACTAAACATTTTGTTGCAATAAAACAGAATTAATTTAGAACATGGATGGTAAAATGTGTAAGCACTGACGTCTCCTTTCACCTGATAACATGTTGTCACTTTTGATGGAGGAAAATTTGAGGGTCATCTCATGCTTGTGGCGGTGTATCATTAGATGGTCCTCTGTAGGAAAGCGCTGCTTGACACAGAAAAAGTAAATTCAAAATCAGTTACGGGGGTTCAAATCATGCATAAAAACAATTGTTTTTGTTTTTGGTTTTGCTTCAGCAAATACTAGTTTGATTGTTAACTTGAACAATGGTCTTTATTCATGTGAGCTTTGAGTACATATGATTATGTGTAAGGACCTATAAATGATTATTTTGCAAAACAAGAAAAAAACTTGGCGGCACGGTGGTTTAGTGGTTAGCACGTTTGCCTCTCAGCACTAGGGATTCCCGGTTCGAATCCCCATCTGGGTGGAGTTTCCATGTTCTCCCCGTGTCCGTGTGGGTTTCCTCCGGGTTCTCCGGTTTCCTCCCACAGTCCAAAAACATGGATCAAGTCAATTGAGTTCTCCAAATTGCCCCATGTAGAGTGTGTGTGTGTGAGTTAGTGTGTGCCCAGCGATAGGTTGCCGCCCTGTCCTGGGTGTATCGGGTGCACCCGAAACGTTCTCCCCTGGATGGGCATGGGGAACCCCACCGCGACCCTAATAGAGGATAAAGCGGAAGATAATGAATGAATGAATGAATGAATGAATGAATGAATGAAAGAAAAAAACTTCAGCAATATATTCTGGAAATCTTTCAATCCAATCCAAGACAGTCATCTTAGGACAACATCTGAAATGTTATACAGTGTAATGTTATAATATTACACAACACAAGCTAAATGTGACTCCCAAATTCATTATAATATGCTTCACAAAATTGCTTGATTTAATAAAAACCGAATGATTCAGATATCTACAGACATTCAGTAGCTTTGCAGGTCACATAGAACAGATTTTGCTGGCAAGCATTTTGGTAATTTTTAATGAGCTCACTTTACTTGAAAAAATCTTGGAAACCAATTGCTTTATACATTACGGTTATACATTAAGGTAAACAGATGTTTTTGGACTTAAAGGTAGAATATAACTGAATCACTTTTTGATCACTTTTGATTATATATATATTATAATCTATGTTTAATACTATGGTTTATATATATATATATAAAACCATAGTAGTATTATGGCAAAAACATGCTTAAATAAAAGAGTATTTTTTATGCAACCATGATGTAATTATACAATATATTATATTACATTATATTTACATTTACATTACATTTACATTTAGTCATTTAGCAGATGCTTTTATCCAAAGCGACTTACAAATGAGAACACCACAAGTCAGAAGCCATGGAGAAAAACAACTATACTGTAAGTTCATCAAACCTGATTGTTATTCGAAGCTGCGCCCCCCCCCCCCTTTTTTTTTATTTTTTTTTTTTTTTTTTTTTTTTTTTTTTTTTTTTTATAACAGGTATTTGTTAAATAGATGCGTCTTAAGTAGTTTCTTAAAACTGTTTAGAGATTCTGCCTTACGGACAGAGTTGGGAAGATCGTTCCACCATTTTGCAGTGGTGAACGCCACAGAATGAGAATTAGCTCCTCGGTGAGGTGGAATCGCCAGGCGACAATCCTCACTGGAGCGAATATATTTATATTAATTTATTTTATAAACAAACATTTTTAAAGAAATGAAAAAAGGTTTTTTATTTTATTTTATCAAATTTCAATTATAGATCTGCATCTTGTTTTGTGTGGGGAGCGTGGAATAATTCTCTAACTATAATCCTTGCTTTTTTCCTAACTGGTTTTATATTAACTGATTGGTAAAAATACTATTTCCTTTTGTTTAAAATTTGAATTCACTGTGGGTATCACTAAGAAGTTTAATAAGTAACAAAACAAATAAGTGTTTAAAGAGATGTTTCCCCTAATGGTCTACATATATGAGTTATTAGGATATCACGTTTTACAATGCAGTGTTTCTCTTTGTAAGAGCTGTGCTATCAGATTACACATGCATTCATTTCTTCCATTGTCTAGTCAGACTCACCTGAGAGCAGCCCGGAGCACTGCACACAAACGGCCTTTCCTGCTCTGAGTTCATCTCTCTCATGAGCTCCTCATAAACCTGGACACAAAGAGAGAAAACTTATCACCAAGATGCCACTAGTCCCTGCACACGTTTTTTGCCGCTGCATTGTATCAGTGAGTATTCAGTGGCTGTTGTGTTCCTGTTTGCTAGTTATTGATGTTAAGGTAATGCAGCAAGAAGGAGGAAACCTATGTAAAACAGTTTACTTATACCCAAGATGTTACCCTGCCCATGTGTCACCATGGTGTTGTCACTGACCACAGCGCAAGTGTGTAAATTATACACCAGCTACACAGAACACAACCTGGTACCCAGATACCAAGAGCAGCAAAGGCTTGAAAAAAATCATCGCAGCTACTGTACTGACATCTCCACACTGCTGTGCTTAAGTCATGTCTTTAGGGTCAGTAAGGAAAATTGTTTGGCAGTGATTACTTCTAGATATCTGTTTCAGTAATATGATCATAATTCTTTACTTTAATTAGTAATAATGCATTTGTAGTCTATGTGGATACATTACATGGATAAAAGATTTGGAACCTGTACAAATTACACCTACTAAATATTTTATGACATCAAATATTAAGCTATTTTAATAGCTTTTAATGTTCTAAGAAGGATTTATAAAACAGACTTTGGAGCATCTTTGTAAAAATCTAATATTGGATGAGAAGACCTGACTCACAGTCTCCATTATAAGGTGTTAATTGAGTTAAAATTAGGGATCTGTGCAGAGTAGTCAATTTCATCTACACCAAAGTAACACAACCATGCATTTATAGACCTCGTTTGTGCACTGGGGTAAAGTCATGCAGGAAATGAAACAGGCCTTTCTCAAACTGTTATCACACAGCATACATTAGTTTAAAATATAAGGCATTTGCAAGATTTTATATACCTATGATAAGGAAATTGAGTAAAACCTGAATTTAGAGATGTATCCCAATACTTTTGCCCTTACAGTGTATGTAACAAAACACTCAACACAGACTTAATAAATGATAACAGCCTTACGGTAATTTTAAATTCATTATTTCTGGTGGAAAACAGCTTTTTAACAGGACTATGTGATTTCTTTTTAGATTTCTTTTCTAGCAAAATTGTGCACAAAAAATTGCATCTTAGTATGTTCCATTATGAGCCATAACCAAAGATTACTAATCCTCATTGTAATGTAGTTAGGCACATAGTTAATCATATACTGACATATTTTATGTTTATACAATAAATACAACATGCATTACAAAAGAACACAAAACAGGTAAACTTCATTTAAAAAGAAAATGTGCATAATATAAAAATTTTAACGTTTAAAGAACCATATATGTGACCAATATGAAACGGTGACAAATCCACTTGGACAAGTTCCTATATTTTTTCCACCTTGCACAATAACAGTGAGGTAAGTCATCAAAACTACCATCAGAAAATAAATACTGGTTATTTAAAATCCTCTCTGACCTTGTAATTAAGTTTTCTAAGTTTATTTTACTATAATCGTGTTCTATAGTCAGCTAATGCAAAAGTTTTTAAAAGATAAAGATAAAAATCTTTATGTCAACAAACATTTGGGGTGAAAATAATGTCACTACAATAAAAAGAAAACAAATGTCCACAGTATGGTGAATGGTGAAGGATCTATGATAGCTACAAAAGCCTTTAAAAAAAAACCTTTGTTGTGCATGGCATTGTGCACTGGAATCATGACCAAGAACATTTCAGTCCAAAATCTGCTTCTGACAAGAACCTAAAAATGGGTTATATTTATATCTTCCATCAGGACAACAATCACATGTCTAGTGCAACTCACTAATTAATTATAAATAGGAAAAAGCACACGCAGAAACCTAGGATCCTGAAATATCTAAAAAGATGTTAGAAAGGATAACTGTGAACTGTGTAAAAAAAAGTGCTGTTCTGTTGTTTTATCAACAAAATTTGATAATACAAAGTACTTAAAGTTGGCCTCTCAATTTTTCTGGCAAGAACTGTATGGGACTAATGTTTTTGTTTCTATGGATTCATAACTTTAATACTCAAATTAATGTGTTTCATCAGAAATTCAAAGAGAAATTTGGGTCAAAAGAAAAAAAACTTAATAGTATATACTGTAATATATGATGAAAACACATTCAGTCTACCATTGTGCTTTTAATGTAAATACAAATATATAATACATATATAACAACACTGAGGCTTGATGAGAGGATCTGATTTACTCTTCATTTTAAATGTTCCCAAAATTGTTGATGGTATTGAAAACATGGCTCTTTATAGGTCATGTAGTCATTTTACACCAAACTTACCAAGGCATGTTTTTATGTACCTAGCTTTGTCCCATGTGAACAAAAATTACACTGGAAAAGAAAATGTCTTCCTTAAACTGTACCCAGTTTGAAAAGTATACAGTGATCCAAAATACATGGCAATATGATTAATTTTAATGAACTAAAGCAATGTGATTGATTTGTGGCAAAAAATATGCTGGATTCGTTTATTATATGAATATAATTGCTTAATGTACATTCAGCAGGAACCATATTTTAGAATTTTTTCTTTTCTTTTCTCTGAAAGTCGATGCGATATACAATACTCCTTACATGATGCTGGGCATCTGGGCAGCAGCCAGCTGACAGTGCTTAGCAGCTGTCCCCATAGTCTGTCACACAATCACCAGTGTAAATTGCATTTAGCAATGCAATCAACATACAATTTAGTTTTTATTAAATTTATTTCTCATTTTATTTACTGTTTTATAACATGGTTTAATCATGGTTTAATCTAACAGGTCTGTTGTTAGTCTTATTCTTCATACAATAAAAATCAGTAAGCTGCTGCCTCATTAGCATTCAACCCTGTAACAACACCAGTACAAAACAAATAAGAATAGACAAGCCTACTTAAATATCTTAATGTAAATATAATATTAAATTGTTATACTGCTAAATATTATTTTTAAATGGTGTTGCAGCAGTTATACGTATGTGTCTGTGGACATTTTCGGTAGCACTGACCATAACATTGGCAAAAGCACAAAGCTTGTAGCATGCAATAATCATTTAGTACTGTCCTGAATTTTATCAGAAACTTGTGTGATAATTGCCAAGTGTGCAATGAATTGTTTCTATGTTATTTCGATGATAACTGAGAGAAGTTCAAGGTGTAACTGCAGGTGCTTGACAATTCCAGCACATCAGCTATCTTACACAATACAGCTCATGACTGTAATTAGTTCTGAGAATGCTGAAAGATCAAAAGCGCTGCTATTTTACTAAAAATCCAGTGTTTGGCCTTATAATAAAGTTTTTCACTTCTTGTTTGTCATAGCAGTAATTCAGTGCATTTTCAGTGCCTGCAAATGTGTATTTATTTAAATAATTTAACTTGATAATTGTTACTTGATATAAACTAAATAACAAAATTTCACTTCGATTTTTGACAAGCAATCAACCCATTCATATATGTTAAATAGTAATATGTACTAACTTCATTTAGAGGCATTCATTAAAAACATTTAAAATCCTTGATTATAATGTTTTCATATATCAAATCATCGTAACCTTTTTTTCTTAATGTGTGCTAATTTTTTTTTTGTTATAGCATTCACCTTTACCCCGAGGATATGGTTTAGATGGGGTAGTTTGAAGAAATCCAGCTTACCAAGATGTCAGTTAATGTTTACATAAATTTAAATCATATCATTGTTTGATGTCAAACAGCAATGTTTACATAAATCCCTTTCATTATAGTTTTTTTTTAATCAGGCAAACCATGCTATAGTTTACAACAACTATTAAGTTGTGGTCTTAATAGTACATGACAACTTTGTTGAGTCCTCTGTATAAACCAGCGAGGTCAGACTAATAGTGGCAGGCTAGAATATGTATTGACATGCAGCATAGACATTCGCTTTCCAAATACATGGAAAATAAACACGCTAAAGTCTTTAGTACATGAAAAAGGAGCCACACAGGCCTTTCTTCAGATGAGGTCTCTCTGGGGACACACAACTTCTACTGCATAGACGCTTTCATACACAATTTGCATTTGATTTTTTCCTCATGGGTTTCGCCAACTGTTTCCTCTCAAGCAGTCAAAACATTCAAATTTGGCTTCATGTTAGACAGAGCAGATTTTCCTTACTAAAGGGCTTACAGGTCACACTCCTCAAGCCAGGTAAGACACATACACAAACTTTAGGTCTTACATCTTTGTGACAAAGCCAGCATGGTAACTGCTAACAACATGCGTTCCTAGTCATTTTCTCTCAGGAACATCTCATCTGCCTCTGATTCAAGTTGCTGTCTCTTTTACCTCATGACTAAAGTGTCATATATTCAATTATAGCTTCATAATTGCTCTCTTTGTCTAATTAAATGACATACTAAGACTTATAAATATGTATGACCCACTGTAATATGTTCAAATCTCATTTACATACAGAAAGAATCACTGGACTTTATGCATGTGATCCAGAGAATAGCTTTATGGTCAAACTCTGACCAAAGTGAGCAAATCCCTATTAAGTCCATTATTAACATACATACATACAGAAATACCATTTCCACCACTACTGTGTGTACATCTGAAAATCTGGTATTGAAGTATGCCTGGAAAGTGTGTATAAGAGACATTACAAAGAGCTTGTTTTTAAATGCCTCAAATCATAATATATGCATCAATGTGTACCATGCAGTTGCTGGTGTCACATCTGCATACTTTAAGCAGAGGGGTCACTTGTCTTTGCTTTAGCTGATAAGATTTTTGTAGCAGAGGAAATTTGGTTATATTTTTCAGTAAGTGAGCCCTGATGTGGGAGCACAGGAGGGTTAGCAGAGCAGAATAGAGTTTCATAAGAGAGAATTTAAACAGTATGACACAGGAGGAGGTGAGTGAAGGTTGCGACAAGCACAAACTTGCACTGCAATTCAAACCCCCCCCCCCCCCCCCAGCACACACACAGGTTATGTGACATTAAAACATATTTCATTTTAAATTAATTTAAAATGTATGTGTGTAACTACAAGTGATCAGGCTATACTGCACTTTTAAAAGAACAAAAAACAAGTACAGTATACTTCTTAAAACTTCTGACTAGTTAAGATAGCATGTTATTTCCTCTATGGGAAACACACAATCACAAACACATACTCAGGGGCAAACACACACAGAGTTTCAAAATTGGTTTAGTTCAACACCTATGATTAGGGATAACACACATTTACACTTAGTGTATTTTAGCACTTTTAAAAAAAGCAATACATTGGCCTCACAATGGCAAAATTCATGCACTACTGACATATAAACTCTGAGAAACACAATCTTACACCCAATTAACACTATTAACCTTAAAACAATGTAGGTAGACCTACTTGTAATCATTTCTTTTGATCAATGTAATTGCCTTTGAAAATATGAGACCTAAAATGGTTTATGCCCAACACTAAAAAGTATGCCGAAATCTTTTCAAAGATCAATAAAAATATGCTGCCACAACGATCGAGCTTAAGAGTAAAATTTAACAAAATGTGGCCTAGTTGAACATCACAGCAAAATTTCTTCCTGTAACTGTAAGGCACATTGCATCATCGAAAGAACAGACACAGTTGCTTTCCTTTAGATATATTAATAACATAAATTGTAACAACTTTGTTTTGTTTAGCAAATACGTATAACTAGTTTTGTGCATTTAATTATCTATGATAAGTATTAAGCCCAACAAATTTAGACAAAAACAAGCAAACTGAGTACTTATTTTAGCTTTTTGTACTATGTAAATCGAAATATGCGCACATCAGAACTTTCTGCAGTAACAAATAAGATCTTAAAATTCATTCCAAAGAGCTTAATCCAGAGCATGAAAACAGTCAAATATCACAAGTTTTATCTTGCTCAATGTTTAAGATTCCAAATAATAGCACGTCTATAAAAATGTGATTTTTAAATTAGGTTAAGACCATGCCAAAGATACCTGTTTTTCTTATCATTGATATTACTATTAATGTTATTATTATTATTGTTATTATTCATATTAATATATATTATTGTTGTTATTGTTATTATGATATTATTATTGCTATTTTTGCTAGTATTATTGATGTTGTTGGTTTGGCAGCTATCTCTCAAAATATGCCTTGATTAAAAATGTATTATATTATTTATTTACTGCGAAATCGCAGCTTTTCAAGAAACCCATTGCTCCGTTTAATAAATAATATTCCTGTGTTGAAAATATACTAATTATAGTACTATGTGCATTGTCTTATTATTGTTGTTGTCATTATTAGTAATAGTAGTAGTATTATATAAAGCATGTGCTGTGGATTAATGAGTGGATTAATAAATTGATGAAATAGGCTTATTGACGGTCGCTCTTCAGCGAGGTGCGTGTGGATTGGAGTGTGGCTCTTGCCTGCACGTTTTAGTGCTTGCTCAGCACAAGCTTCCTGAATACTTCTCCATCTCGCGTCTTAATCAAATACTCTGAGTGGCCTGCAGAATGACGTAATCCCCCTCGGCTCCCCACTTTTAATGGATAGACAGAAATTCGAAAACGGTTATATAGCGGAGTTTCGTTTGCATAGCGGGGTAATAGAGGCAGATGAAGCGTCACTCTCGGGGGCTGTGGCGGTGGCTGATCTCGGGACGGTTACGCGGCAGTACCCCTGTTAAGCACCACGAACCTGTCAGCAGAGCAGCTCCGGTCCGCAACAGAACCGGACCGGACCGGACCGGGAGACGGCGAACTTTCCTGCCCGTGATACGGGCCGCTCAGCGGGGGGAGTGAGTGGATGGATGCGCGCGCGGAGGGAGTGCATCTGACCCGCGTCTGACCAGCCGCGACCTGTTACAGCAGCCCGGAGGCGAGCGCACGCATCCCGTAACGCACCCAAACTTCCCGCAGCGCTGCCGAGCCACCGCGCCGTTTCTCAGTGCACGCACACTGCTTCAAACAAATCGAGCGAAGTTGACGTGCGGCGTGCACCGCACGCCTTTGCAACAGCGCCTCGGTTCATCCCGCACGCACGCACGCACACACGCACGCACGCACACAGCCCTCAGAAAAGCACTCGAAGTTTTCCTATCCGAACAGGAGCGCGCGAAACAACTTACCGCAGAGATGTGGAGCACGCGCAGCGTCCTTTCTGAAGGAACCACGTTGGACTGAGCAAAGATTACAATACGATCTATTTAGAGGAGCATTACGTCACCCTGCGGTGACGTCACGTGGGATTCCTGAACTTCTAAATCACTGCGGCCCGTTCAGAGGCGGGGCGACGCGGCTCGGGGGGCGTGGTCTCCACCAGGCTAGAGCCGAACCCGCGACCCACTCAACCGCACGGGGAGCCTCTGTCGGCGTGGTGTGCGCGCGTGTTTACCAATTCAGCTCCGATACGTTAAGTGTCATTTATTCTGCTTATTTACAACACATACATACACATACAAACCGCATGGGTTTCCTCCCACAGTCCATAAACATGGATCTCCATAAACATACATTCATTCATTCATTCATTATCTTCCGCTTATCTTATATCTCCTCACATTAGGGTTCCAATTCTTTCCTAAGGTGGGGGGGGGGGGGCCTTCATCAAACTGATAACACTATAACCCATGCATATATTCATTAATTCATTCATTCATTATCTTCCCTTTATCCCAGGGGAGAGAACGTTTCGGGCGCTGGGCAGATACACCCAGGACAGGGTGCCAATCTATCTCTGGGCACACACTCAAACACACAGACACGCACGCATACACACTCTTTATGGGGCAATTTGGAGAACTCAATTGACTTGATCCATGTTTTTGGACTGTGGGAGGAAACCGGAGAACCCGGAGGAAACCCACGCAGACACGGGGAGAACATGGAAACTCCACCCAGATGGGGATTCGAACCGGGAATCACTAGCGCTGAGAGGCGAACGTGCTAACCACTAAGCCACCGTGCCGCCTAAACATAAACATGGTTCTCCAAATTGTCCCATATAGATTGTGTATGTGTGCGTGTCTGTGTGAGTGAGTGTGTGCCCAGTGATGGATTGGCGCCCTGTCCTGGGTGTATTCCTGAACTTCTAAATCACTGCGGCCCGTTCAGAGGCGGGGCGACGCAGCTCGGGGGGCGTGGTCTCCACCAGGCTAGAGCCGAACCCGCGACCCACTCAACCGCACGGGGAGCCTCTGTCGGCGTGGTGTGCGCGCGTGTTTACCAATTCAGCTCCGATACGTTAAGTGTCATTTATTCTGCTTATTTACAACACATACATACACATACAAACCGCATGGGTTTCCTCCCACAGTCCATAAACATGGATCTCCATAAACATACATTCATTCATTCATTATCTTCCGCTATATCTTATATCTCCTCACATTCAGTGTTCCAATTCTTTCCTAAGGTGTTTAGTTTGGCAAAGGTCAAAACACAAGGGTGCAATTATGCAGGCCTTCATCAAACTGATAACACTATAACCGGATAATCACAAAGTTAGAAGCATATATTCATTAATTCATTCATTCATTATCTTCCTCTTTATCCTCTATTAGGGTCGCGGTGGGGTTCCCCATGCCCATCCAGAGGAGAACGTTTCGGGGGCTGGGCAGATACACCCAGGACAGGGCGCCAATCTATCGCTGGGCACACACTCACTCACACAGACACGCACGCATACACACTATTTATGGGGCAATTTGGAGAACTCAATTGACTTGATCCATGTTTTTGGACTGTGGGAGGAAACCGGAGAACCCGGAGAAAGCCTACGCAGACACGGAGAGAACATGGAAACTCCACCCAGATGGGGATTCGAACCGGGAATCCCTAGTGCTGAGAGGCGAACGTGCTAACCACTAAGCCACCGTGCCGCCTAAACATAAACATGGTTCTCCAAATTGTCCCATATAGATTGTGTATGTGTGCGTGTCTGTGTGAGTGAGTGTGTGCCCAGTGATGGATTGGCGCCCTGTCCTGGGTGTATTCCTGAACTTCTAAATCACTGCGGCCCGTTCAGAGGCGGGGCGACGCAGCTCGGGGGGCGTGGTCTCCACCAGGCTAGAGCCGAACCCGCGACCCACTCAACCGCACGGGGAGCCTCTGTCGGCGTGGTGTGCGCGCGTGTTTACCAATTCAGCTCCGATACGTTAAGTGTCATTTATTCTGCTTATTTACAACACATACATACACATACAAACCGCATGGGTTTCCTCCCACAGTCCATAAACATGGATCTCCATAAACATACATTCATTCATTCATTATCTTCCGCTATATCTTATATCTCCTCACATTCAGTGTTCCAATTCTTTCCTAAGGTGTTTAGTTTGGCAAAGGTCAAAACACAAGGGTGCAATTATGCAGGCCTTCATCAAACTGATAACACTATAACCGGATAATCACAAAGTTAGAAGCATATATTCATTCATTCAATCATTCATTATCTTCCTCTTTATCCTCTATTAGGGTCGCGGGGGGGGGGGGGGGGGGGTTCCCCATGCCCATGCCCATCCAGGGGAGAACGTTTCGGGGGGTGGGCAGATACACCCAGGACAGGGCGCCAATCTATCGCTGGGCACACACTCACTCACACAGACACGCACGCATACACACTCTTTATGGGGCAATTTGGAGAACTCAATTGACTTGATCCATGTTTTTGGACTGTGGGAGGAAACCGGAGAACCCGGAGGAAACCCACGCAGACACGGGGAGAACATGGAAACTCCACCCAGATGGGGATTCGAACCGGGAATCCCTAGTGCTGAGAGGCGAACGTGCTAACCACTAAGCCACCGTGCCGCCTAAACATAAACATGGTTCTCCAAATTGTTAAGTGTAACGATGGTTCTCCAAATTGTTAAGCTCCGATACGTTAAGTGTCATTTATTCTGCTTATTTACAACACATACATAAAATAAACACTGCACATAGTTGGTGGAAATGTCTAAGTGTTTTATGTAGGATAAAGAATCTGAATAGCTATATTTGATGGGATAGTTTTAAAAAGTATGAGTCATAATCCTCGGCAGGATTCGAAAACGTACACATTTAGAGTTTTTGATCAGTATGTAACATTTACGTAGACATTTTCTGATGGTGATAAGTAAAGATAAGATAGACCTGGGTGGCATGGTGGCTTAGTGGTTAGCACATTCGCCTCTCAGCACTAGGGATTCCAGGTTCGAATCCCAATCTGGGTGGAGTTTCCATGTTCTCCCCCTGTCCGCATGGGTTTCCACCGGGTTCTCCGGTTTCCTCCCACAGTCCATAAACATGGATCTCCATAAACATACATTCATTAATTCATTCATTATCTTCCGCTTTATCTTATATATTAGGGTCGCGGGGGGGGGTTCCCCATGCCCATCCAGGGCAGAACGTTTCGGGCGCTGATCAGATACACCCAGGACAGGGCGCCAATCTATCGCTGGGCACACACTCACTCACACAGACACGCACGCATACACACTATGGGGCAATTTGGAGAACTCAATTGACTTGATCCATGTTTTTGGACTGTGGGAGGAAACCGGAGAACCCGGAGGAAACCCACGCAGACACGGGGAGAACATGGAAACTCCACCCAGATGGGGATTCGAACCGGGAATCCCTAGTGCTGAGAGGCGAACGTGCTAACCACTAAGCCACCGTGCCGCCTAAACATAAACATGGTTCTCCAAATTGCCCCATAAAGAGTGCGACCCTAATAGAGGATTAAGCGGAAGATAATGGATGGATGGGAGATAGACCTTTAATCGTCCCTCAATGGAGAAATCCACAAAAGAGTGAAAAATGCTCAGTTGTGAGCAGGATCTTCTGAGACGTGCTCCCACTCACGCAGCGCACTAGACTTCAAGAACCCGGAGAAAACCCACGTGGACATGGGGAGAACATGGGACCTCCACCCAGATCGGAATATGAACCCGGAATCCCCAGTGCTGAGCAAATGTGTTAACCCCTAAGCCTCCATGCTGCCCTAACATGTCCTTCCTTATAAAAGGTATAATTGTTTATATCATATTATATTTAAGATATATTTAATTTAATTTATATTTATATTTTGCCAAATCACTTCATCATATTCTGTGATTTTAAAAAGACAAGGGCCATAAGTAAAAGTCTGACAAAACCAGTTTCTTACCGAATAGAGTTTTTATTTAAACAATATTCAGGTGGTCTATTTAAGCAGTATTATTTTGAGTATATAGCATATGGGACACATTATTAGAGACAGTTTCATGCCTGGAGATTTCCTGTTTGGATATTAAACATGTGAACCTGGATTGCAGCATAAAGTGAGTTTACCATGAATTTATTGTGAATCCACATTAGAATAGAACAATCATGCAATCGGAGTGATTTCAGATTGAGGGTATGGTTATTGCATTGTTACTGAGGCCAGTAATAAACTGGCAGCCTTGTAATGATTTGATGTCCAAAGGTATTATGAGTATATTTAGTGTATACAGTGTAATTAAGAAAAAAAATATCCAGCAAAATGCAGAAGCAACTTTTGACACACTGTGGTTTGTAATACCAGTGAATGTACATTTGGACAGTAGGGTTTACCTAAATATTGTGGCCACCCAGGTTCATCCTTCATTGCAGCGAATAACTATAAGGACACATTTGGTAGCACAATATATCATGTCACAAAAGTCATATAGTCACAGAGTGGTTCAAGGAACATTACGTCAAGTTTCCTTACTTCTCTGGCTTCACAGTTCTCAGATATGAATCTTGTAGATTAATAATAATAGAATTTTATTTATACGCGCCTTTCATGAAACACAAGGCACTTAAAATATAAGAAGAAAAAAAACAGTAATAAAAATTAAAAACAGGACTACAGGAACTCATAGAACATAGAACAAAAAGTAAATAAATAAATACAATAATTTGAAAAAGCAGACCTAATAGAGGATAAAGCGGGAGATAATGAATGAATGAATTTGAAAAAGCAGACCTAAAAAGATATGTTTTTAAAAGCTTCTTAAAAGAAGGAAGAGACATGGATGCACGGAAGTACAGTGGGATGGAGTTCCACAGCTTTGGACCAACAACACTTAATGCTCTTTCACCATATGAGCGAAGCTTTGCAGGCATTTAAAAACCAGCAGCACTATTTTGAACTGTATATGGTAATGAACCAGAAGCCAATGCAACTCTTTCAATATTGGGGTGATGTGATCCCATGCCCTGGTGGGTGTAAGAACTCTAGCTGCCGAGTTCTGTACATACTGTAACTTCTTAAGGCTACTGGGAAAAAGTCCAATTAGGATGGAGTTACAGTAGTCAAGCCTAGATGTGACAAATGCATGTACCAGAGATTCTCTCTGGGTAGATGCAAGCACAGACAGCACAGAGCCCATCTCTGTCTGCATTTAATTTGTTGCAACTGTGATAAGCTATTCTGCCTGCATGAGCCAGTATTCCTGAAAACAAGATTAAACACTTATTAAAAACTATTCCATGATGTATTGACCAGTATGATATTAGATGTGCTTCTTTAATAAAGTGGCCATTTAGTGTATATAGTTTTGTTGGACATCCTGTTCAATAGTGTGTAAGTTGTTTGATTGTGAAAGACTTGATTCACTCATAAACTTATCTTGAAAATGAGAGTTTTCAAATTAGCAGGGATTTTGCCTTAAATTTAACCATCTGCAGCTCAACGTGACAAAGACCAAAGAGCTGGTGGTGGACCTGAGATGGAACAAGGCACTGGTGACCCCTTTGTCCATCACTTGAGTCAGTGTGGACACCTTGGAGGATTACAAATATATGGGCGTGTACATAGACAATAAACTAGACTGGGGTAAAAACACAGAGATCCTCTACAGAAAGGGCCAAAGTCATCTCTACGTTTTGAGGCACCTGAGGTCCTTTAACATTTGTTGAACTTTGCTCAGGATCTTCTACGAGTCTGTGTTGTCGAGTGCTATCCTTTATACTTTTACATGCTGGGCAACAGGCTGACAGTGGCAGATGCCACCAGACTGAAAAAACTGATCCGTAAGGCCGGTGATGTGGGTGTGGTGCTAGATTTTCTGATGGCAGTGTCAGAGAGGAAGATGCTGTCCAAAATGCTGTATAAGGCCATTATGGAGATTGTCCCCCACCCACTCTATCACACACTGGTAAGACACAGGAGCAAATTCAGCTTAAGACATATTCCTCCAAAATATACCACGAAGCAGCCATATGAGATCATTCCTATCAAACTGTATAACTCCTCTCTCAGTGTTTATTAATACAACTTATAAGTGCAACATCATAATTATGATTCATATGCGCAATATTTTATTAGGTCCAATTCTCATAACTTTACATAGCCCACAAGTGCAATATATTTGAATATAAATAACTTGCCACTGCTACTTTACTTATTATTTTATATTATTTTTGTATTTTGTACTTTAATCTTATTACTAATAATACTTAAACTTATTTTTTTATATTGCATCTTTTTCATCTGCTTTAAAAATTTTGACGTGTACTATTAGTAGTATTTTATCCTTTATTCTATATTCTTTTTTTGTATGTTATAATACTATAAATGGAGCATTTGTGACAACTGCCATTTCCCGTGGGGTTTATTAAAGTATTCTGATTCTGGTTCTGAAACTTTAAACTTTGTCAATTTGGGCCTTTACATTGATATTAGAAATGTTTAATGGAATTATTCTGAACTCAAACACAAATATTAGGAAATGTGTTTAAATAGATGTCACGGTGGCTTAATGGTTAGCACGTTCGCCTCTCAGCACTAGGGATTCCCGGTTTGAATCCCCATCTGGGTGTAGTTTCCATGTTCTCCCCGTGTCTGCGTGGGTTTCCTCCGAGTTCTCCGGTTTCCTCCCACAGTCCAAAAACATGGAACAAGTCAGTTGAGTTCTCCAAAATTGCCCCATATAGAGTGTGTATGTGTGCGTGTCTGTATGTGTGCCCAGCGATAAATTGGCGCCCTGTCCTGGGTGTATCTGCCCAGCGCCCAAAATGTTCTCCCCTGGATGGGCATGGGGAACCCCACCGCGACCCTAAGATAGGATAAAGCGGAAGATAATGAATGAGTGAATGAATGAATGAATGTGCACGAAATAAAGTCTATGATTTGTAGTCAACACTATGTACATTATGTTATTAATAAACATGTGATATCAAGCAGACGCACAGACGCACACACAATTTCCTGTTAAACTTCTTGGGGTTTACTAGGCTATATAATTAATCCTCTATCAGATCTTAACCTTAACTCTTGGTGTCTAAATTTGAAACCCACTATTTTTTTTTAAATACTCATCAAAGCTAAATATTTTTTTAAAGTCTCAGTGACATTGAGATAATGACCCGTTTAGACATTTTTGGTCAAAGATGTCTCTATGTATATTTATTTACATAGACTTACACCCAGTTACACTCGTTTTTATCCTTAAGTTAGCCATTAGGACTAATTGTGTCAGGCTCACCAGCGTCTCAGTGCATACTTAATAATGAAAGTACCAGGGTAAATAAATTATTTCCAGGATTATGTCTGTCTAAAGTATTGTATTTAGAAGATGGTGTTACAGATTGAAAGCTCTGACTTCTTGTCCTTAGATAACTGCATACCAATCAAAATGTAAAGTAGTTTTATATATTAAAAAAATGATTTTCTTATTTTGTAAAATATGTTTAAAATATTTGTATAATTATAAAAAGAACAAATAATATCTTTGTGACAACTTATTTTATTCTTACAATTAATTATATAATTGCAAATAGTAATGTGCAATTTTAACTGAACAACTATAAAATAATTAAATCATTAAAACCGTTCTAATTTGTCTGTGGTATCTTAGTGTAATGCTTATTTAATTAAACTGTAATGTTTATCTTTCATACATTTATGTATCTTGTCAGTCACCATTAATAATTAGAACATATTTAAAACTTGATTGAAGTAAGATAATATCAGGTCTGGTTTTGATATAGATCTTAAAGGTCATGGAAATAGTGATACCCTTGTAACCCGATAAGCTTAAAAACAGTCTGTAGCACGTTTCACTGTCACAAGAATCCATGGATTGCATTAGGTTAAAGAGTAAAGGTAACTATTAGAAGTGGCTGAGTAATAAGCTACAAACTTCATTGACCATTGACCATCCTAACACTTAAATAATTGGACCACAAAAAAACACTAATCTTCTGTACTACAACTTTACTTAACTACAAACTAACCGGATTCATGCTAAGGCAAATACACTGGTGATATAGGTCATCCTAACTATTAAATAGATATATCAAACATGTATGTGTGAACATGAAAAAGAGGCCCACCTAAGAAACATCAGACAGAGTCATGGCCCTAAGCACTTTAGTGGCTCTGCAGGTGGCAGCGCAGTGATTTCTGAGGCTGGAGGCTTGTTAAAGGAGTCAGGGATGGCTGCAGCAATTAATGACTGTCTGCACCATGGAGAGGGGGCTGTTTACATTGAGCCTGTCTGTGCTAAGAGCCTCATCACGGGAACAATAACGCTGGCCCCATCCTCTGCTATAACTCAGCCTCTCCCTCTGCTTCTGTCTTTTAACCCGGAGCTTAATCAAATCTTTATGACAGACTTTTGTACCTTTATTGCCTATATATTTCTCCCACCAATCCAAAAATCATCCCTTGGGAAAGATGCACAGTAAGTGGCATAAGTGCACAGCCAGGGGTGGGTCTCTGACCTCACAATTTGGAAAATTTTACCTCTAATGCACATTAAAGGTTAGCGTATCTCTGTAATCATGGTTAAGAGCTAAGATTTTATTTAAAATGTGCCAAATACCATAAAAATAATGCTACTAAAACTAAGTTTACTTTTCCAAAACTCTTCCATCACAGTGTTTATACATTACAAATCAGGAAGCATAAGTTGTTTATGAAGCTTTTCAGTGCGGATTCAGGGAGAGAATAATTGTACATAATTGATCAGAGTAGAATGCTTGTAGCCTTTGCCACCATAACCAGTCAGAGGAAGTTGCATTTAGTTGCACTTGCAAGTCAAAAGGAAAAAAAAGCTTGGGCTTCAACTATTAAATATCACCAACTGAGATTTACGGAAATATACTGAGCTAGCTCACCTACTGTAAAACTATTGGACATCCCATTCCAAATTATGGGCAATGTTATGGATTCCTACCCATCCCCTCAACTAACACCATCTTAAATCTACTCAGACACTCCTTTGACATATTTCGAATGTGTCTGAGGATTTATAGACTTTCAATCAATGGCAGATTTGTAAGCTTTGAATGCCTCACATTCAGTGTTCCAATTCTTTCCTAAGGTGTTTAGTTTGGCAAAGTTCAAAACACAAGGGTGCAATTATGCAGGCCTTAATCAAACTGATACCACTATAACCGGATAATCACAAAGTTAGAAGCATATATTCATTAATTCAATCATTCATTATCTTCCTCTTTATCCTCTATTAGGGTCACGGTGGGGTTCCCCATGCCCATCCAGAAGAGAACGTTTCGGGCGCTGGGCAGTTACACACAGGACAGGGTGCCAATCTATCGCTGGGCACACACTCACTCACACAGACACACTCTATATGGGGCAATTTGGAGAACTTGATCCATGTTTTTGGACTGTGGGAGGAAACCGGAGAACCCGGAGGAAACCCACGCAGACACGGGGAGAACATGGAAACTCCACCCAGATGGGGATTCGAACCGGGAATCCCTAGTGCTGAGAGGCAAATGTGCTAACCACTAAGCCACCGTGCCGCCATTAGAAGCATATAATTTTCTTAAATGTGTTTGTATTACACTTAAACAGACCATAAAAAATCTTATTGTCTCACAAACAATTAATTATGACTGTAAATGTGGCTTTAAATGTTTTTCTTTTATTATTGGATATTTTGTAAAATGTAATAGAAACAAGAACATGTGATTTCATGAACATGTGAAGTCCCCTACACCATTTTAATAACTGACCAACAAAATAAAGAAGATTTTAAATATTTTTTAGCATACCAATTCCAGTGGTTATTCTTAATGTTAGGAGCACTGGGAACACTCTTCTTATCAGATATATTTATTTTATGTCTGCGTTCTGGTCCTGCCTCTTGCTGTTAATTAATTAATAAAGCAATAAGGCATGAGAGGGTCAGCAAATGTTAAAATTCATGAATGAATTAATTGAAAGCAAAATCATTAATAAACTGGTCTTCTGCAATGTAATCTAGTCCTTTTTTTTAAAGTGAACATTGATCGATTAAACTTGATTTAAGGACATTTTATCTATCCATTCATCCATTATCTTCCGCTTTATCCTCTACTAGGGTCGAGGGGGGGTTCCCCATGCCCTTCCAGGGGAGAACTTGTGGGGCTGGGCAGATACACCCAGGATAGGACGCCAATCTATCGCTGGGTACGCACTCACTCACACAGACACACACAAACACAAACACACTCTATATGGGGCAATTTGGAGAATTCATTTGACCTTGATCCATGTTTTTGGACTGTGGGAAGAAACCGGAGAAAACCCACGTGGACACGGGGAGAACATGGAAACTCCACCCAGATTCAGATTTGAACCGGGAATCCCTAGTGCTGAGAGGCGAATGTACTAACCACCAAGCCACCGTGCCGCCCTGGCCGGTTTTATAAAAAAGAAATAAGGCAAAATAATGAATGCCCTCTAGTGCCTTATTGGTTTATTAATAGCTTGATTTTTGTCATTGTGCAGTGTTGCTTGTCCTAAGCTCCTCTTTTTCCTCATGTGTTTTGAATTGCATTCAATTGCATTACAATTGGCGGCAGTGGTTAGCACGTTCGCCTCTCAGCGCTAGGGATTCCCGGTTCGAGTCCCCATCTGGGTGGAGTTTCCATGTTCTCCCCGTGTCTGCGTGGGTTTCCTCCGGGTTCTCCGGTTTCCTCCCACGGTCCAAAAACATGGATCAAGTCAATTGAATTCTCAAAAATTGCCCCATATAGAGTGTGTCTGTGTGAGTGAGTGTGTGCCCAGCGATTAATTGGCGCCCTGTCCTGGGTCTATCTGCGAGACGTTCTCCCCTGGATGGGCATGGGGAACCCCACCGCGACCCTAATAGAGGATAAAGCGGGAGATAATGAATGAATGAATGAATGAATGCATTACAATTTTGCTCTTCTATCCTGTGCATGCTATGTCTGTACCCCGGTGTCTTCTGACTTTTAAAATATATATATTATCTGCATTCAACCCTGGGGTTACCACTGTGGCACATCAAATTTTTGTTTTGTTTAGTTACAGTCACGCGAGGCAAACACAGACACCTTGATTCTACACAGCCTTCGTGGCTTTGTCCTGTCAAAAGTATACCACTGATAGTGTACACTGTGTACATCTCTGCCTCAGTGGCAACTTTGCAATCCACTTATCCTGTGGGCAGTAATGCAACCCACACCATAATAGCTGTTGGCTTTTGCAGTCTTTACTGATAAATATGTAGATGGTCCTTTCACGTTTGCTAGCGAGAAATGAACACCCATTTTGTACATGTTCATAAACAGTCATTGCATACTGTTTCTTTGAGTTGAAAAAATAAAAGTGGTCTATTAAAACAAAGGCACGAGAGAGAATGCATTATTGAGTATGCATTATCGTTGGAAAGACGTGTTGTTAGACCTGATACAAAGCGGAGGCAATAGAATAAAAAACCACAGGTAAAAAAAAAAACTTTACGAAATAATAAAATATTTAAAAGTTTTCAAATAAATGAAAGCACTACTATTAAACATAATTAACATAATTAAAGGAACACCAAAGTACCTTATTTCACATGCACATTCTACCATCACCTATTGACCCAATCATTGAGCCGCTGCCTATGGAGGAACATGCTCAGTGACCAACAGAGAAGTGAACACAACTAACAGCAATTTGCCGTAATGCAGCAGAACAACAGTGTAGTGAATTACAGTGTGCGCTATCCACTCCCTGTATCAGCGACCAGCATGGAGGGATAAAGCATAGTACCAAAACCAAACAAAACAAAACCAAACTTTTCAAGACTAGAAATCAGGGCCATGCACTGCTCTCAGTGGGGTGCCTAACACGCATGATTGTGGATATGCTTTCCGTGTGATGTGGCATCATAGCCAACTGCCTACATCTGACAATGTTCCAGCACTAAATGGCGCCGTGAGTTTAAACACACTCAACACTGGGAACATAATTGGCACCAGGCGCTGCCGCACCTGCACCAAACAGGTCAGGGAAACATTCCTTGCTTCCATGATCCTTGAGGTGCCTTGCTCCCATTATCCTTGAGGCTAAAAAATAATGCTGGATTTTGTTTTCTAACTTGAAATCCATTGATCACTTGATCATTTTATACCTAAATTTGTAAATTTAGAAACAATTTTAAAAAATGCAGTGTAGGTTAAAAATAGCTTCCCTTAAATCCCCACAGTGTTAAAAGATATGCTGCGAAACAATGCTAAGATTAGTTACAGAAATACTGTATGTATTGGCTTAAAGCATTAACATATCTGCAGTAAGCACAAACTGCTGGTATTAAATGTTTGAGCAGAGAGTAAAGCTGGATAGAGCTAATGATAGACCATGTTTGATCTTGTTAACGGAATGTTCCACTCATACTCGGTCAACTTATTTTATCAGTGTCTTGAAATGCCTGCAGGAATGGAAATGTTGACAGCTTAATGTAACATTGCCTGCCATATTCCAAGTCCTGTTTATAATATGTCTTTAATAATCAATTAGCCACATGTCCAACACCAATATTTTAATTATGTTATACAATTTGAAAAACTTGTAATCCTGATTTAAAAGAAAATCAAATGCCAGTCTTTTCTTATGAAACATGTGTACTATTCACCCTCTGTCATGTGTGTTCATTTTGGGTAGCCACCTACTACATTTAAACAAGCTCCAATTCCAAATTGGCCTCAAATTTCATAGGTAAACACAGGTTAGCTAAAACAAAAATACAGGGTCTGCGTTTTTCCAAAGTAAAAACAATCTTGAAATAGATGGCTACACTTGTTAAAAGACCTCAATCTCCCCCGAACTGCCAGTAGCAAGTTGTTACCCAGGAAAACAGCTGTAACACTTTTGACTTGGAGTAACAGTAAAAAACAATGACAACATATTTGACTAAATTACTAAAAGAGTAGGTTTAACATTATGAGGTCATGAAATACTCCATGCTACCAGAGATGAACTGCAAGTGCATGTACTGCTTGTGTGCTGATATATTATAATGTGTTTAAGGTCTTAATGGGATCTGAGACTTCTCATTTGGCTGAGCTGCGAGATTAGGTTGCTCTTGTGGAGGCTTTTAATATGTCTAGGATATAAACCCTATCTGCTATCACTCAACACAGCTCCTGTGACAGCTATCTTAAAGAAAATCCATAGATAATGACAATCGATATTACTCATAGGTTTTATTAGAATACTAAAACTGACACTTTAGAGTAGTATTCACAGTATGAACAGAAGCATAAACGGATTAAATGAAAACCCAAGTAGCCCGGAACACTTTGTTTAATTACAAAACAAAAACATGTGCGCCACATGAACAAGAGATGAAATACCAGTGTGTGTGTGTGTGTGTGTGTGTGTGTGTGTGTGTGTGTGTGTGTGTGTGTGTGTGTGTGTGTGTGTGTGTGTGTGTGTGTGTGTGTGTGTGTGTGTGGTCAATTGATGACTTATCCAAGGTGCTTTTTTTGACTTACACTTAGCAACATTTGTGAAAATAAATAAATGGTATGAACAGTTAATTATGTAATTATGTTTCAAATAAAAAACATATTAGTATGAAATTATACTAAATTAAAAAACAAATTTTAAAAAAACATACACCATTTGATTTTACATGACTATCGTTCAAGCTTGAATAATATAAAGTCATGTAGCATTTTACTTAGGCATGATTATAAATATCACAAATAGTGTATATTTTAAAACTCTAAAAAAACTCTTTAAAAATCTAAAAATCATTAGGATAGGATTTATTCATATTCTCATACATATGAAAACATACATATTCATTTCACTTGTTTTATTAATACTAATTGAAGTCAATTATTATTTAATAATAATGTTAAAATATAATCATTGGTATTGTATGTAAGCAACACCTTTTGAAGATTCTCTGTAGTGATATCATAAAATATGTTTGTTTTAATAGTAGAAAATAACAAATGAATCAATAGGACCCATTTAATGGACCCTACACTATTTAATGTACCATTGGCCTAACCACTAACGATGTTTAATTGAGTTCCGGTATGGGTACTGCTGTGAACACATCCACCTCACACGAAGAAGGTCCCAAGTTTGTTTACAGTGAGGTAGAGATAATGTGTGGGGTCTTCATGCACTCCCTGTACCTGCAAGGAATTCCCGTGCATCTTTGGTTTTCTCAAAAATCTGTGTAAATAGGAGACAATGAATTGTCTTTGTATATATATATGTATATATATATATATATATATATATATATATATATATATATATATATATATATATATATATATATATATATATATGTATATATATATATATATGTATCACTGCACATGTACTGCAGACCTTAAGTCCAGGTTAATAGGAGGGTTGTGTTAGGGCATAGTATGCATCTGTAACAAATATGATATCATCCTCGCTGTGACAGGAACAAGTCAAAAGAAGAAGCATGATTAAATTTTCATTCACACTTCAAAATCTTGCATAAATATTTCCCACAGAAGTGGAAGCTGTAATACCCAGACTAGCATAGTATGGTTTGTCTTGAAAGCTCCTATAAGTGTAATATGTGGGGGAACCAATACTTTTCTTCACAGAGTGTACATTATTCATTCATTCATTCATTATCTTCCGCTTTATCCTATATTAGGGTCGCGGTGGGGGTTCCCCATGCCCATCCAGGGGAGAACGTTTCGGGCGCTGGGCAGATACATCCCGGACAGGGCGCCAATCTATCGCTGGGCACACACTCACACACACAGACACACTCTATATGGGGCAATTTGGAGAACTCAATTGACTTAATCCATGTTTTTGGACTGTGGGAGGAAACCGGAGAACCCGGAGGAAACCCACATGGACACGGGGAGAACATGGAAACTCCACCCAGATGGGGATTCAAACCGGGAATCCCTAGTGCTGAGAGGTGAACGTGCTAACCACTAAGCCACCGTGCCGCCCTGAGTGTACATTAGTGATGTCATATTAGGTATATTAAGTGTTTAGAGGGTCAGGACTGTGTTTAAAAAAGGAGTGTTGTTTAAAAAAGTAAAGCAATACTGCAATTCAGCTCATATTTATTTATATAGGCCCTGGCACATTTTACAATAGAGCATTGTCTCAAAGCAGCTTTACAGCACTCCAGTGATCTTTACACATACAGTGCAATTTCTCATTACATTTTTATGCGACAATATCACGTTTCAGACAATTTTGCTTTAAATACGAAAGTTTGGGTGGGAAAATGTTTTATTTTTGCTTAATTTACATTTCAAAAGGTCAAACAAGACAAAGGGAAGAGGTTTACTTATAAGTGACATACAATTGCTCCATGTTTACTGTGACTGCTAAAGAGACTGTTAAAGGTTCATTTTTAAAAATTGGCTTTGTTTCTTCAGATCCCTTTATATTCCTGTATAAACCTTCCATGTTATGAGTAAATGCTTAAGACACTGCTTGGGTGTGAGAACCCTACACTGTAAAGAGCTTTTCATGGTCTATGACTTCATCATAAGTGAACTGAAGGAGAACTTTAGTGATATTAGCCAGGTCAGTGTGGCTGAAGTGGTTGGAGCTGAAGGTGATCAGCTGCACTGAAGGAGGCTGCCACACAGTTCTGGAGCTTCTCAAAGCCGCGAGTGAGCGAATGAGGTAATGCTTTCTTAGGCATGTCCCTCAGCATGCTCCAGCTTTGCTGGAAAAAGAGAGTCGCTTGGGGAAAGGCTGGTCCACGCTGCTTTGCACTGAGCCGAGGGTGAATGAGGCCCAACCCGGCAAGGTCCCTATTACACACTACTTAGGAACAAGACCAGTACTGAAAACCTCTGCCAACAAACGTGAAGAGGAAATCATGGAAAAACAGAGGAGTGTGTATGTGTGTGTGTATGTGCAGTGGGGGCTGGGGGGACAGATGTGGTAGAGTGGATGAATATGAAAATGAGGTTTCTTGGGATTAAGCTCGTTACGGAGAGCCACATGTTCGAGTCACCTAACACTATGAAAGCTCTTTTAGATCAAGTTTTATTTTTTGTGAACGGTAATCATCTAAATCTAATCTAACAGTTTGTGACTTGCTCACTGTTGCTATTGTATTTACTAAGCATACGAAGATTCTGAATATTTTTTAAAAGGACTTGTAAAGTAATGGTATGCCTACTGTGTAAGAAGCTAACAATTGTACACTTTTCATTAACTTTACATTGCTTTAATTATTTTTTATTGTAAAAGACATGAAAATGAGTCCTGACTAAAGACTTTGGTCTATCTGCACTTCTTTTATAAAATAACATTGTAATATTACAGCTACAATGTCGTTGGTGACATTGTGTACATGTTTATTTCTTATTTTTGCATTGCAGCAATGCACAAAAGCAAAACTCAACAGAACCTTAAAAAGAATAAATAAAATTATTGGCACCTGCAAGAAATAATCAAATTTTAGTCATGCGCTGCTATTTAATTTGTTTTTGTGACAGTAACAACAGTTGTGCATTAAAGAAATAATACTTTCAACCAGTTTAAATAGAGAGAAGTAAAATCTGTGCCTGTGTACCACACTGAGCATGAAGAAAGGCGAGTTGTTCAAAGTCGTAGGAACCAAAATTGCGGAATGGTATGAAAAATCTCAGGCTATAAGTCAAGCTCCAAAGACCCTGTGTTTGTGCATCCACTGCATACACAGTCTTAAAAACATTTACATTCTATGACACTATAGCTTACCGCCTGGACATGAACAGAAGATAGAAATTAGAAGAAGAATGTTGAACAGCTGGGTCTTCATCATTGACCATGGGAATTGAAATTGACCCAAATCAAGCTTCAAAAAGCACCGACAGATGAGTGAAGTAAAAAACACTTGACAGGTCCAGATCTAATTCATATAGAACACCTGTGAAAATAACTGCAAAGTGAAGAACAAACCCTTTAAGTCTGAGACAGTTGGAAAAAGTGTCCAAAATTTCAGTTAAATGTAATTTCATTTAATCAATGTAAAGATACACTTATTAATGGGATTCATGGTTAACAGTTTAAGTCCAGCCACAGAGATAATGGCAATGTAGCCTATTACTTTGGGCATAATTCTGCTTTGTGCACTGCAGCAATTATCAAAGGCCAATCTTCATATCATCGTCTGCCCTGCACTGCCCCCTGTGTGTTTCCTGACACCGACATTTGTGGTCCGTCAATATATGTTATTATTTATGAGGTCTTTAATATTATCTTTCAGTCTTTAATTGTTATTTTTATAGATGTTATAACAAAATAAGAAGTTCAATAAAGTTGATTACGTAGATTATTTGTAGATTGCACGTGTGCCCAGAATAAGGTGGCACTTAGTTAGTCTTAATTAGTTTATATTTTAAATATAAACTATTGTTAAAAATTATTGTTTATATTGACAAAAGTGGCTATACTATTAATGTGCCAAAAATCACATTCGGTTTTGTGTCCCATACTGCCCCTGAGTGGCTATAAGGTGGAATTGCTTTCATCGTTGGAATTTGAAAAAAATATTGCCATTATTGCAATAATACGCATAATATGCTTTGTCCTGCTAATTCATCTTTTTTTTTTTTTTCTTTTTTTTTTTTTTGCACGGGAAAAAATGAAGACGTTGCTTTACATTTTAAAAGGACATTAACCCTATAAACATTCAATGCATTTTCTTCTGCTTTTTATCTTTGGGGGGGTTCCCCATGCCCATCCAGGGGGGGGTTCCCCATGCCCATCCAGGGGAGAACGTCTCGGGTGCTGGGCAGATAGACCCAGGACAGGGCGCCAATATATCGCTGGGCACACACTCACTCACACAAACATACTCTATAGGGGGCAATTTTGAGAACTCAATTGACCTTGATCCATGTTTTTGGACTGTGGGAGGAAACCGGAGAACCCGGAGGAAACCCACACGGACACGGGGAGAACATGGAAACTCCACCCAGATGGGGATTCGAACCGGGAATCCCTAGTGCTGAGAGGAGAACGTGCTAACCACTAAGCCACCGTGCCGCCTTAAATTGAATAATGATTTTAAAAAATAATTAAAGTGCATTGTGCAGGAACTATGAAATCTAAATGGAATTACATATTTATACTTTTGTTCTGTTCATGTGAAATGAACTGTAATTACACCTTGTATCATATTATCATATTGAAACGTCTTTTACATCTACATCTGAGCATGTCCTGTTTTCAGTTTTATATATATGATATGATACCTGGGCAGCACGGTGGCTTAGTGGTTAGCACGTTCGAATCCCCATCTGGGTGGAGTTTCCATGTTCTCCCATCTGGGTGGAGTTTCCATGTTCGCCCCGTGTCCACATGGGTTTCCTCAGGGTTCTCCGGTTTCCTCTCACAGTCCAAAAACATGGATCAAATCAATTGAGTTCTCCAAATTGCCCCATATAGTGTGTGTATATGTGTGTGTCTGTGTGAGTGTGTGCCCAGCGATAGATTGGCGCCCTGTCCTGGGTGTATCTGCCCAGCACCCGAGACGTTCTCCCCTGCGACCCTAATATACCCCCCCCCCCCGCGACCCTAATATAGGACAAAGCGGAAGATAATGAATGAAAGGATGAATGAGGATATGATACCTTAAAAGGCACATGCCCCTACAACAAAAACAATAATTTAGCATGTGTACCACGCTTACTACATCGCCCTAATTCAAGCTTGTATTCCTACTACAAATAAACAGAAGGGGAAAAATTTGCAAAACTGACACCACCAAGTGGGATGCTAGAACAAACCTCATCCACTTTAGCTGCTCTAGCCACAAGCACCACCTGTTAAGTAAATGCCTTATCCAGAAGGGTGATAATAAAGGCAAGCTTACTTCTCAACTTCTCTTTTTATTCATTCTTGAGGAAACTGGAGAAAACACACATAGACATGGGGAAAACATGTAAACTTGACCCAGATCAGAATTCAAACCTGGATCCCCAGAGCTGAAAGGCTAACCATTTAGTTTTAAATATATGCCTTGATCCAAATGTTTAAATCCAATTTAGAGCACTTAAATTGTTCTTAATCCATGTTTTTGGATTGATTTGAATTGAATATGGATCCCAGGTGCTAAGTGGTGTATGTGCTAACCACTAAGCCACACTGAAAGAGAACTGGTTTTCAAAGTATTAAATATGAATGGATATCAGTCTATAATTACACAGTATTGTGAATTTTTATTTTGTTTTTATATACTGAATGAATGACCATTTAGGTATCGGATAGACATGCTTACATAGTATCACTTTGCATAAATTTAGATATATTTATATGTATTTATATGTGTATCTGTTTTTGCAGCACAACCAATTTCTATCTAATGGTATACACATGTTGTTCTGAACTACATATGTTTTTTTTTTTATCACAAACATTTTAGTTAACTCTTAAATGCTTAGTACAACTTGTTGACAGTAAACAGGAATGTAATGGAAAGTGTTTTGTATATTTACTGCTCTGTGTATAGATTGTATAGATATTAGGAAATGCTTTACATTTGTTTTGTAAATGTGTTACATTTACATTTGTTACATTTGAGTCATACACCTGCAGTTTATTAGGCTCATGTTACACAAAACAATAATGAAATGGTGCAGTCATGCTGATTGCTTTGCTGCAACTTGCTGCACCATGGTCTTGTCGGACGAATTTCATTCCCCGCAAACTACTTAACCTTATCATTTCTTCATTTACACTCATTACCTTGTGCACTCACTATCCACTCTAGACACACCTTTACCGTATGGAGAAAAGTTTTGCGACTCACATTTTAATCTCTGTATTCATATGTTCAGGTCCCTTTGTTACAAATATAAAACCAAGCATTTAGCCATGCTTCACATACAATTTTACACCTCAAACTTTAAGAGTTTGGGGAAGGTCCTTTTCCAATCCAGCATGATTGTGCCCCAGTGCTCAATGCAATGTTCATAAATGCATTGTTGGATGAGATTCCTGTGGACAAAATTTGGGCAGGCGTGTGGTTAAGGAACCAGCCTTTGGACTTGAAGGTCCACCTGGTCCCACTAAGTATAATGGCTGAAGTGCCCTTGAGCAAGACACCTAACCCCAGTTGCTTATGTGGGCGTGGTAGCTCAGTGGTTAGAGCTATCAATCTGTAGGTTGGGGGTTCAAATCCCAGGTCCACTGAAGTTACTATTGTGGGTCCTTGAGCAAGGCCCTTAACCCTCACTGCTGGGATGTTGTGATTAACCCTCTGTTCACCTTGTGAGTCGCTTTGGATAAAAGCGTCTGCTAAATGACCAAATGTAAATGCTTCGAGGACACTGTATACAGGGCTGCCCACCGATCTGGGACACATTTGCTCACTTCACCAGGATGTGTACATGTATGTATATCATAAAAGTTCCTGTAACTGTAATGTATAGGTGCCCCAATAAGTGTGTCCGTATTGTATAGAGGCGTACCTGGATTTTACATCCATCAAAATTACATTTGGTCATTTAGCAGACGTTTTTATCCAAAGCGTCTTACAAAGCGAGCACAGGGTGGACCACAGCATCCCTGGAGCAAAGAGGGTTAAGGGTCTTGCTCAAGGACCCACATTGGTAACGTCAGTGAAGCTGGAATCTGAACCCCCAACCTTTAGCCCAACACCCTAACCACTGAGCTACCACACCCACAAAATGTTGAGAAGTGCTACAGGAGTGCTACATTTACATTTACATTTACATTTAATCATTTAGCAGACGCTTTTATCCAAAGCGACTTACAAATGAGAATATTACAAATCAGAAGCTATGCAGAAAACCATATTTTACTACACTGTAAATTCATCAAACCTGATTGTTATTTGACGCTTATTATTTCATTCCCCTTATTTTTCATTCATTCATTATCACCCGCTTTATCCTCTATCAGGGTCGCGGTGGGGTTCCTCATGCCCATCCAGGGGAGAACGTCTCGGGCGCTGGACAGATACACCCAGGACAGGGCGCCAATCCATCACTGGGCACACACTCACTCACACAGACACACTCTATATATCTATATATAATTTTGAGAACTCAATTGACTTGATCCATGGGTTTTTTTGTCGCTTTGGATAAAAGCGTCTGCTAAATGACCAAATGTAAATGCTTCGAGGACACTTTTTTTTGGACTGTGGGAGGAAACCGGAGAACCCGGAGGAAACCCACGCAGACACGGGGAGAACATGGAAACTCCACCCAGATGGGGATTCGAACGGGGAATCCCTAGCGCTGAGAGGCGAACGTGCTAACCACTCCCCCCCTTATTTTACACCAGGTATTTGTTAAAGAGATGCATCTTCATTAGTTTCTTAAAACTTCTTAGTGATTCTGCCTTAGCTCCTCGGTGAGGTGGAATCGCCAGGCCGCAATCATCACGGGATTGAAGTGAATGTTGCAGAAAACCGATATATTCGGTGCATATACATCTAACAATGCGTGATAACAATAAATGACTTGGCCTTCAACACCACCATTCAGTATTATAAAGAAGATTCTATTATAAATAGAAAGTTTTAAAAAAGGACTTAAAACGTTTCTTTTTAGAAGAACTTACCATGGGCTGCAAATTCTTAATTGATTGTTGCTTTTATAGTGTTTTTATCTCCTTTTTAGAAGAACTGATCATTTTTACATTTACATTTACATTTAGTCATTTAGCAGACGCTTTTATCCAAAGCGACTTACAAATGAGAACACCACAAGTCAGAAGCCATGGAGAAAACCAACTATACTGTAAGTTCATCAACCTGATTGTTTTCGAAGCTGCGCCCCCCCCCCCCCCCTTTTTTTTTTTTTTTTTTTTTTTTTTTTTTTTTTTTTTATAACAGGTATTTGGTAAATAGATGCGTCTTAAGTAGTTTCTTAAATCTGTTTAAAGATTCTGCCTTACGGACAGAGTTGGGAAGATCGTTCCACCATTTTGCAGTGGTGAACGCCACAGAATGAGAATTAGCTCCTCGGTGAGGTGGAATCGCCAGGCGACAATCGTCACTGGAGCGAAGTGAACGAGTCGGAGTTTTTAATTGATTGTTGCTTTTATAGTGTTGTTATCTGCTTTTTTTAGAAGAACTATTCTTAACTTTTTGCTTTTATATGTTGTTAGTTGTTATATGTTGTAGCACTCTGAGATTTGTGATCAAATGTAAAGTGCACTACAAATAAAATGTATTATTATTATTTATTATTATTAAAGAAATGTTAATTATGTGCTACAGGAGAGAATGACAGAGCAGTCATATGGGTTTGTTGCAAGTCCCTCCCCATTGTGATCGTGCAGCTGCGCCAGTGTGTGTGTGTGTGTGTGTGTGTGTGTGTGTGTGTGTGTGTGTGCGCGCGCCTGCCGGTGTGTGCGCCTACGTGCCGCCTCCTTTCCGCTCGCGCTCGATGCTCGATGTTGCAGCCACCATGACAGGCATCGCCGCTGCCTCCTTCTTTTCCAACACATGTCGCTTCGGAGGTTGCGGCCTGCATTTCGACTCGCTGGCGGAACTGATCGTGCACATCGAGGACAATCACATAGGTGAGTGCGGGACAGGATCGAGAGAGAGAAAGAGAGGCCGCGATTACAGCAAATGGCCGGACGCGGGGAACCGAGGTTACTTCCTGCGTCGCTGTGCTGCTGTTGCTAGGTGTGGTAGCGATGACAAGCGCCTCGCTGCCATTATTTCTAAACTTGCGATCCTGAATAGCAATACCATTAGGTCTGAATAACAACGTCTTAAGACGAAGCTGTTTATGTGATTCGGCTTTGCTGTACCAGGCCTGCTCTCACAGCGCTGCAGTAACCGGGGTGGATTGTGTTTCTGATTGTGGTACCGTTATAATAGCTGAAACAATGGCTTTTTAGAAACGGGATTTAGTTTAGTGCCAGCTGTAGTTCGGTCGCTTCTTCCGCGTCACTTTTGTTTACACTGGTTCACATCAGTCCGCATCCTGCAGCAGTCGGAAATCGAGAGCGCTGCTGTTCAAACCTAGTTGTGCTTTGGCTCTGCATTCTGACCTCCCTCTTCTGAGATTAA
The DNA here is from genome assembly GCA_019802505.1 of Corydoras sp. C115. Taxonomy (NCBI): domain Eukaryota; kingdom Metazoa; phylum Chordata; class Actinopteri; order Siluriformes; family Callichthyidae; genus Corydoras; species Corydoras sp. C115. Next base: position 6,576,067 of record JAFMOC010000002.1, read on the forward strand.
AAGCTACAACGTAACATAACAGCTCTACTGATATACAAAGTTTTCTAGGGTTCTTCTTGGTTTCGTCAGCTAGAACCAAACAGAATTTGAATTCATTCATTCATTATCTCCCGCTTTATCCTCTATTAGGGTTGCGGTGGGGTTCCTCATGCCCATCCAGGGGAGAACATCTCAGGCGCTGGGCAGATAGACCTAGGACAGAGTGGTTTTTTAGAGTGGTTCAGGGAGCATTAGACATCATTTTCACACATTGATTGGCCACCACAGAGTCCAGACCTGATCACCATTGAGAATCTATCGGCTGTGCTGGAGAAGACTTGTGTTCCAAATCTCCCATCGTCAATACAAGGTCTTGGAAAAAATAAAAGCAACAAAAATAAATGTTGAAAACAATTCATTCATTCATTATCTTCCGCTTTATCCTATATTAGGGTCACGGTGGGGTTCCCCATGCCCATCCAGGGGAGAACGTTTCGGGCGCTGGGCAGATACACCCAGGAAAGGGCGCCAATCTATTGCTGGGCACACACTCACTTACACAGACATGCATGCATACACACTCTGTATGGGGCAATTTTGGAGAACTCAATTGACTTGATCCATGTTTTTCGGACTGTGGGAGGAAACTGGAGAACCCGGAGGAAACCCACGCAGACACGGGGAGAACATGGAAACTCCACTCAGATGGGGATTCGAACCGGGAATCCCTAGCGCTGAGAGGCGAACGTGCTAACCACTAAGCCACCGTGCCGCCCAGAATTTGAATTGATAATGTAAAACACTTACTCCATTTGTTTACACATAAGGTGTGCCACATGTATATAATGTAATTCTGAATGTAAATCCATTAGTTGCTATCTATTTAGTTGACTGTTTATATTTTCTAGACATTTTTAAACAGATCAACACAGACATCATTACAACAAATCCAAAAGGCCAGTAAAAGTTTTACAGATTCTTCATCTAAAATAGTTAACAGATTTCTCTGTCGTAATGTTTATTACATTGTATTATTACATGTAACATTATATTTTGTATATTTCTGTTCTTTTGTTTCGTCAGCTAGAACCAAACAGAATTTGATTTGATAATGTAAAACTCTTATTCCATTTGTTTACACATAAGGTGTGCCATATGTATAGAATGTAATTCATGAGATCAGCAAAGACATCATTACAACAAATCCAAAAGGCCAGTAAAAGTTTTACAGATTCTTCATCTGAAGTAGTTAACAGATTCCTCTGTCGTAATGTTTTCGTAGTTGGCAGTTGACATCATACTGTAGCCTGTGGAATGTAGATACCGAGCTGTGGTATTAAAGCAGCAATTAACATACAAAGCATACAATACACAATATTTTGTATTTTTGCCTAATACGTAAGCATCCTAGTCAGCGTGTTTTGTGTTTTTTTTTAAAACATATTACATCTGTAGTGAGGGTTCCTGCTGTGCACATAGTTAATTCTTATTGTAATCTAGTGTGTTACAAAAACACTCCTGAATATCTCTTAAGTGGAGTTAAAGAGATTATTCTGGTGGTTTTGTTTATATAGTTTGTGGTATTTATCAATATGTATCCTGGCGCAGTTTAATTATTACACATGCTTCTGTATCATGGACTCATATTAAACCCAAGAGACACATTCTAGTTAATTAGTCCTATCCCTTTCCAAAACTTACTGCTGTGATATGTAAAGGTTTTACTTTAGTAAACAGAGCTTACTTTTTGAGCGTTGTTATTTTGTTACACATAATGCAAGTTTTACTTGTCTGTGAAATAGCCTGTATTACTGGTAATTAAAGAGTATTTTATGTCACTGTAATCTTTACAAAGTCAGTGGTTTGCATCACAATACATTCAAATGACCTGAAATTACTTTTTTTAATATTAATATATCTAAAAAATATGCTCAGCAATGGATTGGCACCCTGTCCTGTACACCCAACCCCCGTGCGTACGACCCCTACTATTGAACTATAGAACAAAGTGAAAGATGATGGATGGATGGATATATTTATCTACTTGCTTCAGTGACCAAAGATCAAAGGACTACGTCTACATATTTTAACATGCAGTTTTATACTTTAACTGGTGCTTGCCTTGTATTCCACCTTAATTTCTTATTGCCATACTGTGGCATTCAAAGAATAAATGGAAGTCGTTGTTGTTTTACCTATAAACCAGCAGTGATGAAAGTCCCAGGAGACGATTTTATGTCTGTGTAAATAGGAAAGCCGACAGACTGACCCATCAGAAAAAGTCAAAAACAGTTGTGTTTTATGTCATTCAATTCTGTAATGCCAAAATGCTATACTAAGTCACAGCTTCATGTTGTTTTGGTTTGGTTATTTGTAAAAGGAAAATGCAAGGAGTCTGGTTTACAGCTTTCATGCTCTGTGTAAAAACGGCAGTTTTACTGTAATGTTGACCTAGTCTGTGGTTTACAGTTTAGTTTAGAGGAAATGGCTCTGTATTATGACATTATATTTAGAGATTGGTTGACTTAGTCTGTTCTATCCATTACAAAATGAATGACATTGATACTGTAAAATTTTACTACATAGCAGCTTTAGTCGTTGCTCGCCAGAGCTGGATACACTGCTCTAACACATGCTGTAGTCATCATCCTGCTAAGACACTGTGAAATAGGTCCAGCTGTAACTTGAATAGTTACTGCATTCCCTGATGTTGATGTCATGTTTACAAAGTAGTGTACCTCATTATGAATTCTGTCACATCTACAAAGTTCAGGTATTAATATTATAATTAAATTGACTTTTTTAAATGAAGTAAGACTTGATTGCTCTTAAATTATCATGCAATATTTACCAAAGGGATCATTTTGCTCCAATCCTCATATACTTAAATATAGAATATCAGCTTAATAAGACTTTTATTATTTTTTTTTTTACATATAAGGTGTGTCATAATGTAGTTCATGACTTATTAATTGATTAGTTGCTATCTACTAAGTTGCCTGTTTATTTTGTAGACATTTTTAGACAGATTAAATGTGTGTTGGATTGAACACATCAGACACTATAATGTCACTGTCTTTTCTTTTTGCAGTCCATTAGATTTTATTATTGCTCCACATTTATTTAAAGTGTTTTCTCAGTAGTTTATTTCTTGTTTGTGTTGATCATCCTCTGATCGTTTATCAGTCCTCACAGGATGATGCCTACAGGATTCTCGTGGCTGGTTTGTTTGTTGACATGTTTGGTTTTTGGATTATTTTTAACTTAATAGCTGCTTTGTGATGGTCCTCTGGGGATTCTAGCCATTGACAATAAAGTAAAGTGAACTGAAAATAAAAACATTTTTTTATGTACCCAAAGATGATGTCAGCTGACATATACTTAACAATCAGGTTATTCCATCAATTGTTTTATTTTAGAGTGGTTCAGGGAGCATTAGACATCATTTTCACACATTGATTGGCCACCACAGAGTCCAGACCTGAACACCATTGAGAATCTATGGGATGTGCTGGAGAAGACTTGTGTTCCAAATCTCCCATCATCAATACAAGGTCTTGGAAAAAATAAAAGCAACAAAAATAAATGTTGAAAAAAATTCATTCATTAATTATCTTCCGCTTTATCCTATATTAGGGTCGCGGGGGTGGGGTTCCCCATGCCCATCCAGGGCAGAATGTTTCAGGCGCTGGGCCGATACACCCAGGACAGGGCGCCAATCTATCGCTGGGCACACACTCACTCACACAGACACGCACACAAACACACTCTATATGGGGCAATTTTGGAGAACTCAGTTGACTTGTTCCATGTTTTTGGACTGTGGGAGGAAACCGAAGAATCCGGAGGAAACCCACGCAGACACGGGGAGAACATGGAAACCCCCAGATGGGGATTCGAACCGGGAATCCCTAGTGCTGAGAGGCGAACATGCTAACCACTAAGCCACCATGCCGCATGTTGAAAACAATGCCACAGCAAATACATCAAAGTTTAGTACTGAAATGTTACATTGCGTGACTTCTTTTTTTTTTGTTGGCCAGACAGTATATTATAATTCTCAAATTTCAGTCTATTTGTTTCTATACATACTTTTTAAGTTATTTTGAATCTGTTCTTTGTATTTAAAGTATTTAGAAACATTTTTGTGCTGCTACAATAAAAAATATATCGATCAGCTAATTTCACATTTCATTTTCAAAAATGGAATATATTTGATTCTAAAAAAATAATATAAATACTCCTGTTTGCTGTTTAAGAACAATCTTGAAACTTTTGCTTTACTCTGTACAGGGATCTATGTAAAATGCTTTAGTTTCTTCTACTTATACTGTTATGTTACTGAAATAATTGTTTCTGTCCTCTAATTGTCAGCATCACCCAAGGTGACAAAAATAAAAAAAAAGCATTATTTTGGGTGGTGGATGATTAGTAAATGTTCCAGATTGGAGTTTTCTTTTTAAGTAAAATGTAAATTGGAGATATCTTATACTTTCAGTCTACTACCAATGAAAAATATATATTTTATTTAATATACATGCTTTAGACCCTTGGCCATAAGATAATACCATATTTCTAAACTGTAATGTGTGTAGGATGGAAGATTAATTGATTTCTGTTGAGTAATGGGTCTAAAACTGTTGATTCTGCTCTTTTTTTTAGTAAGTAGTCCTGTCTGCTGTTGTAAAACATAACCACATGCATTTTTAAATAAATGCATTTGTGCCTACTAATTATAAAACCATAAAAGCCATACATTAATTTAACACTAGAACACCTGCGAGTTTTCAAATGTGTCCTCAACTCATTTCAGATGGTTTGATAGCCCAAGAAACTGTGTGATGTGGTCAATTGAGTCACGATTCAGCTTGTTTTCAGGAAAAACAGAATTTATCCATGCCCAAAAGGAATGGAATCATCCAGGCTGTTATTAGCAAAAGCTGCAAAACCATAAATAAAGGTGTTTATTGATGGAATTCAGATGGAACTATGCTGTCAATATGATGTCTTACCAGGGAGTCCATAATTATTTCAGCAGGACAATACCTGACCTCATTCTGCTAAAACAGCATGCTTCATAGACACAGAATGAGTGTGCTTGACTGTCCTGTCTCCTTTTGCCTTTTGAGTCATGAAGAGGACAATCTGAAAATGTATCCAAATAATAAGAATCTGCAGTCTTGTATCAGACAAAACCAGGCAAAAATTCCATTTGGATAGTATGTTCCAAAAGTAAATGTGTCATTCAAAGTAAAGTTGGTGTTACACAATGACAAAGAAGTTTGAAGGTTAAGAGTGCTGATGTTATTAATTTATGAAATTCTGTGCAGTTGGTCTGTAAAAACATTTAGATTTTTCTTAATTAAACAATGTTTTATGACAATTAAAGTATCACATTTTCTTATTTTGTAATTTATTTTTTATAAAAACACTATCGAGTGTACATTTACGACTGAATGGGGGTAATGACCAAATTGGTTTAATAAAACTATTAATTAAAAGGCATAATTAAGATCTAATGTTTATTTAATGCATTAAACTAAGGCACGTTGTCTTTTATTTTAATTGTGTAATGTCTGGTTAAATCGGACCCAAACCTACGTCTTCCATGTAACATATAGTTTTTAAATAATTCTAACTTGTTTTTAGCATAAAGAATTTTTTTTTGAAAACAAAAGTCCTCAAACTGTTTAGTCTAAATGCAAACATGAAGTAATAGTACTGTGAAGGTGAATTTGTGTTAGTACTACCCTATTAATGTCTGAAAACAGATTTTCAATTATTGAATTAATTAATAAGAACCTGCAGACCTTGTATGAATATTTATATAAAAATAAATAGGAGCACAGCAGTTGCTATTTTGTTAGTGGATGATTATAAGCACTTCAGTGATACTGACATTGATAAGTGTTTGTTGTGTTGGTATTAGTGGATGACAATACTGCTGGAGACTACTTACTATTCACACTATTACAGATTTACCTTATTGCTTTACCTTGTAGATGTAAATCCTGAGTCAGTGGCTCATCTGTCGCTGTGCAGTTTGTGTTAATAATCCTGTAATTCTTTATCACAGATATTATTATTATTCTAACTTCAAGATGCTGGTGGCTGGACATTTTAGTTGGAAAATAATGTTCAGTACAGCAGTGACACTAAGGAATTTAGCAACATACACCACCACTACCACATTGTCACTACATTGCTAAGAATCTTTCAGCATTCAAAATAATTCCAAATATGTTTGATAATTGCAGAACCATAAATTTTATCTATATTTTAACTGCAAATAATAAAATGGATGATGAATGCAAAAACAAGTAGATAAGAAATAAAGTGGCCAGTAAGTGCAGTATTTGGTGGAACTGGGACTTACTAGTTGCTTACATAAATAAATGTGAAAAAAAAAGTTAATTTCTTGATTGTTGAATTACATTTATTCATGATGGCAGACTGCCAAGTGAAAGAAAGCATTCGATAATATTTATCTGGACAGATTACTAAGCATTACTGGGCAATTACATGTGCTCTGGATCATCAGATGATAGATGTTTGATAATAAATGGTGTCAAGAATAAACACTACAAAGGTAATGCACAGAACATTCTGATAAACTTGCAATTATCAATTATACTTGAAAAGATAACATCGTTTATTGATATTCTAATTTTAAAGAATAAGTCATTTAAAATGTGTGAGTGACAAAAACTAAACAAAATATAATATAATGTGTTATTATTTTGGCCACATTTTGTTTTTTTCCATGATTCTAAAGCTCATGGGCTCTGTTACATGGATTGACTTTAAAAGTGTAGTAAGAGTTTTTAAAGATTGTAGACCATGATAATTGTAAGAATATAGTATTTAAAGATACTGTACATTTGAAATATTGTGGCATATTCTACAAGGCATGTGTGATGTCTGTCAGAATTGTCGTGGGCTGATATCGTTTAATTGAAAGACCTTGCTCTGTATCATTACTTCTTTAACAACTGTGGTTAATTATTGAATTTTAATAACTAATATGTACAATTTTAACACATGCAGACAAAACATGATTTGAATGTTCTTTCATTCTTCTGTTGTTTTTTGTTTGACCAGCAGAGGGAAGTGTGCGCTCAAATGTAAAGCCACACTTCACGTTCACGCCCATATCGACGTCTTTGAGTCAAGCATCTTTAAAAGTGTGAGATGCAGACTGTATTTTAGACATAAGGATTTATATAATGTTAAAATATATATTTATATATATGTTTTGTTGACTAACAATTATTACGTTTCACTGCCATTCCTATTCAACCAGACATTTTTGGAATAATTGATATAGCTAAATAATGTAAATATATTGGCACATTACAAAACTCCACACTGAAAGTATTACCTATTAAACAACTTGATAACCTTATGTTCATGTGGTTGCCCTGTCAAATGTAGGAAACAACATACAATCTCTCATAGTGAGATTTTATCATCTAATATACACACTTTTGACTGTACTTTATGTTAAGTGAGATTTCTGGACTTGTTATTATTCTGCCCTGCTAACTTTAATCACAGAATAGTATAAAAAGGCTCAGTTGACATAGCTAATTGGATTATAGGTATAAACATTGGGGGTGGATCATTTTTTAAAGTTTAATAACTTTAGACATTGAACATTAGAAATGAGTGGAATACTGCTCATTATTTTTTAGTAGTGTGATCATTATGTATTATATTTGTTTGGAATTCTTTTTGTTCTTATAGACCAATAAATGAATAGGCAGTCTATGTTTTTGTTTAAATTGGAGATGCTAAATAATTCAACGTCTTGTAATTCAGTCTAAATTTATAGTGGCTGATTAAAAAACAATTGAGACAGCTCACTAATTCAGAAATTGCCCTTATGCAAATCCCAATCCATCTGCATAATTGCACATTGTGTCTATTGTGAAAATGAAGTGACTTGGCTGATTACCGCTCCCAGAGCAGAATTACTGTGGCGTTCTGGAGAGCTGCCACACACTGTTCATTGTTAAAGGAGCCGCTTTATGATGTACACCAGAGCAAGGCTTGTCTTGTTCACTGAGACCTACACTGCTTCAAACTGGTGTTATTAATATTGTTTTTCACTGACACACTGTGCTTCATTAGCAGTACAGATTGATTTGAGTCATCTGTATTTGTTATGCTTACAAAGTGTATATCCTTGTTTGTTAAAAGAAATGGGTGACATTCCAGACCCCGTCACCATAGTAACAGACTTCATGTAACTTGACTGAGTCGTTTGAGGCGATAGAATCTGCATTGGCCTTGCTTCGTTATATCGGAGGGTTCAGTTCCTTATTAGTCAGTTTGGCATGTAAGGTGTGAGTTAAACGTGTGATCGACCTTATTGGTCAGTAATGAGGTAATTAGTGGGCCCTGGAGTAGACAAAAATCCCTGGATCCCTGAAACCACTCCCTCCTGCCTTCCTTGCAGCGAAGTGCGAATTCTGGCACGCTCTCCAAAGCAATGCAGCCTAATTACAGGGAGCGCTGGCAGATTCTGGCCTCTCTTCCTCCTCATCTGGGGACCTGCTGCTCAACACATTCCCGTCTTTAATTAGTACCAGGCTAGACGAGGCCCACATTCCACTAAAGGTACTGTGGTGATTCCTGGGCTGTAGGTGGTGCTGTCCATTTCTTCCTGTACATGTGCAGTAAGAGTACCATATTATAGAGTTCAAAGATGTATGGAAACCCCTCTTATTATTAAAACCAAAGCATGTTTTTAATGTTAGTGATGTTACCTTTTTAAAACGCTGTCATGTAGGAGTGATTGTAAGGTATCAGATTAGTGCTGAATTATTATACCCATGACATCAGACTCACTGAGATTTGTAATTTGACTTTTTACTTTTGGGACATCTTCATACATGGTAATTTAGCTTTATTTCATATTTTTGTCCATTACAAATAACAACAGATGCTTCATGCATACAGGTACAGGTCTCCCCCAAGAACACACCCTGTTTTATCATTTGTAGACAGAGAGGTGGATTTAATATTTGCTAAAGTATGTATTGTATGCACCTTTACGAATCATGCCAGTTTATAATTAATAACCAAAGTCTGCTTTTTAAACCCAATTCAACAATTCTACTGTTGCTTTTGTTTCCAGAGCAAAATAAAAACATTGGTAAATTATGTTGTTGTTTTTTTTAATCCAATCTGGTTACAGCCCAATTTTTTTGTGCAAGTCGGCATTTTAAATAATGTATGAGGTGCAGTCTGAGTAAATTTTCAGTGCACAGCATGGCAAAAGTTAGCAAGGCTATGCAATTTCTCAACATGTATAATTTACTGGGCTTCGTATTGTAGGATGAAATGAGCAATTGTAAGAACAAAGCTCTAAAGGAGGAATTTTAAATGCAGTATGTGCAACCATGCTGTCATACAGACAACTTTCATACCATGTGAGCGTGTAAAGTGCAGGTTTTAATCAAAACAACCATTTTAAAATGAAAAAAAAGTGCATTCAGTTATACAGTTCAACTCTGAATGAACAACTGAAGAACGTAGCAGAGGTTGCGTCATGACTGATCAAACTTTGGTTGGTTTGTTTTTTGTAAACATATTTTTTTTCCTCCACCACAATAAAACAAAATTGGTAAAGCAGCTTTTACAAAAGTCTGTGATAGGATAGAGTGGACACCAAATAATATAGGAAAGCTAGCAAAAGACAATCGCTTCCCACCTATTGAAAGCATAACTAGCTTAGTGTGAGGTAAGGATTGTCATTATCATTTCCAGATAGATTGTTTTTCTATCCACACAGCTATACGTTAAAATTATTCCACTCTAAAAGCCGTTTTCCAAAGTCTGCTTCTTTTTGTGCGGAAAATGCCAGTCATGTTAAGCGAAGACCAACACTTTGCTCACATGAACAACCAACAGTAATGTCATTAATGTCATGAGTAGTGCATGTTCCAAGACCTATTTTTATTTCTATGTCCGTTCGTAGACAATCCTTATGATATTCAAAACAAAAACTGATTCATGTCATTTAGAAGGACTATATGAAACCACCAAGACATTTCTTATTTGATTGATGAGCTGTCAGATGGCTTTTTAATCAGCATGTTTTGACAAAAACTAAATTGTCTGACTCATTCTAGTGAGTGTAACCATATAATTGTTGTCTTCTGGATACTTGGGACAATGAAAAAGAGAATATCTGTTTATTCATTCATAGTAGTGTACTTTTGCTCACTTGTATGTGCTGGATTATTTATTGATTTTTGTATACACATTATCTATATTTTTTGTTTTTCATAATTTTAATCAAGTCAAAATTCATCTGTAGCTTTTTTCCTTTTGTATTTTTATCTGTTTATCTTAAATATTTGCATTTTTGATGGGATAATATTAAACTCAGGATTGTTTCTTTACTTGGTCTGGACAGCATTAGTGTTTTTCTCAGCAGCAACAGTTACTAGTAATACAGTAATAGGGGGTTCAGACAGTTTAGCATTTTTCATTTACCTAAACCGTGTAAACTCATGCAGGCATGGGGAGGACATGCAGAGTCCATATTGATATTTGTTCACCCTAATCAGGACTGGAATTTAGGACCTTTAATTTTGAGAAGAGGATGTGCTAACTGCTTCACCATGCTGCTGCTTAAACATGCACAAATGTTGGTTTCTTTTAATGAATCAACTAAGCGGGAAATAATCTGGTGGGATCAATGTGATTGCACAAACAATGATGCATGTGTTTTTCACATCTGTTCCAATGCTTTTAAGACGGCCTCTGTAACAAGCTCACTCTTGATGTGACACTAGTACTTTCTAACATGAACCCACTCACACCATCAGTAAGCTTCTGAATGTAAGTTCTGGGAATCACTTTTGGGACGAGTGAGAAAAACTGTGCCGCTTTGTCTGAGTAAAGAGGCTGTGGTGATAGTAATACATTTCAAATCAATATTATCAGCCAGCTGGATTTTTACTATTAAAACTTAGACCCGGACTGTGTCAAAGCTCTTAGACAGGAGGTGAAATATGTTTTTGTAATATATGTTTGATGTAGAGAGACATTATCAGTAATATTGTATCATTTGTCATGAGTGTATGAGAGGTATCATGAAAATGTTGTGTAACTCTTGTATACATTCACATTAAAACAAATTAATTTTGGAATTATATACATATTGAAATTGTCTTGTTGGATTCTATGAAACTTGTAAATCATGCCTTCACCAAGAGTCCACTAACATACTCTTATCCACTGTTCTGTTTTTTTGTAATGAAAGCATGCCTCATGATTATAATTTTTTATCTCCACTTCCACTTTGTATGCCAAATGGTAGAAGATACTTAATGTTTTCGATATTGTATTACAAGTATGAATATATTGAAATATTATTTTAGATTCTCACACACACAGTTACAAAACTGTTCAGATCTCTTATTGGTTTTGATGGAAACTGATATCTTAATGGATTTGTGTTTATATATAGTTCTATTTCAATTTCCAGTTTGCGATAAATATAAAAAATAAACCCCTTTTAAAACACTTTTGAGCTAGTTGTTTTTAATAAAGTAAAACCGTAATATAAATATTGAGAAAGATCTAAACAATAACCAACCCTAGTGTTCATGCACTGCTTTGTGTCCAAGGGCATGTTCATGAAAAAAGGAAAGGCCTTCTTTTTCGTTTTAGTTGTATGTATTAGAGTTAAAATTTTGGGTCTCTTTGTCCCTTTGTTGGAACAAAAGGGGCTTAGGTTAAACTCATTAATTAAAAAGTGTGTCAATTTACATTTGGCCATGTAGCGTATCAAATCAGTTTGTAACCTGAATCCATTCCATGGTCTGTGATCTGTGTCAAATAGATCTTAAATATTTCCTGAAATAGTTTGACTTGTGCTTTTGTCAAGTTACTTTCCTTTTGTCATTAAATGTAAAAACTGTAATTACCATAATTAACAGTTCACCCTCTTAAACATCTCTGAATATTAACAATAAATTAAAATTTTTGTTAAACTAAAGTAGAATTTGTGAGATGAATGTTTTTATATCCTCATGATATACATTCTGTCATTGAATTAAATTAAGTATATTAAATATTTTTGACTGAAACAATAATTATGGATTTATTAATGCTGAAGCTAGTCATGTATATCAAACAGCCTTGTATTTCATATGTCTGGTACACAATTGTTTTCTATTTTTTCCTTTTATTTACAACAAGATGGCCTTGTGTCAGGATTTTGGAATATTCCTTGTATTATAAAAGTTTCGATCCTTAAGTTGACAGACTGTGTGTGGAAAACTTGTCATGTAACAGCTTTGGGCTGATCCACTTGCTCAGAAGACAACACCAACTGCCTCTTTTTTTCTTTTCTTTCCTTTTTAAATTTTTTCCATCCACTTGTGGTACATAAACCCAATGTTGATTAAAAGATAAATGCTTTTCTCTTAAGCCACTCAGGAGCCACATGAGACTTCAAAAAGTACAGAAAACCAAATGGAAACTTCTGGTCTTTAAACAAAGGCCTTTAAACACAGTCTTGTTATATATGTTTTCGCCTCATTTTTAGGGAAAATAAATAAAAAGGGAAAACTACATGTCCCTGTGCTGAAGGAACAATTTTACTACGAGTTAAGCTGTATACCTCTAATAGGAAGCAGTTAGTCATTGGTTGCCACTGAGACAGCTGATGCTTTACCTGGTCCCAATTTGGTCTTCTGGTACAATGAGTGCCTCACCCTCTGGCTCAATTAGGGCACCTGGAATGCATCCCTAAACGGAAATAATAAATTTGAGGAGCAGTTAGTGGTGTTCCCATAGCTGCACCTGGCCAAGCTAATTAGCTTTACCCCATACCCCCTGCTCATTTTCATTGTTCCTCCTGCCACAGTGCACTCCATCAGGGGTGGGGGGTCTGAGAATAAGCCAGGCCCAACACTGCATCTCGCTAAGCATAGCTAATGACAGGAAGGCCTCGTAATACCTTAGTTGGTTGAGTTGGGCGGTTGTCTCTGATTAAGGTCACCAGAGAGGTGTGATGTGATGAGCCTTTTCTTGTTTGACGTTGATGCGTCCCAATGACACAGTGCAGAAATGCCTTCTTTAGCCACACAAGTAAAGCTTTCAAGCATGTAGCCCTCAAGTTCGTGATACTGTTCACGTACTCCCACTCCCACACGTCGGTCATTGCCGTAAATGTGTCACCATGACGAGGGCCACACAAAGGCATACCACCGTACACTGAGCAAGATGGAGGGAGGGATCTGGGAGGCAGTCATGTCTGAGTAGTGGAGATTGTTTGTGCTGGCAGAGTTAGAATGAGGAAAACAGGATGAGGTACATAAAGAGCCAATGAGGCGAACATGGCTGCGTTTATGGCTATGTTCTAATGAATGCATTTCGCTTGCTGCTTCAGCTTGCTTGCATGTTCACACCGCTCTTCGTTCCATGGGCGGTATGCCACGTTTTCACGATATGTGAAGCCACACTGCGACGACCTCAGAGTTTTTTTGTCGTTTTTTCAAACATAAAGTACTTCCTAAAAATAAAATTTAAGAAATTGACCGTAAGTAATTCAACTTGCAAATAACAACATTCTAAATTAATGAAACAAAGCATTGTATTAAAACCAAACATCAAACATTTTTGAGCTTGCTTAACCAGGACACCACGTAATCTCGACCCTGGTCTTAATGAACAAAGTATGTGTGTCTGTGCAAAGAGATAAAAAAAAAAAGGAGAGGAGACCACCGCCGTGGACCACCTGCCGATCCAATGTTCTCCTTAGCTTGGCTCTGGCAGGCTGCTGCATCAGCCCTCTGATTGGCCCCCGGATGCCAGTGTGTGATTTACGGAGTGTGTGGGGGGATTGATCCATGGCTAATTGTGTGGCTGTTGAGCGGGGGTGAGTGTGCATGTGCATACCACCCTCTGTTCTAGAGCAGAAGAATAATGCTGATCTTAATATGTTTTGGTGTGTGTGGCTGGAAAGTGTCAAATCTCGCACACAGTGCTTCCAAGTAATGAAACACTTCAGTAGAGTGCAAAATGACAAATAGCCAATGTTGCAGTGACTTACATCACATAATGCTACCTGTAGGTAGAAGTATGCTGTGGTTTTCAGTTCACATAGCTCTTTGCTGTTTGAAATTGTGGCGCAGTTGAATACCAGGTGGTACTGTCTGCATGCCTGCGTAATTATGAGTTTCTGAGGAGCTTGAGATGGCACTCTGGATTTGCTGTGCAAATTCAGACGCTTTGCATCTCTCTTATAGGGGGGCATGGTGTGGTTTTTGGAGTGCTAAAATAACTATGGTTTCCATGTAAAGGGGAAAAAATAAATGTGTTTACATTAGCAGTAGAGTAAAGAGGCATCTAGAGGCACCGTGGGGTGTTTGTGTGCCTGGGTTTATTCAAAGCCTTATGTGATAAAGTCTTGTTTTGTCTTAATGGTGTTGGAGAATGCCCCTAGAGGTGGGCATCTGAAAACAATTAGCCTGCCAGGGCAGTAAGACTGTGGGCAAAGCTAAACACAGAGTGCACATAAGGCCTGAGGACCTGTGGATTTCTCGTGTAATAAAAAACTTTCCAAAAACAGTTGTCCAAACTGTGTTCAAATTCCACAGAGCTGAGGCTCTCCTGAGGGTCCACGCTGGTGTGTTCTAGCACTTTAAGAAACAGCTCTCTGCCCTAAAGGAATTGTGTTCCATCACACCAGGGGGCAGTAGCATGTCATGGTTTAGACCACGCGTTTCTCAAACTTTCCTGTTAGTGACACCGGTCCTACCTTTGTGTGTGGTTTTGGTTTAAGCTTTGCGGATGGGTTTCTGACCATCATTTACTCATACCAATTCAGTTTGCTGATGTGAGCCTGTGAGGACCTACTCTACACTTTTAACAAAGCAGATTGCTGAAACACCCTTCATATAAAGTAACATGAATTTGAGTAATGTGGTTTAACTAGCACCCAAATGACTAACTGTTTTTGTAAGTGATTTTTTGCTTTTTGTGATCAAGTCAAAATAAAAGCCAAATTGCCTGGAAAGACCATGCATGTGACTCCAGTTCCCGCATATTCATAGTCAGAACCTTTGAGTAATTCTTCTGTTCATTTACATTTAATGACAAAGTTTATTAATGGAGTTAACTGCCATCTGGGAGTGATTGGAGGCTGGTGAGTGGCAGGAATCTGTAGTTTTAGAGAACCACTGGGTGAGACTGAAATGAGTAATAGTTTGGCTTTATATACGCTGTGGGGATTGTCCACACTCAAAATGAGTGCCTTCATGGAAAAAGTTGTTACCAGATAATTAGCTCCTCACACTCTCACGCAAGGTTTGCACTGTTTTCTGTTATTCTTCCCATTTATAGCTGTGATAATCAGACAAAAGGCAAAACTGGGATCTTGTACTCAAAATACCAGTAAGCTGACAATGAAATTCTGACAGGTGTTTGAAGCTGTTTTCCAGAACGCACAGCAGTACAGAGGTTTGGGAGCACCAATGTTTCAGTTTCTAACAAAACATCTCTCTCTCTCTCCCTTCTTTTTTGTTTCGTCTCAGACACGGACCCTCGTGTGCTCGAGAAACAGGAACTACAACAGCCAACTTATGTTGCCCTCAGCTATATTAACAGGTAAAAACAATGAACACTCTGAATTGCATATGTCAGTATGATGTATGATGTGCACAAATTTATGGGGACAAACCTTTTGATCAGTGCATTTGCCCATTGCAGTCGTCTGTTTGTTTTCTTAGTGTTATCCTAATTATGGTTTGGAGGCGGGAGGGTACTGAACCTATGTTAGATTGTTAAAATACCCAAACATACACCTACTGGAGCTTTGACTTCTTACCCCTCTTTGCAGCTACAATAAATTCCACCCATTAAATGAAGGCTTTCTGCAAGATTTTGGAAAGTAAAGGTGTGTGTGAGAATTATTTCCCTATTCATTTAGAAGAGAATGTGTGTGGTCAAAAATGTATTTTGGGTTTCTGAATTTGGATTTCTGTTGCTAATTAACCCTGAAGGTGTTTGTTTGGGTTAAGATTAAAGCACTGTGTTTGTTAGTAAAGTTCTTCTGCCCCAAATTTTTATGCCTTTATGAACCTAAATTTATGCACTGTGGCACATGTTGCACTGGAACGAAAAACAGTCTCCTAAACTGTACCACTGGACATATACACTTATCCAAAGTATATGGATTAAAAATGACAACAGGCAGGTTTGTTTAAATATGCTCGGAAGGTGTGGCAATAGCCTTTAAAAAATTGCCTGATTTTCTTGATTCCAAGAAAAACACTAAGGACAGAGTGATATTCAACAGGAAGTACAGGGATTGAAGTGAAAAGAAGTGGAGTAAAAGTTACTATCTGATAAAGCCCCCTTCAGAATGTTTGGTACCTCTGGAATAAAGATTGCTGGATAAGAAAAGGTAAGCGCTACCTTGAGTCCTGTGTTGTGCCAGCAATAAAGCATCCTAAAACCATTCATATGTGAGGTTGCTTCCATCCAATGGAATGAGCTCACTCACAGTTTTTTATAAACACTGCCAAAATAAAGAATGGTATCAAATCCAACATCCTCCAAGAGCAATTTCTCCTAATGGTCGAGGAGGATTGGCAGAATTGATAAATTGATTAAAAAAAAAACATTGATATTTTGTGTCCATGACCAGGAAACTCCCCAGATCCCATTGAAAACCTGTGGTTAAATAAAAATGTGGGTTGATGGACAAAAACACTGAATTATAATAAAGTCCAGGCAGTAGTGAAGCAAGACTGGGTTGGCATCAGTCAAGACTTGGCCCAGAAGCTTAATATCCTGCATGCCAAGGCAAATTACAGAAGTCTTTTTTATGGGTGGGGGGTTAACACTGAATATTGAGTCTTTGCCTGAAAGTGGTGCATTTGTGTAAAAAAATCATGAAACGATTCTAATTGTTTGTCAGTAGAAACATATGACAAAATGACCTAAATACACTGAAGCAAACTTTGTGTCAGTCAAAATATTTTTGACCATAACTCTGTATTCCAAAAGCAAATTAGTAAATTCTTAACCTATAGACAGGGCGGCTTGTTCGCCTCTTTGCGCTAAAGATTCCTGTTCGAATCCTAATCTGGGTTGAGTTTCCATGTTCTCCCCGTGTCCGCGTGGGTTTCCTCCGGGTTCTCCGGTTTCCCCCCCGACAGTCAAAAAAAAAAAAAACATGGATCAAGGTCAATTGAATTCTCCAAATTGCTCCATATAGAATGTGTCTGTGTGAGTGAGTGGGTGCCCAGCGATAGATTGGCGCCATATCCTGGCATATCTGCCCAGCGCCCGAAACGTTCTCCCCTGGATGGACATGGGGAACCACCCCGCGACCCTAATAGAGGATAAAAGCGGAAGATAATGGATGGATGGATGGATTAACCTATAGACAATATTATTCTTTTCAGACTTGACAATTTTTGTGTCAAACGAAGGTGAGAAACCTTGTAAGTTATAAGTCTTGTAGTCTTCCCCAACCTGTTTAATTCTACATTCATTATGATTAATTAACTCATTTGTGACATGGGGGGGGGTAATCTTCGTGTAAAATTAACAGATTACTTTTTTAAAAGAGAGGAATTTTTAAAAAGTTATTCAGTGTTGGTGAAGGTGCATTTTAACCAAATGCAAAGCATATCCTTGAAAAGAACAGGACTTAAATGGGTGGGACTCACCACGGTAAAGCTGCGAGAGACGCAAATCAAGTGAGGAAGGCAATCACAATAAATGAAAAATAAGCCTTTAGATCCATTTGGACTTTTAATTGAAGCAAGAGAAATGTGCAGCCACAGGAGAAGCTGACTGATCAATGATCACAAGACATTACAGCATGCTTATACATTCCTATGCTACACTTAGCTACACTCAATTCTACAGTGTAGCTGTTTTTCCTCATAACTACAAACTTGTGTTGTTCTTATATGCAAGGCGCTTTGGATAAAAGTTTCTGCTAAATGACTAAATGTAAATGTAATATGCTCATTGACAAGTGGACTAACAACTCGGCCATAAATAACCAGTGCCAGGAACCTAAAGATTTTATTGAAACCAGGATGCTTTAAATGTTAAAATTGTGTATTTGTAAAATTTGTGAATTGTTATATTTTAAAACAGTTATAAAACTTGATATCCAGTCCTCGTGTCCAATCATCACCATATGGTGATGATCAATAACTGTAAAAATAATTTGTAAGTCATAAATTCTAAGTCATGTTTTATTACTAGTGATATTTGGTTGAGTTGTTTTAACATGTGTAAGGATTGTTTTAA
Organism: Corydoras sp. C115; assembly: GCA_019802505.1. Taxonomy (NCBI): domain Eukaryota; kingdom Metazoa; phylum Chordata; class Actinopteri; order Siluriformes; family Callichthyidae; genus Corydoras; species Corydoras sp. C115. Next base: position 6,594,346 of record JAFMOC010000002.1, read on the forward strand.
AATGAAGCATTTTCATACTTTACATTTTGCTCTTGATTTATTAAGAGTTTGTAGCAGCTGACTTCCAGTCAGTACTGATATACAGTTCTGTGCCAAAGTTTTAGGCAGGTGTGAAAAAATGCTGTAAACTAATAATGCTTTCAAAAATGGAAGTGTTAATAGTTTATTTTCATCAATTATCAAAATGCTGTGAATGAACAGAAAAGAAATGTAAATCAAATCAATATTTGGTATGACCACCCTTTGCCTTCAAAACAGCATCAATTCTTCTAGGTACACTTGCACATAGTTTTTGAAGGAACTTGGCTGGTAGGTTGTTCCAAACATCTTGGAGAGCCACAGATTTTCTGTAGATGTAGGCTTTCTCAAATTCTTCTGTCTCTTCATGTAATCCCAGACAGACTCGATGATGTTGAGATGAGGGCTCTGTGGGGGCCATAGCATCACTTCCGGGACTTCTTCTTTATGCTGAAGATATTTCTTAATGACATTGGCTGTATGCTTGGGGTCGTTATCCTGCTGCAGAATAAATTTTTGGCCAATCATATGTCTCCCTGATGGTATTGCATGATGGATAAGAATCTGCCTGTATTTCTCAGCATTGAGGATACCATTAATCCTGAACAAATCTCCAACTCCATTTGCAGAAATGCAAATCCAAACTTTTTAGTAACCTCCACCATGTTTCACTTTTGCTTGTAGACACTCATTATTGTACCGCTCTCCAGCCCTTCGATGAACAAACTGCCTTCTGCTACAGCCAAATGTTTAAAATTTTGATTCATCAGTCCAGAGCACCTGCTGCCATTTTTCTGCACCCCAGTTCTTATGATTTCGTGCATAGTTTATTCGCTTGGCCTTGTTTCCATGTAGGAGGAATGGCTTTTTGCTGAAACTCTTCCATGAAGACCACTTCTGGCCAGACTTCTCCAGACAGTAGATGGGTGTAGCAGGTTCCCACCGGTTTCTGCCAGTTCTGAGGTGATGGCACGGTTTGACAACCTCCAATTTAGAAGAGAAATAAGCTTGATGTGTCTTTCATCTGCTGCACTAAGATTTCTTGGCCGACCAATGCGTTTTTGATCCTCAATGTTGCCCATTTCTTTGTGCTTCTTCAAAAGAACTTAAACAGCACATCTTGAAACCCCAGTCTGCTTGGAAATCTTTGTGTGGGATGCAGTATAACTATCTTGTGTCTTGTTGCAGTGCTTAGTCTTGCCATGGTGTATGACCTGTGACATGAAACTGTCTTCCACGACCTCAGCCTGGTAGCAGAGTTTGGCTGTTCCTCACCCAATTTTAAGCCTCCTACACAGCTGTATCTGTTTCACTTAATGACTGTGTTTCAACCTACTTGTGAAATTGATGATCATTAGCACCTGTTTGGTATAATTGGTTGACAGTACACCTCACTATAATCCTACAAAATCCCTGACTTGGTGCAAATGAACCTAGATATAATTCAAATAACATATAATTCAAATAAAAATTTATGCTGGTTTAAAGGCAAAGGGTAGTAACAACAAATATTTTTTTTTTTTTTTTTTTTTGCTCACTTTGAATTTTGTAAATTGGTAAAAATAAACAATTATTATTTATATTTTTGAAAGCATTCATAGTTTACAGCATTTTTCTTCACACCTGCCTAAAACTTTTGCACAGTATTGTACTTCCCTCTTGTTAATAAACACCAATCTCATAAACTGTGTGGCAGTTTTGGCTGTTACATGTGAGGCTTTGGATTTTACAAAGTAAATTCGATCCTGCTGGCTTTAGCTTGAGAATTTTGGAATTGGGTTTACTGTATTATACCTTGATAGATTTGATTTTAGGAATATTACAATTTCCCTGCTCTTTCTTATTAAAAAATACACTTTAAATATTCCTAATTCATATTATTATATTTTACTTATAGTTTATTAGTTAATTAGTTTTTAGCTTTAATGTTAATTATCCTAGACATTATTGCTGTGTATGGTAGTGTTTTAGATTCCCGAGAATGGCTTGTTCTTTTATGGCTCTATTAGGGGACTTCAAACCAACTTCAGACTCCATATGCGCCTTGTACTGATGAAGACATGTGTTCTGATGTTCTGGGTAACGTGATGTTTGAATGAATCTTCCAAGCTGAGAGAATGTGTTGGGTCTCATGCGCTTCACTGTTATAAAGGCTTCTTTAAGAAAAGAGGAATCGGCTTGATGTGGCTTTGAACTGTAGTCTGTTAACTCTGAACCAGCTTTAACAACATTCCTGTGAATGTTTTATTTTTGTCACGTGCATTTTACAGTGTAAAACTCAAAGTAAGTAATTCGATATTGGAAACTATGGTTCTTTTCCACTGGCTGGTTCAAGTAACCAATGAGCTTTTAGGAACTGCTCTTCATTTGATCCATTTTAAAACTACAGCATTACAAAATTAAGTCTTACGTCAGCATCAATTTGAAACAAAAACAAATAATATACTGTAATAATGCTAGGGCTGATCGATACATGCTTGGTAACTCTTGTTACATCTGCATCCCAAACAACAAAGCTGTTCAAATTGTTGAACTTTTAATTATGTAGTTTGTGTTTTTAGCGTAAATTGGTATTGTTACTTTAATTACTACATTATTAGAAATGAGTGTATTATCCAGCATGTTAATGTTGTACTCAGGCAGTAGTGAAATATATTACTTAATGGATAAAAAAAAACAAGTATATCCAAAAACTTAAAGAAAGTTTGCATCCTTCTACTAAGACATCTAAAAAAGGGCAGTAGTTTAACATTTCAGCATGACACCCTAAAAAACTAATGTATGAAAAGGACTGACATACTTGTCAGTTAATCTTAATTGTGTTCTGCAATATTGAGCTCAGAAGAGAAAAAATGGGCTTCATCTGGTGCACTAGTAGCATTAATATTACTTGTTACCTGAATTATATGACCACTGTAAAAATTATGTCGAAACCATTCATTCATTCATTCATTCATTATCTCCCGCTTTATCCTCTATTAGGGTCGCGGGCGCTGGGCAGATAGACCCAGGACAGGGCGCCAATCCATCGCTGGGTACACACTCACTCACACAGACACACTCTATATGGGGCAATTTTTGAGAATTCAATTGACTCGATCCATGTTTTTGGACTGTGGGAGGAAACCGGAGAACCCGGAGGAAACCCACACAGACACGGGGAGAACATGGAAACTCCACCCAGATGGGGATTCGAACCGGGAATCCCTAGCGCTGAGAGGCGAACGTGCTAACCACTAAGCCACCTATGTCGAAAACAGCAATTTTTTAATTTAACTTTGTCTTGTATCAGTTTATTTAAATGCACCTGTATGCATAAGTATTTATATAAGAGAAACACTAAACAGTATTTTGCTTGTTACACACGAGTTGTCTACTGAGTATAATTCATATACCAAAAGCTGAATGGATTTTTAATGTGTAACATTTGGTTCCAAAACTCGTAAAAATGTAAACAAACAACCCCATGTTTCAAGAAGCACATTACTTTTTATATAATGTTCACGTTGTATAAAATACTGGCTGCTTGTAAAGGCACTTGAGTATCAAAATGGATATGGACATAACTTCCTTTATATAACACCAATCTACAATAATGGCTTTAGTTGATTAACTTAAATTTTTAGGATCATTCTCATCATTACTGGAATTTCCTCTAGGTTTATGACCGATGCTGCCAGGAGGGAACACGACTCTCTGAAGAAAAAAGTCCAGCCAAAGCTGTCTCTCTCCCTTGCAGGCAGCTTATCACGGAACTGTGTGTCCACTCCACCACGACATACCAGTGGAAACCTCACTCCACCAGTGACTCCTCCTATCACACCCTCCTCCTCTTTCAGGAGCAGCACTCCTACAGGTATGGGATACTGCCGTTCTCTTTGTCTTATTAGTTTTGTGAGTCGGTTAGATACTTCACACTGTGTCAAAATATTCCTTTTATTCCTTTCCTATAGTGTTTATGGTATATTTCACAAGATGATATTAATGCTTTTGTCTAACTTATTAGGCTTACTGAATTTTTTTCCCACTGATATATATTGTTTTTAATTTTTATAAACACACAGTGGAGAGATGCCCGATACCTGTAGTGAAGAATATTTTTCTACTTTTCCACTGTAATAAGTTGATCTAATTTGCCCAAATAGCATTTGCAAATATTTCAAAAAGCATATATATTGACATTCGTTAAATCATGTTTCTCTGACTCAAAGTACATTGACCAAAGAACTGTTTGGGTGTTTTTTTAGTATGTGTTAAATACAAAGCTCTGTGCTGCATGTTGGTGCTGATTATACAGTGCATTATAAAAAAATCTCTCCTTAAATAGAAAGTGACTTCTGGAGCTAGTTCATGCTTTGAAAATTGGAATTGCTGTCCACACATTTGTGTCCTTCTAGTTTGCAGTCATACCAGTTATCTGTTCCCCTGTCTTTATTTTAATGTTACAAAATAAAATGTCATGTCAGGCAGAAACATGAAAGGTGGGGATTAAGAATTTACCAGAATAAGGACATCAGCAATATGATCACTTTTTTTAATTACTCTTTCTGTACCATCAATAACATTGTTAGCACTATGGGCCAAGGTATGTAAGGATAAAAAAAAAACACAAAATGATGTACAGTAAGTTACTGTAATCTAACAAGAAGCAGCAGGCAAATAGAGTTATGATAACACTGATATTAACCCAATACTGTTAAGTCTTAACTAGTCTAGGACAGACTATCCAGGTCAACAATTCAAATGATAAATTTTAAGTGACTCAAACGAATCAAAATGGAAAAATCTAGAAAAAAAAAATTCAGGAACATGTCTACCTGTTTAATAACATCATTCATGCTGCAGGACTGAGGTTTAGAAGGAATCTTACAGTTTTGATTGTGTGTATCCTGCAGGTAGTGAATATGATGAGGAGGAAGCAGACTACGAGGAGTCCGACAGTGATGAGTCGTGGACTACCGAAAGTGCCATTAGCTCTGAGTCAATCCTCAGCTCCATTTGTATGAATGGAGGTGATGAAAAACCTTTTGCCTGCCCTGTGCCCGGCTGCAAAAAGAAATACAAGGTAAAGAAAGAAGGTGGAACTGTTTCCTATGTCATGTGGAAAAATGCATCCGTGGTCAGCAGCTGCTCCGACAAAACAATAATAAAAAATAATATTCTTGTGAGCACATATTGATCACAGTTTTGGGTTTGATATAAAGCGCTCAAAACAAACTGCTCAGACTGCTCTCCACTATTCTGCGAGACGTACACTTTTTATGGGATTTTCCGCCAGCATCTGCCACACGCACCAGTGATGAATTATGTACAGCTTTACAGAACCAGGTTCATTAGCAGGCACAGGAAGTGGCTGGTGACAGGCACAAAGGATATTTTCCATTTTCATGCCGTTTTCCATGACCTTAGATGTGGAATTCATTTGGGCTTGAATGCGTCTCTCTGTACCTGGTCTTGACTCCAGATGAGTTCCCAGGCGCTACAGTATTCCCTAAATTAAAGTAGCCTGCACTCACCTCAGTTTCTGGCAGTATGTAAGTCAGTTAGTATGTATGGGTCATAATGCAGCCAAGTATCCCAAAATTTTAATTACATAAATAAAAGCATTGGGGGCGGCACGGTGGCTTAGTGGTTAGCACGTTCGCCTCTCAGCGCTAGGGATTCCCGGTTCGAATCCCCATCTGGGTGGAGTTTCCATGTTCTCCCCGTGTCCGCGTGGGTTTCCTCCGGGTTCTCTGGTTTCCTCCCACAGTCCAAAAACATGGATCAAGTCAATTGAATTCTCCAAATTGCCCCATATAGAGTGTGTCTGTGTGAGTATGTGCCCAGTGATGGATTGGCGCCCTGTCCTGGGTCTATCTGCCCAGCGCCCGAGACGTTCTCCCCTGGATGGGCATGGGGAACCCCACTATGACCCTAATAGAGGATAAAGCGGGAGATAATGAATGAATGAATGAAAAGCATTGGGCAATGTAATAATAAATTGAATAGTGTTTCATTGCATTCATTATTTGTATTTTATAATATTATTTTTAATCTAATCTCTTTATCTTTTGCTTAATCGTGCAAATGGGGGGGGGGTGTATGGGCATAACAGGGTGCCAATCCATTGCTAAGTACTATGCCACTGTGCCACCCTGTATTTATTAATTTTTTTACAATGAAATTATTAGAAGGTGTATTGTTTATTCTATTATTTTAAGCTCAAACAAAAAAGTACAACCAATAATCACTCTTCCCACACACCCTGTTGCTAAAGCTACTTTCTATTAAGAACTTGTAAAATAAACTAGTGTTGTATTCGATAATGTTAAAAAGATTTGAAACTATATTAACTGTTTGTAGATGATTTAGATCATAGTCTTTTGTGTGTTTTGCAGAATGTGAATGGAATAAAGTACCATGCTAAGAACGGTCATCGCACTCAGATCCGCGTTCGCAAACCCTTCAAGTGCCGCTGTGGGAAAAGCTACAAGAGCTCCCAGGGGCTGCGGCACCACACTATCAACTTCCACCCCCCAGTCTCTGCAGACCTCATGCGCAAAATGCAGCAGTAGAACGAGCATAAGTGCCAACCAAATCTTACACTCACCAGAAGCTGCTGGTGCATTTAACGATTCCTCCGTCTGTCGTTACATAAGGAAGATTCTGTTCTTTTATTTCACCTCTTCCCGAGGATTCTTTTACCTCTTCATTTACCTTTTCCATAAGGATGACTTCTCAATCCCACATCATTTCATACCTCATTTATGAGGTTGCTTCATCCCTCTTTAATTCCATCTGTTCATAAGAGGCTTTAATAGGCCTGTATTATTTGAGCAGCTCCTAAGTTCCATTACACTACGCTCTGAATTGCATGCTTTTTTTTTTGTTGTTGTTGGATCTCTTACATCTGATTTTAAGATTATCTATTGTTTCAGTTTTGTACTTTTGCACATTGAACTATCATTATTTTTATGTCTTGTATTACTGTTATTGTAAGGTGCTTATTGTAATATCGTTATGATCTGCCTGGATAAGGGAGCTGGCATCACTCTGGGTTAAAATCCCAGCAGCTGGTGTCACCCCCGAGGTGGAGTGTGATGCGTGCATGTTCAGACACAGTGTAGAGAAATGAGAAAAAAAAACAGGCTTTTAAATTTCACCAGGCCTGACAATTCTTTTGGAGATTTTAAAGTCTGACACTTTGTGTTTTAACCACCCGATGTGCTCAGCAAGACTGTAAATAAATATTAAGACATACATAATTAGATATTATACCAATAAGTCATATTCTTGTTTTGACTTTTTTGTTTTTTATCAAATTCAGTAATCTAGTTTGGGAGTTCAATTTGGGAATGTCTTACCCAATTTCATGTCATCCTTGGAAAAATTCTACCAATGATCTCAGGTGACAGATTGCCAGCATTTCCGATATTACCATCGACCTGCTCATGTGAGCTGATGGTATTTTTTTTAACTTCAGCTGTTACACAGGTTCCAGGTCAGCTGTGGCTGGTATGTTCCAGAAACTCTGGAGTATTTTGGAACTCCATGGCTGAAGCCAGTGACGGACCTAAAGCACTTTGTAGTAACTAGATGCCAACCTAGTAAGGATTTATTCCATTGCCAACATGTCAGGGGCTGCAGAACCCATCTGTGTCTCTGTCATACAATCTGCCATCGAGCATGCTGCTTTGGGGATTGTGTACTTGCACCCTTATTTTTTACAACAAAGGTGAATTGTGTTTATCCTATTTCTCATCTTGCCTTGAATTGTGGTGGACCACAGCACTCCAGTACAGAATGCTGAGATTATTTCATACGCAGCCAGATGTTAATGATAAAGGTCAGTCCTGGTTGTTTTCGTTAATCTGCAAAATCCGGCTTTTTAATAGAAAGAGACAAGTCATGCTCATCTACTAGTATAAAGAGCAGCTTCAGCTGGGTAAATCATTGTGGGATTTTCAGTGCTCAAGTTTGACAGTCACCAGAGTACAGCCAGATTGAGGCCCTGCCAATAACCCATCATGACGTCATCGTGCATGATCATTAACATTGAAACGGGACTGTGTTCTGTCTGGATGAACATTGACAGTATTATACTGCCAGTATGGAGGGAAGTATTTCACGTTGTGTATAGTTTCTGTATTATGTTTGTGTAAGTGCATTAAATTATATTTTCATACATTTTTAGGGGGGAAAATACAATGTTCCAAAACGTGCTTCAGTTGAATGCAGTCATTACTTTGAAACCGATGACTTTCTCCAAGTAGAAGGAAAAAATAAATAAAAACTGACAAAAAAGCTGCTTCATAAATGTAAACCTGAATTCAAATACATTTCTGTGTTTCAAGAAATTCTGCGTATGACTGTTTTTTTCCTCTTGATTACAGTTAAGTGTTTCATGTGTGAAATAAAAGCTGAAAATGAGAATAATTTTATAAGGGACTTAAAATTACAGATGCACCCATGTATTGGCCGAACATCTGTAATGGCCATTTTCCCATATGCTGGCAAAGGACATTATTATGCAATGAATATTTGGTAATTAGAATAAACCCAGCCTTCATTGTTGAGCTCTCTGGTTCATTTGGCACTAATTCTTTTTTATTCTATTTTATTCTATTTCATTCTTTTTATTCTATTTTTTTTATTCTAAGGAGTTTACATGATTAGGTTTTAAGATGTACAGATTACAACCTAAATAATAGTTTTGCATGTTTAGGGGAGAAGCTGAAATAATATCAATCAGGATTAGTCTTGCCATCTGCCGCAACAAAGTCATGTCGTTAGTCGTAGACTGGATGCTGGGATTGTGCATCAAACCCAGCCTTAATTTTACTGTGGTAAAGTGTGAGGGGACAGAATGTGGGACTTGCACTAATAAAAACTATGATTTAAAAACATTAGCTGAACACAGACGACTGGATTATTTTCTCCCTTCATGGTGACAAAAAAGTCAACAGTGGTGTTAAAGATTTCATTACACTGACATACATTTAATTTGGTCATTTAGCAGACGCTTTTATCCAAAGTGACTTAACGGTGAGCACAGGGTTCATCACAACATCCCTGGAGAAATGAGGGTTAAGGGCCTTGCTCAAGGACCCACACTGGTAACATTAGTAAACCTGGGATTTGAACCCCCAACCTTCAGATTAATAGCCCAACACCCTAACCACTGAGCTACCTTAGACATTAAACTTACATAATGATTACAATTCTCCAAAACCAGTTATCTTAGAATAAGGCAGTGTTAAAAGTTACATTTATGGAAATAAACTTTAAAGCACACTTTTGTTCACCTCTTTGACGGTCAAATTATCTTCGGCACTAGCCCAGAATTTCTCCTTATTCCATAATGCCACATTTAATACATTTTTAAAAAAAATTGGACAATATGCTTTTAACTTTGTAGGAAGTTTGGGGAAGGCCATTTTCTGTTCCAGCATGACCCTTCCAATGCACAAAGTTCCATAAAGGTTTAATGTGGAAGAACTTGACTGAACTTGGAAGAACTTGGAACACCATCTCACCAAAACACTTGGGATGCACAAGAATGTAGATTGGGAGTCAGGTCCACTCATCCAACATCAGTATAAATTGGCAAATATTTTTGCCAGAGACTTCAAAATCTTAGAGGAAAAACTCCCATGAAAAGTGGAAGATCAACCATCATAAAAGTTCTAGTAGGTGTTCCAGTGCATATGTGCTTGTAGTTAAAAACAGACTGGGGAGGAGCTGTTTGTACTCCAGCATGGTTGTTTCTTTGTGCACAGAACAGGTTCTATAAAGATTTACTTTGAAGAGTTTGTTGTGGAGGAAGTTTTGTGGTTCACCTCAAGTCCACTAAACATGTCAAGTCTATGCTTCATGACTGGGATAGGTTTGGAATAGGAGGCTTATATAAGTGTGAGGATCAGCATACATTAGATCAGAACCAATACATTGGTTTAATTACATTCTGCATTTAAAAAGTCAATTCAACAGAAAAACTTCAAACTAATCTTTATTGGTCAATAACATAAGACACAAAAATACAGAGAAAAATGTGTATAGAAGATCAGAAACAATTATTTTAAACCAGAAATAAACTGTGGTTTTGTTAAATGAAACAGATTAAATCTGAGTTATACTCAGTAGTACAAGGCTGTTTACTGCTTTCATAAATCAAATATTATTGCATGTCCTTCAGTGTACGATAATCGCGTCTCATAGCTTACAGGCACTTCTGGACATGAACTTGGATTTTGTTTAAAATGGACTGTAGAGGGTCCGAATTTCAGTGCACAGTGACATACGCATGCGTGTAAATAATAATGGCTAGTTTGCCATGGTTTATAAAATGCAACCTATTAAATGCCACTAATTAAAGCTCATTAAAATAGATGATCTTTATATAAGGTCACTGTGTATAAACTAGCATTTCACCTTGATGGTGCATAATGGGAAAGAAAGCCTGAAGTCTAGAGCTGAGCAAGTTCCTCAGCTTCATCGTCACCAGCTACAAGACGGTCATAAAGTGACGGTATACATGTACAACCTTCCATAAAGAAATCTATTGCTAATAAATAGGATTTGTAAGATAATAACATGGTATTATTTTGATTTTAAAAATGTGTAATGTAAAGCCACCTGCCCATCTTGATGCTTCTGGCTAACCAGAGAATAAATGGTGTCATTTGCAAAAAGTAAAGTGCTAATAAATTGACTGTTAAATACAGGTGCTCATTGTATAGCATGCAGCTGTAAAAGATGATAAAACATCGTTTAATAAGGAATAAAGCTGAAGGTTCTACCTCTGCGGCGAAGCGAGCTAGTCAAAGTTTAAGACGCTGCCGTCAAAATGAGTGAGGACGTGTTTTTCAAACAACTGCTGATCGCAGTCTAGAGGAAACTGCTCACTGCACATGGGGCACACCTTCCAGTGGCTCTCTACGTGTTCCTCGAACTTTGACTGATCGTAATTTGGTGGGAAGATGACCTCGCACAGCGGACAGCGCTTCTGCGGTTCCTCACTGTAGAAGCATAAAAGAAGGTTGCCGATGAGAAATGATAACCAGCAAGGAAAACTGAATGAAAGGAGTAAAGCATGTATAATAAGCAGTGTTTTGATGATGCCGAGCTCCTGGAGCGTTTGGCAGTAAAACAGCATCTGTGAGCTGAGCAGCATGGGTGGCCCATGCAGCTAATTTCAGCCACAAATAGCGCCCCGCCGCGCTCCGCAACATGACACATGACAACACTTTGTGTGGGATGATAAAATGACTGTTGTGAACATTTTACCTGGATTCAAAGCAGAAGGGCATTTGTCCATCATTAAGTAAGTGGGTGGCCTGCTCATTGGCTGCAGCGTCATTGCTGGTTTGCTGTACAGAGAAGCAAAAAAATCATCAATTCAGAGATTTTAATTGTTAAAGCACCAAGATGCTGATACCCATTTCATCCACTGATGCTTAAATCGCGATAGAAGGTTTAACTTAAGAACATTTTTAAATGATTTTGCAATTCATTACTTTTTTTACAAGTACTTGGAGCAGATTTCCCCGTCCCTCACACACCAAATTGTATTTTGTAAATTATAAACTTTAAAACTAATACAACACAAAGCTTAGAGAGAGCAAAATGGAAGTAAAAGAATATCAAACTCTAGCTGCACCATTCTGAAACATTTCAATATACTGTTGAAAGGTTAGGTTATCATGACTGGGTACGCAATAATGGCCTTCTTGGGATCTTGGCTTGGAAATAACTCGCGTTTATAACTTTCTACTTTTTTAAAGATTTTAAAGATTTTCTATCTTTTTTAAAGATTTTGAATCAGAGAAACCTTAGTCCATGTTGAACAAAGGCTGGAAACCATAGCATAAGAAAATGTTATGCTGCTGTAATAAATATAAATATGTGGGTTTAGGAGTACTTCAGGAAACCAATTAAGAATGAAACCAACGTGAGCACTGATTGTGTCTTATAAAATCACTAAGGTTTCTCAAGCCAAAGGTTTTTCAAATATGTGCGTTGGCCAGAGAGTCCCCACGGCAATGATAAACGGGACTATTGGCAAGCCAAAATCTGTGAATTTATGATATAAATCAGTGTCCATCATTCCGCAATGAGGGACATGCTGATGTCTTTAACCAGGATGAGGTTAGAAATTTATCAGACAATCAGTTAAGTAAACACTGAGGTATCAAACAAGAGAAGGCAAAAATAAATAAATTATTATTATTATTTTTTTTTTAATTACTGTGCAAGTCATTTGCCTCAGTTTCATATATATATATATATATATATATATATATATATATATATATATATATAGATAATGCTTTAGTGTTCCTATCTTTGTCTAGTGTAGAAATCAGTCAAATTTTTTTAAAGTAAAGGTTAAGTAATGAGGCCCAGACCACCAATACCAGCTCAACTGGGGGAACCTCGAGGTGTTCCCAGACCAGCTGGGAGATCTAATCCCTCCAGCGTGTCCTAGATCTTCCCAAGGATCTCCTCCCAGCTGGACTTGCCTCCTTACCAGATGCCCAAACCACCTCAACTGGCTCCTTTCAACTCCTCCTCCTTGGATCACCACCTTATCGTGGTGGAGGGGTTTGCGTGCTTGAATGATCCTAGGAGCTATGTTGTCTGGGGCAAAAGCTCTTTGTAGTGTCTCCCAAGGCAAATCAGTCCTAGGTGATGGGTCAGACAAAGATTGGTTCAAAATAACCCCTATGAACAAGAACATCAGGAATTTGTGTCCCCTGCGCAGATTTGGGTTATCGGAGCCCCACCCTGGCGCCAGGCCCGGGGGAAGGGTTCATCAGCGAGCGTGTGGTGGTCAGGCATGTTCCCATGGTGCCTGACCGGTCCAGCCCGAAGGAGCTATGTAAGTCCCCCCTCACATGGACTCATCACCTATGGGAGAGGCAGTAATAGGGGTTCGGTGCATTGTGGATCGGACTGTAACTGGAGGTGGGAACCTTGGTCACAATCCTCGGCTGCTGAAACTGGCATTATGAACTTGGAGACAACAAAAACAATTGTTGTCATATATTGTTTTGTATCATATTGTACTGATGCTCAATCTCCACTACATGTGTGCTACCTAAAATTTGATGTAAATGCAATGTAGAGTGCATGATCTTCAAATAAAGTCCCCACTAAGCTTTAGATCGAATAATAATAATAACAAAATAAATCAATGTTTTTTTCCCCATTCTTTGCATTTTCGAAGCTAACCAAATGACTGTCCATTCTTTTAAAGGAGCTCTGATACAGGTTTTCAATGACATATCACAGACTTCACATCTACAGTACATCTGTTGAGGAGTGATTAGCTTACTGTGTTCGGCTGTTCCTCTGGCTCTTCCAGGCCGTCTGGACGGCTCAGGTTGCGTAAGGGTTGACTGCAAACCACGTTGCTATCCCAGGATGGAGGGCCGACAGGAGGAAGTCTGGGCATCTGATCATCTGAAAACTCCCCATCTGCAATATCTGTATCACAACATAGAGGAGTAATTTTTTTAAAGAAAATTATCTTCATTTATCTAAATATTTTAAATTCAAAACATACAATGTACAGTCACAGTATGAGGACACCAAAGGACCAAAGCACCCAAGATAGGCATTAATTACAGATCGCCATGTGTGCAAATGAAACAGTACACCATCAATGAAATGTCTTTATATTTTTTAAACATGTCTGTAGAAATGGGTGTTTACTCGGCGCATTAAAAATTGATGTTGGAAAATACATGGCCCATATTAAAAATGACTACTTAAACTTCAGAACATTAAACATATGTTTAGTGACAGATTTTCAAAACACAACTGTCTAACAATGGTGCACATTGTAAAATGCATACTGACATTTACAGTATTTTACTAAACTGATCTTAGTAACAAGGAGTTATGATAATATAATTTCAGCTAAATAGATCATACTGGGAGAACACAGACCCCTGGTTTCAGATGAGTAAGGATTTCCAAACATCAGTTCTGTAGGCCGCTGGGCCACCAGTAGAGGTGACGGGACATCTGACCGATACGGCAGCGGGTACTGCAGAAAAACTGGAGGGGTCATATCCAGACTGTTGTTGTCCTCTTCATCACGACTAGCACTTCTCTGTAGTTCCTGAAGGTAAATACAGTGATATTCAGTCGAATAATCTTACAAAGAGTGTGAACGAACAACTATAAATGGAAGGCCAGGAGCAATCCCTTTACCACACATGGTTTAAATGTCTTATAAAGAAATTTATATTACATTTTACTGTTGCTCAACATTGCTGGGCATCCAGAAGGGAAAATAAAAGAAAACCTAAGGCTAAGAACAATTTATTGATGGTCATTCAGATTTCCATCAGGTTTTTCTCTATCTTAAGCTCCAGACAATACATCATTCGCCACAGCATTTTTGCTTGTGCGCTGTGGACGTTCTTGCTAGTTTAAAAAACAGTTTAATTATCCCCTTGATTAAAAACGACTCTGCCTGTTCAAAGACAAGCACAGCTCTGTCTTTTACTGAAGTATTCAGCAGGCGCCAATTTAATTTACAGCCTTAGCCTCAAATTGGGTCATTTTGCTAGCTAAAGTGTCAGGCAGTACACTCTCCCTACCCCTCAATAGCATATTCTAGTTTGTTTTTTGCAGGCTTTTGGGTTGCTGTGCATCCCTCTCTGTGGTCCTGAGTAATTGAATGGAAAATGAGGCTTTGCTGGCTCTGCTGCTCCAATTAGAGATATGCGTTAAACCCAAACCAGATCCTGGAAAAAAAAACATGCACTGCGCTGGCATTTTTAGACTGGCACAGAACTGCTTAAGAGAATAAATGAAGGCTCGCACCCCTTCAAGTTTCTCCTTTTCCTTTGACAATGTGGCAAGGTTGTCCCTCAGCTCCTTCAGTTCTCGGCCCTTGGCTGCGACTTGGCTCTGCACAATAGAAATGACCATGTGTATCAGCATAGATGATAAGTACAAGAAACAGCACGCTATTTGATGGGATTATTACAAAAGTAAACACTTAACAGATTTTCTTTTGACAGCCTTAAAAGCTTTGATTTTAAAGTTATCCAACATCATTTTAGCAAAATGCATGATGAGAACACAAAAAATTACATGGTGCACTCATTTTTCTGTTTTCCACATATAGTGTGGAGTGGATAATATCCATTTCTACTCTGCTTGGGCATATGGGTAAACTATGATGCCTTAAAGAAAAATAAATCCCCAGCATTTATTATCCTAGTCCACATTGAATTGTTTGCCAATGAGAACGAAAACTGAAATCTTGCCTGCACGGATAAGTCAAATCATTTTGTATCAAACGGGTCACACTGGTGTGTGATCATAGACTGCTCATGGCCAAATGACATAAATAAAGTAATGACCAGATCAGAATTGTTGTGAGATTTACCTTATACTTGTGCGCTTGGTGTATTCTTTGACAGCCAGCACAAACAGAGTAAATCAATAACCACACATCTTTGTATGTAACAAAACCTGGTTGTCTGGCATTTATCATTTTGACCTGATCATGTACAGATGACTATGATGCAAAATGAGTTGCTGTAGCCTCGAATGGACTGGTTCTAATAGACTATATAATATCATAAATCAGAGACACATTTAAATAAATGAATTCAGGATGTTCATTCAATCACATTGAAACATTTGTATGAAATGAAGTACCGAGTTATGCATTTTAGACAATTGTATGTTTTAAACAGTTTAGGGAATGCCCTTTGCGGTCCATTGGCTGTTTCCCATTACACAAAACAATGTCCTTGACAACGTTGCGTCTGTATGGTGTGGAAAACGTCACTGAAATGCACAAGTCTTAACCCACCAAAAAACTTTGAGCCAAAACAAGAACAAAGATTGTAAGCCAGGCCCTTATACCCAACATCAGTGTCTGACCTTACATATGCTTTTCTGTATAACTTTGCACTCTCTAAAATCTTGTGGAAATCCTTGATAGGAAAGTCAATGGTGTTAGTCAATTTACAACTAATGTATTTTATAACATGCCATTCTGATGTGTACAATACTTAAGATTACTTAATGTAAATTTCATTCTATCCATCACAGACCAGGAAATAATGTAAATATAAAACACAGGCCCCAAGTTGTTATTGTAAACACCAACATTAGCCCAGAATTGTAGAGTTGATTCATCCTCACTTTTTTAAAAATACTTTAATAAGTAACTGAATAAAATAAAGTAGAACCTTGAATCTTTTAGCAGTAATATAACCATGGTACCTGCTGCGCTGCCAGTTTGCACACCAATTTAATAGTTAAGTTTGTCTGTAACTTGGTTTTGACACGATTCAGCATACCAAAAAATATACTAATTACTAACAAGAATATAAAACTAATGCTAAACAAATAAATTAGTCACTTCATGAACATATTTATGATTCATTTTCCACATTTAAAAAGGACAGACCTTGTAACGATCCTCCTCTGAAGCCAGCTGCAGTTTAACGTTTTCATTGATCTTCAACTGCTCTTTCCATTTCAGCTCTAGTTTGGCCAGCTCGTCCATTAGCATGCCGTTACGTTCTTTCTCTTCCTAAAGAGCACAATTGCTGCCAAAACTTAGAATGACCCTACAACTGTATTCTGCTATGAAAGATCAAACTAGTTACTTACATACAACAGTTGTTTGCACTTTCTGTATTTATCACTCTTATCAATTCCCTCTTTAGTGACATCCTTCAGTTTGCCCTGAATGATAGCTTCCAGCACATTGTCTGATGAGCTTGGACTTCCTGTAACATACAAGAAATAAAATGTATGTAGCCAGCCACCAACATGATCAGTATGATCAGGTTTGATTATACTACAGTGTAGCTAGTTTTTCTAGTAACTACTGACGTGTGTTGTTCTCTCATTTGTAGGTCGCTTCGGAAAAAAAGCATCTGCTAAATGACTTAACGTAAATATATGCAACACGGACACTAGTTAAAATGTACAGTTACTGGTTCTGGTACTAGTAATCACTGTGTGGATATAATCAGTACTAATGTGGGTGTAACCAAGTTAAACATTTGCTAACCTGGTACAGATGCCTCTGGACTAGAAGGCAGGGGACCATCTGCTCCTTCAGAACCTGGACTTCTTTTTACCTGAAAAAAGAAAATGAAGACTTCAGTATTTAAACAGAAATTTAATCTTAGAAAGTCAATATGCAACTTGGCGACACACAATGTGTTAACCAGGTCAAGTTTTACTTAACTATTGGACTATTTTAATACATTTTCAGATATATCAACAATCTCTGATACATACTAATGGTATAGTGATGAAGCTTACACTTACACTTGCAAAAAAAGGCCCCAACAGTGCTTTTTTGGAAGCCACCAACTAACATACAGCTCTCAATTTGCTGTGTGAGAGTTTTTACTTTTGTAAAAGCTCAGTTATACAAGGTACTCTGTAATTTATCATTTTTTATTTTGTTATTGGATGGATCAGACATCAACAGTGCATGTCACTGATGTCTTCTGATCATGTAAAGGTAAGTTTGTCCTGTCTTTCCAGTCTATTGCATACAACATCTTATATAGTAATTTCAAATTAATTCCAATGCCTGATTTAAGTGGTGCCCAACAAATAAAATAAGGCTTAAGTATTTCCCCTGGATGTTTCAGTCATTTGGTAAAGGGTGCCAAATCTGTATGTGTATGTCTGGAATACCTTTAAACAACAAGTGTAATAGACAAATGTTTCAAGAGCTCAAAAATAGAAAGAGCAAGTGCAACTGGTTTGGGTTGTACTGGGTGGATCTTTTGCGGCAGACCAAGTTATTAGATCACACAATACAAACATGTTTTCTTACCTCTTGTGCCTCAGACAGTTTCACCACCTGCTTCTGTAATTTCTGGCACTCTTTGTATTTTTCCTTATAATGTTCTGCAGCCATTTGCAACCTGAGCTTCAGGTCTTCAACCTCCCTTTGAAGTTCAGCAACAACTACCCCTTCAGACTCTTTACATTCCTATGATACAAACCACTTAAACTATTAGAGTGAAATTGTTATTTATATAAGAATTTATATAAGGACAAAATATTGTGGGGGTGTGTTAGCAAAAAAAAAAAAAAAAAAAAAAAAACATTACATAACAAAGGTCATAAACAGTCATGTCGACTTACTGCCACCAGTGTGGCTGAATCCTTCATCTCCTCTAATTGTTTTTCCAAGCGGCTGCAGTCTGCCCGTGCCTCAGCCTGGCCCTGTCTGAGAGAATCAGCCTCCAACCGGATCCTGTAGAGCTCGGCCATGCTGCGATCTCGCGCATTAGATGAATCTCGAAGTTCTGCAGATAACATAGCAGCCTGCTGCTGTGTGGCCTGCAGCTGCTCTTCCTTCTGTCTCAGCTGCTCTCGCAGGGCCTTGCTCTCCCCCTGAGTAACGCATGCACCCACACGCACTTTCAAAACTTGACTGTAAATTTATAGTAACATTCCAAATGTTGTCTAAACTAGAAAGGCTTGTTTCAGAAACAAAACAATTAGGACTAGACCAACATGAAAATTTGCTTTGGGCTTAAACAGGTATACAATGAATTACCGAGGGTGAACTGTTGGCTATCAGCTGACGATGCTGCTTATCTTTCTCTGCCAGAAAAGCTTTGGCTCGGGCTAACTCCTCCTTCAGCTGAGCTATGGTGTTCTCTTTATTCACATCCACTGATCGTAGCATTTGCAATTCTGCACTTAACTTGGTGTTTTCCAGCTCCCGGTTCTTCAGGTGAATCTGTCTCACACACGGACACACACATGCACACACTTCAATAAGAGCCACTAAGTTCTCACTATGACTGAGAGTGAGCTTTAATGGCGTTTGAACACAAACCCTTAAGCAATTATCACCGGGCTGTATTTCCGCTTTGCTGGGAAATGAGCAGCCTAACTCTAATTATACCAGCAATGAGAACACAGTGGGCTAAAGCAAGTTGCCAGAGG
Organism: Corydoras sp. C115; assembly: GCA_019802505.1. NCBI lineage: Eukaryota > Metazoa > Chordata > Actinopteri > Siluriformes > Callichthyidae > Corydoras > Corydoras sp. C115. Next base: position 6,613,312 of record JAFMOC010000002.1, read on the forward strand.
CAATAGCAATGAGGTGTGGGCCAGCCTGTGCTCCTGAAGAAAAAGTAGCTTGTCACTGTTGGTTCCTTTGCCCACAACAACAAAAAAGTGTGACAGACATGGATAGCTTCCTGTGTGAAAAGTGTCTGTAACAGCAGGTTACACCCCCCTCCCCACCTGGCTGCACAAACCTAATTATCTTTAAGGTCATTAGAAATAATAATTGACTAGTATGTTGAATAGTATGTCATTAAATATTGGTTTGAGGGCACATTTCAGAGTTTTAGATTTAAGCTTAATGAAATAGTTGTTACCTTGTAGAGCTCTTTCTCATCCTTCTCATTCTTTAGCTGTGACTCCATTGCTTCTTTTTCAAGAGTGAGCTTCTTTAAGCGATCTTTCAGGCTGCCAAAACAAAATATAAATTACTTCATCCATGTAAAATAAAAAGGCTGTTTGATGAAACAGTTCTAGTTATGAGCAAACCATGTTATACAACAGGTATATGTGGCACAGACGTCTAAATCTTAATCAGTATGAGGAAAAAACAGACTTTAGTTTCTATATCACTCATCCATATAAAACAAAAAACCTGTTACAATATTTTCCCATCAATCTTCCTAAAACTAATTCTATTTTAAGTGTTTAACTTTTAACATAATAATAATGTAATTATAACCAGCTGCAAAACAGAAAGCCTTACAACTTGCATGACCAATCAAAATAAATGCCAGTCAGCACTGAAGCAAGGAACAAGCTCTTCAAATCATGGTTGTATTCACCTGCTGTTGTAAAAGAAGAAAAAACTGGGCAATGAACTGAAGGCAAAACCATTTAAATTTCATCAACAGCTTGCACTTGCCAACCACAGACACTGTACAGACTGTATTGCATAACAGCTATTTAATATTTACATTACACATTTTTACCAAGTTAAGACTACATTTGCTCACATCAGGATCTGCTTATCCTAATCAGGGTCTTGGGGTATGTACACGTTAGGGAGTATGTTCTGAAGCAAACCCCAGACATTCTGATCATGATTTAAGTACTTTAATACTAAAAGAGTATCCATTGACAAAGAATACACATTTATTTTGTTATAAAGCTACATAGAGCAAATCAAATCTGTACTTAATCTGTAATAAAGTCAATGCAATTTAAACAATTACTTAATGTTTTTGTTTATAAAGAAAAACACACCAATAAATTATGTCAGAGCACATAAGACTTAACGGGCTTGACCTGAGTGAAGTGTTTATACTTTTACGTTCTCTTCTGACAGTTCTAAGCCAAGAGATCTCACAGTAATGAAACTATATACAATCCCCATTTCACAAATACCAGCAACACAGATAAGCCTGGGAGATATAACAATGTACATACATATATATAATATAAATAATATAAATTCTTAAATGTTTATATATATATATATATATATATATATATATATATATATATATATATATATATATATATATATATATATATATATATATATATACACACACACACACACACACTCTTTATACACAATCTTTATAACTCTTTATACAAAATACACAATCTTTATACACATTCATTTCTATGTTATTTTAGTATTTTCTAATATTTAATGTGATTCCTTGATCATAAAGTACATTATAAAGGTGCATCTTCCACAACTGAAGACACAAAGTTCTGTGTGGGATGCTGAAAAACCAAGAAGTATATATTTCAATGTAGGTTCAACCTAGGTTTATATCAATTGGAAATTGAAGTGGTCTAACACATATGATTATTTCATATAAAGTAAGAAGGTTAATTAATATGTGGTCAAATAGAAGCACATGTAGGGAAGCAAAGACAAAAAGTTGGGTAATGGGGTCAGAAGAAAAAAGTCTAATTACAGCCAGGAGCTGTTTGGTAATGAGAAATTTCTACTTTCACATACAAAAACTCCAGAGGTGGGGTTTGAAGAAACTTTGAAAAAGACAATTAGTTATACAGAAAACCTACTGATCTTTGATGCATAACATAGTTCTGTAATCTTTTTTGGACACACTATGAAAGTATTAGCAGATATTAAAGAGAAACTTTGGCTTTTTTACCATGGGGCATAATTTTTTACTTTGTCCATCATTGAATTACAACCCAACCCTAATCTTAGTTATTAGCAACTCTTTTTGTCTCAAACATGAGACAACCCTAGACATAAGAAAAAAGCTGGTTGTTTATTCGGAATTTCTTTTTTACTATTTTTGGACATAAACACACAAATGTAGCTGCTGCATTATTAATGGTAATTAGCCTTTAAGATTTCAAAACACTGCATTTTACCAACTCTCTAACATCTCTGTTTACTTTCCATGCTTAATATGTATTGGCTGTTACTGAGACCTATTCAAAGTCAGTCTACATGATCAGATATTGGTTAAAGAATTAAACAAGTTTGATACGTTTCGACTGCTCTAAGACATAACCTGCAGGCTACCTAATTCTTTAGTGCCATTTTTTTTTAATTGGTGGTTTTAACTTGCCCAAAAACCTGCAGAATATATCCAATCAAACCGACTTGGTTTGACCAAACATAGCGGCTAAAATCACATGGAGAAAGCTCAAATTTAACAAATATTGCAGCCACCTGGTCTATTAGAAAAAGGTTTGTTCTTCACATAAAATTATCTGGATACATGATATTACTTCTAAAAATGTAATTTGATTGGATAAACCCTTTGTTTAATCTATCAATATCTCAAACACACAAAATATTATAAAGTGAAATTTCCTAAAACACTCACCAGTCCAACTCCGTCTCCTTCTGCAATCCTTTCTGAGTGACCCCAATAAGGTCTTCTTCCAGCTGCAACAGCCGAGCTGTATTCTCCTTCATCTTGCTCGTCACCTCATCCCGCTCCTCCTGCAGACTCTGAGAGGACAACCGCAGTTCCTGAGAAAAGACAAGATTCTTTAATAAATAATTGTACAATTCCATCCATCCATTATCTTCCACTTTTTCCTCTACTAGGGTCGCGGGGGGGGTTGTTTCCCCATGCCCATCCAGGGGAGAACATTTCGGGCACTTAGCAGATACACCCAGGACAGGGCGCCAATCTATCGCTGGGTACACACTCACTCACACAGACACACTCTATATGGGGTAATTTGGAGAACTCAATTGACTTGATCCATGTTTTTGGACTCTGGGAGGAAACCGGAAAACCCGGAGGAAACCCACGCGGACACGGGGAGAACATGGAAACTCCACCCAGATTTGGATTCGAACCGGGAATCCCTAGTGATGAGAGGCGAACGTGAACCACTAAGCCACCCATTGTACAATTCCACTTTATCTTTTTTTGGTACTGATATCAAAACTTTGAGTATTGGCTAATACAGAAGTACATTTATTATGCTTATAAATATATAATTTTGTATCATTAAATTTTAGATGCACAGCTGATATTTCTTCCAGTATGCTGTAAAGACCCAGCAAGTAGACAAACCTTAGACCCAACCCAAAATCTTCAACTGCTACATAAACCATCTTTATATTAAAGGCAGCAGTGAATTATAATTATTCAGTTATTTTTTATAAAAAAAATTTTTATAATTATTCAGCAGTAATTATATTCTTAAATTCAGCTTGCTTTTGTGATCAGGTAACATACTTTTGCCTATCCAGTGAACTTAGAAACTTGTTTATAGTTAAGCACTAACACTTGGTTATCTGTTAAAATCAATTTTGCAAAAATGTGCAGCTGAGTTTCTTTATTGGATTTGTAAAAGTTTGCAGGTCTGATTTGTAACTTTTCACATATTTTTGATCTGTACATTTCTGTACACAAATTTGAAACATGACTTAAAAACACCTGCTTGGAGTCAAATTTATGTTACATGAAGTACATCAACATTTTGAAAACTTAAAGAAAGACTTCCTTCCCGCAAAACCATTTTTGCAGAATTCTCCTAAAACAGTTTTGACTTTATGGGCAATATTTTGTGGGAATTATTCTAGCAGCACATAAAATAACATATAAAAGTGCAGTCATAAAATTAACAGCTTCAAATGGGCAGGCACGCTCTCATCTTAACCCATTTTTCCATCTATGTATTTTACACACATCCTTCTAAAAACACTTCAAGACACACAAAGATAGTAGCAATGATACTAATAGGTTACATGACATTCATGACTTGTTTTACATTTCTTCCACTTACAAGACAAAGTGTTCATAGAATGAAACTAATTTATGGGCAATCATAAGGTAATAATAAAAACTATAATTGCTGGTAGTGAAGATGAGTAAGCTAATATCTGTAATAAAAGCCCATAATTGAATCATACAGACATTCAAATTTTTACTCTAAGTGTTAACCTATTATTTTAGTTATCCTCCAATTAATCATTTATTTTTCTAATGCTGATCCAACAGTCATGAGCTGTGATAGAACCCATCCGACACTAAGTAGGCAAAAGGCAGGAACACACTCAGGTCAAATTTACTAATTCGTTTACACAGGTACCGTTTTCATAACCATGAATAAATGATTATAAACACAAAAACAGGCATATACCAGATGTACCAGCACAAAGCAAGAGATGACAAAGACATTTTTACTGACCCCACCCCCGAAATTTAGAAGTTTAATAAAGCCATAAAGCTAATGTTTTTATTTTTTTTAAAGTGTAATATATAGTTATTATCCCTGTACAAATGGAATTCCTTAACAGCTTTCAGCTTTTCGGCCTAAATGACACCACGCATCCTTTTATATATATATATATATATATATATATATATATATATATATATATATATATATATATATATATATATATATATATATATATAAGGATAATAGAATAAACGATTTTGTTTGGTACTAGCTAGATATATCTAGGGAGAAAAAAAAAACAGCAAAAATTTCTGGTTGCTTCTTCACTTTGTTAATACACATGGACAGTCAGAAAACTTTCTGCTCGCTCACCTGCACTTCTCTCCTTAGCTGTTCATTATTCTCCTGCTCCTCCTCATATGTTTTCTGAAGCCTTGCCCTCTCTTCCTGTAGCTCATCTTTTTCCTGTTGTAAGAGCTCTGTGCTTTTTAGCAACTGCTCCTTTTCCATACATACTTCCTCCATCTTTTGCTGAAAAACACAAGCATTGGGCAAAAGGCACACGTTACTACATACAGCAAAATGTAGCACATGATTCATTAGAGCCTCACAGCAGGGATTGAATCAGCCAGGAAACGAGTCAGTCAGAGGGGTCCTGACATATGTTATTTGTTACAGAATCAATTGAAAGCAGTTCATCTTCTCGGAGGGGACTAATAAGACTGCAAGCAGACTGAGGATTTGCTTTCCATTACCTGCACTAAGACGTACATAAGTAACAACTGGCTCACCTCTAAATAACTTGCTTTTGTAGTAACAACCAGGATGTCTGATCCACCCTCGTCCTCCACGGTCAGCAGCTCCTCCTCAGTAGGGCTGTTAGCACGGAACTGGAAAGGCGTGCTGGCCCCACGGATTTCTCCTTTATAAGTGACATAACAGAACTGATAGAACTCTCCATCATCATTGGGGACGTAATAACCTGTAAAAACAAAACTCACAGTGAAAAAGGCTATTTCTCCAAATGCTTTGATTGAGCACTACTCTGACATATTTATTATATAAGAACTTTTGTAGCCTAAATTTAACACTGAGTTTTACAGCTCACACAGGCACACTAAAATATGCTACCTCATAAATTGTTTTACTGAATCCTTCAACCATCCCCAATCATACTGTTGTACCTTTATCTTACATTTTACAAACATTCCACCATGTGACCTAAACCACTGCAATAAAACTGGCCCATCAACACTTAAACGTGCTAATAGGAAGCGCCATACACAATGCACAAGGAAAATGAATACATTACACTGGAAGGAAAGCGCTGGGATTTCTTTGGTTCCAGATTTTAAAAAGGAAATGAAAAATCCGTTCAAAATAATCCATGCTGCTTAAATTGCAAAAAAGCTGTATAATGTAATCACTGCATACATTAGCTTCAAATTACACTTTATACATTATACCTTTTTTGCCCCGAACAGATGTCATGTCACTATAGATGTCCAACAACATAAAAATGATCTTTAAAGCTATAGAACCGGAATAAGTTGACTGTGTCTGCAATCTATCCATTCAATTCATGCTGTAACAGAATTCTATCCATGTTAACTGATTACATACGATGCGCTGTTTACAAGTCACTTTGGTCATTTCTACAATTATGCTTAATATTCCAGCATTACGTGGAATGTTAATTCAGTTCACTAATTCAGTGCAATTCCCCATTATGTAAGCATCAGATAATAATTCTTAATAGCACATTGACTAGCACTGACTGAATGTCCTGTATCTAATACAGGAAGAAGAGAACAGTAAAGTGCAGTAAAAAAAAGCTGTATCAAATGCAGATTCTTTACAGTTGGTCGGGTAAACAGCCATGTCTATGTGTAATCCTTTTCATGTTGTTGGACACTTTTCTATTCATCATTATGGTATATATATATAAAAAAAGTATATTTTGGGAATCAAAATTTGGACCTTACTGCTATGAGAAGGAATATTTCACCACTGTGCCACCCTGTCGAGATGCTCAGAATATCAATTACCAATGAGAAATTTGACTGGGATTTTGACCTAAAGTTTACATTGCACAGCAATTTTGTGGTCTCTAGTTTTTCAACTAAGCAAGACCAACTTCGACCATTTTTGGCCCAGGCAGAACTATGAACAACATGACTTCTAAAAACTTATATTAAGCTACCTTGAAACACCACCGATCTATTCACTGCAGTTCCTTCGGTATACATCTCTGGAAGAGGGGACCACAGGAAGGTGTAATAGTCACGAGCAGTGCTCCAGCCAACCTACAACAGAGAGAGGATGAGGTTTTACATGGTAAATTGCAAAATGTTATGTACGAGTTTACAACTGGTTTATATAAAAAGAGCTCAAGTGTTTATATAGGCTGCCTCACACATGTGGTTTAATTTGTAGGCACTACACACAGTGTTCACACAGTCATGATTTTACCTACTGCCTGACCTATTTGTTTACATCACTGTTAAGCTTTTCAGCACTGAAGCCTGAAATGCTTAAAGATGTGAGCAAAGCCATGAACTCTCTAGGAATTACAGTGAGATGAATGAAACATGGTTATTCCTGGCTGTTCGATGGGCCCTGCTGAACCCTCCTGAATATGTTAGGTTGAGGGAGAATGGCTACAACTCAGCCTTAACAGGAAAAGGAAAATGGGTGAAAATTTTACACGTACTTCCAAATGGAAACCCGAAACATAATTATATGAATTTTTATGTGTTGTTAACTGATGACTGATGAGGGGGCACACAGAAAATATATCCATCAGTTCAACCTTCTGCCATAAAGCTGTCAAACAAAATCATGCTCACGTTGTGCTGACTGCTTTTCCAAACACACCCACCCACACAGTAAAAAAAAAAAAAAAAAAAAAAAAAAAAAAAAAAAAAAAAAAAAAAGCTCACTGCCTTACATTACTGAGCTCCATAGTGACTGATGCACATGTACAAATTCAGAAATGCAGTGTCACCGTTTAATAATAATATGTAAAGTCGACTCTCGCAGTAATGTTTACCACTATTAATCTTGCTGTATTCCCCCCAACTGTACAAGACTATTAGCCTGAGGAAAAGGAGCTGTAAAGAGCAGGAAGCCATTAAAGACAGTGTCGTTACTGCATGCTCACTCATTAGACCTGTTTGAGGTGAGTGAGGGCAAAACCAAGCTTGTGTGCCTCTCATTTGGGGGAACAACGCTCAACCAACTAGAGTCCAAACCAGCTGAGCAGATATGTTCAGCACAAATGCAAAAACACACACAAACTTTTCAACAAAACAAACAAAAAAAAACTTTTGTTGACACTTGGTTTCAATCAGTTATGTCTCTTCACTATATGGTTAGGGCTGGGCCAACAACTACAAAAATACGTCGATAGATAATAAAAGATAGATTTCTACGTAGCGCAAGTGGCGTGCATCTAAAGTGTGTGAGCACTTCACAAAGAAACACATCAATGTGGTGCTCTGTCAGATTTGCAAAATAGAGATGGATTTTCACAACAGTACAACTGCTATGCACAAGCGTTTAAAGCGCAAACATGCATAGCAGCTTTATCCACATGGCAGCAAAACGGCAACATAGGGCCAGTTTACTTGTTTTTTTTTTTTTATCGTGGCATATTATTTTTAGACTTCTAACTCATTTCTGTTATTAGTAGTTAATTACTAACAGTTTTTTCATTGTCCTGTGTAGATACATGTAGCTTTACTATACCGCAATATGTTTTCATATCGCATTGCGATAAATTTGAATGTCCGTGCTTGTATATAGTCAAAAAATATATATATAGTTAACATGTATAGTCCATAAAATGTCTAATTTTATTGTCCATGATGTTTGTGACCTCGTGTAATATGTGCCTCAAAGTACACTCAGTCAAGGTTTTTTTTCCATCAAGAACCGATTTGTTACATGGTGATTTAATAATTTAAAGTAAACTATTTGGGAAAAAAAATATTAATTTCAACATCCAGTATTTATGATAAGACAATTGAGTAATACTAAAAGACTGAATTTAAAATATTACATCATCATTCACATGTTCTTTATATTATACTTTTTATATATATACGGAGGTATTGAAACTCTTGTGAGATTTTATGTTTGATGAAGCTGTTAATGCTAAATCATTTTTGTGTTTCAATAGTGCCCTTAAAAGCACAGTGTTTTGATTAAAGAAAATATTTCAACATTAAAGGTTTTATTTGGTATTATTTTGGAGATTGTGTTTGGAATTAAAATACTATCACATTAGAGTAATAGTTTATAGATCAATGAACTAATCGAAAAAAAGAATAGTTAGATTAATCAATAGACAATTAATCGTTACATGCAGCTATATGTGGCAATCATTAATATCAATATTTATCCTTCATAAGAAGAGCTATAATAAACTGAATATTAAACATCAGTCAGGTCATGGTTACAAAACAAACCCATTTAAAATAATACAAAACCCTCCTGTGGGCACTGGGGTCCTATATTACATTGCAGTAATGACATACCTACTGTGCATTATTCTTGTCATACACATACAAACAAATACAAAATTCTTAAACACAACAAAAAAAAAACAATTCTTAAAACAAAACATTTGTATTTCACAGTTTAGTAATCAAAAGCTTGTGTTAAAATCTGGCCTTTATAAGGGTCATTCAAAGTATGTTATTTTAGGTTTTTTTTACCAAATTACCAAAGGTGGCATACAAATTGTATTATGTTTCTATATTTATATATATATATATTTACTATATAATTATAACAAGCTTTAGAGAAGTAAATCAAATTGGAAATTAAAAAAGCACATAAAAACTATTTTCTCCAGCATCTGGATATGTGTCAGTGTGACCTGAAAGCTGTGTGACGACTTGTACAGGCCCATGTAAAGAAAAAAACCTGGCCCAGACCAATACAATAAGCACAATCTGGAATTTGTTTGAAACCAACTGCCTCAAAGTTACTTCATGCAACATATCTAGTCACGTCAGAAACTATTCTTTCAGCAGAGGTGGGAAGAACATTTATCAAGGCACAACACCAATGGTTGCTCCTATTGTGACAAGATAATTATAGAGTACTGTTTTTATCTCCACTTTGATGACAAGTCTTGACAGTCTAAACATGATGCACAGTTTGAAAATCAGGTTTTTGGTACGTTTCAGTGAATAACAGCTTGCATTTTATTTGTAATTTTTTTTTACATTAACTGTAATATTAAAAAATGGCATCTGTTATTAATTAAATATTACTTTCTTTTTGTTCAAGAAATGACTCAACACAGAACTAAATAAGACTTCTGTCTAGACTAATATAAACTAGAATAATTTTAATTCTATTCGTTAACTGATTCACCACTTTGAATGTTGGCATTTGAAGTTGTAGCTAAAGAATGTAGAATGCAGCCAGCAACAAGGGATATATCCTTCCTGGCGTCTTTGAAGAAGAAATGACAACCACATGTCAGTTATGAAGACCAGAACATTCAATATTTAAGTATAAATCCTAACAATGGCAGGAAATATGCAGATTAAATAAGAACGCAATATACAAAAAAAAAACCTTACATAATCCTATTATATTTCTGTACTTCAGGTTAAAGACTGCCATATTGATATGCCAATGTTCAAACACACTTAGTTACCCAAGTATACATTATATTTGTTTACCAATTGATTGCGGAGTTAATGTGTTATTAAAGTCCAGCAGATCTAAATGTGCATCAGTCTAATTTGAAATCTGTAAGTGAGATCACATGTTCAGTCAGAAAATTTACCTCAAACTATCTCAACAGATTGTGAAACTGATGATTTGTGATTTCTGCTATGACAGGTAATTTAAGGTTAAGAATCTCTGGCTTATACATATCAGATAATAAATTATTTAAATGCCACAGAAACTTAAAGTGTCAGGAATTTAAACAAGTGTGACACGATAAAAATTTCAACTACACAAGAAAATTAAACACACAACACACAAATTTTAACACAGGTCTCTTCAACTCTTCCCCTGAACACCAGGTGGCAATAACATTCAACTGGCAGCATAAAAACCCAACATAGCTCCAGGCCAATGTGTCATCAATCAGGTATCTTAATACCACTGTATAACATTTGGCATGGCAACTACATGTCTATCAGCAAAGCAACAGCCATGTGAAAGATTTACAACCAATAGGCTTTGCCTCCTGAGGGTTTGCTTCTGCTTCATGACGTCTGCAACAGAAGAGAAGAATGTACAAACCTCCAGGGTACTACAGTGTACCATGTGCCAAGAGCCTGGAGAACAGGCTTAACACCACAATTATGATTCTGTACAACAGAGCAATGAGAAAATAGAATACTGCATGTCAAGGTTGTAGCACAGCTTTGGTGTACAACTTTCAAAAATGTAGACCAATTTCGGTTTTTCTCATTTTTATCCCAAACTGCCCTACGCTATAAAATGTACAGGAAGCTGTTTCAAAGATCATAAAAGTTCTTCCATTAATCAAAATAGTTCAACATCAGCTTTCTTTGAAGCCGATTAGTTTAAGTCTAAAAGGCTGGCGCTTATACTGGATTTCACCGGAGGTTAAGCCTATGCCTCTTAATGAAGAACACTGCCTGCAACGCAACACAGCTGCAAAAAACCAGAAGCCTTCTTGACAGCTCGTTGTTAAAAGGCTTCATCAAACTCAGCTCAGCACTGAGAAACATACACAAGAGGCTCTAAAATGCTTCTTTGATCCCCATCAGACCAAACCCAGACACTGAATCTTGCCAGTCACTATTCTTCTTTCCATTACAGAAACCATTAAGCTTAAAGTCAGTCCTCTCTCTAGCAGCAGTTGCCTTAACATGGCCTATACAATTATGTATGTGTGTGTGTGTGTGTGTGTGTGTGTGTGTGTGTGTGTGTTTTTTTTAACCAGCAGTGGCTAAGGGAAACTCCAACCAAGAGATCAAGCCAAATCACTTAAGTGTTCCCTGCCAGAAGCCATTATTCAAAGCTAAAAGCTCCCACGGCCATCAAGCTACAGTAATTCTCTCACACTTACATAGATAGTACTTGTTATCTCACAGGCATTTAGCACTCTAAAAAATACACAACATATGGAGAAACTAAATCATGTAATGCCTTTCATAAGTCTTTCTTACCCTTGAATGCATCTGTATAATAAAACCCCCAAAAATACACAAGACAATTACGTTTACATTTAGTCAATTAGCAGATGCTTTAACCCAAAATGACTCAAAAGTGAGAAAACACCACAAGTCAGTAGTTAAGAAGGAACCTGCTTTACTGTAGTATTATCAACCTGATCATTATCCAATCTGGCTTTCAAGTCTAGATTTAGCCTACCTTTATAACAATTGCTTCTGGAATAGATATTTTCAGTTGTGCTCTTACACAGTGCTCTTAAGGGCACTATTGAAACACAAAAATGCTTTCGCATTAATATCAAACAAAATCTCAGCCACAAGAGATTCAATAATTCAAGTACAATATAAAGCACGGCGGCACGGTGGCTTAGTAGTTTAGCACGTTTGCCTCTCAGCTCTAGGGATTCCCGGTTCGAATCCCCATCTGGGTGGAGTTTTCATGTTCTCCCCGTGTCCGCGTGGGTTTCCTCCGGGTTCTCCGGTTTCCTCCCACAGTTCAAAAACATGGATCAATTCAATTGAGTTCTCCAAATTGCCCCATGTAGAGTGTGTCTGTGTGAGTGTGTGCCCAGCGATGGATTGGCGCCCTGTCCTGGGTGTATCTGCCCAGCGCCCGAAACGTTCTCCCCTGGATGGGCATGGGGACCCCCCCACGCGACCCGAATATAGGATAAAGCGGAAGAAAATGAATGAATGAATGAATGAATATAAAGCACATTAGAATGATGGTGGAAAATTTAAAAATAAGTCTTTTAGTATTACTGAAATATCTTAAAAAAAAACAATGGATGCAAGAAAAAATATTTTCTAAAATATTTGACTTTAAATTATTAAACCACCAGGTAACGAGTCAGTTCTCGGTAAAACAAAACAAAAAAAACTGCGCTGAGTGTACTTGCACATGCACATATGACATGAGGCCACAACAGAGGTGTCATAAGTACTAAAGTCCCATACTTAAGTAAAAGTATTAGTATATTGTAAAAAAAAAAAAAAAAAACAATAATAATAATAAAATAAAAATAAATAATTAAAAGTTGAACTACTGTTAATTACATTTTTAACAGGGTATCTTTTTGTTGAAATCAAAGGTGCACAAGCACCATCACATGAAAACATGCAGTAAACTGCTTTAGTTTTTTTTTTTGTTTGTTTTTTAAAAATCCTATCCAAAACCATGTGATTATCAGACAATTAAATGTTCTGATATGCAAAACAATTAACCAAAACAGTGGTTGAAAAATATTGTTTTTAATGTAGTGATTATTAATACTTAACAATATTCTATGTTAGAACATGGCGTCATCAGTCTCTCAGTATAATGCTTTATAGTAGAGGACACCATTAAAATTCAATCAAAGCAAAAGTCAGCTAATTAATATAAAAAGCATAATGTATTTAAAGTGTCCTATAAGGGCCTTATATTTTAACTCTAACTAGCAGGGTAAAAGTTGGGACTCAACAAGAGTTAAGTTTAAACCTTAGAACTACTGTTTTATTTACGCAACCATAACACAACACACAAACCGGAGGTATTGCACCAAATAAAATGTATTAAATATGAAATGGACCTGAAATATATTATTGCTCACTTACTTCATTCTGCTTTTTCACATTTGACGCTGAATTCTTAAACGCCATGAGCGCATATTCTTTGGCACACAAAAACAATCTCCTTCGCCATGATGTGTTTGTTGAGCAAGCGTGGTTAAGTAATGATTGGTCTTTGCCTGCCACCCATCCAATCACAAGTTTGCTCTGCTCCCCACCTCCCGCCTCCTCCTGCCTTCCCCGTTTAACATCTAATAGCATTCAGATTTGAACTTCATTAATTGCAGAAGCGGAATAAAGCAATGTAATCGATCTATAAATAAATGTAGTCAAATTAAAGTAACCAACCTATTTTAGAAATGTAATGAGAAAAATGGACAGGTTTTTTTTTTTTATGTAGTGAGTACAAGTCAAATGTACTCACTACATAAATACTCAGTAAAGTACAGATACCAAAAAAAACTACTTAAGTACAGTAGCGAAGTACATTCACTTCGTTACTTACCACCTCTGGGTCACAAACATCGTAGACAATAAAATTCGACATTTTATGGACTAAATATGTTGACTATAGATTTTTTGTTGACTATATACAAGCGAGAACATTCAAATTGATCTGAATGCAATATGAAAACATGGTACATGAGCGGTATTAAGAAAAGCTACATGTACCTACACAGGATGACAAAGAATATACTACTAATAATGGAAACATGTTAAATGTGTTAAAAGTCTTAAAATAATATGCTAAGATAAGGGGAAAAAAAAAACAAGTAAACCAACCCTATGTTGCTGTTTTGCTGTCACGTGGATAAAGCTGCTATGCACGAGCATGTTTTTGCTTTAAACGCTTGTGCATAGCAGTTGTACTGTTGTGAAAAGCCATCTTCATTTTGCAAATCTGACAGAGCACCACACTGTTGTGTTTCTGTGTGAAGTGCTCCTACACTTTAGATGCACGCATGCCACTTGCACTTCGGATAAATCCATCTTTTTGGTAGGGCACCGCCATTTTGTTGACGTGTCGAAATCAACTTATTTCCATAATCCATGACTTCTATTGTGGCAAATTAATTAATTCGGATTAACAATTGACGATGAGAAATGTGAATGCCTTTTAATTTGAATGGTAAACATTTATTTACTTTTTATTTTGGTCTTCTATAATATTCAGTTTTTTAAAAAAATATGAAAACAGTATTTTATATTATTTCCTTTGTTCTGTTTTCAGTATTCTCAGTTTCTTAATGTAATTGCTTTGCATGCATATGTCTGATTAATTATTTTTATTTTACAGGCTATTTTTCAAAAATATTTATTCTATAAAAGGGGGTTGTGCCTTAATTACCATGAGAAAATATGTTTCTGGGCTGAGATCAGTTGAGAACCCCGGCATACATCAAATAATCACAAAATATATTTTATCTTGGACGAATTAAACACAAAACTGCAATTTGAAAGTATTTATGGAAAATTTAATATTTTTTTCACATTCCAGTTGACAATCCACTACAGATCACAGCTCAGTGTGTTAAGAGCAGCCAGCTTCAGTAAGAGGCAAGGCACTTTAAATGTTTTAAAAATATGGTATATTTTTCAGCCCAAAATATGTTCATATTTAAATAAATGCAGTCTGATAGCCTATGTCTGCTGATGACATATGTCTGCTGATGACATTTCACCATTCTGAATAAGTGACCTACTGAAATAAGACGCAAGTCACCAGTTGATAACAAATGTGTTTTTAAACAATATCTTACACACTACAATTGAATTGAAAACATAACTTCAAAGTGACCAATATGATTGGTCTTGTTGATGTCGTTTGTTATAAATGCTGATGTTTTTTGACGTTGGTCATGTAAGCCAATTCACAGTTTAACATTCAGTCAGATGACAGGTGGTGTGGGGGATATTTTCTTAGCACATGTTGGGCCCCTTAATACCAATTACACATTGACTTTTAACACCACATTCTGTTGCTGACAATGCCCACCTTTAATCTAATGGCAAGTTCAAATTGGAGAATGTGCCAGGTCAAAAAGCTTAAATCATATCAAACTGGTTTTATGAACATGCTAACTTCAATGGCCATTTCTGTTACCAGATCTCAATCTGAAGTTCGCAACATCGATTTCCAATTCTGTGAAAACTTAAAATGTCCAAGCAATGTTTTCAGGACCTTGTTGAAGCAACACCACAAAAAATTAAGCTAATTCTAGAGGCAAAATAAAGTCCAACCCAGCACTAGGTCTAGCCCAGTACCCAATACTGGGTATAGGGTACAAATGCTGCAATTAAGTTTGGTTAATTCTATACAAGTTTAACCAGTCGACAACACAAATGGCTATTTTCTGACAATAACGTTTACAAGCAATACAGTCATAGGGGTTTGGAAAATTAAGTATTCCTAATTTACCTAATTAGCATATCATTAAAATGATAGAGATAATCGGTGTGGCCTGTAGGCATGGGAAGTTGATCAGATTAATCATAACAAGTAATCAAACATAGCACATCTTCGCTGTGAGGTCAAAGGGCAAACCACTACACTACAATACCACCCCTGCTGAATTATTGTTTATCTCTAGAAATCAATGATTCCTATTTTATTAGTCACCTAAAGTGTAAAAGTTGCATCTTCAAGCAGACAACATTTAACCAGACCTTAATAAATAATTATTAAATGTAACATCAAATGTAAATTTATAACATCTCTGACACACCTGTTTGCTTTTTTTACAAGTTGCAAAAAGCAGGAATTCAATAATGAATTATTCCACTTTTAATATATTAAGCTAATGTCTCAATGTCTTCAACTTAATTCAGTTAACATGAAGTCTAATAATAACTGATATCTGCATTATCCATGGCCCATGGAAATGACTAATCAATTCCTTCACTTTACTAAACATGCTTCAAGACAAAATAAGATAATAAATCTAAAGGGTTTTACCTTGAATATTCCAACCCAGTCTTTTGGATGGGGCTTGATGAACTGTGTAAGTGTATAGTGGCACTCCAGCGCAGCATGAGGGAGATAGCTCTTCCACACATTTTGAAAGATGACATGTGCAAAGTTAGATGTTTCCATGGCGCTAGTTGTTAATGTTCGGTCTTGGAATAATGCCATTTGTCACTTAACAGATGGTGCTTTTGCTAAAATAAACAAAAGATAAACAAAGGCAAATTTGGATTTAAAAAAATCATGTCTGACCTGTAATACTTCTCTAAATAAAAACATGAATCAGACTGTAATCACCACATAGACTTCCTTAAAAACATCTAAGCACTTATTAGCAGATTTGTCACCTAATTTAATAAGGATTTAAAACTAAAAGTAGTAATTTATATAAGTTGCATTTTAATTTAATTTTATAGTTAATCCATCTGAAAAAAAAAGTATTTTCTTTAAATGGACCGTGATTGTAGAAACAGGGAGGTGCATCTAATAAAGTAAAGTAAATTAAACCGATACAACAAACACAAAATCAAAATAAACACAATTCAAATTATTATCTAAATATATAGATAATAGATTTCTAATTATATATAATGTATGCACTATGAGACCCAAACATTCAAACCAATTTTAACATTTTAAAAAGAAACAGAATGTTAGTAAACCCTAACAGAGAATAGAAAATAACCAAATAAATATAAATTTTGTGCACGCATTGTTTGATAAGTTTTTTTTTAATTGAAGAAACACTGGCTGCTGGATGGGCGGCACGGTGGCTTAGTGGTTAGCACGTTCGCCTCTCAGCACTAGGGATTTCTGGTTCGAATCCCATTCTGGGTGGAGTTTCCATGTTCTCACCGTGTCTGCGTGGGTTTCCTCCAGGTTCTCCGTTTTCCTCCCACAGTCCAAAAACATGGATTAAAGTGAAGTGAATTATCCAAATTGCCCCATATAGAGTGTGTCTGTGTGAGTGAGTGTGTGCCCAGCGATAGATTGGCACCCTGTCCTGGGTGTATCTGCCCAGCTCCCGAGACGTTCTCCCCTGGATGGGCATGGGGAACCCCACCGCAACCCTAAATGAGGATAAAGTGGAAGATAATGGATGGATAGCTGCTGGACTGGGCGGCCTGGTGGCTTAGTGGTTAGCACATTCGCCTCTCAGCGCTAGGGATTTCTGGTTCGAATCCCAATGGTGGAGTTTCCATGTTCTCCCCGTGTCCGCGTGGGTTTCCTCTGGGTTCTCCGGTTTCCTCCCACAGTCCAAAAACATGGATCAAGTCAATTGAATTCTCCAAACTGCCCCGTAAAGAGTGCGTTTGTGTGCATGTCTGTGTGAGTGCGTGTGTGCCCAGTGCACGAGACGTTAGAGGACAAAGCGGAAGATAATGGATGGATGGATGGCTGCTGGACCAGCCATTTAAGCTAAATCTGATTGATAGGGTGCCAATCCACTGCTGCGCACACACTCACTTAGACACACTATATAGAACCAATTTTGATAGGGTCAATTTTGAATAGCCAATTTACCTCGAATCAATGTATTTGGACCATGGTAAAAAACTGGAGAACCCTGATTAAACCCACGGACACGTGGAGAACATGGAACCTTCACCCAGATTGGGAATCAAACCTGGATTTCCAGCGCGAACAGCCCATTATATTCATTCATTCATTCATTCATTATCTTCCGCTTTATCCTCTATTAGGGTCGCGGTGGGGTTCCCCATGCCCATCCAGGGGAGAACGTCTCGGGCGCTGGGCAGAAAGACCCAGGACAGGGCGCCAATCTATCCCTGGGCACACACTCACTCACACAGACACACTCTATATGTGGGGCAATTTTGAGAATTCAATTGACTTGATCCATGTTTTTGGGAGGAAACCGGAGAACCCGGAGGAAACCTACGCGGACACGGGGAGAACATGGAAACTCCATCCAGATGGGGATTCGAACCGGGAATCCCTAGCGCTGAGAGGCGAACGTGCTAACCACTAAGCCACCGTGCCGCCCAGCCCATTATATAAAACTTCCAAATCTCTTTTGTTTTTTTTCATATTAGATTTTTTTTACAACGTTATATTAAAACACATATAGATTAAACTACAAACATTATGAAATTGGACATTGATAAATGTAAGCTTAACTAATAACACCTAAAATTGAAATTTAGTAATACTTAACTAAAGTGAGTCTTACTAATAATGGAATGTTCATCTTTCACCCAATTCCAAATCTTTCTAGCAATAATACAGATCATGGTCTGTCTGGGACTATCCAGATTAGTCATAACCGTACGTGACTCCTGTGCGATTATATAACCCGGTGTGAAAAAAAGAATTGACATTTTTCCAACTTTCTGCTTCCAGTTGGAATATTTTGTACTTTACCATCACATTATATGTTATGACACAGATTGTGTTAATTAATAATTATGGAACTGTCATTTTTACACGAGATACCAGTTTACAAATAACAACAGATCTACAAATATCTAGCTGTAACATGCTACTTGTCAACTAATCCCCTAATCTAATATTTAAAAGGCCACGATCAACGGTTTAAAAATATATAAAAATATATAAAGTAAACAAAAGACACCAGAGCTGACCTCAAGAAGGCTAATGCTAAATCTATATGCAGAACATATATACACACACAATTTGACACTTTACGCCTTGGGGAATTACAACGCGATTAATGGAATATCAAGCAAATGTACTTATACGATTATGTGTTAAATTATTAAATAATATTAGCAGCTTACACCGAGGCAACGTCACGGCGTCCGACTTAGCGTTAGCATTGGTAGTTTAGCGAATTCGTTTTAGTCGAACAACAAACATTTTCGAATTTACAACTCGATTTCACAAATGAACCAATCGATGTCGAATTGGAGTTTAAAAGCAGCTCGTTTACATTGACTTACCTCATGTTCTACAGTACTTGAAAAGACTCCTCTGTGTTACTGACGCACTTTCCACACTCAGCAGTACATTCCCTGCTCGCCTTCCTGGAACCGAACAACAACCACGTCATTTCCGTCAGTGGTGAATAAACTGATATTCGAAGCATATTCCACGAAGCTCGTACTCGTAGATGTCATGTAGATTAGAGCTGTGCGATACCAAAAATTTTGGTATCGATCCGATACCAAGTAAATACAGGGCCAATATCGCGATATTCGATACCGATACTTTTTAATATTTATGATTCATTGATCCAAAAGAGGCGGCACGGTGGCTTAGTGGTTAGCACGTTCGCCTCTCAGCGCTAGGGATTCCCGGTTCGAATCCCCATCTGGGTGGAGTTTCCATGTTCTCCCCGTGTCCGCGTGGGTTTCCTCCGGGTTCTCCGGCTTCCTCCCACAGTCCAAAAACATGGATCAAGTTAATTGAGTTCTCTAAAATTGCCCCATATAGAGTGTGTTTGAGTGAGTGAGTGTGTGCCCAGCGATGGATTGGCGCCCTGTCCTGGGTGTATCTGCCCAGCGCCTGAGACGCTCCCCCCTGGATGGGCATGGGGAACCCCACCGTGACCCTAATAGAGGAAAAGCGGGAGATAATGAATAATGAATGAATGATCCAAAAGACCTAGTATAGAATTTAGCCAAACATTGTAGGTGACAACAAAATAATGTATCCCAATCAACATCTTGGTTTAGAAACAATGGAACAGTAATAAAACAAAGATTGCTTTAACGTGAGGAAAATATATATTTTTGAGGTACAAAAGGAGAAACGACAATACGAATATAAAGTCAAAATGCTCCCCTCACTAGACAG
Organism: Corydoras sp. C115; assembly: GCA_019802505.1. NCBI lineage: Eukaryota > Metazoa > Chordata > Actinopteri > Siluriformes > Callichthyidae > Corydoras > Corydoras sp. C115. Next base: position 6,633,367 of record JAFMOC010000002.1, read on the forward strand.
TTTTTTCTTTCTTTGTTTCTTTTTTTCAAATAGAATTGTTCTTAGGCAAAACAATAAAAAAGGAATTTTCACACACAAAAAACTTAAGTATCGATCTTTTTACGCAAGTATTGTTCAATACCAATACCAGCGTTGGTATCGATGTTATCAATATTTGTATCGATCCGCACAGCTCTAATGTAGATCAACGTAATGCTCTACCGCTGACCTAAACAATCTCATAATTACTGTAATCCTCACGTCTAAATACACCTTCGTTCTATCTGTTTGTTTGGGCTTTTTAATAGACACACGTTTTGATATATATTGACTGTAATCTCACCTAATGAACCGAGCAATGTATTACCATTGCTGTAGTATTGGAGTTGTGAAAAATCCTACAAAAAATACCATACGTAAACAAAGCTGAAAGAAAGTAATTAGTACACAACATAGCATTTAGTTTAATATCAATATATTAGCAGTATTTTCTTATCTTTCCAATGTCATGGTTATTTAAAAATGTTTTTTCAGTATATTATCCATCCATTATCTTCCGCTTTATCCTCTATTAGGGTCGCGGGGGGAGGGGGGGGAACGTTTCGGGTGCTGGGCAGATACACCCAGGACAGGGCGCCAATCTATCACTGGGCGAACTATCGCCAATCTATCACTCACACAAATTCACTCTATATGGGGCATTCCATGTTTTTGGACTGTGGGAGGAAACCGGAGAACCCGGAGGAAACCCACGCGGACATAGGGAGAACATGGAAACTTCACCCAGATTGGGATTCGAACCGGGTATCCCTAGTGCTGAGAGGCGAACGTGCTAACCACTTTTTTCAGTATATTATAGATGTTATTCATTCATTCATTCATTATTTTCCGCTTTGTCCTATATTAGGGTTGCGGGGGGGTTCCCCATGCCCATCCAGGGGAGAACGTTTCGGGCGCTGGGCAGATACACCCATGACAGGGCGCCAATCTATCACTGGGCGCACACTCACTCACACAAATTCACTCTATATGGGGCATTTTGGAGAATTCAATTGACTTGATCCATGTTTTTGGACTGTGGGAGGAAACCCACACGGACATGGGGAGAACATGGAAACTCCACCCAGATTGGGATTTGAACCGGGAATCCCTAGTGCTGAGAGACGAATGTGCTAACCACTTTTTTCAGTATATTATAGATATTATTCATTCATTCATTCATTCATTCATTATCTTCCGCTTTGTCCTATATTAGGGTTGCAGGGGGGTTCCCCATGCCCATCCAGGGGAGAACGTTTCTGGCACTGGGCAGATACACCCATGACAGGGTGCCAATCTATCACTGGGCGCACACTCACTCACACAAATTCACTCTATATGGGACATTTTGGAGAATTCAATTGACTTGATCCATGTTTTTGGACTGTGAGAGGAAACCGGAGAACCCGGAGGAAAGCCACACGGACATGGGGAGAACATGGAAACTCCACCCAGATTAGGATTCGAACCGGGAATCCCTAGTGCTGAGAGGCGAACGTGCTAACCACTTTTTTCAGTATATTATAGATATTATTGTCCTTTTTTAATGCATACATGTTTGTGTGTGTGTGTGTGTGTGTGTGTGTGCCCTACCATGGACTGCCTGAATGTCTAGGGATTTCCCTCGCGTTTTGCCCAGTGAGTGGTGGAAATTTCATGAATTTCTTAGTCATTTATTCTTATTATGGTCTTATGGAAGTGCTGATTGTGATGCGTTCAATCCAAAACAGTCTCCCAGCGCACACTTCTATTCAGCTAGGTCATCTTTATACTCATGGGGGAAGGCCTGCAAACACACTTAGCGCTGCCCCCTCCAGAGCCAGACAAAATGCGCATCGGTGTCTACTCATCAGACCAACCAGCGCGCCTCACCACTATGTCCAGCAGCGCCTCATAAGCTTCCCAGTCACCCTCGCCATTGTGGCTTAGGAGTCTAAACCACCTCACCTTTCATCTTTCACAGCAGGGTTCTCGCATGAGAAAATAGTGTTCTTGCCTCGATTGTCCTTGGAAAACAACCTTTCCCCCACTAATGACACCAATGTGGCAGTGACAAGGAAGAGACCATGAGTCGAGTAAACATTTCCTTTAATGCACACACTTGTATTCTGAACGCCAACAGTCCAACCACAAATGCAGCCAGCACTCTCGCTTATATCCCCTGCCCACAAGGCAAGCTGGGTAAACCTGAGGGAACCATTATGATTTGTGAGGCAACCAGCCAAGCCCAGTCCTTCACATAAAACAAAAGGCTCCATGAGGATCCCACAAAATGGTGGACAACATGGTCGTTACAGTATTCTGGCCAGATCTGGCCCACATTTGTCATTTTATTCTGCGCCTCTTACATGAAGTTACACCATCAGATTAGGGCCACCATTCTGCCAAAAGCGGTTTACAACTAGACAGCAAACTTGCAAACTAGATATGGCACAGAGGTGTTTTTAAACAAGTGGAGCAAATAAATGTGTAAAATGTGGGTAGGTCACTTATGGCTTACATGTATGTACAAGTTTTATGTCACCTTGTCCCAGGTGTGTTTTGGAACATGTGGACCAAATAAATGTTTTCATATCTCAGCCAGAGGTGAAATGTTTGTGACATGGGCTTATTTACATTCATTCATTCATTATCTTCCACTTTATCCTCTATTAGGTTCGTGGTGGGGTTCCCCATGCCCATCCAGGGGAGAACGTCTTGGGCGCTGGAGATACACCCAGGACAGGGCGCCAACCTATCGCTGGGCACACACTCACACAGACACACTCTACATGGCGCAATTTTTTTGGAGAACATAATTGACTTGATCCATGTTTTTGGACTGTGGAAGGAAACCGGAAAACCCGGAGGAAAACCACGTGGACACGGGGAGAACATGGAAACTCCACCCAGATGGGGATTCGAACCGGGAATCCCTAGCGCTGAGAGGCGAACGTGCTAACCACTAAGCCACCGTGCCGCCCCGGCTTATTTACAGTAAATTCAAAAGTCATATAAAGAAAAATCTTTGTTGATATTAGAAAGAAATGCTTCTTAATTCAACACTGTGCCACCTCCATGGTTTTGCAGGAAAGCAGAACTGAAACCCATCTATCCATTCATTATCTTCCACTTTATCCTCTACTAGGGTCGTGGTGGGGTTACCCATGCCCATCCAGGGGAGAACGTTTCGAGCGATGGGCAGATAGACCCAGGACAGGGCGCTGGGCACACTCACTCACTCACACAAACACAATCTATATGGGGCACTTTGGAGAATTCAATTGATCTTGATCCATGTTTTTGGACTGTGGGAGGAAACCGGAGAACCCGGAGGATTGGTATTCGAACCAGGAATCCCTAGTGCTGTGAGGCGAACGTGCTAACCACTAAGCCACGTGCTGCCCAGAACTGAAACCATTTAAAGAAATAAATTACTTGCTTACACTGAGTGACATGGTGTGACAAGTTGCCTGGCAACACAATCACACAACAGAGCAATGCAAAACATGAAAGCAGCAGGAGAGGAGTGCAACAGATAATTATAGAGTACAGGTATATACTGTATATATGGTCCTGTATATATGGTAGTTGAATATTTTAAAAAATATTTCCAGCAAGATTACATCTTATTTTTGAGCTTATGTATGTAATAAATAAAATAAACTTGGTTTTAAGAAGTCATCAAAATGTCAAATAGTCAAAAAAGCATTATGATAATTTCCTCACACCAAATCTTAAATAAAGCACAATGGTTATACATATAGCATACATGTAATCATTCATTCATTATCTTCTGATTAAGAAGATAAGAAGACATGAGTGATCCCCATACCCATCCAGGAGAAAACGTTTCAGACGCTGGACAGAAAATCAAAACAACCAAATCAGGGCGCCAATTTATCCCTGGGGCACACTCACTCACACAGACACACACACAAACACACGCTACAGTATATGGGGCAATTTCGAAAATGAAATTTACCTTGAATCCATGTTTTTTTGACTGTGGGAGGAAACTGAAGAACCTGGAGGAAACCCACAAGGACAGAGGGAGAACATGGAAACTCCACCCAGATTGGCATTCGAACCTGAATTCCCAGCGCTGAGAGGCAAAGTGCTAACCACTAAGCCACTGCACCGCCATATATAGCTTACATCCATCCATTATCTTCCTTTTTATTCTCTACTAGGGTCGCGCGGGGGGGGGGGGGGGGGTTCCTTGCCCGTCCAGGGGAGAACATTTTGGGCGCTGGGCAAATACATCCAAGACAGGGTGCCAATCCATCGCTGATAATAATAAACAAATAATATTAAAGTATATGTTTTTGAAAGTGCCATAGTGGCACAGGATGTTCTGTGCTGTCACATTACATCAAAAAATTCCCAATGAAACCCAAACCCAAAACCCATGAAGCCAATTATGTGGAAAATATGCAGCGTAAAAGCAACACAAGCATGCTACATTACTAAGGTGGAAGAACAGCATCAAAACAGCAGCCATAAGCTGACTGTAAACAAAAATGCCACAGCAACTTCTCTGCGGCTAGACCTTTATGGCAAATAACAATGGTCAACAGAAATGTTATTTTTTTTACTAGTTTCTTGAAAGTAGTGAACAAGGAGGTAGAAAATTCCCAAGAATTACTAATGTTAAAATTAAGGGAGACATGTTCGTTGGTTCACAAATTTGACACATCATAAAGATCACTTGGAAATCAATCAAGGATGTTGCTAAAAATGTCCTTGGCAACTAATGAGTGTTGAAAGTGAAAGTGACTTTTTTTCTCTACTGTGCTTATGCACAAAGGAATTTGTCCTCCACATTTAACCCATTCGTGCAGTGAAACACACACATATACACACACTATTAAGTGAGCACACATGCCTGAAGCAGTGGGCAGCCCTGTATACGGTGCCTGCGGAGCAATTTGGCTTAGGTGCCTTGCCCAAGGGCACTTCAGCCATTGTACTTTGGTGGGACCGGGAATCAAACCAGGTTGCACGGCTGATTCCTTAATCACAAGTCTACAACAATCTTGGTGCACAAACTGGTCAACATGGCAAGCACTTTTACCAAAACATTATCACCGTGGAAAAGGTTACACCACATCAGTGCAGGTTGACTGTTGCTGGACATTCAGTATAAGTAAAAACCAGGAGAAAAACACGTTTAGGTTAGCTGAACAAATAACGTGTAAGATTTTAATGCATGTTAAACAGCAACACCTAATTTCATGTTTCGAATTCTTTACTCATAAAGAGAATTATTGTGACACTTTGTGTTGATAAGCTGTCTTTAATTCATTCATTCATTCATTATCTCCTGCTTTATCCTCTATTAGGGTCGCGGTGGGGTTCCCCATGCCCATCCAGGGGAGAACGTCTCGGGCGCTGGGCAGATAGACCCAGGACAGGGCGCCAATCCATCACTGGGCACACACTCACTCACACAGACACACTCTATATGAGGCAATTTGGAGAATTCAACTTGATGTCAACTGTGGGAGGGAACCGGAGAGACCGGAGGAAACCCACGCGGACACGGGGAGAACATGGAAACTTCACCCAGATGGGGATTCGAACCGGGAACCCCTAGCGCTGAGAGGCAAACGTGCTAACCACCGTGCCGCCGATAAGCTGTCTTTCTTGCCAGCAAGAAAATAACAGATCTTAATTATTAGGAGGCGGCACGGTGGCTTAGTGGTTAGCACGTTCGCCTCTCAGCGCTAGGGATTCCCGGTTCGAATCCCCATCTGGGTGGAGTTTCCATGTTCTCCCCGTGTCCACGTGGGTTTCCTCAGGGTTCTCTGGTTTCCTCCCACAGTCCAAAAACATGGATCAAGTCAATTGAGTTCTCCAAATTGCCCCATATATAGTGTGTCTGTGTGAGTGATGGATTGGCGTCCTGTCCTGGGTCTATCTGCCCAGCACCCGAGACGTTCTCCCCTGGATGGGCATAGGGAACCCCACCGCGACCCTACTAGAGGATAAAGCGGGAGATAATGAATGAATAATTATTAGGTTCATGAATTATTAACAAGCTGCCAATCCACACTGACCAATCGAATTATTACAAAAGCAGAATATTAAATATATGTAACAATTTATTTGCTGGAGCCTAAACGATGCGTTGAGTTTAAGCTTAACCTCAGAAATATGTCAAATATAGTTTGGAGGATACTTTTTATTGAACGTGTGTATGTGTTTAGCATGTATTACAACTGATGATAGTCGACCTTCACAGTAGCGCTCATTTGAACGTTCATTTGTTAAACCAATCAGATTCTAATGTTCGGTGATAGTCCCGCCTTATTGTGTGTTAATTGGTCGTTGGACAGCGCATGGTGTATTCTCAATGGAGAGAAAATACATCATTCATTTTCTGCCCAATACTTGCTCGCTTACAGAGCGCAGTTGCAGAGCAGCAGCATGGCCGCTGTGTTAAGGGGCTCCCGCAGTCTTTTAGGAAAGTGGTATAACCATGGCGGCTCGGTCCAGGGTATGATCTGTTTGACTTTATAACCAATCGTCTTTGCATTACCAGTAATGTTTATTTGTATTTAATTGAAAACATTGCTGTCAGCAATTTCTTGATTAACGTAGGTGATCATCAGTCGTAGCTAGCATGCAAATCTCAACGATTGTAACTACAGTAGCGCTAATATCACACGACTGTCATTGGTCCACTTTACACTCTCATCTGATCTGAGCGTTGTCTTGACTTTTAAAGAATATAAAACGGGTTTGATCGTTTGAAACCATGTACGTGCAGAACCTCCCTTCTCTACTTCCACTCCCTCGTCTGTAAATCTTAAATAAATATGTTATAGATTACACTAACTCACCTTGAGATTAGCAACTGGACAGCAGCGCTTCTCAAGGGCAATTATTATATGTTTTGTGTGTGTGTGTGTGTGTGTGTGTGTGTGTGTGTGTGTGTGTTTTAAACTGTCCAGTCTTTAGATCCATGGCCTCTAAAACTCAGGTGGGCTTCATTGGCTTGGGCAATATGGGAAACCCAATGGCGAAGAACTTAATAAAACATGGCTATCCTGTCATCGCCACAGACATCTTTCCTGAGTCCTGCAAAGAATTGCAGGAACTAGGTGCACAGGTGTGTATATACACTCTCTGGCTGAAAAATGCTACTCCCTTAAAAATGTTTTGGAACACTTCGCTTTGACAGTTAATTTGCTGTGATATTATAGTTTCATTCATTTTGTGCTGACAATGAGATAATTGACTGATTGATAACTGACAATTGATAATTGTCAGTAATGTCTCTCTAGCATGTCACATAGGTTTTAAAATGTGTGGTTCATGTCAATCAATTACTCCAGCAATCATAGAAAGTGAATGAAGATGTGAACTTTTCTGATAAATCTTGTCTTGTTTGAAAATATGTTATGAAGTTCTTTTCATTTAAATAAACCTACTGGGTAATTTTCAAAATGCGTAATCTTGCCTTTTGGTGTTTTTGATTCCAAATTTTAAGGTTTGGCAAAAATACTACCAGTCATGTTTATTGGGTAAAATTTTTAATTGTTTTTGTGTTACATATGCATTCTCGTCAGTATGTTTTTTTTATTTTTATTATTATTATTTTTTAATTGAATTAATTTTATTATTTGTGAGCAAAAGCCCTGGAGTATATATGTTCAACAAAAAAAGTGAACAAATAATAATAAACAAAAATTCACAATAAGGTATGAATTCCTATAGATATAAAAAGCCCATTAAAATAACAAACATAAATGTTTTAGTCTAATTTTAATGATGAACTGAACCCCAGAGGTGGAAAGAATATTTAATATCTGAAGATTCTAATTGGAGAATGGTGTTCCCTTAACACCGACCTTGTCATTCTATTAACTAAACACACTATGTGTGCATTACTAGGATATTATAACAACTGAATAATTTACAGCTTAAGTAGGTGTGACCAAAGAGTTTGTAAAATGTATACATTTAGTAAAAAAACATTTTAATACATCCTAATTTTATTAATTTGTTTGGTTGATATACACTTCATAGACAAAGATATTAGGACAACCTTAATTCAGGTGTGTCTTTCAGCCATATTGTCATAAGTCTATATATTCATTCATTCATTATCTCCTGCTTTATCCTCTAGTAGGGTCGCGGTGGGGTTCCCCATGCCCATCCAGGGGAGAACGTTAAGTCTATAAAATTAAGCCAATTATATAATGAAGTCAATGATTTTGGGGAATTGTAAGCTTTTAAATTTGTGTGAACATGCGTGTTTCTGTTCTAGCATGACTTTCCCTCATTGCCCAAAGCATGTTCTATAGAGTCATTATTGTGGATGAGTGTGGTGTTGAAGAACTTGACTGGCTTGAATGCAACCCCTTTAAAATCCTTTACAATGAACTAGAACAGAGTAAAATGCATTGCATTTTATCCATCCATCCATTATCTTCCGCTTTATCCTCTACTAGGGTCATTGTAGGGGGTTCTCCATGCCCATCCAGGGCAGAGAGCGTTTCAGGCGCTGGGCAGATACACCCAGGACAGGGCACCAATCTATCACTGGACACACACTCACTCACACAGACACACACTCTATATGGGGTAATTTGGAGAATTCAGTTGACCTTAATCCATGTTTTTGGACTGTGGGAGGAAACCGGAGAACCCGGAGGAAACCCTCGTGGACACAGGGAGAACATGAAAACTCCACCCAGATTGGAATTCAAACCGAGAATCCCTAGCGCTGAGAGGCGACCGTGCTAACCACTAAGCCACCGTGACGACCCATTGCATTTTATTATCTGCCCAAAATACTTTTACTGTATTTAAGAAATCATAGAACATGACCATTTTTGAAAATAATTCTAGACATATTATTATAATAGGAAACATTTAAATGCCGTTGATATTGATATTTCCCACATTATTTTATTGTTTATATAATTTTAGATTCTGGACACTCCAGCAGATGTGGCTGACAAGGCTGACCGGATTATCACAATGTTACCATCTAGTCCTAACGTTCTTGAGGTGTACACAGGACCCAATGGCATTCTAAAGTGAGAGCCATCACATTTCTTTCCTTTAAAAAAAAAAAAAAAAAATTCTAATTCCTTATATTTTATTGTTGGATGTTGTTTTATCTTTGCATGTCTATATGAAACGCACCCATTTCTATACATTAAATAAGTTCGGAAGTATATGATGTTTGTCTGTATAACACTTGTATGTTCATAACAAAATACACTCTTTGTAGTAGGATAAAACATTTAATTAATTTATTTTAACCAAATTCACTACACTACATAAATTCTATTATGACCTTCCATTTAAAGCTTGTCTCTCACTTTGAGTCATTTTTGGAGTATGTCTAAGAAAATGTTGTCGGTGTATCTAGAAGAGCATTTACAAGGTCAGACACTGAGGTTAAATAAAAGGGCTTTGATTACACTCTATTGTAGTTTATCGAAATATATGGTCCAATCAAGTCCTTTTACCCTTTATTTATTCAGTCAAGTTTTTATGGACCTTGCTTTGTGCAATCCAGGGAATCTAATGCTGGATCAGAAAAAAAGTTAATAAACAAAGTTTTCACAAAGTTAAAAGGATGCAGTTTACCAACATACCATATACGACTAGGTACAACTTTAACAATAGGACTAAATGAAACACCTGTATTCAATGATTAAGTGATTTTGTTCATATAGCATATGTGCAATTGGTTGTATAGAAAAAATATATATGTACTTATAAAAAAAAAAACTGATAATAAAATTAAATATGTTCCAAACAAGTTTGTATAGTAAAAAAGGACTGCTCTTTACCATTTAGGAAGGTGAAAAAGGGCTCTTTGCTCATTGACTCCAGCACCATTGATCCTGCTGTATCAAGAGAAATTGCTGTTGCTGCTGAGAAAATGGGAGCTGTGTTAATGGATGCTCCAGTCTCTGGAGGTAAAAACAAACTTGGTTGATTTGTTAAAACACATTTTGTGTGTGTGAGAGACAAGATAACATAGACAAGATAGACAATGTTTAGTGTGGTACAAACCATGATACTAAACAGCATAGTGATGTTTTAGGCAGACTGATTGAAAACACGTTTTAAGATACCTGTGATGCTAATTACAGGCCACATCTTAGTTTAACATGTCCCTGTGGTCAAATTGTTTTCAATCTTAATAATTTTTTTCAAGCCAGTTTTATTAAATTTTATTACTTGATTTTCAATACATTTTCATTTACTACTTTTGTCAGTATCTGTGATTTATTGTAGGTTTTTCTTTTCGAAGGGTACTAACAATATTATTCATGTCTGAATGTGGAAAGGTGGCATCCTTTTGGGTTTTCTGCAAAATTCTGCAAAATAAGCAATAATGCATTGTCCACTGGAGTTGAGTCATTTTATAATCTTTGTTTACAATGCTAACAAGCAAAAAAAGAAGCTTAAAATTAGCTCTTTGTACAATAAATTCATTTAAAGATTCAAAAGTGCAATAAAAAACAGCATAAATCTATAATAACATGGTGGAAACTGGTTACTGCTAGTATAATGCCAATTTAAATATTGCTAAGCAGAGTATTTAAGTGTAAATTATAAAAGAAAGTGCTTGAAGGACAGTGCAGACTAAATGCCAGCACTCTACTGTACTGTACAAAAGTATTTCTCTGCTGTGCCACAACATGTGCTGTTTATAAAATGAAATACCCTAGAATTTACTCATGTAAACTATTTAAACATTTAAATATCATAAAATTTTGATCTAAATTAGTAATCATTAATCATTGTTCCTGGATTCGTGAGTCTTTTCCCATTCTGATGAGTCTTTGGGTTCCAAAATCATTTTTCTCAAGAATATAGTGATTTAGGATGTGCTCATAGCAGCACCAATATGTTAAGACTAGAATTAAACAGAAATAAGAGCAACTCACTATAACTCACTGCACACTATCTGTTAAAAATTAAAAGAAAGTTGAGGTAGATGTGTATCTATGGTTACCCTTCCCTAAAAACAATTGGTGGGTATAGTGAATATGTGAAATTTTCATTGGCTGCTTACTCTGGAAGCTTTGGTTTCATGCCAAAGTCCAAAGAAATTAGCCAAGTGAGTTGGGATAATAAATCACCTTATCTCTCTTTCTGACCTGTTATGGACTGACGACCACTCATGTGTTTCATGGCCTTTCTCCCCAATGGGTGAGCACCTCTTAGGACACTAATTAGCATATGTTGTATGAAAAATGTTTTTTTTTTGTATTTTTAAAAGACATCAAAGTGTAATGATCAGTCTCTAAGTGTTTCTTGCCTGGTTATTTAATTAACAAAATGATATCAGGTACTGTTTTTATTTTACTTCAGCTTGTGTGTATCATTTAAAATATAATGCGTTTTTAACTTCATAACACTTCAAAATGTGCTTGTCAATTTGTGTTGGAATGGGAATTCATTTTAGACTATCAGTTTACATTTAACTGAAATGATACTAGCCAGAGAAGCTGACACAAACATGCTTTATATTATTAAAATTGATTTCCCACCCACAGATTACTATCATATGCATACATGTGTATACAGTCTGTTTGTTCTCTGCCCCCTAAGTAGGTTTGACCCACTTTCTTTGAGCTTTGCAGACAGTTTTTACGATCAAGCCAAGACAGATTAATGAAGATTTATGATGTCCTGTCTCTTTCTCACTACTCTGTGATAAAGGCTGTTTAGCTACTCATGTTAAGCCTGAGTATTCTACAGTGAATTTAAAGACAATCTGATCCAGGGGCTGCTTCTCAGACAAATCTTAATCTGAAATGCCATTCGCTCTTTTAACAGCTCTAATATCAGCAGGTCTACAGAATCCACTTATTCTTTTAACTTTGATTTTTCATGAATAGAGATGTATGTCAGTTCAGGAATTTCTTTAGTTTTATCTTTTGATTAAATGCTTTTGCTGCAGAGGAGTTCAGATGTTAGCTGCCAAAATGATTGCTGGATACGTATTCAGCTTACATTTTAAGGTTATTCAAAACCAAAAAATTGTATTATACATAAAAATTAAGTATTGTGATAATTATTTATACAGTTTACATTGACATGTCTGATAAGCCCACACAAACATCTTTTCACATAGGCTTGGCAGAGATACAACCTCGTGTTCTAAAGCAGCCGGTTCTTCTACTCAGCCAGCACCCACTCTGTGCTTTATGGCCCTTTTAATCAGGAAGTTGTTGCCTCTGGCTTTTCGGCACGTAAACAACAGCACGCTTCTAGTTTTCCCTTCCTAAAATTGTAGCCGCTCCCGACAAGACTGCGTCAGCATGGTTTGGAGTGGGCGCCATTGAAACGGCTTTTGGGTGCGATACGGTCGTAAGAATTCCACAGACCTGCTTGCTGTCTTTACTTAGCCTCTCAGATAGGCATTATTCTCAGCCCTGCCCGTGCAGCAGCAAACTGGCCGTAATGAAAAGTAAACCACAACAAAACTCAGCATGACGTCAGTGTTATCCATGTGTGAAAGTAGATGAAGCTGCACTACCATAATTATAGAACTTTCCTTTGGCTGCGTAATTACGGCACTGCAAAGGATTTGAAATAAGGAGCTGCTAGAACTCTGAACTATAGAAGATCTCAACTTTACGTTTTTGCTGCCAATGGGTTTTTTTTGTTTGTTTGTTTGTTTGTTTTTGTAAATTTTAATGCTTAGTTGTTTATTAATAGTAGTTTGAAAAAAGTTTATACTTTAATGAATCTAATATTTTTTTCTAATCTAATATGTAAATACAGATTACAATGATTTGCAAATCTCAGGAACCCATGTTTTATTCCCAATAGAAGATAAATAACACAAGTTTTGAACATGAATTTGTATATTTAGATTTACATTACAAATAAGATGGAACAAAGCAACAAAAGTATGGAAAAGTAATTGGCACAATCAAGGAGTATTTGGCAACTACTATACGATAAATGAGATCATGTCAGTAACATGACTGGGCATAAAAGGAGCAGTTCGAGGAGCCACAGCCTCATCAGATGTAAGTATGGGCAGAGGTTCATCAATCTGCTACAAACTGCATCCAAAAATGTGAAATCATTAAAGAAAAACATAAAATTACAAAGATTTTGAAGATTTCCCCCATCTACAATCTTAATGCGGTCATCCATAGATTCAGAGAATCAGGATATTCTGCATGCAAGGGACAAGGCCAAAGTTCAAAACTGAAATTTAGTAGTCTTTTGGCCCTCAGATGGCCCTTTATTTAAGAATCAGGTGTGATTTCTTTATTGGAATAAACTCACGGAGACTTCCAGAAATCACTGTATGTGAACACAGTTTTTCAATCAGTAAAATATAAATTAAAGCTGTATAATAATAAGAACAAACCATATGTGAACAAGATCCTTTGGTTCTTACCCAGACAAGATCTCTTTTAAGGGAAGACGTTGCATATTTCAGCAAGTCTAAACCACATACTCCATCCATTTTAACAGCATGACTTCACAGTGAGTCTGCCTTTTTGATCAAATTTATCCTGTGTTTTCATTTACATTTGACATTGAATCCCAACTTTTTGGAATTGTGGGTGTGTGTGTGATTTTTCTTATTTTTAAGCTAAGAACATGTATGTGGTTGCACCCACATGTATAAATGAATTGTGCAATCGCATTCCAAAAAATGCGGAATCAAAATTCCACATAAGTTATAAGTTACACTGCTGGCAGACACTGTGCTAACTTGTAGAGAACCTTCAACTTGAGAACCAGCTTGATTTATGCTGTCTGTCAATATTTAGAAAACAAATTAAAACCTGTTTTTTTTTTTTTTTTGCTTTAAAATTCATGTTGTTAACACGTGCTACAAACGATGAAACAGAGGATGTTCCAGTTTTAGAGCCTTTTTCGTTCTCAGGTGTATAATCTGAATTAGCGCATGTTTGTATGAGCTTGCTGTTGCAGCTCTCCTGATTCTGACCTTGATACAAGTTCAGGATATAACTGAGCACAGGCATTTGATTTTGTTACCATGTGCTGAACTCCCACTATGATTTTAAATTTTTCAACCCTTGGTAGGCCTTTACATCCTTGGGTAGATTTTCCACAAGGTTAAGGGGTATGTTTAAAATATTTAATCAGGCACTGTTGTTGGACATGAAGGCCTGTTTCTTTAAAACACCCTTTTCACCCAACCAATCCTCTATTAGACTTTATTTTTTTCTATATCATAACCGCTACATACAAAGTTAGGACTGTCATATGGTTACTCTAAGAACTGCCCTGCTCTAAGTAATGCCATGAAGTGTTTGGGAATGGTGTGGATGTATACAAACGAAACAGCTCCCCTTCTATGTTTTCTGACTGAAATATGCTATGGGTAAATGATACGCCATCTTCACATTTCTAAGAGCATAGTCAATTTTGCACTGTTTGGTCTCCAGTCCAATGGGAAGTTGCACTAGAGGCTTCTGGATTATAGACTTAAAACTTTTTTTGTTGAGACCCACTATCAACATTTATCTTTTACACTGAAATCTCCAAACAAATTTTCAAATTTTTTCAGGTGTTGGTGCCGCCACTTCGGGTAAATTAACCTTTATGGTGGGTGGAGCAGAGGAGGAGTTTACTGCAGCCAAAGAGCTGTTGAGCTGCATGGGAGCAAATGTGGTGTACTGTGGTCAGATTGGAACTGGACAGGTATGTTTCTTGTTCCGTGCTCATTTGCATCTTCTTGAGTATGAAGGAAATAACACATTCCTTTTGTGTAATAATGTTTCTTCCCAGGCTGCTAAGATCTGTAATAACATGCTCTTGGGAATAGGAATGATCGGAACTGCTGAGACGATGAACCTAGGCATCAGGTACAGCAAATCAGTGTTTCGCTGGATATTACTAATAAACTTTATACACACACCCTTATTAGGTGGTTTTACACTTAACACTTAAGCCTTTTTATTACACAGTTCTTGCTTTACCAGTTGGAAAGTTGATGCACAACTTTTCCAATTCAAAAAGTATGCCATCACAAGTTTGCCCCATGTCTGGCTGTTTCTTAACCTTTACCAAAACAAACTCAAAATTTGAAATATCTGGTATGCATATTGAGACTAATAATGTGGCCTAGATATGTCATTTTTTTCTTATCTTTCTAACTGATTTGTGACTCGGATAAGAATTTAGTAATGTGCGTTCACCTTATGTTTTTTTTTAAGGAACCAGTACCTTCATAGTTAAGAGTGAATAGCTTATACTCGCACACATTTCCATGCAAAAAAATGCCACCACCTGGACTTTTCCCTCCTTCTTAACCTGATCATATTCAGCTGATTTATTACTAGTCATCTTCAAGATCAAATTGTGTGACGTAGAAAAGCTTGTAGTTTGTCCAGTGTGGTCATGAGTATGACATGCTTTGTGCAAGTGACCGATTTGCTTAGTGTTGAAGTGTATTTGTGTGGGCATTTTATTTGATTTGTTATTTTAGAGAACTGATACATTTACAGTTTATTTGCTTATGTTAACATTAACTCTCACATGAGACGAAATGTGTTTCGCTCCAGCTTATATAGGCTGCACATTGATAATTATCTCAACCGCAGACATCAATCATAAACCCAGAGTAATCGGGTGCCTTGTCTTTTTTGCGCGATTAAAACACTATGCGTATAAAAACTTTTCATAAGCATTTTAATTAAAGTTCATTTCCATATCACTTCCCTCCTTTTATTTTATTTACCCTTGTCAGATTGGGTCTAGATCCCAAGCTACTGGCGAAGATTCTGAATATGAGCTCCGGTCGCTGCTGGTCCAGTGACACATATAATCCTGTTCCAGGGGTAATGGAGGGAGTGCCCTCAGCAAATAACTATCAGGGAGGGTTCGGAACCACACTAATGGCTAAGGTAGGATTTGTGAAACTGTAAGAAGTTTATAATTGCATGGTTCATGTTTACTTTAACACTTTAATTTGCACTTTTATATTTAAGTTTTCATTGATATTTATATTGTTTTGCTTTAGGATTTAGGACTTGCACAAAACACTGCAACAAATACGAAGACCCCAGTACCATTGGGCTCTCTGGCTCATCAGATCTATCGTATGATGTGTGCACGTGGTTATGCCAGCAAAGACTTCTCTTCCGTCTTCCAGTTCCTGCGTGAGGAGGAGGGCCAGTAGAAGTGCAACTCTTCAATCTGTAGCTTTATGCTACTTTTGCTTGTTTCAAGAAGCAAAAAAATAGTTGCACAGTCTTGTATTAACATGCGTGGTCAAGAAGACGTGTGTAACACGTAATTAAGTAGAAGGGGAAAGTCATGATATAAATATGTACTTTGTCTTTGGAATCATGTTACCTGATTTGGTCTGTAGTGAACAAACTGTGTCTAGTACCTGACTTCAGACACTGTGAATCCAAGTCAATTGTCATTTTTGTAGATGTTTTTTAGCTTTCTGTTGTGTGAACTGACTTAAGTACAGGGAGGACATATTGGAATTGCTAACATTGCCCCTGCGGAAATACCTGGAAATGACATCATTACGCTCTGCTATGTACTGTATAAACACTCCAACCTAGTCTGCTTATTCAAAGTCGCATTAATATGACCATGACAAAGAACTAATTACATTGTTTTTATTTTCCCTGTTTTAAAAAAAACATTTGGGGGTTTGTGAATATTTTCTGGTCCATAATGTCTGATTTTGTCTTTGCAGAAGTGTGTACTTACTCTGAACTCTTATATTTTGGCTATTGGGAATTAAAGTGGACATTCTGTTACATCTATAAATAGGAATTTTGTTCTCCTGCTTTCAATCTATGTTCAAGCATTGATGTAAAATTACTTTCATTTACTCCTTTTTACACATTTCAGAATTTCAGATCTACATACAATGGGAGAAAACCCTGCTGATTCTGTAAGTTTATCCCTTTATGAACACACAGTCTATAAGTTTTGTGATAACTGAGTGAAACAGAATAACAAGAATATATTCCCTAAAAACATTAAATAATTTTGAATAAATTTTGTATTTAATAAAGAGATTAAGTATTTGATCACAAAACAAAACTTGGTGGAGAAACTCTTGTCAGTCACAAAGGTCTGAGGTTTCTTGAATTTGAACACCAGGTTTGTGCACATCTTCGAGGGATTTTTTAAAAGCTGTATTTTCATTCATTCATTATCTCCCGCTTCATCCTCTATTAGGGTTGCGGTGGGGTTCCCCTGCCCTGAGGAAGGTCCTGGGTAAAGTTTAAAAGCTGTATGTTTTTTTAACAACTTCCACCCAGAATTCGAACCGGGAATTTGAGAGAACGTGCTAACCACTAAGCCACCGTGCCGCCAAGCTGTATTTTAACAACTTAAATTTTGAGCTCCGCAGATTTTTATAGACATAACATCCGTAGACTGACAGGGCCATTTCAGGACCTTAACGTGACCTTAATGACACTTCTTTCTTGGCTGTATGTTTTTGGTCATCCACGACACATCTTCATGGTTCTGGGTGAGGCCACGAGATTCTTATTCAAGATTGTAAGCCACATGGTCTTGCCCATTGTGGTCAATATGTTTAAATGTAAAAACTTCTGTAATGAGTGTCTTTTATACACATGACATGGAGATTAAGAGCCAGATTTAATTTGTGGGCTTGATTGATGATTGGTAGGGGATCAAATACATATTTCTCCATATCGAATACAAATTAATTTATAACCTTGATTGTTTTATTTATTTTTATATTCTCATTTAAAATAAACCTATTCTAAATGTATGATTTAGTGTAGTCTATTTTCCCAAATGTATTCAGAATCTGTTTAATCTACACTTGTGGGCATTTCACCTGTGGTTGACACACTGTTTTTGTTTTTCTTCTGCTCAAATATTCTTTTAAAAGCAGGGATGAAAATCAACTGAGAGATTTTTATTTTAAAGATTAGAGAAAACACATTCTTCACGATAGTATGATTTACTCCAAAAATTTCCATTTCATTTTGACTAACTTCCTGTTAACATTTGAATACCTGATTTGAAAGTTGCATCTTTCATGCCAGTTGCAATGGAGCTCTAATTTTAAACTCTAATTACTGTGTAAGAAATTCAAATAATTCAAATATGCTTATTGCACATCTGCCAGTATTGGTCCTTTCCTTTTAAAATCTATGTCTTTAACATGCAGTACATGTGTGGGATTTCTTTTCTCCTTCATTGTTTTTAGAGTTACTAGCTTGCTTCCTTTGGCAATGCCATGCTTAATCGATCCCTTTGTTTTATGCTTTAATGCCTAACAAAATTAAATCCAATCCAGGGGGAGAATGCTTTGGATATACTGAGCATGTAAGGCAATTTAGAGCTGTCATCTCCTCCGAATTTATGTCCTTGTGAGGTAAAAGGAAACCGGAGAACCCGGAGAAAACCCATGCAGAAAAGGACTCCACAAGTGTCGGGATTCGAACGTAGATGGACATGGGGAACCCCCCCCCCCACGCGTGCGCGATTATGTGGAAGACAATGAGCTGAAATTTAAATCACATAAAATTAAATATTAGGTGACTTGATTTACTTCACAACAATTTCAATGTTAAACAGATACTGCACTCAATGTGCTTTACTCGTTTCAATTTCGGCATGTTAAGCGTGAAAGTAAACACACCCCAGTTTGTAGCTAGTATTATTTAGTTCGTGCTTTTCACAATAGTAACATTTCGAAAAGTTAATACGCGTTTATTTCATCCATCTAAGAGCTGTGCTGCATTGTTACGCGCTGCAGTGATTTATTTACAAGGCTCAACCCAATAACTCACTCGAGCATTCTGCAAAAATCATACAGATGTATTAATCTATGTCTTATTCATTACAACTATTAGTTAAATAGCCTAAGTCAAAAATTTAGATATATTTATTTGTCGCGTATATTGAAAACATTTTCTTTGATCGAGAAAGGCTTTTGCCCCGCAAAGCAATATTATTAATATTAGGCCTATAATAAAATATTAAGATGCTTTTGCAAAGTAATTTATAAAAAAGTAAAGTTTAAAAGTTTAAAGTTAAAGAAAAAAAAAAAAAAAGTAGAAACGAGCCGACAAACAAATCATCTCAGATATTAACCTAAAAGACTTTACAATTTACTGACAAATTAAAGTAACTATTATTTATTTATTTGTTTATTCGTCACTGCGCCTGCCCTAAAGAAATATCGCGAACATGGGCTACCCGATAATTGTATCAAATTTTATTTGTTTTATTATTCGGACCAAATCTATTGCGTTTCGCGTTTTGAATGTTTTTTTTTCACGGAATGCAATTTCGTTACAGAAAATAAAGATGACTTTTATGGTAAATATATATTTATATGTAAGTAGACCTATGTGGTGCGGTAATGCTCTCAGTGTTTGTTATTTAACAGAACCAACTAGTTTCATTTTTGACGAAGAACAACATACACACGAAATCCAAATTAGTTGTTTAGCCAGTCAGTGATAAAATACTTTGTAATTTAAGAACTATTTTTGAGTGGGGTACCGCAAGTATCATCGTATATGTCTATTAATACTTACAGTAAAAATGTCAATCTATTTATAGATTCAGCTAAAGCAAACGCAGGTATAAATTTACAGGGTTAACCGCACAAAATCATTCGGCCTTTTATGATATCCAGATTTTTACTATACACGTACGCAGTGTTTCATGTTAAGAGCAGCATGTAGTCTATATGTTTTCATGTCTCACCACAAGGGGGTTCTGGTTCAGGTGCTGATAAGGTGCTTTCTGGGTTGCAGGGTTTTTCAATTCTATTTATGTAATATCTGAGAGCTCAACATTCCTCCCAGAATCGTTAAAGCATCATTGGAATTCCTATAAGCGTGAACGTATTTGTCTGTCTTGTGATAGACTGGTGAAATCCAGTGCGTGTCCTTGCCTCTTGCTCTGTAAGTTTTGGCATTGTAAGTATGATCGAATGTATGGTGTTTAATATAAATAACCCTGAAAATGTTAACTGTTATGTTCAGATGGAAATGGAAACGTAATGTGTGGTTTTAGTTATTAATTTATTATTAATTTGTTTGTCATACTTTTTACACCAAAAACCATCTTGGTTAATCAAATTGTCTGACTGACTCTGAATTGATATTTATTTGCAAACGTTTGCACAATTAGTAGTCACAAACTCTGTTTTGGATTACGTTTATCATTCGGCTTTACTTTACAAAACTGATTTAACCATTTATTTATAATTTTATTGTGCAAGTCATTATAGTAACATGTTGACACGAATTACAGTAGTCGGCGTGTTGTTTACCCTAAAATATACACTTCATCTTCATTTTACACTTCTCATCTGAGAGTACCACTAAAAGTATGGGATTTAATACTTTCTTTTCTTTACGTGTATGTCAACCTTTCCCAGGATTTTGGTTGTGTTGTTTAGATACAATCTAGACTTTTTCAAAAGCTAAAACATTTGAAAGAAAGAAAAAATAAATAAAGAATTTCCTTTTATAGTCCTGTCAGTATGATTTTTATCCCCCATGGTGGATAATTGTGTTCTGATACTACTACTGATACTACTACTACTCCCCCACCACCACCAATCATTTCTGTTACATACTGTCTGTAGACGTCATATATGCCAAGACAGAATAGATTTTAGCAAGAGTGAATAAGTTTGGATAATTTATATTTAAGTTCTATTCATATTGTTTTATTCACGTGCATAAAATAATTGCACTACATGATCAACTAATCATAAAACATTGTGTATTCATTTGTCTTAACTATGCTACTCCTCATCCCAAAGCCAGTGTTTAGAAGCTGTTGAAGGCAGAGGCGCAATATGTCACATGATCACAAGACAAGCCCATAAAAACTCCATTAGGTTCTGAGGCCTAAGTGCAGTCTTATCAAACTGACCGCTATTTCAAATACTCCTGTGTAGGATGCATTGAGCCAGCTGTTCGTTTGCATATGTTTCTGAACCGTTAGACGTGCCCTCGAGAAATTTTTAAGTTTCCTGTTTTACCAACAGGCCACCATATGTATTATTGTTAAAACGAAAAAATACTGTAAAATATTTTATACAGAAATCTATTTCATTCTGTTTCTATGATCCTGTTTTTTTTTTATCTTTGTTAAAATAAGAAATCAGCTGTAGACCAATAAGTGAATAAGTTAGGTCTGCAGTTATAAATAAATTACAATTTTGCAATTCTTTGCATATGTTCAGTAGTTGGATCGAATTTGAAAATCAAATTTCCAAAAGCCTTTAGATGTTTCAATGCCTGCCTTAGTACTCTTGCCTATTTTAATAAACTATTAACTCATTAAGATCAACAGTTAGACATACATTTTAATAAGGAACTAGTGTAAACTCTTAATAATAAACAAATTTACTATTAAACCTGATAAACACTGGTAATAATAGATTATCAAATGCAGAATAAGCAACCTTTCCATTTTAAATTAGTGCTTGTAAGTCTTATATATTACATTAAAATGTAAGTATAAAATATAATTTACAATGTGAATAAATGTCGTTCTGTTTTCTCATAAAGTAATAAAGAATATTATGTTTAAAATAGTATATTTATGCCAGATTAAATACGCCCTCGTAAAATTGTTTTTGTTGTAATTATATTTTGTTGAGAAATTTTTACAGATGTTTTTTGTGGTAGTTTTAATTTTTTAATTCTTATGGGCTTGTGATGGTTTCTTTTAACAAGTCTATAATAATAACAATAATGTGTTGATGCAGACAAAATTACATTTAAAAAAATTACTCCAGGTATTCTGCTCACAAATTCCCTGATTAACCTTAATGACTTTGAACATTGGTTTACCGTTTTTCACTCTGCGGCAAATTTTTTGTGCCCAAACACTACAGGCATAATGGACAAAAAGCGACAGTTTACGGAGGAAATGCCATGTTTGTTCCTATTTTTGTCCTTCATAATAGTAACATAACAACATAAACATTTATAAATTGTAGCAGCCGACGAATTACATAATGATGATGTTAAAATATAGAACTATTTAAGTCTCTAGCATTTTAAAAAATATTTTAATGTATAGAAATGTTTAATTAATACAAACTTTAATTCATTAAACTTTAATTCATTAAAAACTTATAAAAAATACTATATATATAAAAAAAATATATATATATATATATATATATATATATATATATATATATATATATATATATATATATATATATATATATATATATATATATATAAATATAATGTAATAAAAACGTAAATACGAAATTTAATTTTAAAACTTAATTACATACCGAACACGAGCAGACACTTACTCAAAAAAGTAAACCCCCCCCCTTTTTTTTACATGAACATTTGTTAATATTCTTAATATACTTGCATAGTATAAATACACCAAAAAGCAAAACTGTACAATGGTTGTCATACTGATTATTTGTTCAACTTTTAAACGTTTTAATAGTTTCATTTTATTAGTGTAGATCACAAAATACATTTTATTTGAAATGTCTGTACACTTTTGCGTGTATTTCATCATGTCTGCATCTGCTGTTAAAGACAGATTTTGAAGATAGTCATTTTATTTTATTTAATCTCTAATAAATGTTGGAAAATAGTTCCACATGACGGCTTCGCTGCCACAAACTTACAATTTAATGTTTACAATAAACTTAAAACAGGAACACAGAGTCGAAAGTGAAAATAACACAAATACACGTGAACAAATCCAATTAAAGTTTAAATCTTCTATGTTTTAACACAGAAAACATATTATTCATCAGTGGGATTTTGCAATAATGAATTATGTAATCATATAAGTGTTATACATATAGTCTAAAAAAATAACTTAGTCTATCATCCTATTCAATTTAGTACTCTGGTGGCATGCAAAGCAAATTTAGCATCAAGTCGGCCCTTTGCCTTTGCTTATTCTAAATACAGCTCATAAAACCAATAGCTTTTTTTTTCTTACCACAAAGACGGTTCTGGATTAAAACACAATAGTAACGATGTTAAATGTAACAACAACAACAACAACAACAACAACAACAACAAACAACAACAAACAACAACAAAAATAACATTAATTATAATAATCATCAATCAAAAAACATTATAAAAATAATACATTTGTATATTTATCGTCTTTTTGAATGCATGTCCGATAATACCTCAAAGCATGTGGAAGGTTCATGTTGACCTAAATGAAAGAAAAAAAGTAAAGTAAAGCAACTTGTATTTTTCCCAGAAAAGTGAAATACTTATTATTATTATTATTATGATAAAAGCTTCAGTAACACCACCGCTTTGGCTAGACAATGACTTTCAACTTGACCTTGGCCCCCCGCCGCGTCTTAACTCTCTGACAACACCGCGAATTCCTCCAAGTCCACAGTTTACACGACGTACGCGTTTTGTGCCTGGAGTAGACGATTTGGTTCATTTAGTTCATTTATATCCAATTCCCTTTCTCAGAAAACGTCGTTTTTATTCCGCGTGTCATTGCTTTGTTTGAAATTTAAAATTTAAACAAATTTAAAATGCTTTATAGATAGCCTACATCTTTGGGGTTTTCTCGTCCGAAGCCACCGGTCGTTTGACCTAAAACAGCATCTCAATGGAACTCTAAAATCTCAGTCACCAACAGTCCAGCGAGCAAGTTTTTAATTCCAGTCCGCCCAATCCTGTCACAATGTAACTCTGTATTCGGGACAGAAAACGGACCTGCTGATGTGAACTTGTACAGATGTGTGACGTGCTCAAATTCATTTTTTTTTTGGTATTCTTTATGTGTGAAATGTTGTGTGCGTTTCAGTCGCGTTTAACGACAACGAACCACGAACTAATCCGGCTCTATAATCGGATGTCAGCCTTTTTTTTTTTTTTTTTTTTTTTTTTTTTTTTTTTTTTTTTTTGCTTTATCTGCCGTCTCGCACGCTTATCGTAGCCGTTCGCGTGTCACGTGATTGGCTTTGTCCAATAAGCGATAACTGTGGGCCCGCACTCGTGCGGGAGCGTCGCTTTACTCTCACAAGTTCCCTGTCGCCTTTTTTCACTCGTGAGTTTTCCTAGCAGGGCTGGAAAAAGACTCGATGTGAGCCGTGCTATGACCGCGTCTCTACTCCTTCATTCGCGCTGGATCGAGCCGGTGATGTTTCTGTGTGACAGCGGCTGCTCGGACGACGTCAGTAAGAGCATGGAGGGATTCCCGGGAAGCAATTTCGCCGCCAACCAGTGCAGGAATCTGGTCGCTCACCCGACCTCGCTTGCTCCAGGTGCGCCCTATGGATCGACCGAAGTCCCCGTGTCCATGACGGAACCCGTTAAGCAGTGTAGCCCCTGTTCGGCCACCCAGACCTCAACGGGTGCTACCTCGTTACCTTACGGATATTTCGGCAGCGGTTATTACCCCTGCCGAGTATCACATCACGGCGGAGTAAAGTCCTGCGCGCAACCTGCTGCATATGGAGACAAATACATGGAGACATCCGTCTCTGGAGAGGAATTTCCTTCCCGTGCCAAGGAGTTCGCCTTCTATCAGGGTTACTCGTCCGCCCCTTACCAATCAGTGCCCAGCTATCTGGACGTACCGGTCGTGCCAGCGCTGAGTTCTCCACCCGAACCGAGACACGATTCCATTTTACCCATGGACACGTACCAGCCGTGGGCCATCACAAACAGCTGGAACAGCCCCTACTGCCCCAAAGAGCAGACCCAGTCGAATCATCTCTGGAAGGCGTCGCTTCAAGGTATCAGATGATGGAACATGACATGACATCTGTTAGTTTGCACTTTTCGTTCACTGTTGCTTTTTGATCCTTTAGTTACATTAGCTGTAAATGTGTAGCGAGCTTTCGTTCATTTCGTTCAAGTTTCCAAACGAAGGTGAAATCCAGCACCTGAATATTATAGGCACAGACCACATAATAAAGGCTAAATCAGTGAAGAGCACAAGCTCGCGCCAGTTTGGTCATTCAGGTCTGTTGGGTCATTTGAACAGTTCATATTTGGTCGATGGTGTGTTAGCTAAACGATTTTTTGTTACCCATATGAATGTGTTTTTGTTTTTCTTAGACACCGTGCCAGGAAGTGAAGGTGGCTCCGTTCGCCGTGGGAGGAAGAAGCGCGTCCCCTATACCAAGGTTCAACTGAAGGAACTAGAACGAGAGTACGCAGCCAATAAGTTCATCACGAAGGACAAACGGAGACGGATATCTGCTCATACGAACCTGACTGAGCGCCAGGTTACTATTTGGTTTCAAAACCGACGGGTAAAGGAGAAGAAAGTAGTGAACAAATTCAAGACTATCACTTAAGGGGTCACACGGGTTGTAAACGGACTTGCAACAAAGATGTACAAATGGAAGGAGTCACACCGTTATTTATTAAGTTCAACAAGAAGGTCGTTGTTCGCATATATATGTAACCTTTAATCTCTGTGCAAAACAGTTTAATAACTTTTAGAGGTCATATGTTATAGTGTCATCATGATACCATGTAAATAAATAGATATAATGATATCTGTTTATCTGTCATTACCTCCTATTTGTTGTTTTTCTGGTAGCTGGACGTGACGATACTTTCCGACAATATAAAGCAAAATTGGGTAATTCTAGGAATTGGCAAATTAGCAAATGTCCCATCAATTTCATAATGGTAATGTCTTAATAGAGTGCTAAGCTTCCTTATGTAGACGAATGATGTTGGTTTATGTTATGTTAACTGGTTGTTTAAAGTTGTATATTGTATAGAATTTGTTCATTATATAAAACAGTATTTTCATATTGCCAAACCGTAGATAATACGTGTTATATTTGTGCTCGAACATAATAATGCCATATGCCATATGAGATCGTTATTTCCAATCATTGGGCTCAGGGTTCAAAACATTGTTTTAATGAATCTCGTATAAGTAATTAAATTAAACTGGTGTTTGTTTGGTTATAATTGTTCTGCATTTTAAAAATCGATGCTTGGGACTGGTCATTTTTGCTATATTTTTACATCACAGGGTATGTAAATAAATCCGATTTTGGAGAACTGTTTAATGTCATAGATATTTGAAGTTATTTGATAGTATGTTATTGTACATTCCGCACATCGGTAGGAAAATAGACGCGGATTATTAGAACTTAATTGGTGTTGCGCAATACTGTAATAAATCTCACTCCATTATATTTATAAAATCAATAACGCTATTAACATTGTTCTTGTCTAATAATGATATGTTCTTTAACAAGTATATAAGTAAAGAAAAACATAATATAAACTTTATACTGAATGAGACTTCAAGACATTTTATTTAATCAGAGACAGATTAATGTAAGTTTTAGATTTTACAAAGGTGATGTTGCCACCTAGTGGGTCAGTTTGGTCGTTGCAGGACGATGCACTGAAAAAAAACCAGTCCATATTTGTCAATGTACAACGTCAACGTACAATCTATAACACACATGGATAATTATTGTTCCTTGTTTTAACTATGTGTACTTCTTAATGACCACAAATTTACATACATTCCCAGGTTGTATATAAAAGTTAATTGGAGGATTATGTCCAAGTGACAGCCTTTATATACCTAAAAATACAATTATGTAAAATAGTGTTGTCTTAAATTTTAGCTCGCGAATGATACCGTTTGTCCAAGTTGCTGCTTTTACATACACTATTTTGGTATTACATTTTTATTATGATCACTTAAAATGATCTATAGGCACCACCACAATAATACAAATGCTGTACATAGGCCATTATGACAAATACTAGAATTAAACTTGTCAGCAATTATCGTTATGCTTAATTAAAAAATAATTGATGTGTATATGTTTTAACGTCATAGGATGTCTTAATTTTTACGTCACGATGAAACGGACACATACGATTGAACCAATATTGAACAATTTTTTGAACAATATTGAACAATTGAACAATTAAAACAAATTCTTTTGTTTTGCCAGTAAAGACACCTTTATTCGACTAACTAAAGTGCAAAATAAGATATAGCTACACGTACACTACACTGATGTCTAGTTAATCACTCGTTAAAATGACATTAGAGACCTCAAAATGATTACATAGAGAAATACCATCAGGTTATCCCTGAATTACGTCATAAAATTATTTAAGGATGTTAAAATGACCATTGGAAAATATAGATTTGTGTTCATATGGGTCTGTGTAATGATGAACGTGTCATCTAATTTTAACTCATTACTTATACATCGCAAATATAGGTTATTTGTAAAATGACTTATCTAGATTCAATACATTCTTTTAAAAATGTTTAATCACGAACTGTTAATCGATCAGTAACCACATGTCTAACTTATGGACAATTATATATAAGTCCATAAGTTAGACAAGTGGTCAGTGACCGATTACCAATCCGTGAATAAACATTTTTAAAAGAATATATTGAATCTATATGTCATTTCAACACCAACTCAACAAATGACCTAAATACAAACCCTAAAATATAAAAAACTAAAACGACTTCCAAAATATATGTTTCCTAAACAAAAAATAAAATGCTTGAACATGCTATTTCAACATGTCTAAGGCTATTGCGAATACCAGGCGTATTTATCTCTTGCTCTTTTTATTTAGTATTGCGGCTTGCTAAACCAACATCAAGATTTATAATCAGTGGCGTACATATTTGTACGAGCATATGCTATTTATCTGTTTTTATACTATATGGTAAATACATTAAAAAACGTACCAATGTGATATTTATGTATAGTCTACAAATAGTCTACAAATATACACTAAAACTAAAAAAGCAGAAATATTAAACTAATTGCTTTTATTATAAACGTAGTCCTTCCGCCGTTCGATTAGACAGACAGACAAGTCATTTATCAGATTAAATGAAATTCTAAAAAGGTATATAGACTAACCACTAGTAAATAACTACTATCTATCTATCTATCTATCTATCTATCTATCTATCTATCTATCTATCTATCTATCTATTCTATTCTATTCTTTTAAACATTATCACGTCTTGGTTAATCTATATACTTTATGTTAATCATGTCAATCAGTTTCAGATGCTGCTGCTGGGATGTAAGCCCCGCAATGCAGCAGAAGCACATTTGCATAGCCAGAGAGCATCAGTAAGACCGTTCACAAGTACCCGGATAGACAGATAACAGAGAGTTTGCTGCCACCAACAGGTGTAAAAAGAAACAACATTACAATTTTAATAACTTTACAAATTGTTGAGCAAATTAGTGCGCATCGAAACGTTTATTTTGTATTAAATTAAAATGATACATTACATAATGATACGTTTAACATAAAATGTCAAGTACAGTACGTTGTCAAATTAGTCTACCTTCATTATCTACCTATATTTAAAACAATATGTCGCTTCAGTGTTTTTAAAGCATTTTAAAATCATTGAATTATTAGTTATTCTTAATTATTAAGTTTAGACTTTATTGTTTTTTTATGTATTTAATTTAGTTCAGTCTACAATTTATTTTGATAAAAAAACGCAATTATTAACGAGAAAACAAATTTGGTTGCATTAGTCGTTGCTATTGAGTTTGTATTTAAATATACCCAAAATTATGAATAATTTGATTAGTACGAGTTGAAGATCTATGCAATCACATGATATATAAATTATTTAAAAAGTAAAAAGTAAAAACTAAAAACTAAGCTAAAAACCTTAGTGGGCTCTTGGTTAGCTAAAATATTCGTTGCGTTTCTCGATAACTTTCAATCTCACAGATTAACAAAAAAATTAACAAACTTTATATTTTCTAATTTTAACCTTTGATTTTATGTTTTCGAAAAGTTTTTCAGAAGGCTTCTTAATCTCCAGTCTAACGAGATGCCTTTCTTTGTTGACTCCGCCTCAGCAAGTGTACTGGAAATACACACAAATAACACAAAAGAATAAAACCACTGTTGCATGTATTTATAATTCATGCTATGCAAAAAAACATAGCTTACTACAATGCATATGAACGTGTATGTATGTACCTGCAGTGTGCAGTGTGTGGGTATGTGTTGGGCTGAACCAGCACATTAGTGTGTTCAAAAGTAAACTTAGCGGTCTTCATCTTTTTTAACGTGTAAGTGCACAAGACATCCCAGATTCAAAGTACTTAGTAAGTTACGAGTGGGTCAAAGCACTCGTAATTTATAAAAGATTTTAAGTTCTACGTAAGTTACGAAGACTTCTGAGAAACGCTCTTAAATTTAAGATCGTAATACAAAGTTTCGAAATACTTTTTGTTTTTTTAAATCTGTCTTGTGTTTTAAAGATTGTATAGATCAACAAAAATGTTAATATTAATTCATTTAATAAAGTGTCAGATTGTTTTTAGTTTTTTTAAATACGATATATTATAATTTTCACAGATCCTTTTGCATCAATTTTAATATTTTTGTGTTTAAATGAAATTAGTTTGCTAACACCACCTGTGAAAAAGTATTAATATTATGTAAATCTATTTTTTTGCCGCGCTAAATGCTGGAACGTATATATTAATAATATTAATATAATAGTATTACTTTTGTGTAAAGACTAAACATAAGCTTTATCTCTTGCTCTTAACATGTTCATTGTAAAATTGCTATTAATATTCTGATGAGCACTGCCATATTAAACAGACCTACAAATTATATTATAAACATAATTAGGATAGGTACGTTTCAGATGATTTTGTCGAATGGCAAACATTCCTGAAACTGTAGTCATTAGTAAAAAACTAAATAACTACAAATTAAATTGGAAAATATAAGCGAAATTGTTTAAAAAAAAAACAGTTAAAGCTGGTAAGGTTCTAAGACAGTCCACGAAAGAAGGACTCGAGCAAGTGCAAGGCAAAGGTTGGATTTGCGATCAGACAGTGCCCATGGCCCTAAAACACCATGAACAGCATCACATCCCCCACTCAATTGCAGTAGACACTGAAAGCATAATGGCAAATTTGTCCTGACCAGAATACATTGAACAAGTATGTTATGATCATTTTAATTCAACTTTAACTTTAACGTCTGTCCATTTAATTTATTTTGAACATTATATATTGGTGATTTAAAAAAAGTCAAAATATTAATGACTGCTGCATCTCACCGTGATGATAGAAACATTCCTCAACCAGGCTTCCTTTGGCTAGACGCGGAAGTTTTAAAGGAGGTTTAACATTTAAAGGCGTAATTTAA
Organism: Corydoras sp. C115; assembly: GCA_019802505.1. Classification (NCBI taxonomy): domain Eukaryota; kingdom Metazoa; phylum Chordata; class Actinopteri; order Siluriformes; family Callichthyidae; genus Corydoras; species Corydoras sp. C115. The sequence continues at coordinate 6,663,522 of JAFMOC010000002.1, forward strand.
ATACTTGAACAATTAATATGCATTATCTCAAATATTTTGTAAGTAAAAACTAAAGTAAAGTTTAAAACTAAAAACTTACAAATACATCAAATCACATTTGCATTATAATATGGTTGATTAGGGCGATTTACAAATGATAACATTTGTCCTTTACACAAGCATCCATGTCTAAAATTAGACCATGTGTTAATTTCGTTGGTGTGTGTGTATGTGTGTGTGAGTGTGTGTGTGTGTTCGTCAGTCGAGCTCATGTGCTAATTATTTTACCACACTCTTTAGAGTATACTGTCAGTCTGTTAAAATGTTATAGAAATCCTACATCATAGATAAATTAACAAAATTGACTGAAAGTTTGGGAGAAAGAAATTATTTCAGACGTAGTATAATGTGAAAGCAATTATTAGTTTTTTTTTGTTAATTTAAATAACAATGTTTTTTTAAGTTTGCAGCATGTTTATATTTGTTTCCTCTTATAAAATCCAACTGAAGATATGCGATACACTTACCATATTTAGACGATTAGCACTTGATTAGTATACCGTATACTCCGGCATTACACTCCTACATTTTTTGCTTGTTAAACAAAAAACTTAAATGCATAAAAAAGACAAAACAGCTTAACAACTATTTACAAATCACAATGTTTGAATGTAGCATATTGGTTAATTAAAACGTAAATGTATCCTACCAGGTATTTTAGACGGAACGGCTTTTTTGGCTCTCCTTTACTCGTGATTTCAAGTCTAATTGAAGTTCAGGAAGCTATAAAAGCAGTGTCGCCTAAACAAGCTCGGTTTATCTCTGCAGACAAAAAGCTGCTACAAGGCTAAAAACCCACCATAAATGCGCTTGAATCTCAATGGATCCGTTAAGTATCGATTCCATCCTGTCCTAGAATCTGGAAACCTTTCGGTAACAAACAATTTCAGTTTTGCTGAAATAATTTCTTTATAAGGTGATCGTAAAGATGAAAAAGAGTACAGAAAACCGCAAAATGGCTTTTTAATTGTTGATTAAATACAGTATGTTAGTTTATAGTTTGATTTCGCTCTTTTCCGAGAAACTGTGTTTAATCAGACTTACTTCTCTACTCTAACGCCTTATGCTAAGGATAACACCAGCCTTCTTTCTTTATATAGGCCAATGTACTTTTAACAGGGCCACAGTCCAAGTTAAAACTTTATGGCCCTAAACAAATGTTCAAACCATTCGTTTACTCCACTATATTTTAAGGGCAGTGTACTATGTTATTTACTAATTTGACTAATTTTAACTGTTAACCTTATTGTGGATAGAAGGTTTACATTTAATATAAAATGTCCCTAAATGGTCCTGTAGTGCTTAATGCCGTAATCACTGATCAAAATGTGCTTCTGGACATCTTAACTTAAATGTGCAATATATGTGCAAAATATGAGCAGAATAAGTCTATTATATTCCGACATCTGTAATTACACTCTTGTCCTAGTCGATGCCCGATAAATTAGCGAGTTAACCTTATTTTGGCTAATTTACTGCATAGGTAGACACATATAAGTATAATCGTATTTACACACCCAAAATCCTGTTATATCCTACCTAAATAGATGGAAAAACTCAGCATATATAGTTGCTTTCAAATGAGTAATTTAACATTTAAGTACCTGTGGCGTCAGAGTGCTTTAGGTATTGCAGTCTATAACAAAACAGTACAAAATGAATCAACTAATATAATCGTAAACAACAACAACAACAACAAACTGCAAAAACGGTGCTCGAGCGCCTGAAAAATGAAATTAGGTCTTAATTCTAAAGCCGTAAACACAAAGCCTTCGCGAAAAAAAACTGTCTGTTTTTAATAGTTTGTTAAATAAAACGATTTCGGGCTTATCAAAAAAAGCAATTGATATTAACATAGAGCTGATAAGTGTTTGTTGTTTTCTGCTTTTTAACTCCAACACGTTGAACACGTAGACTACGCACATGCTGGTACATTAAAGCCTACTCTTTGGAGTAAATGTCAATTTCTGGCCGTGGTCACATGACTCTCTGCTCTCTGCAATGGATGGAGATGGATCTCCACGTCACCTCACGGCTCAAAATTTCTACTCGGCGATTGCGCCCCAAACCCACAAGAGCTCAGCTCGGCACAACGATGTGAAGCAGGACCGGTCTTGTGGTACGGGCCTTTAGATGATGGATTATGATGAGCGCGTTTCCGTTGGGTCTAATATGTATTTGCCGAACTGCACCTACTACGTTTCCGGAACGGACTTTTCCAGCCTACCTCCTTTTCTGCCCCAGACCCCGTCTTCTTGCCCCATGACATATCCCTACTCGTCGTCTAATTTGCCCCAAGTTCAGTCCGTCAGAGAGGTAGCGTTTAGAGACTATGCCATTGACACTTCCAGCAAGTGGCACCATCGGGCCAATTTGTCCCACTGCTACGCAACCGAAGACATGGTGCACAGAGACTGCTTGCCCAACCCGGCCAGTTTGGGGGACATGTTCTCGAAATCCAGCTCGGCTGTCTACCACTCGGGTTCGGGCCACACAGCCGGCGTGTACGGCAGTGTGGGGAGGAACGGGGTTTTGCCGCAAGCCTTTGATCAGTTTTTCGAAACGGCCTACGGAAACTCGGAAAATCCGAGCAGCGAGCAGGCAGCCAGCAGATATAACAGCAGTAAAGCGGCTCCAGTTTCAGCGGCAGCTAGTGCTGCAACTTTGGCCTCCAGAGCAGAGACATGTCGAGAAAGCGAGGAACCAGATCGCCGCGAGGAGACCAGCAGCCCCGAGTCGTCTTCCGGCAACAACGACGAAAAATACGCGACCACTAGTACGTAAGAACCCTCGAGTCGGTTATGGATGAAAGTTTGTAATCTCGCGCGCCACTGTTAAACGTTTTATGTGCTGTTTTATAAGCATATAAGGTTTATAGAGGGCCTGTAGTTTTACCCTAACAAAACTTTGTTATAAACAGGGGATCACGTGCTTTAAGTTTGAAATTGGCCGTGAATGATAGGGTATTTCCACGCTTTGGTCTTTAAAGTCTTTTTCCTTTTGCGTTTTGCGTTATATCACAAACCAGCTAAACCCTAGTTTTACGCAGATGTGTTTCAAACATTTTTACCTCCACAAGTTTGATACTTTGCTTTACTTTTGGAGTTGCTGATTATTCTTTTAAACCTTAAAGTGAATTCTGCATTTTAACATTTAGCTACGGTACTACCATTAAAGAGTAATTGGTGCCATATAGTTTACATAAACATTTTAATGACTCCTGGACTATCGCAATTATTTTAAAATAGGCAACTTCATATATATTTTTTTTTCTACGAAACAAGATTTTTTAGTTAGCGTGCAATGATTGTTTTTCTAGGCCAAATCATTGACGAGCCAACGTTTAAAACTTTTTGAAAAGTTAATATACAACACAATTCCTTCTAATAGAAAATAATTGTTTAATTGTCATTGTTATGTGTTTGTTTGTTTTTCTTAGATGGACAAAAAGCTCGCAAAAAGAGATGTCCCTATTCCAAGTATCAAATCAGGGAACTGGAAAGAGAGTTTTTTTTTAGCGTTTACATAAACAAAGAGAAGAGGCTGCAGCTCTCCAGGATGCTTAACCTAACTGACCGTCAAGTCAAAATTTGGTTTCAAAACAGGAGAATGAAAGAGAAGAAATTAAACAGAGACCGTTTACAGTACTATACGGCAAACCCTTTGCTATAGAGGTTGTGTGAGAATTGAGAAAGGGTGAACTTCAAGGTCGATGCGCCTGCACATTCCGGGAACGGATCTGAAGGTCCAGGAACCTCATTTTACCATGAATAGGCTATGCAATATCGGCGATATGTTATTATTATTATTATTATTATTATTATTATTATTATTATCATCATCATTGGATCGCCATTCACTCAACTGTCAGGTAAATTTAACAGGGTTTTTGTCGTTAAAGGTTTTGTTTTCTGACCAACGTTGTACTTGGTCAGAAGTACCTTGTATTCTGACCAACGTTGTACTTCATGTACGTTTGCAAATTAATGTATTTGACTTTAAACACATCAGCTATTTAGAAAAACGTGTATTTAAAAAAGTGGAATCACTAAGTTTACGTTTATATCTCTTGTCTCAGTTTGGCTACATGTGTTTAAATTATACACGCACAATTCATGAGCACGCTATAACCAGCGGTTTTACTTTTTTTTGGAGTGGACTGGACTCGGTCGAGTTTTGTTTAACTTGAACTCTCTTATTTTGTATGTTAAAATCAATTTCATCTAGGCCTTATCTAGGCCTAAAATAAGCATTGGTGATTGGTTATTTAGACATAGTGCGTAGCTTATACATATGTAAAAATAAGAAATTAATAACCAGATGGGTATGCAGCACACATACAGCAATGGACTTAGCCAAGCCGAGGAAAGACTGCTTAACATGTCACTGTTGTCGCCAAAAATATATTTACATACAACTTTGAATTCTCATATGTCATTTTTTTCTTGTATGATATATTGTGGAATATGTATTTAGAAAAAATGTATAAATCAAGCATTTAAAATACGCCCACGTTTTCTTGTATTATTATTATTATTATTATTGTTATTATTATTATTATTATTGTGTGTGTTTTTTTTTTTTTTTTTTTTTTTTTTTTTTTTTTTTTTTTTTATACACAGAAAGAAACACGTTCCGGATATTTTTCATTGCCTCGGATAGTTAAAGCCGAATCGAGGATCAAGTAACTGCTATTATTAATGTCTCGTATCCATTACAGAACTGCCACAAAACAGTAATGGATGTCTTAGTGCATTAAATAGGCCCTTAAAACTCTTGCTCCAATTTCGACCTCCCATAGAACAATTTAAGAAACGCCATTTTAAAAAGCCTATTTCACAGTAGTACGCATTATTTTTTATAATTTGTTAATCAACTGAAACGTCAATTAAAATGACTAGCATTACAAAAAAATATGTATATAGACTACTTGTACTAAAGATGCAGTGCTACCTATGAAAATTAGGTAAGGGTGGCTAGGCCAGAAAAGGACTCATATTCGCCCAAGTCCAATAAATTAACGCGAGCGTAAACTAATATAAAGTTTTTTTGCGCATCCTTTGAGGCATTGTGGAATTTGAACGCCCCTCCCCCACCGGCGTTGCTGTAGCAACTTGGCTATAAAACCCATCTTAGTCTGGAGCATTTGTACAATTGGGGTGCGGTGCAATAAACTGTCTGAGAACCAAGGTTATTAACTGTGACTGAGGGCGAGAAAAGCGGCAGCCACAATCACTGAAAGCTCGCGTTCACTGGCTTTTCTGGCATTTGTATTAGGCTCGTGGCCGTGGTTCTCAGGAGTTCTGCCCTCTGATCAACGAAGCTTTCTCCACACGGTGGCGCCTTTCAGCTCAATGTCATTGTCATAGATTTAACATTACTACCGAATTGCACAGTATGCTGGATTTTGAAGAGACTTTGCCTTTAAAAGGTAACCATGTATGCATTGTTAATGGATAAGTTAAAAATAATAATTGTACAATAAACAAAATATCTGCAAATATGTAATGTAATTACATCTTTTATTTTAATTACATATATATGTGATTAATACCTGATATGTGTTTACAGTTTTACAGTTCTCAAACAGTATGCTAGTTTGATTTGTGATATATATATATATATATATATATATATATATATATATATATATATATATATATATATATATATATATATATATATATATATATATATATATATATATATATATATTAATTGTATGTATATGATTACATAAAACCAATAAACATTAATGGACCATTTACTAAATATTGCACAACGGCTAAATTACCTATAAATAACAAAGAAAGAACACCACGGATATTTGAAGTTATAATTTTATATCACTGTGGGCAAATGTGTGTAAATATGCTTTATGTCCACTGTCATATTAATCAAACAAAAAACAACACCGATATTCAAAGTTATAGTTTTGTATTACGGTGGACAAATGTGTGTTAATAAAATATGTTTTATGTCTACTGTCAAGATTTTAAAACATTGAATGAACAAGGAACATCAGCCACAACGTCTATACTCCAAAATAATGCTACTCCTCTTGCTCTCAATTACATGTGACTATACAATACAACAGGTTATTACTCTTAATTTATAGTATAAAAATGTAAATAACGCATAACTAGTTCATTTTATTTTACAAGACTTACCCAGAAGAATGTATTTTAACAATGCTGTACAGTTCAGCGGCAAAAGCTAACCAGGCGTTTCAAATAGTTTTCTATCTAATTCTTCTAATTTTTAAATATCATAATCACTTAATCTTCATAATAATCACTATCAGCGTTATCATCATCTTTTTCTTTTTTCTTTACCCATTTTTCGTTATTATTAAGCCTACTAGTGCTAAAGATTTTTTATTGTCTTGAATGTCACCCCTACAGGAGAGGAAGAGTATGATTCTTTTAAAGTCAGATTCCTTTAAAAAGAAAAGCTGTTACCGTGGATGCAATACTTGACAAGTTTTTCACGTTCTATTAAAGATAAATCTGCTGGCTGTAAATTGATACCGCCACAACGGTTATGCTATGTGTGCTCTGTGGGAGGAGTCACGGGCCTGAATAGGTTTCAATTGGCTGTTAGCGCGCTGCGAGTTGTACGGTTATCAGCAATCATATTCAGAATGTTTTCAGCAAGAAATTACACCCAGAAAGGGCTATCTTCTTTGGCCTTCGATTTCAGCTAAGATGTCATGCTCCGACAGCCCATCTGCAAATCCATTTTTGGTAAACTCTTTGATTAGCGGAAGAACGGAGGGAAATTCTCACTATAACCAAAGCGATGGCACCTATTTACCACCAAGCGCCGACTATACCTATGGACTGTCATACTGTGGTTATTTCCCCGGACACAAAAGGACAGAGAATCAAAGAATGGTACCCACATCCAATCCATATATGCAGGGAATGGAATCGTGGTTGGAGACGTCAAGATCTTGTCAAGCAGAACAGCCCAGCAGTCAGCTCGGCTGCAGGTCGTTTTCTCACACCATAAAAGAAGAAAACGCGTACTGCTTATACGAATCGGGAAAGTGTTCAAAAGACCCAGTGACGGAGGACGTACCATATGCGCGAGTGTCGACGAACTCCTGTCAAGCAGGGAGCAACGGGAGTGTCCCTGTGCCCGGCTACTTTCGACTGTCTCAGACGTGTTCGTCGGCCAAAATTTACTATCCGAACGAGCCGTCTGATTCTGTCCATTTTTCTCGTCATGCTGAACTGCGTTTGGGCCTAACTGCAGAAACGAACGGGACAGAAAGCGAAGAAACGGTCGTCCTCACAGACGACGAGACTCGGAGATCACCGGGCGGCCCTGCTTCATCCCCACAAGAAGAAAGCGGAGAAGAAAGTCCGAGAAGGGCGACTAAAGGTTAGTTTTGGACTTTAGCATTACTTGTAACTGCATGTCTTTGTGGGATTCGAACACCTACACTGATGAAAAAACAAGAATACCTGGCCTCCTAGGTTTGTTAATATTTGCCGCAGAAATCTGTAACAAAATATAATTAGCTCCATGTAGTAGAACTTGACATTTTAAGAATCCCCTTTGTCTTTGAGCGTTTGTATGCCTGACTGTTATTTTTACCGGATTAATAACAGTCTGTGATTATCCATATAATTTTATTATTAGTCTCATCACGTAGTCTAATAGCGTACATTTTTAGAAACAAGGAAAAATACGTTTTCCGATAGGTTCTGACCACTGCCAATCAACTTTATATATACACAACACAATTACATTGATATGGGATTTCAATAACCACTCTAGTTTTAGACTAAGTATTTAATATAGGCCTGTAGATTATGTAAAATCTAATATGTCTTATAATACCAAATCATCTGTATAAAATACCAACATAGCGTACAAAACGTCAAATACAGCGTTTAAATACTGCATGGGCGAGGGGTATTCTTTAAAAACTGTTGTTAGTTAAAGTGAATACACTGCTTTTCGTAACATGCTAACTGAAACATATAATACAAGTATACCTATATGTTAATTTTTTTACATTTTAAAATTTGCTTAAAACACACCCCCGTGGTTGTGGTAGCTAATTAAGCTAATGGTAAGTAAAATATGCATTTTCAGACAATGAACTAAACTATTTAACTTTGGACTTGTACGTATTTTTTTCTGCTATTTAGAAGAGGAATGCAAGAGAGAGAGCACAGCTAACTGGTTAACAGCGAAAAGCGGACGAAAGAAACGCTGCCCATACACTAAGCACCAGACACTGGAACTGGAAAAAGAGTTTCTTTTCAACATGTACCTGACCAGAGAAAGACGCATGGAGATCAGCCGCAGCGTTCATCTAACGGACAGACAAGTAAAAATCTGGTTTCAAAATCGCCGCATGAAGCTAAAGAAAATGACTCGGGAAAACCGCATTCGGGAATTGTCCGCAAATTTCAGTTTCACTTGAGGACTGCATCACCAAATTCAGTGGTACTTAAGTAAAATTAGTGCTGAAAGGTTTTTCATGGGACGCATTTTTTATTTTAATTATCAACAGATCAAATGTTTTTGGTTATTTTCTTGCAAATAATATAAGATATTTAAATGCTAAATAAAAATGAATAAATTTGTTAATTATGCAGTTGTTCGCCCGTGGCTGGTGCAAATGTTGACTGAAATATAATTTACCTTATTAACAGGCAAATATTTACGAAGCTAACCAGCACGACTGTCAATAAATAAATAAATAACAAATGATAATCTACCTCAATTGGGCATTTCTATATAACTATTTTTATTGGATCGTCTGATTTAAAAAATACATTTAGCCGTAAGTAAGCTATGGACTACTGGATTAAAGTTAGATTAACTGCATTAATTATTGATGAAATTAGTAATATTAAAAAACACGTATTAAACTAAGAAGGCCTAGCATTGTCTTCAACCCGCGTGTATAAGTACCACTAAGGCGCCTTTCCGATCATATTGAACGCACACATAGCCTACTTCCGACATGTATATGATGTTAATTTAAAATCCTATTGTGTCGTATGGGTTGTTGTCAGTGTTTTTTCTGCCTATATAAGTTCATAATTTACATCGTATACGGTGTCAACATGTGGTAAAATGTTGCTAAGTAAATTTTACTGTCTTAATAATTTGCAGAGAATCATGTTTTTGTCCGATGTACATAAAAGTAAATAGTATAAACTAGTAACTGTACATACTATCTGTAGTAACTACTATATATGCATGCTGTAATAGACCTTTTAAATTCAGTTGCAATCATTCGCCTAAATGTGTAATTCTTTCCGCAATGTAAAAAAAAATCGAATTATTGGATAAAAGTCCAAATAAACGTTTAAGTTAATAAACTAAGTTTTATTTTTTAAATAAGCAATGGAATTGTATAAGACTATTTTCTTGGATGAATGAAATTGAATTTTGTGCTTCGTTCCTCTTTTGATAGTACCATAGCTGAACACGTGGTTTGAAAATGTGTCCAGACTCATGCACCTTAAAATTTCAGTTACAGTTTGTAGGTCTTACTGCAAAGTTGCTTTGATTTTTTTAATAGTAATGGTGGGAATTCACGGTGACTTCATGACTTTGAGAATTTGGCATTTAGGAATATATGTAATATGTGTGTGTGCGATTGTAATATCTGTTTTTAAGCTGCTGTGGAAGGAGAAGACTGCTGAGTGATTTAGGTAGTTTTATGTTGTTGGGCTCAATTTCGTACCCCCCACAACACGAAACTGTCTTAATTGCCTTGCAGTAAATGACGCCTCAACTTTTACCTCTTCATTTCGACCTAAAGTTTTCACTATTTATTATTTACTATTCACTATTTACTGTTTACTGAAGTGTACATGTGTGCCGCGCCACAGTATTATTTTGTTGTTTATTTTATTGTATTTTGCCTGTTTAGTACCTGTAAATAAACTTTTTTTTTCACTTTTTAGGTTGACAAAAAGAAGTGATGTAACTAATTTTTCTGTGGTATGCAGTCACAACAAGGCCTCGGTTACGATCAACGCACTTTAGCCAAAGCCGTCTGTCTGTTTGTTGTACAACAGGCCTCTAGGCCACGCCTTCATGGCCGGATGCTTCCGCCACTCTGAAGAAGTAACACAAAAGCTTTATTGGGCATATTCAGGCCAGACAGCCAAATAACCTGAAGTAAAACAGCGTAATTGCCCTGTTATAAACGCAGCGTGTTATAACACTCAGCAAGCTGCACTCTCAGTAGAATGTACTGAAATAGTAAAATCTTAGCAAAACTTCTAAAAAAGAACAGTTATATTTAGTTTTGTGTTTTTTGTGACCAAATTACAAAATTTACATGATGTTCTGAATCCTGAACTGAAATATTTTAAAACCATTGTCACAACTATTTTTATATAGTAACGGATAGGCTACATGACAGTGAGGCGCTCATTTAATAGTTACGACCAATAGCAGGACTTTATTGGCCCATTTTATAAATGTTACAAAACATAAAACAAATCGCAGACAAAAAAAATACACTCCAATCACTTATAAATGCGTCTGTGATTTTCACAGAAACAAGCCTGCTGACAAAATCATATCAAAAGGTGTGAACAGCTATCCATACCTTTCTACTTATTCATTTATTTCGAAATTAATTTAACCACCTAACCTCCAACTCTGAAATCGCAACATTGAATGACTAGTACCATTGACTAGATCATATCTCAACAGTTCCTTGGCACTTATTGCCATATAAACCTTACTTATGGGTCAAGTAACGATTGTCTTTTTTGTTTAACGTGTCTGTAATATTTTATTTTACCATCTGCTTTTATAAACACGTGTAGACTACATTGATATTTGATATGTATATTACATTGTATTTTATCGATTGTGTTCACAATTAAAGTAAGCGTCTCATAAGAAATGGCTACGGCTTTGGCAAAAGTAATGGCACATGATTCATTTTTTTTTCCAGCAAAGTTTAATTCAACAAATAAACTTGAAAAAGATAAAAAGATTTGCAATTACTATTTGATTGATTGTGTGTGTGTATATATATATATATATATATATATATATATATATATATATATATATATATATATATATATATATATATATATATATATATACACACATTTTTTCTAATACAATATAATATAAGTCTAATTATAGTATACTTAACAGATAGATAGACATTCACTATATCTATCTATCTATCTATCTATCTATCTATCTATCTATCTATCTATCTATCTATCTATCTATCTATCTATATAGTGTGTGTGTGTGTGTGTGTGTGTGTGTGTGTGTGTGTGTGTGTGTGTGTGTGTGTGTGTGTGTGTGTGTCTGTGTGTCTGTGTGTCTGTGTGTGTGTCTATGTGTGTGTAGACAAAATGTGGATGATCTATCAACAATCCTGCAGAAAAATTGTGGCTAAAGCCCCAGTTTATGCGATCCCCTTTATTGTTCTCCTGGAAGGTCACGTGTTTGTGTCATCCAATCCGGTCTCAACCTCGTTTCAACTTATCAAAGATCTGTAGTTCACAGTGAAGTCGAGCCGCTCCTAGATTTGCACAGATTCTGCACTTGTGTCGATTCCGTGGTCAGCAGTCTACGAACGGACACTGGTTATGTCGACTCTGGGTACTCTAGGTTATTACGCTGATTCCCACATTCCACATGAAGACGGTGATCACTTGGGACAGAGGTTTTCGAACGCACCGGTGCTCCAGAGCCAGACTCGAGAGCCAATGCTGTCTGAATACGGCGAGACCGACTCGTACGCTTTCCAAGCTAAGTCGGCTATTTTTGGAGCATCGTGGAGTCCTGTGCCCGTGCAGCCCTTAGGCAGCACATCTATTGCATACCATCCATATATACACCAGCCGTGTCCAACAGGCGAGCCGGATGGAGCGTCTGCGCGCGTCTGGACACTCGAACCGCTCTCCGCATCCGTGCCTTTCGCAGGATTATCCACGGATGTACATCATGAGATTAAACTTGAACCACTGGTTGGAAGCGGAGAATGTCCTACGTTGGATGCACGGACTCTAATGTCTTCTGATGCTGAGAACAACGCGGCCCCCATGGTAAAGGAGGCGGATCCGTGCTGCGAGGATGTGGCCGAGGCAAGAGACGAGAAGACGTCAACGGATAGCAAGCCTGATTTGGACCCGAGTAAGTGTAGCTCTGTTTCCACTGGTTTCCGCATTCCGCACTAATCTTCCTCCTCTCGGTCAGTTTTAGTAAAAAGACAAAACGTTGCCAAAATGTGTTCACGTTTAATAAGATAGCAGATTATTTTATTATGAAATCTGTTCACACACATGGAATGCTTTTACAAAGTGTATAGGCTATAGGTCATCCGTTTTGTCGCTCCCCATTTTCTTTAATTCGTGTTTTTAAATGTATTAAACGACTGGCAAATTATCGACAAAGGAAATCGGGACTACTCATTTTATTAGAAAAACACATATACCATCCAAAAACCGAATTTCTTTAGTTTCGGGAGCCGAAATGTAGGCCGTGATTTGCCAAACATGGTTACTTGAGTAGGCATATATGTAGCTGCGCATCTTCATATACAGACTTATACCAACCAGAGACAGGTCATAAAATGGCCGCAGCCAAATCTAAAGGGCAATACCACGAGCTTTGACTTCACTTTCCGACCTTTTTTCAGATAACCCAGCGTCCAACTGGCTACACGCGAAGTCCACGAGAAAAAAACGCTGCCCGTATACTAAGCATCAGACTCTCGAGCTGGAGAAGGAATTTCTCTTTAATATGTACCTGTCTCGTGACCGTAGATATGAAGTGGCAAGACTACTAAATCTCACCGAGAGACAAGTTAAAATATGGTTCCAAAACCGTAGGATGAAGATGAAGAAATGCAACAAAAATCGCCCTAAAGACATCTGAAGCTAGGACCAAACTAATAATGCACAATGCAATGTTTTGGACAGTTTCTCTTTCTCGTGCACAGAAATTTTGTTTTATGACTCTGTTCCTACGTTAAAAAACAACACCAGGTTTGTTGTGCAGTGATTCTCGTTCTGAGAATTTGCATGTGTATTTGTCCAGAATTTATGTTTTGTTTGTATGTTGGTCATTTGTGTCGTGTTTGCTTGTTGTGAGTTTTTACTGTGTACAATTCAAGTTTTTTGTTGTTGTGGGAGCACACCATGTAGTCGAATGATTTCAGGGATAGGCTATGTACTGAAAAGCTCCTAATATTTGATGTTTATTTGCATGAATGGTAGTGGCTTCTTAATTTTATCGAATGACCCCTGCCAAAATATTTAATGTTCAATGTAATGTTTAATGTAACTACCTAGATGTATTTGAACTACCTACTATTTGCATTATGAATATTCGTGTTTTGTCCTCAGACATCGGTGAATTTTGTATTATAAACATGCTTGACATTTATGTGTCTAGAAAAGAATGTCGTTGACGTAATTACCTCACATAATTAGTAATTTTAATTGAAGGATCATCTGTGTAGATGACAAAATAAAGGTATAAACATAATTTTGGTTTATTTCTTATTTACATACCTTGAATGGTCACTAAATATTAAAGTTTCAATAAATTGAACCAAACGTTCGTAGGTTATATATATTCATGTATAAATATTTTTATTTATACCGTTTGGGGCAGATATTGGGATTAGAAAAAATATTTAAGGCTATCAACAGAAATTAGAAAACATTGAGGCAAATTACGAGAACCCTCTGGCACGTTTTGTAACATTACTAGGTCTTTTTATGCTTAGTGCAATGAGCATGCATCAATTTCTAGCTGGGTTACAATCTCTGCTGTGTGTGGACTGTTCTAAATGTACGATTATTTTTCTCCTATAGAATACTAACAACAAACGAAACCATCCGACTTAACAGCAGAGTTAAGAAATTAAGTAAAACCTACATACCTTTCATCTCCCAGTTATAAACATCTGTATAGTTATAGCTACGGGCTGTTTTGTTCTGTAAATAGCGGGTGTGTGCAATAAGAATAGCTGCGGGCTTTAAAACTTTAAAACTTTGAAAAACGTAACACATTTATGTACATATTCAAGTTAGCACAGCAACATTACCCTTAACTCAAAATACAAAGAATATTAGATACAGTATCGAACGTTAACTCGATTTATTTCTCAGACATTATAACAAAAAAAATTGCGGCCCTTACAGACAGTGCCATAAAATTAGGCTCTGTCTAGGTTTTTTGGCTAATTACTTTATTGCGGCTACAATCCTGACGCGTCCCTTTGCTACACTGTCAAACAATGTGTCCTAAGGAATTTGAGAAACTTGAAGGGCGGTAAAATTTTAAATGCAGAGAGCCACAAAATAGGCGAGTGTCTGCCCTCATCGGTAACGTGCAAAACGCCTAATTGATGCTTAAAGTACAGAAAATTCTCAACTAGCCAAAATATTTTTGCTGGAGGTGCATTAACACTGATAAGAATTTAGAAGGTGTAAATTAATATGTTAAAATAAATTAATAAAATAAATTAAGTGTAATGAATCAAATAAATTAATTTCTCATAGCGTGGTATAGACCACCAGCTTTCGATTGTCAAGCGTTTACAAATCCCAAAAATTCCTGACCGTTGATGAGCTGTTTTTAGTCAGCTGCTGCACATTGACAGTTGAGTGAATTGAGATACTACAACAACAACAACAACAACAACAACAACAACAACAACAACAACAACAACGACTATAATAATAATAATAATAATAATAATAATAATAATAATAATAATAATAATAAATAATTAAATATATACATATGATTTTATATATATGAACATATATCAGAAAAAGGGTTATATACATAATCCTAACCCCAAAGTTTTACATTTGTTATACTAAAAAAAATCAGAAATAGTTGTTTTATAATTTTGTTTAAATCAACGTTAACGCAGATGGCAACGTTAAAAAAATCGTAGTCCATAATGCTATGTGCTGATCTTAAAAAGTAGAATAAGAAAATATTTGTTAACAGTGAAAATAACAAAAAACTCAGAGTTGCTATCAATAATAGCCAGCAGGTGGAAGCAGAGTCGAGGCGAATAGTAATAACCTCTTCTGGAGTCTCTATGAGCAACAAAAACGTAGTGTTTAGCGGGAGAAGCAAGGGACGTGCTGTTCTTCACGAAGCATTAATATGCAATTGACTCAAGATGTTGTCACAAACATTAGCATTAGAGTTATTGTAAGATGTTAAAAAGACTTTATAAACTGGAGAAATAATATTTTACCAATTAATTCCTTAATTCTACAGAACACGTTTTATTTGACTTTAATAAAAATAGTTAATATTATAAAAGAAGAAAATAAATGCATTAAACGAATTAGAAGAAACAATATTATATTGACAAAAAACCCTCGAAAAATAGCGTCACTTCACATACAGGATACTCTACAAAGGCGCTTCAGTATGTGACCAATCTTGACGTGAATGGGGCTTAATTATGCATTGCACAAACACATACCACTGTATCCGAACGGTTTTTGTGACATGGAAATACACGTCAGTTGTCTATTATTATTATTATTATTATTATTATTATTATTATTATTATTATTATTATTATTATAACTCAGTAATAATAAAATGATGTATAATACATCAATAATACTTTCCGTTAAATGACATTTGGTTGTCTATCAGCTGTCTAATTAAAAATATCTAAAACAATGTCTAAATCTAAATCTAAATGTAATTCAGACACAAAACAAAAGGCTACTATCATTGAGATTTGTATTGCCCTTGGTTTGCTAAAGATTATGATCAAGGTTATACTTTAAACATACTATATTGACATACACTAATATTAAAGACTTTTAAAGGTTAAACTTAACATGCACTTGGTGAAAAGGCTTAACTATCAGCAAAAAAAAAACAAACACTTTTGTATTTAAACATAAAGATTGTTGGTGCTTATGAAATTTTTCACATTGTGCTAAATTTCTTTCAACTTTTGCACATTTTTAGTATGGTTAACATTTCTTTGATAAACATTCCTTGAACATTCCTTGATAAATCGTGTAGTGATGTTGCAATTTCACAAATTTTATGTCTGTAACATTCATATTTAATTAAGACCTGTATTTAATTTATTGCAAATGTGAACAACATATGAATATGATCTCAATTTAGAATGTAGATGCTTGTACTTGGCATACTTGCAGTAGGTTTGGGCAGTGCCCTTTTACTTTTAATTTATGTGTGCTAGGTAAAATTTACATTTGTGTTTTTCTCTGACCTTAAAGAATCTATGTAAATATTTGTGTGTTCTCACACAGTGAAATGAAATATTCTTAAGAGGGTACAACCTCAGTGACAAACACTGTTCAAACAAGGTACAAGATTGCACTTGTGTAAGGTCATAAAACATTTCACCTCCTATTAGTTTGTAGTTAAAATAAACTCTATAAAATTATCTGTGTATTTTTGTCTTTTAGCATGTTTCTAAAATTCAAATACAATTTATAATATAATGTATAATAAAGACAGGCGGCCCAGGTGGGGAACCCCACCGCAACTCTAATATAGGATAAAGCGGAAGATAATGAATGAATGAATGAATGAATGAATGTATAATAAAGGTTAGTATACTTACAAAAAGCAAGCAAAGGATACCAAATCCACTATTGCTTTAGAGAAATATTGTTTGATTCCATGGATATGTGATCAGGGTTCTGTGTTCTCTATGAGTCTGTGTTTTCTCCCACAGTCCAAATTTATATGAGTCAGGCAAATTGGAGATATAAACTAGGTCTACATTTGAATGTATTTATCTGTAAAACTGCTCTGTGATAGACTGATTAACTATCGAAGATCATTCTGTACCTTTTTGTTCAGTAAGTTTTGGCTACAGGGACTGAATAAATAATTTAACCTATGTTACTGACCTGTGGCCTATTTGGAAAACCTATATATTTGTTATATTAGAGATATATTCATTTGTTTTGTGCTCTTACTATGATTTTTGCATTGACCAGCATTGACTACCTTGTTAGTTTAAGGTCATTCACTCATTTATTGCTAGTTTAAAAAGTGCAAGTGAAATTATTATGGGAATAGTGAACTTATGCTAAAAATATATGCAAAAATGAAAAAAAGGTACTCATTAGCATTACTAAACCTGCACCTATGAGTTGTGAATGCTGTGTGAGCTTTTAATTCTAAATGCAATAAAACACAATTAGAAGTAAAATAGAATTGAATCTTAAAGTAATTTCTCATAAAAGTGACATTAAAAATGTCTTCTAAAAGCATTTTGGTCACGGTTTTGGTCCTGTAAATAATCTTTCAGAAATTGATACCGTAATTATCTTTTTTTGGTAACACCATCAATAAATCATTAATCAGATATCATTCTTGGATGTTTCCCCAAAGCTGATTTAGTTTAATATGTTGAAATGTTGTGTCATGTGATGAGTCAAAAGAATATTCTCAACCAGCAGAGACATGTTTACTACTGTATCACATCACCTTTGCTTTTAATATTTTTAATCAACCTTTAGAAAGATATCATTTGAAAGGTAGAATTTCGGCTGTATACAAGAACTAAGGTGTTTGGTAGTTTATAATCAACTTCTTCTCTTTATAATGCACCAAGACAGAACTGCAGGAAATCCAGCCATGCAAACACATTCTGTCTTCAAAGCCATACTTCTGTAACTTATGCAGAATGAGGCATGTCATTGTGCACCTAAAATAAACATAATGACACTGGAGCTTGATGGCATTGTCTCTCAAAAATGTCAAAATAAGCCTCTACATAAATAGAACTTTCACATCTGTGTAGATTGGCCATTACAGTGGGCACAGGTGCATCGTCATGCCATCACACATACTGGCATTTGCACCTTTTGCTTGTCACAGTCTGAATTGCTTATAAAAACCTAAAAAAATCTATTTCTCCCAAAACCAAGTGGAAACATCGGCTTATCTGTCCACAGAACTGTGATGTGTTTCCTGATAAAAGATTTTCATACAATTTTAAGAATAATTTGTTTTTATGAACACAAAATTCACAAAATTTCCAAAAAGTATTTGAGATGAGATGTTCAAGTAATGTGAAGAAATAGTGTTTATTGTAGAAATAATATATTAGAATATTTATTTTCTTTAGCTCCCTCTTTTTAAACTTTTTTTTCCCAAAGATACACCCGACTTATTCACTGCACTGTTGTGATGAATGTCGACTGGTGTTTTAATCTTACTGTAGTGCTAATTATGACTTAATTGTTTATCATGCTCACCACTAGTGAATGGTCTTCCAATTATGCTTGTAATGATGAGATATTTGGCATCCTCAAGAAACTACAGAAAACACAACTTTTGCAAAAGCTAATTTATCCGGTGTGTAATTGTTTGTTTGAGTTTCAGAATGGTCAGTATTATTTTACCATCACCATTTGTCTTTGTAGTTCATTGTACCAATTTTGCACCTAATTGCAGGTTTTCATGGTAAAACTATGGTAAAACGTTTCTCTGCCTGGATCATTTTTCTCATGTTCTTTGGAGTAAGTGCTTGGCGCACTGTGTTTTGTTTTGTAAGTTGTTTTTTTTTTTTTTTTGTTTTTTTGTTGTGTAATAATTTGAAGTAGCTCCTTTTTAATTAAAGTTATCCTTATTTGTCAATGGCCACATCACTTCCAGTATGTGACAACCACAGCAAAAGTGTTCTGCTAAAGCAGTCTCTGCATTCAGCCCCTTTTAGAGACACTTTATGCTTTTGCAAATACTTCATGCTTTTATTAAATTGAGGCTGTTGGCAAATCATCTTCAGAGAGCCCTTGTAGCCATCAAATTTTTCCTCTGTTTCTGCAATTTTAACGGTCTGTGTCTGCAATTTTCACCCTGCCCTCCATATATTTTGCATCGCTGTGGCAAGATCTATACATTTCCCTCTGACGAACATATGTCCTTATCCATCCCCTTCTAACAGAATCTATCCCTGGCCATTGAGGTTTTTGGTGAACTGCCATGCTATTTTGACAATTGCGGAACCAGACCATATAGACAGATAAAAATGTTATTTTATATATCTCTGTTGCTGGGTCTGTGCATACCCAGCAGTCCTAGCACCTGCCTGTGAATTTGAGTAAGCCAGCAATGCCTCCACTAATACCTTTACTCTGGAACCTACGCATTTCAATGTCTGCTCTCTGGAGGCTCACCAAATCTTTCCTGAGGCTGCACTGGAGCCCATATCTCTCAAAGCCACATCTGTGTCTGCCGGCAGGTGCCTCCCCAGAATGCTTAAGAAAGTGGTTAAGAAATCCTGGACTCAGACAGTTTCTGCTGACTGCTGTGTGCTGTGACATCTCTGCTGACGCATGCAATTAACTAGCAGAAAGGAGAAACTTACTGTGTTTGTTACAATGCACATTGTACAATAACAATGTGGTCGGAAGTGAACGCACATTCAGTATTTGGGTAATTATTAGCTCTGACATCTAATTGGGCAGTATTGTTTATTTAACCACACCTTGCTCTACCTAGTCTCCAAAATTCAAATTTGAAAGTGTTAAAAGGCCATTTCTGAACACCAATTTCCATAAATTCCATAAAAAGTTTATTTGTAAGTGAAAAACATATAAGAGAGTTGACAATCTTTTGTACATCCTAGCAAATTAGCAAATTTACTGCAAAGCTAAACCGAGAAATTCTCAGAGAAAAAATAACCAACCCAAGAGTTACACATGGAACATCATGGGAACATACAAATCAGAGGCTACTGAACCCCGTCATATATATATATATATATATATATATATATATATATATATATATATATATATATATATATATATATATGTATGTTGCTCCATTGTGTAATGCCTCTTGTTACAAGATAGATCAGATAGATATAGGAATTTGTGGATGTATTACTTTTTTTTTTTTTTTTGTTAGTTCCCTTTTCATTCTCTGTTCTCTATTGATCGGGGTGGATTTCCCAAAAGTGTCGTATCGCTAAGTACTTCGTAACTTCGTACTTAAGAACGTTCTTAAATTTACGAGGCTTTCCCGAATGCATGCGTAGCTTAAGTCGTTCTTAAAATCGCTCGTAACTTACGAGTGCTCACACCCACTCGTAACTCGCTAAGAACGTTCGCTTTCGGGAAATCCACCTCAGAACCATCACATAACAGGTATAATATGGGTGGTGCTTTATTGTCAGTTCTACAGTGACACTGATGAATTAAGGTTTTAGAACCACAAAGTCTATCTATATGGTAAATGAAGGAAATAGACAATGAAGCAAGAAAGCAATATTTTCATTTTTTAAATTTTTATAAAAATTTATAAAAATTTTTCTCACCTTCCCCTTTTGTGTTGGATCATAGTTTGCTTCTTTGTCGTCTCCTTTCATTCTAAAGTTCTACCCTGGCCGCAGTTGCATAACATGCTCCAATAAGTAGGTTCTTCACTAGTCATCTTACTGTCACTCTCAATGCATCACGTACCTACACCTTAGTTGTATTCAATTTCTTCCACTCTTTCTGAGTTTTCAGAGTTTCCAGCTGGGGTATCTTCTAATTATTTGGAGATGAATAACTTTGCCCTACTTCCTCATCTGTCCTATGACTACTTTACTGATCTTGTTAAAGATGCTAATTCTTCTAGACTGAATTGTTGGCTCCTCACAGTAGCAGCATGCAAGCATTTGTGAGTCTTTTGCCAGTGGCATAATTTCAGGGGTGTTTTTCAATGTCCATAAATGATGCAATTTGAGACAAAATACAATTTAGCCTAAACTTAATTTGCACATGTAACTTAATATGCAATAAAAAATGGAATGGAAAAACGACTGTAAGACTGCCTTTCTGACTGCCAAGGGGCCCTCTAAATATGTAGTTATGTCATTTGGGCTCACTATTGCTTCTGTTTTTTTTCAGGCTATCAGCAATGTGCAATGTGATTTCTGACATTAAAAGACTTCTAGACAGCTAAAAGGAATTTTTCACCACGATCTAAGATAATGTCCTGAAAGGATGACATATATAAATTCATATGGAAACTCATATGTTTGATAAACATACTTGCTGGGACCAACAGCCTTACCTAGTGCCTGCCCATGAATTTTAGAAAGCCCTTTCCTAGTTAGATTCCTACTTCAATGGAGGCTTTGAGTTCTAACACAGATTCTATTTGGCCAGTCAGTAAACCTGAGACTGTTAAGAGCACATTAGGCATGTCTTTTAGTTGGTTTGGGCAAAGAGCTCCACTGGTGCCTCTGCACCAAAACCTGTGTGCACACCAGAAATTGTCTGCACATGAGAATATTTGCATGTTAAAGCCTGCCGAGGCTGCAATGGAGCCCGCTGGGTCTCTCCTGAGGCTGCACCAGATCACCCTGGCTGTCCCACATCTGCCAGGGCCAGACCAGACATGGGGTGGCATAAGAGTCTGTATTATATTTGCACATATTGACAATGTCTTGATTAATTCTCTGGATTTTCCCTCTCACTGTTATTATGGTTTCCCACTTCAAATTGGCCTGTGCCCTCCATATACAAACTTCATATGTTCTTGGGTTTAT
Source organism: Corydoras sp. C115 (assembly GCA_019802505.1). Lineage (NCBI taxonomy): Eukaryota > Metazoa > Chordata > Actinopteri > Siluriformes > Callichthyidae > Corydoras > Corydoras sp. C115. The sequence continues at coordinate 6,685,108 of JAFMOC010000002.1, forward strand.
TGACTTTTATTCCAGGTTTATTACATCATTTAATCCCATTGATATTATGTCTGCACCTGTTCTGAAACATCCACAACCTGACAATCAGTTTTAATGAAGGTTCATGTGTTGGAGCGTGTGAAGCTAAGGTCTTCTAAACGGCATTTGCATTCTGTTAACAACCAGACTTCTAAATAAAATCACCTGACTAATACAACTATATTAATGAAAAATTGCTGGCTGTAGAATTTGTCTAAGAAAGCTGGTTCCACTGGCTAGTGCTAGTATTAATTTGCTTAATTCCTGATCTCACACATGGTCTTGCATTTTTTGCATCATCATCAATGAAGATTTGTAGTTTTGCAATTAATTAGAACTTGTGTTCTAATATGGTAAAAAAAAAATAGTTCACCGAATATTCATTCATTATTCCTATATTAGGGTCACAGAGGTTCCCCATGTCCATCCAGTTGAGAAAGTTTCAGACGCTGGGCAGATACACTCTGGACAGGGCGCCAATCTATCACTCAGCACACTCACTCACACAGACACCCACATAAACACACACTATATGGGGCAATTTCGTGCATTCAATTTACCTTGAATCAATGTTTTTGCACTAAATGAGCATAAAAAAATACCCACGCGAGGAGAACACACGCAGGGAGAACATAGATTGGGATTCGAACCTAGATCCCCAGTGCTGAGAGCAAATGTGTTAACTTACCTCATAGAATATTTTTTTACTTTATGCAACATTTTACCAGACCTACAAAGAGATTCATTGCTGGACACACATTCACTCACCCAGACACATGCACACTATATAGGAGCAATTGAAGATGTCATAAAAGTTCAAATGAAGAAGAAGTAATAATTTATATTTGTGTAATTTTTTTAATGATTTTTTATATCGTTCTCATTTTTTTCATTAAAGTCTCTGAAGATCCATCCATCCATTATCTTCCACTTCATCCTATATTAGTGGTTCCCCATGCCTATCCAGAGGAGAAAGTTTCGGGTGCTGGGCAGATACACCCAGGACAGGGCACCAATCTATCGCTGGGCACACACTCACTCACACAGACACACTCTATATGGGGCAATATCGAGAACTCAATTGACTTGATCCATGTGTTTTTGGCTGTGGGAGGAAACCGGAGAACCCGGAGGAAACCCACGCAGACACAGGGAGAACATGGAAACTCCACCCAGATATGGATTCGAACCGGGAATCCCTAGCGCTGAGAGGCGAACGTGCTAACCACTAAGACACCGTGCCGCCCTTAGTCTCGGAAGATATAATATAAAATAGTAACATTTTTGAAGGCAGAATGTTCAGCTAAAAATGTTTAGTATCATACCTTTGATTTATTGTATTTGTTTGTTTTGTATCTTTAAAGTAAAAAATAATGTTTAAACTTCCTTTAATGTAATTAACGTAATGGTTCAGTTCAAGATTTTGCCAGGGATCAGTAGGCCCTATTTAATTCATTCTTGGCTTTGAAGAGTAATATTTCTTTTTGTATCAATTTCTTCTGCACATAAGTAGATTTTGCTGCGGTAAATGTTAAATGTGTGGGAGATATTGTAGGCATATTGATGATGATGTGAAATTGGTACATTTTTATGAAGTTTTTAAATATCAAAACTGCAGTTTAATGAAGACAACATTTACAATAGTTAATGTCTATTTAAATTATTGACTATGGATAAGTAATTTAAGATATCTCCATGCAAGGTAAGAAACATTAGCAAATAATGAGTCATTAAAGTATCGAGCCACGTTGGATTTTATTTATAATCAGTCCTTGCCACCCATCACATGAACATCGTGACCTTGCGCTGCATGCTGCATGTTTATTTTATTGGAAAATAAGCTGCTAGTAGGCAGTTACACAGTGTGTGTAATGTTAAATAATAAATATATTAAAGTGTAAGCTACAATAACCTTTTGTTTAAACAATAGGTTAGGGGATTGTAAAAATCAACATACAGTTATTTTAACAAAGGCTTTTTGCTGAACATCAACTGCCACTAGGGGCTCTTTTAAGCCTTTCATAAAGGTGCTGCCATTGTCTCAATCCACTACTGTGCTCAGTTTATGAAGAAATAGACTACACCGAATAATCACTGACCAATATTGTCGTCTATGGACTTAAATTCGCATAAATTCGACCCATGTTTTATATGATTTTAAGCGTTTCAAACGTTTAACAAAGTAGAGCATATATTCTTATTATGTTTTGTAAAATGAAAATCAATAGGCCCAAAGTGGTTTTGGTGTTATGTTTCTAAGCCAAACCTTAAAGCATCTTACATTTAAAGCGTTCCAGCATTACATGAGACTTCCGCTGCCACTAGTTTTCAGAGATCTTTCCTGACCTTACGACCTGCAATACATCAAACTCGAGGTCAGCCCGAGACAAGGAGGGCCATTTTGTTTTACTCTGGTGCAAGATGTTCAAGTGGTGCTGTAAGGATCAGCACCTGGTTTTAGTAGAGGTTCAGTGACATGGTCACAGAGCCACGATCACGTTCTGATCATTTACACTGAACGATTTCATTACATGAGGGGAGTTAAAGCTATAATGCACGTTTGGTAATTATTTCACTAACTATCTGTGTTATGTTTGGAAAAGGGCATCACACGTGCAAATCATTTTCCCAACAAAGCAACCTATATACATACATTAATTAATTAACTCACAACAAGCAAAGGTGTAAAATTCCGTCGTATCATTAAACTACAGAATTGACCATGTAATGCTAAATTTCATCAAAAAAAAAAAAAAAAACACTAATCTAAAACTTTACTAAAATATTTATTCTAATGTAACATATATCAAAATAAGCTATACATTTGGGTATTAAGGCAATAGGCAGTTAAACTTTAATGCACAAAGCATAATCTTAAAACAGAGCATTCAGTGCGGCGCTCGCGTTACCATTTAAAAACAATCCGGCACCGACTAAGTTACTATTTTACAGTAGCTATTTTAATGCATGCAATGCGCAAATTGATTATTATACGCGTCACAGTCTTTATTAAATAACAGAATCTTTATTAAATAACCGTTGTTGATTAAAAACTGTATTTTCTAAACAGTTACTTATACAAGAATTACACGAATCACGAAAGAAAAATGTCAGTGTGTGTGTGTGTGTGTGTGTGTGTGTGTGTGTGTGTGTGTGTGTGTGTGTGTGTGTGTTCAGAGGGTGATCCATCAAGCACTACTGTCGAGTCCTGCCTCTGCACACACCATAAACAGCCAATATACGCCTCAGTCGTGCTCATTTACACAGCATCCACGCTGAGTAGGAAACAAAACAAAAAAAGGATTACTGAAGTGTTTACAATTCCAAAAAAGAGCTGCAAGCAAAAGTGAATATCAATATGCCTACGTAAGATTTCTTTAAGGGCCACTAATTCGTAATAAAGAGCAAGAACATTTGAACTATTTGGGGCATTTTTTTATTTAAATATGTATCTATTACATTTAGGCAATATTAAATTGTAACAGATCGGGCTCTAGAGCAGAAACTGGGTTGAAATGTAGAGATGCAATAATAAACCACCTGGCACGAACAATTATTAAAACAACAATATTGAAACAGCAACAATAACAACTACGATAATAATAATAATAATAATAATAATAATAATAATAATAATAATAATAATAATAATAATAATAATTGTTATTATTGTTTTTGTTGTTGTTATTATGATTATGGTTATGGTTATGATTATTGTTGTTGCTATTATTATAATACAAAGAAGATTTTACCATCTGGAATTATTTTTTGTGTACGTACTGATTGTTATGACAGTCAGCAATCACTGCTAGGTTATATCTAACAGACGGTAAGCGAAACTGTCTAACAGCCAATGTCAAAGACGATGGAGATCTCTAACATGGAAAAGGGCACAAATAGCTAAACAAATTATAATCACGTAAATTTATATTCAGTGCTTTTTTCCTAACCAAATGGATTAAATCAACCAGGGAAACACCTCCTGTCTATCTTAAACACGTATCGGATATTTCATAAAATATGTTCTCGTACATAGGCCTATCTAAAATGGACGTAATTAAAATGACATTTTTCAAATTCGATTACTTGTCTGTCCATTTTGTGGTTTGGCTTTTAAATACCAAAGTTATTCATATAAATAATGTTTGAGGTAATTTATTTATTTCCGTTTTATTTTCTCTTTTGAAATACTATAGAATAAACGAAATCAAATAAGCCACGTTGAAGTCTAGTGAGGTAAAATTGTATTTATAGTACACGTCTGTGAGTTCTAGGAGACAAGTTTAAATAGATAAAGAATACAATTACAGAATTGAAATATATTTTATTTTATAAATATTCTCTATTTATATTGGTTAAATCGAAAACAAACGATTGATTTAGCAACATAATTATATAAAGAATACAACGTCAACGTTTAACACTGAATACGTGTTAGTATGTATTATTAAATTAATATAAATTGCATAAAATCTAAGTGCAATACAATGTAGTTTTCAAATTGGTTGTTTGAAGCATTTCTGCTTTTAGCATCGTGAGAAAGTATAAAGCGTAGCCTTTGGGTAGAAAATGTGTAGGAAGCAGTGGGATTGAAGAAGAATGCCAACACCCACTCCATATCCTTACAATACATTCCGTGTTACTGCAGTATCATTCGGTGTTTTTTCGCAGTGTTTGGTAAATCGTATCCATTTTAATCCTTTTCTTCATAGTACCTGATTTCCACTCGTGAAAAAAAAATGCGTTGGAAACAAATATCACGTCCACACAGGAGCGACTTCCATCTCAGGTACATCCAGGCTAAAATGACTGCTAAGGTCAATGTTTGTCGGATAAGATATTTAGCAAACGAATTTATAACGGAAACAAACTCAACACAGTAAGCGCTATGCTTTTCCCTGCTTCCTGAGCACATATGATCTAAGAGTGGGTTAGATTGTTTAAATGTGTTTCTTAGGGCACTAAGCTGTCAGACCTTTTGGCGAACAAGATTGATAGCGCGCAGGCTTCCAGGGCTCTTTGTTTGGAATATAAGCAATAAAGTGCTAGTGGGCCACTAGGCTGAACACATGCTGAATGGATATATATATACACAAAAATATATATATTATAGATATATATTATAGATATAAATAGATATATATATATATATAGATATATATAACACAAAAATACAGATCTATTGATTCGTTTATACACATAAACAGATAAACAGACACAAAAAAACACAAACACATGCACATACATACATTCATTCATTCATTATCTCCCGCTTTATCCTCTATTAGGGTCGCGGTGGGGTTCCCCATGCCCATCCAGGGGAGAACATCTCGGGCGCTGGGCAGAAAGACCCAGGACAGGGCGCCAATCCATCGCTGGGCACACACTCACTCACACAGACACACTCTATATGGGACAATTTTGAGAATTCAATGGACTTGATCCATGTTTTTGGACTGTGGGAGGAAACCGGAGAACCCGGAGGAAACCCACGCGGACACGGGGAGAACATGGAAACTCCACCCAGATGGGGATTCGAACCGGGAAAATTTAATGTTATTTCAACAAATACATAGTACCAATATATGCTATAGGGCGGCACGGTGGCTTAGTGGTTAGCACGTTCGCCTCTCAGCGCTAGGGATTCCCGGTTCTAATCCCCATCTGGGTGGAGTTTCCATGTTCTCCCCGTGTCTGCGTGGGTTTTCTCCGGGTTCTCCGGTTTCCTCCCACAGTCCAAAAACATGGATCAATTCTCAAAATTGCCTCATATAGAGTCTGTCTGTGTGAGTGAGTGTGTGCCCAGCGATGGATTGGCGCCCTGTTCTGGGTCTATCTGCCCAGCGCCCGAGACGTTCGCCCCTGGATGGGCATGGGGAACCCCCACGCGACCCTAGTGGAGGATAAAGCGGGAGATAATGAATGAATGAATGAATGAATATATGCTATAACCATAGTGTTGGTACCACTGTAAACGTGAGGGTGACACCATCGTGCATCGTGACCTGCGGGGTTGAAATTTTACGGGCTCGTTACGTGATCACGCCTTTGAGATTGCGCGTTCGGGTTTTTCTACGCATGCGTATAAGCGTTCGTGAGCGCGCGCCGCTAGACCAAACTTGTGGTAAAACTCAGGCGCAAGATTAATGAGTTTCTTTTGAACGTGACGGCTGGTGGATCGAATGTGGTGAGTTTGTTTATGGTGTTGCCCATAATCCTATTGCAGTTAGAAACAACTCTTATTTCGAAAAGAGTGCGACACACTTTCTTTCTTTTTTTTTTTAGAAACAGCATACCAGTTTTAGAAAGAACTTTACATTAGAAACATCTTGACAAAACTGTCATAAAATACGCATAAAAACTTGCTCGTCTCGTGGAGTGAGGCGTTCCTTTTGGACTTTTCCTGATCAATCACGGAGACAGTGGGTTCTTTTGATTAAACCCCAAATTGTCATTGGACAGAGGTAATCATGTGACAAGCAATACGGTCCAATTTCAGCCTTGTCTGCTCGAAAGCAGTTTAATGGTATCGTGGTCCCCATACGACCGTAATCAGCAAAATAGTGTAGTTGTTTTTATTTTTATTTTTTTTATATTGGAGACGATATTTTATTGCTTTTCCCTGGGTCACAAATCTGTAAACGGTGGATTCTTTTAGGACTCTGAGGAGATGAATTACGAATTCGAGCGAGAGACGGGCTTTATCAATAGTCAGCCGTCGCTCGCTGAGTGCCTGACATCTTTTCCCCCTGTCGCTGATGCATTTCAAAGTTCATCAATCAAGAGCTCGACGCTTTCACGGTCGACACTGATTCCTCCTCCTTTCGAGCAGACCATTCCCAGGCTGAATCCGGGCAGCCATCCTCGCCACAGCCGCCCCAAGCAGAATCCGAACGGCGTGTGTCCACTGCCGGCCGCCTCTTTACCCCCGGAATACCCATGGATGAAGGAGAAAAAAGCATCCAAGAAAAACCAGACTTCTGCTGCAACCACCACTGAGCCTACGCCACTTTACTTTTCGCCACAAGGTATGTCAAATTATATAATTAAAATAAAAAATTTATATATATATATATATATATATATATATATATATATATATATATATATATATATATATATATATATATTATGTGTTTGTGTATGTGCCTCTTAGTTTAGTAACAATTTTGACTATCTGATTGAACTCTATTCTCGTCGCCCCTTACTTAATAGTACCCATGCGTTTAATATTTGATACAGAATACAGAGAAAACATTTTATTGATCAGTGTTACATGTATCACAATAAAAACTTTGAACTCTCCGCGCGCAACTTGTAGAGTCGCGCGTGAATTTTAATATTTGACAGTAATGAAGAGTGATAGATTTGTATTACTCAAGTCGGCAGCTGGTGTGTTCATTAATCTTCTCGCGGGCTCGTCCGCACTCACACCACACACACACACACACACCACACATTGCTTTCTGGCACCGGGGCCGAGGACACAAATTATTCTCGTGCCGTGGATTTACTCCCACCGACGATTTATGCCCCTTTGTAAACCACAGTAGTATATTGTACAAGCATGTGAGGTCAGTTGCATATTGCGCTTGATCGCGTTTCGAACAGAAGACCGGTGGTAATTGATGACCGAGTTTATCGATAACGAGGACGGTTTGCTTTGTTTCGCAGGTTCGCCGGAGCTTTCAGATGGCGGGGGCGGCGGCGGCGGCGGCGGCGGCACCCGCAGGCTGAGGACGGCCTACACGAACACGCAGCTTCTCGAGCTCGAGAAGGAGTTCCACTTCAACAAGTACCTGTGCCGACCACGACGTGTGGAGATCGCCGCGCTGCTGGACCTCACGGAGAGGCAAGTGAAGGTGTGGTTTCAGAACCGGCGCATGAAACACAAGCGCCAGACACAGTGCAAAGAGAACCAGCACGGCGAGGCCCGAGCTACCAACACGGAGGAGCACGTCGCTCAAGAAAAGAGTTTCTACGAACAAACGGGCGCCAACGCTATTGCCGGGGCTCTATTGGAGAGTGAAAGTTACGCGTTCCAACAGAACACTGCGCAAAATGGACACAATGGAGATTCACCGAGCTCCACTGTTTCGCCTCTCAACAGTAATGACAAAAATGTGAAACATTTTCCCAACCCGTCACCCACTGTTCCCGTGTGTGTACCCACAATGGCAGTAGACGGAGCATCTGGCCGGGACAATAGCACTCCCCCGGGTTTGGACGGCCCTCTGCACGATTTTCACGTTTTTTCCACAGATTCCTGCCTGCATCTCTCGGATGCCATTTCTCCGAGTGTATCAGAAGCGGTGGAAAGTCCCATGGGTTTAAGCACGGACACCTTTGATTTTTTCTCGGAGACGCTGACGACGATCGACCTGCATCACTTAAGCTACTAAAACTTATTTTTTTTGTAAGCACAAACACGTCCCATAATCCTGCTACGACGATGGATGGTCAGTGTGTTTTCATTAAAACATTTTGGGAAAATAAGGCGTGAATTAGAAAGCAGGGGCTTGAATATGCCTAGAATTAATTACTGGTTTGATATTTGTGCATAGAACGCAGAAACAAGATCCCAACAATAAATTATATTTTGTTGTTTTATTTTTGTAATAGTTTTCCGGCAGTGTGCCATATTTTCCTAAAATAAATTTTTACATTATGAAAACAAAGCGGGGTCGGTGTGTTTTGAATGAAATAATGTGTTTTAAAGAGTTTAGCGGGATGTTGATTAATATGAAGTGAAAACATTAGACGGCGTGTATAGACGTTTAGCTTTAGAGAATAGGGATTTGAAAAATCCGTTCATCTCAAATTTAGGCAGTGCGTGAACTGCTTTAAAAAATTACTACTGATAATTAAATTTACTTTAATTTAATAATCACTAGAATACTGTCAAATAATTTGAAGGCATAGATTTGGATTTAACATTAGTTTTATATAGGACATCGGCCGGGAAAATATTTAATGTTTTAAATGTAGGACATGTATATGAGACTTTAATGATGTGAGAGGTTAATAAATATGTAAATATAAAATATGTGCGAATTTTAAAAACGTCTTTTATTTTTTAAAAGTCAATGAAATTTTATAGCCTATTAAACTTTGGCTAGGGGGAGGGGTAAAAGAGGTAATGCTGGAACTGAGAATGTGGCCTATACCTCCATGGATTATATCAGTTTAAAACCATGGATTATCTTATCTTTTTAATTTGTCTATATTTATAATATATTCCTGGTGTGGAATGTTCGAAAAGCCAGGACGATGAGTTACTTTTAATAAAAACTCTTTACAGCCAAGTCAAAAACTTGTATCGCAGTAGTTTTGACTAGTGTTTTCCTTGATGTAATTAATTTGTCTTGTATTGTATCTATTTGATTTTAAAGAATTTATTTCTTACGGGAATGCCTTTTATATTGTGATTAAGAAAAGAATATACATAGCCTATAAAGAACGGGTTATATGCAGATTTAGCGGTTTATCGCCGAATAAAACAACTGAAGCCACCTAAAATTCCCGAACACAATATTACATGAAGACTAGAAAAAAAAATTAAACTATTAATCTAATCCAGTCATATTGTATTTACCACACAGAAACTTCAGTCTTAACGAATGCTACAGGTTTAATTTAATTTGTCGTTCATTTTTAGTTATTTAAAAATAGCTTTTTGTCTGTATGACAAAACGTTTAATGATCAATTTTCCTTTTAGTGGTGCAATTGTAGCTAAGAGCAAATATAATTCTATATTATTCTTTGATCCTCTGTAATACAAATAGGTGACACGTGGCACAGCAAACGACTATCATATACACTAGGTTATTATATAGTCATATAAAAAGTTTAAGGTTTTGGCACACATAGGCAACTATTTTTTTTCCAGTTTTTACAGTAATAGATTGTATACAAGGAACAATTTTTTTGTAAATTTAAAATGTAAAATGTAGATAGGAAATAGGAAATATGTTGGGGAATTGTTTTATTAAATTATTAGAAAAAACGCAACAAGCATAGTTGAGAAGTAAAATTATTCAAATATTTACATCAGAGGACTTGTTGGCCCATTCATACTGTTGCATAGGACCCCCCTCCCCACACACACACACACACACACACACACACACACACACACACACACACACACACACACACACACACACACACACATTCACACTCATACACACACAGACACACATCTTTTCAGTCTTTTGTTGTCAGTTAAACATTTATTTTATACTGTAGTGTGCTAAATCTAAACAGGACATCTCATATAGTTTCTCTTTTACACGCTGAAGACATGAAGGAAAACCAATGCTCCTCTACTAACATTGACTCTCATGCCTATGAAACTGTTTAAAGCCACTGTGGTCAGCCTTCAACTGGTTTCCATGGAAACACTGCATTTTTGCAGTCCTGTTTGACATTCCCATGCAGTGCCTTATTTCTCAGAGGCATTTCTCAAAATAACCTTCATTAAATTGTGAAGTGAGTCTTACTCAAGTTTACTTTGTGTTAAATGCATATATATAGGTTAATGTGATCAAATACGAAGGAATGATTTACATCATAGTACAATTATAATAAAACAAGATATACAGTATGTAACAGCATATCGGTTGATTATATTTTACAACATAGATAATATACATTTAATTAGCTATTTTCACATAGATATGTTTAAAATTGGATAGCTTAACGCTGTGACTGCAAATTAACCTTGAACAACTGGATGTCATTGTTGCACAGCTGTTTGCACCCTGCAGGTTTAAACTGCATTTGTCTATTTCTTCTAAACAAAATCATATATTGGAAATGTATAGCACTTCAGGAAAATGTCTATGACATTTTTAATAAACATAAGCATATTATCAAAAGAAAAAGGTATAGCATTTTAAGTAAGTTAATTCTAAGGTATGTAAAAACAACACCTGAGCCGTTTAATCCTGTCAAACACAGAGCTTTCACTTCCAAGTTCCACTGTATCCTCCAGGCAAACTGAAATACTGTTGTAAGTGCAGATTAACACATTGGCCTTGAGGGTTTGGGAGACATGACTTCTTAGAAGTTTTGAGAGCAGACCCATGTGTCTGTGGCATATTCTGGTACTCATCTCATTCATCCTTGCCAAGAGATCCATTTTTCACACATAAAGCAATACTAATGTTTTTGTTCTGTTTGCATAAATACAAACAAATAAAGTATTCAATTTACATAAAAGCAAGCAATGATAAAATTAATAACTGAATGGTATGAAAAGACATACAACAAAAAAACCCATCTTTGCCAACTTTAGATTGGAAACAAAAAGTTATTTTCTGAGACGATTCAACAATGCAAAAAAATTGCTAAACTCAGTCAATTAAATGTAGAAATGAACATGAGATGCTTAACAGATTTCACAGTCTCTTTTTCCAAAGACTCAGCTTTTTTAAACATATGTGTTTTGTTTATTTCTTCTTATTATGTTAACAATGTTATGCTTTTATTGTAAGATTATATATTGAAGACCTTAAAAACTTTTCCAGATGATCTATTTGTAAGTTCTCTGCATGTTTGCATGATTTTCTTCTGGAAGCTTAGGAAACCTTTCATGATCACTAAGATATAAATGCAGGTGAACTGTAGTTATTATATTGTCCCTAGTTATGAATGTGTTTTTCTAATGTGTTTGTCTGCTCAGCTACAAAGTGACTTGTCCAATGTGTTTTTTTCATTCTAAAAACAGTTTGATTGCTTTCAGCACATTTTGCAACCACTATAAGATAAGTGGATTAGAAAATTAATATAAGACCATACCAATTAGTTTGTGCCACAAACTGGTTGCTGACTATTGTTAACAACTAACACTTAATAAAAATAGCCATAAATGATATACAGGTTAAAAGAAGTGATATAAACAACAATAAAATACAGTAAAATATATCTTAAAATAATTCTTAAATAGCTTTAAGCTTAAGTTATAATTACTTTTTACCATCCATTAAAAAATTTCCATGGGAAAAAGGTGGCATAAAAATAAAAAAAAAGTTTGTGGCACAATTTTCAGAGTTTGTAGCACAATGTTGACTTTTTAAAAACAACACTTTGAAAGTTTTTCACTGTGCTTGTGACCATTGTGACTTTTACTGTTAAAAGTATATTATATTTCTATTACTATCATTTAAAATATATATTTACCTGGTTTTACTGTAAAGATAAAGGCCCAGAGGCAACATTTTTGTGCAATAAATAATTTTTACTTTCCTAAATATTGATAGACACCAGAAAGAAAGGGCTTTCAATTGATTTGCAGCATCCAATTCTTCTGATTTTGTAAAAACTGCATGTTGTGTTTATTTTACACTGTTATAACTATGTATTGAGAAAATAACCTCCATCTCATGCACTATAATGCACCTAATAACAGGTGATATCAAACATTAATATCAAACCTAATATCAAACATTCCCCCTCTTTAAGTTGGTGCCAGAAGTTAAAAAGTGTGAACTGAGGTGAGTCCAGATCAAACAGAACTGTCTAAGAGGAGATGAGATACGAATGTGCTGCCCTCTTCTTTTAGAGGTCATAGGTCACCTCATCTCTCCTCTCTCCCAGTGTGCCAGATGAAACTACAGCCAGGTCAACTGAGGTTCAAGCACTGCTAAGAGGTTTTAAAGTACACAGAATGGACTTTTTACAAATGTCTGAATAATTTCTAAAAATATAATTTGACTTAAACTTTTTCATCAATAATTTATATGAAAAGAAAAATAAAATAAATAAAACAATAAATAAAAAGCTTAGTAAAATAATAGAATTCTAGAAGTCATGGGTTATTGAGTTCCCATAAAACAAATTTATATATATTTGCTCTAAGTTTTATCAGTGATTAAAGAAAATATGAATGGCATAATGGTGTTTATTTCTTCTTCCATATTTATGAATGAATAAAACCAGACACTAATACAAATGACTTTCCTTGAATGAAGAATAAAAAAACAGAAGAGCAGTGGTTGAGGGATACGTAATGATTCAGTGCAGTCTTCTGGCAGGTTACCAGAAGTTTGTTAAGTGTGGAAATCTCTCTGAAAAAGAGCAGTTCCAGAGAGAGAGTGAGGCAGAGACAAATAGAGTTGGATAAGTGTGTTTTTCTGAGGAAGCCCTACATCACCTTTGGCTCTTACCTGCCACTGTCCTCAAAATAGGAGGCCCCTATGACAATAAGAGCCTATCACAGTTTTTGATGTCTAGTTATAAAAATCTTGTATTAATTTCTCCTTATTACAAAACTAAATTATCAAATACTATCTATTTTGATATCTAATAAAAGCAATATGTTAAAGTGTCCAGTGGGTCAAACCAGGATGTATGAATAAATTACAACTTTATAGCAATATTTGCTTTTCCATAAATTCCAGTATTTTTAAGTATGTAAAGACGGATAAACTCATTTTTTTTTTTAAATAAAACACTTTAAAAACAACAAAGGCTGCAACAGAGTGCTGTACATTATTGATCATATGGGCATGAGTTGCTTTAAAGTTTTAAGTTTGCTTTAAATATATCAAATGCTGAACTCATTTCAAATTATGTTTATTTATTTATTATATTATTATATGTTCATGATTTTATTAATTTTGTCATGTACATCATCTTTTAACAACAAACACATCACAGATAATGGTGTCACTTTTGTCAATCAAAAGTCTATAAAATTTGCTCTTTTACAAACCATTTAATAAAGTTTTATCTTTACATTACAATGAATAATAGACCAGTATCAAAAGTGGTAAGCATGGCACTATTGCCAAGGCACTTAAAAAATTCTGTCCTTCTGCATTCATAATTTTTGTGGATAAATAAACATTAAAAAAAATTGTAATCCATAAAAAAAATATTTAAAAATGCAATCAACAATCGGATACCAATTATGCAATTCTACTTGAATTTTTATTTCTTGCAGGAACAGGGGCTGCAATACCGAAAGCATATGTTTAACCAGTTTAAATGTATAAACTCGGCGGCACGGTGGCTTAGTGGTTAGCACGTTCACCTCTCAGCACTAGAGATTCCTGGTTCGAATCCCCATCTGGATGGAGTTTACATGTTCTCCCCGTGTCTGCGTGGGTTCTCCGGGTTCTCCAGTTTCCTCCCACAGTCACACAGTCCAAAGACATGGATCAAGTCAATTGAGTTCTCCAAATTGCCCCATATAGAGTGTGTATGCGTGCGTGTCTGTGTGAGTGAGTGTGTTCCCAGCGATAGATTGGCGCCCTGTCCTGGGTGTATCTGCCCAGTGCCCGAGACGTTCTCCCCTGGATGGGCATTGGGAACCCCACCGCGAACCTAATAGAGGATAAAGTGGAAGATAATGAATGAATGAATGAAATGTATAAACTCGATGCTTGTGTCTAAGAACATGAAGTGAAACCTGAAGTATATGCATTTAAGTTAATAATATAAATTGATCTGTCAATCACGATGAGCCAAATATACAAAAACATAATAAACTTTTAGATATCTCAGTCTAGAAACTGCTATGCTTTGATAAAGATAAACCTCAATTTCATTTCTACACTGTGATGTGTTCTGGGGCCAAGTGTGTTCAAGGTGTTTTCAAAGTTAGTGGAAATGTGTGCTGTTCTCAGATTAGTCCAGGGACCACCCACACTGTCATTAGTGAAAGCTGCATAAGACAACATCCGTCACGGTATGGTGTGCATCAGTTACTACAGTACGATACCTTGCATTGTAAAGGTAGCAGTATTGCTATTTCTAATATAAAAACAGACAAGGGTTAAATAACAGGAAAAAAATCATCTAATCTGCAGGTGAAAGTTTTTTTATAATGGATCCTGATCATGCCCTCAGTTCCACAATTACAGTACGAATAAACAGCTATAAGCTATATCAAAGCAATATCTTTTTTCAGAAAGACCAAGACAGTGTTGCAACAGCATGGCTTTGTAGCATCACATATATTGAAAAATTAGGCAATGGTGACCACTGACTGCTAAGCAGCTGAAGTTTCACACCAAACACAAATAGCAATTTACTTATTAATTAGTATCCATCATTGCAAAACAAACAAAAAGTCAATGTAATTAACAGCAAATTGTATGAAACACCATGGAAAACATGTTTCTGCTAAATTTCTTGTGCATTGAAAGCTTGAAAGAAAATATTTTTCTCATGTCTTCTTATTATCTTCTGCTTAATCCTATAATTGGGAGAACATTTTGGGTACTGAGCAGCCAGGGCAGGGTGCCAAACCATTGCTGGGCACCCACTCACACAGACACACACAATTCACCTTGAATCCATGTTTTTGGTCTATGGGAGAAAACCAGAGAATCCTGAGAAATTTCACATGGACACAGGGAGAACATGGAAACTACACCCAGATGGGGATTTGGATCCCTATGAACACTAATCCACCATGCCGCCTGAAAATATTTGTGTATATGTAAATAAATCACAATGCCACTATAGCTAGCATTTTTGTTCAATCCTTTTCTCAGACCTGCTCTTCTTCTATGCTTTATTTGTTTTATGTAAAAATAATTTAACGAATGCATTCATTTACTAAATGTATCAAACAGGAATATCAAATATCTTTGTAAGTTTACATTTGCCTGTAAGAACATTTTAGTGTGGGTGTCCAAACTTTTGCATAAGCCACTATGTGGATACATGTTCTCTAAACTAATGAGACAAAAACTGAAAATATGAAACATGTTAAAAAGTACTTTGCAGAAACCCAATGATAGCTGAACTGCAAAAAGAGACTGAAACATGGCGGTTTAATATTGTGATGTTGCTCATCAGCAGCAACTGGACAATTTGTATGGTAGATAGAGAGCTCTATTGTCATTTTACACGATACGACAAAATTCCGAAACTTAATAGTACTGAATCCAGTTGGGTAAAGTTTTACCTTTCAGCAGTACAACTCTAAACACACACAGCCAAAAATATGCTATTAAAACAATAATAAAATGCTAAAGGGTTGTTGTTGCAGAGAGTTCAACATAAAGGTTATAGAAATATAAAGCATAAAATAGCAAAACTGGGAAATATTATTGGTGTATGCTTTCATCCCATATTTCTATATTGGAAATGGTGTTGGAATTCAAATACTGTAAACAAAGTAATGTGTTCGAACCTAATGGCTTCTGGGAATTTATCTAATAAGATTTTTTAATTTAATTACATCAAGATAAGTGCACCACATCCAGTAACTCTAGCTTATTAAAAAGCTGGTTCATTGGAGGGAAGTCACTGAACAGTGGGACCAGAATTATTGGTGCCCTGAAGGTTAAAAATTGCAAACATAAACATAAAAGACTCAATTTTATCTATTAAAACCCTGTGATTACGTTCACACAGTAGCGTTTTTGTTTATGAATTACGAAGCCCATTGTTTTACTGCTAATTACTGGCAGCGAGGACTGAACAGGCGAGAGTGTGCATCAGCAACTAACATACCTCCATCCATCATCTTCCGCTTTATCCTCTACTAGGGTCGCTGTGGGGTTCCCCATGCTCATCCAGGGGAGAACATTTCGGGCACTAGGCAGATACACCCAGGACAGGGCGCCAATCTATCACTGGGCACACACTCACACTCTATATGGGGCAATTTGGAGAACTCAATTGACTTGATCCATGTTTTTGGACTGTGGGAGGAAACCGGAGAAAACCCACGGACACAGGGAGAACATGGAAACTCCACCCAGATGGGGATGCGAACGTGTTACCACTAAGCCACCGTACCGCCAACTAACATACCTTTCATTCATTCATTATCTCCCGCTTTATCCTCTATTAGGGTCGTGGTGGTGTTCCCCATCCCATCCAGGGGAGAACGTCTCAGGCGCTGGGCAGATAGACCCAGGACAGGGCGCCAATCCATCGCTGGGCACACACTCACTCACACAGACACACTCTATATGGGGCATTCTCACCCAGATGGGGATTCGAACCGAGAATCCCAAGAGCTGAGAGGCGAACGTGTTACCACTAAGCCGCCAACTAAAATACCTGACCTGTTAAGTGTCGTTTTCTTTACAGTCTGAGCACAACATCTCAAGGAAAGCGCGTAGACCTTACATCTCTAATGAGAAGTTACTAGTGTCCACTCGTTATTACCGCTGATCTGTGGGCTCGTGTCTAACAGACAGACTACACCTCTTTCCTCTTACAGAACGAGGCTGGGGCGGCACGGTGGCTTAGTGGTTAGCACGTTCGCCTCTCAGCGCTAGGGATTCCCGGTTCGAATCCTCATCTGGGTGGAGTCTCCATGTTCTCCCCGTGTCCGCATGGGTTTCCTCCGGGTTCTCCGGTTTCCTCCCACAGTCCAAAAACATGGATCAAGTCAATTGAGTTCTCCAAATTGCCCCATATAGAGTGTGTCTGTGTGAGTGAGTGTGTGCCCAGCGATGGATTGGCGCCCTGTCCTGGGTCTATCTGCCCAGCGCCCGAGACGTTCTCCCCTGGATGGGCATGGGGAACCCCACCGCGACCATAATAGAGGATAAAGCGGGAGATAATGAATGAATGAATAATTTTATGATGTTTCAGTTATGTGGCGGCAGGGTGGCTTAGTGTTTAGCACGTTCGCCTCTCAGCACTTGGGATTCCCGGTTCGAATCCCAACCGAATCCCCACGTGGCCACGTGGGTTTCCTCCGGGTTCTCCAGTTTCCTCCCACAGTCCAAAAACATGGATTGAGGTCAATTGAATTCTCCAAATTACCCCATATAGAGTGTGTCTGTGTGATTGAGTGAGTTTGTGCCCAGCGATGGATTGGCGCCCTGTCCTGGGTCTATCTGCCCAGCGCCCGAGATGTTCTCCCCTGGATGGGCATGGGGAACCCCCCCGCGACCCTAATAGAGGACAAAGCGGGAGATAATGAATGAATGAGAACGAGGCTGGTGTTCTGGGTGTATCTGCCCAGCGCCCGAGACGTTCTCCCCTGGATGGGCATGGGGAACCCCCCCGCGACCCTAATAGAGGACAAAGCGGGAGATAATGAATGAATGAGAACGAGGCTGGTGTTCTGGGTGTATCTGCCCAGCGCCCGAGATGTTCTCCCCTGGATGGGCATGGGGAACCCCACCGCGACCCTAATAGAGGATAAAGCGGGAGATAATGAATGAATGAGAACGAGGCTGATGTTCTGGGTGTATCTGCCCAGCGCCTGAGATGTTCTCCCCTGGATGGGCATGGGGAACCCCCCCGTGACCCTAATAGAGGATAAAGCGGGAGATAATGAATGAATGAGAACGAGGCTGGTGTTCTGGGTGTATCTGCCCAGCGCCCGAGATGTTCTCCCCTGGATGGGCATGGGGAACCCCACCGCGACCCTAATAGAGGATAAAGCGGGAGATAATGGATGAGAACGAGGCTGGTGTAGGTCCACTCCACGGTAACAGACTTATTTACTTCCTTGTAGTTTATATTGACCATTTTCAAACTTCCGCGTTTCAAACTGTAAAGGCTACTGTGGACTGAGCCTGAAGGTCGATATGTTTTTGTGTTAATCCCGCCTCTATTTTATATGATTGGGTAAAATTTCGTATACAGACGCAGGCGGCCAATAGATGAAGCAGAACAGCAACCTTAGCAGAGGCGGTGGGGCTTAACAAATACAGGTGGGAAAAGAAGGCCGCCGTTGAGCGTAGAGGGAGCAGCGAGCTGTAGCGCCATGAAGTCCGTCCCGGAGGATTTAACTGCACTCGTCTCAGGTAGCAGAACAAACTGCCGCTACACACGCAGACAAAGCGGGCTGTACTGCCCGTTTCAGGCGCTCTGCTGTAAAACAGACAGATAGTCCACCGAGAGACCTTTCATTCGTTATTCGGCAGAAAAGAGGAAGTTGATAACGTTGCTTAAAATGTTATAACTTGGAGAAAACAAACCAGTCGTGTTCATGTTGTATTTTCTTAACATAAACAAACCAATCCTTTTCCAACGCGCCTCTCCTTTGTTGTTCTAATATCAAGAATAAGATAATTTTTTTTTTTTTCAATAAAACTACTTAAATATTAGATACAAACTTGTTCTGATGGTACCTGTAAAGTTCAGCATGTCTGCATATGGTTATATTGATATAATTGTTTGATATGCATATGCCACTAATCTGATGACCGGCGTGGGTGAAAAATTCGAACGTATGTGAAATGCCATTTTTCAGATTTTGAAGCCTTTCTGATTGAGGTTCTGAAAGGTGAGAATCTGAGCAAAAAGGCAAAAGACAAAAGAGATGGCTTTATTAAGCGGATCAAAGAGATCAAAGCAAGGTATGTCACAATAAAATGCAATATCCCGACACTGTTCATAACATATGGCCTCACAAATCATTCTATTTCAAAATAATCTTTTGTTTTTCAGCTACCCTCAGGATTTTAAAGATAAAAGTAAGTTATTATTTTAGTCTTCTGTTATGTCTTTTGTAACTCTGTAACTTTAAAGATGGAGGAGGCTCGTTACAGTAACAGGGAAGTTAAAACTGATCTGTGACACTGACCACAGTACAGCATCTTCTTCCTGGCTCCTAACACATTAAGCTTTATAGAGGAAACTGGTAAGTGCTTGTATTGGCTGCACTTTTGCCTTCTTTTAAGTTTGCTCAGGAACTAATTTTGTGTTTTAATTTAGAGGTCAGTACATTACTAGAAAGTTGCAAATACTGTGCATGTTTTGTTAACACCCAGCTAGTTTACATTTTAAAAGGACTATTTCTCTGATTTGTTAGATTAGTAAGCTTTAGGATGTTTACAGTACTGCAAAGGCTGCAACCAGTTCCTCTGATATTGTGCCATTCGTGCACATTTTCCTAAACAGGATCTTATCGTTTCCTGAAACATTATTTTGATTGTAAAGGCATGAAAAGACTGAAGTAACAGGTGCACAATTCAATCTCAACTTACATTTGGCTATTCAAAAACATATGCAAATATTTGTGGCTTTTGTATGTGCATGTATTTTGATTGGTAATAATCCTCTGTGGTGTGCTGGTTTTAAGAAAATGTATATTTAGAATGACAATTCAGCCTGAAATCAGATATTTTCACTTGTTACTATTGTTAGGATAGTTTTGGGGGTTGACATTTTTATTTCTTTCTAGCATGGAAAGCATGAAGATTATCCTTTGCATTAAGGTTAAAAACTGTATTTTAGATAAGCTAATTTGTGTGTGGTTTTTTTTACCTTAGGAGAGGAGGAGGGTGATGAATCTGAGGAAGAGCACGTCAACAATGATGGTGGATCACTGCTTTCAGAGCGCACTGACAGAGATGAGGAGGGTGCATATGACGGTGGGTGCATTTTAGTGTAAAGTGAAATAAAATGAACTGCTTAATAATGAATAAAGATTGAAAAACTCTTTTTTTTTTTTTTTTTTTTTTTTTTTTCACAAACAATAATCTAAAGAACAGGGCAGACACAAAGACTGTAACAAAAAAAAGATAGATTTCGACAGCATGCTAATACACCAACACATATTTATGGATGAATAAATAATTTTCAATATTCCTAATAGTAACATTGAGTGCCGGGCAAAACATTATTTTCTAATTTCAAACATTTTCAATCTACTAATATTGGTGCCTTTTAATGAGATTAGTTTAAAACAATAGTTGTGGAAAGTTAAATGGTTGCTGTAGCCTGGCAACAGACTCAGGAATGACTAAAATAGAGAATGAGCCTTCTTTTGTCTTGGCACAAATGCTTTATGACATGGATCTGTGACAATGCCGCCCACAGCCAATGTCATTTTAGGCCCCCGTCTGTAATGGTTACAGCCTAGAGACCTTTTTTGCATTGAAGTAAACCAACAAAAAGGTTATGTAATTTTCAAACTCAACTGTGGTGCATCCATATATTTGTGAAATCCTAGGCTGATCATGCAGTTGGATATTACAGTGATATTACATGAAACGATTGTGTGTAAGACATTTATTTCTGTCTGCAGGCTACTCTTTGGTGTGTCTGTCTTAATGTGTGTAGGCGTGTATGGAAGTGCTAATTTTATTACCTTGGAGCATGGAGAGGTTTTGTAGGCCTTAAAATTTAGTTTGTAGTACTTGGAGTTAAGTATTCTTTCCAAGAATGGTTTTAAGGATTTTTAAACTAGCTCCTCTTTTTATCAACATGAATCAATTTATCAAGTAAGAATATACATATTTTGTACTGTACACGAGGGTTAGTTTAGGCATAACTATTCAGTATTATCTATAATGAATAATTTAGTGCATTAATAAATCCTTTCATAACAAAAGTTCAACTGTAGAATGTATACTATAAAAATAGCAAAAATCAAGCAAATAGAATATGACTGGCATTTTCTTTGGCTCTTCTTTGGATATCTTTGGTAAAGATAATTTATAGTTAGGCAATTGGCTAGATTCAGTTTCACAAATGTTTGGTGATGTATGTGAAGCAATGTCCCTGTATTATTCCTATTATTCTCAGTGCATGCTTTATTAGAAATGGTAGAGTGTTTGGCCTCAAAAGAGGTCATTCACTTTTTTGTATTCCCACATTTATTCAACCATGCAAATAGTGGTATAGAAACAAATATGTTTGGTGAATACCAGTTTTGCATTGCAAACAAGTTGTGTATGTGTGGTGCATTCTGGTAATTTCTAAATTATGGAACAGCAGCCTTGTCCAGTCTGTTCAAACAGTACAAACGTAAATGACATGGAGTTTATTTTCTATGCTGTTTAGCCCACTGCTATAAATAGCATGGTAAAATCGACACTGTTTTTATTACTTCTTTTATGTGCAGTGACTAAAGTCATGTAGCCAGAACACATAACCCAAATTAATTTTAAGCGACTATTTTATTGTTTTTTTTTTGTTTTTTTTTTAGGAGTTCAGCAGGCTCCGCCTGTAGCAGCTCAAGATCTTTCGGCTGTCTTTAAGAGTGGCTTTCTGGAGAAAAGAAGAAAAGGTGGGGAGTCCTTAGCACTAATTTGGCTTATTTGACTTATTTGGCACATTTTGTTTCAGTGTCGTTTCATTTGTGTCATTTTGTTTTGGCAGATCACAGCTTTTTTGGTACAGAGTGGCAAAAAAGATGGTGCGCTTTAAGCAACCACACATTCTATTATTATGGCAGTGAGAAAGGTATGTGCATGTTTATGTATGCCACATGTATATAGGCATTGAAATTCAACTTTTTTTTTTTTTTTTTTTGGGGGGGGGGGATTTCTAAAAAGAATTGTTTTGTCCAAGTCATTCCTTGAAGTAGTACAATATAATCACTCAAGATCACACAATAATCACACAAGCCCTCTGTTAGATGAATAAATTTGTTTCCATTTCAACTTACTAGATAATACTGGATGTTCTAAAGGTGAAAAGGACTGGGTGATCAGAATTTAAAATTTTGATTTTTTTTTTTAAAAGATTTGTCTATGGCAGTATCGATACCTTGCCTAGGTTGGGCTGGCCATCTGGGTTGCATGATCGAGAATTAAATATATTAATCTAACAACCTCATGACAGACTAAAGACAATTTAATTTTCTTATGGAAAGCATTTCAATAAGTGAAAGCTGTTATAGCTATATAATGGGAACCAGCCAAAAAGGAAATACATGAGCAACAATTTAAACCAATTACGATAACTGCTTTTGCCCATCAATCTGGAAAGTATATCAAAATAATTTTCATACACAAAAGTCCATCATTTTACAGTAAGCATGTTAAATTTTTAAGATCATGACAGTAAAATTAGAAGGAAATAGAACAATTATGGTTTTGGTTGAAGGTGTTGCCAGTCCAAAACATCTTTGTTTTTGTTTTTTTGGCAGCACTTAAGTTTACACATAAGCAAATAAACAAACATCAATACTTCTAGGACAATTAGATGTTTAAAACTGTACAACAAATAGCCTGAATGAGTTTTATGCAAGGATGAAATGAAAAGGTTTGATTATCACCGAACTCGAAATGTGAAAAATGGTGGTTTATAAGGGATTTTAAATTAAATGATCTATTAAGCTTTAAAACCCACTTTAAAAGGGTTGAACATGTTAAGCATAATATGCATAGTGCATTGCTGGGCAAACCAACATACATCAGAAAAGCAACAACCTGTCATCCAGAAGCACCTGCATCACGATTGATTAGCACTCCCTTTGGTATGCGTAGTTGCAATACACAACTGCTGAAGGGAGAATTGTGATGTGTGTCATTCAGTGATCCGTAGCAACCTAAGAAGACTTTGGGTGAACGTTTTAGCCCATGGCTACTTATTTAGTGGTCCAAACTATGATACTACCACCACTATGTTTCACATATGGGATGAGTATTTCTATGCTGTAATACAATGTTTTGCTTTCTCCAATCATAACTAATATATATTCATACACAAAATATTAAATTAATGGCTTTTTCATGTGATCTGTAGCTAACTGTAGACAAGGAGAAATGTTCTTTTGTAGTGCATTGGCCTTTTACCTGCAACACTGCCAATGCACACTTTTTTGTTCATTGTTCTGATGATGGAATCATTAATTTAAGTGAAAGACCATTAGCTGTTTGGAAGTTACCTTGTTTTTGATTCGATCTTTTTTGGTCGACCATCTTAGGCCTGACTCTGGATTTTGAGGTGTTTTTTTTTTTTTCCCCAACCTGAAGATCTTTAAGAACTCTTCCTCGAGGTCCCTAAATATCTGTTTATGCTATGATGCATATCAACAAACATGTGTTGTAAAAATCAAACTTGGATAAATATTTGCTATTTAAATGAAAGAGGACTCCCAGTTGCATAGAATTTCAAATTCTGTTAATTGAAAACCCCTTGCTTTAATTTTACCATAAAATTATCAAATCCTAAAAGTTCTTATTTGTTTCAAAACCTGATGAAGATTAAGGTCAAATTAATGCAGAAATATAAAATACTTGATTTTGTTTTCTTACTTGTCATTAGATTTACAATATTTTTGCACAGATTTCCCATTTTTATTGACTATGTAGTTAATTTTTTGTTTTACAATTACACCATATAGTCCATCTGTTTCACTACATAATTGGGATCACCACAGACAGGTTACTTTGGGTGGTAACTAATTTTTAGCATTACAGTGACACTGATGTGGCTGTGTGTTGTGCTGGTATGAGTGGATCAGACCAGGCAATACTGCTGGAGTTATCAAATGCTATATCTCTTTTTTTTGTAAACTCTAATGAACCTTTTTGCCTCATTGATCTACAAACAGAAGCACACTTATTGCTGCACAATTCCTGTTAATCCCTCTTTAATCCTTAATCAGTAAATACAATATGTTGACTACTGGATGCTGGTGGGTGGAAGTTTATTTTTTTTATTTTTTTATTCTCACTTCAGCAGAGTCCCTACTGGTGTCAAAAAAACTATAGTCGCATTGCTGTTTACCAGTGCAACATACAAACACGCCATTACCACATGTTATCCACCATTACCGCAACTGCAGTTATCCACCACCTAAACAATACCTGCACTGTGGTGGTTCTGACCATAATGTAACAAAGTAAAGGCAATTAAAAAAAGCATACTGAGATGGACAACATTGTGCAACTGTTAACTGTAAATACGTGGCTGATCTTTATATATTTATGTATATAGTTTAACAAATAAGACTTTAAATAGGAATTATTCATTACCCCTAAATCCGGTGTAGTTAAATATAAAATAAATTTTACAGACAAACAGCAAAAGGGTGATTTTAATATTGATGGCTATACTGTCAAAATGAACAACACTCTACGAAAAGATTCCAAGAAAGACAGCTGCTTTGAGATATCTGCTCCTGACAAAAGGGTTTACCAGGTACATAAAATTTGCTTGTTTCAGTAAATTTCATTACTTGTGTGATTGGTTTGTTGTTTACATAAACTGACTATTTTTACACACATGTACTTGCAGTTCTGTGCGTCCTCACAAAAAGAGGCAGAAGAGTGGGTGGAGCAGATTGGCTTTGTGATAAAGGGTGAGTGTTGTTTTCTAATTTCTTTAATCAAAGTATGTTTTGTCATCACTGGAAATTTGAATTCAATACATATATGTACATGTCCTTATCTACAGATATGGAAGGAATCATTCCTTTGGAAGAAGAGCTGGAAACTTATGATGATTGCATACCTATGAGTGCACCGAGTACTATGCCCATTGATGAGGACATCTATGAGGAACTTCCTGGTTGGAATTTAAAATTTACCCTAATCATAATTTACATTTTATTTTAAATTTAAGGAGCAATGGGAAGGCACTACAACTACTCTTTTTACTGCTTCATTAATACTCACAAGACTGTTGGATGACTATGGCTTGGCGATAAGGTTCAACCATGTTATGACATGTATTTTTAAGGTTTATTTCTAATTTTACATATAAGTTTAAAATACTAGGCTGTTCTTTGTGGTTCTCAATATTCCTTTATGAACATGAAAAAAACGTGCCAAAGGGTACAACATTTTGCAAATATGAAAATAAAAAAAACATTTAATGTAATTATACACACCTAAAGATCAATGTCAGCATACCAGTCTCTTTATATAGCTACATGACATTTTATGATTAATTATAATGTTTATAATTTTATGATGTTTCAGTTATGTGGCGGCAGGGTGGCTTAGTGGTTAGCACGTTCGCCTCTCAGTACTAGGGATTCCCGGTTCGAATCCCAATCTGGGTGGAGTTTCCATGTTCTCACCGTGGCCACGTGGGTTTCCTCCGGGTTCTCCAGTTTCCTCCCACAGTCCAAAAACATGGATTGAGGTCAATTGAATTCTCCAAATTACCCCATATAGAGTGTGTCTGTGTAAAGGAGTGAGTTTGTGCCCAGCGATAGATTGGCACCCTGTCCTGGGTGTATCTGCCCAGTGCCTGAAACGTTCTCCCCTGGATGGGCATGTGGAACCCCCCGCGACCCTAATGGAGGATAAAGTGGAAGATAATGGATGGATGGTTTTAGTTATGTTTCTTTTTTAAATAAAATACGATATTATTAAAATACAATACTGCTAAAAATCTTACCATTTAAGATCTTAGCAGTGCCCTACAGGTCAAAAACACACACACACACACACACACACTATGTGTGTTATTTTATTATTTTTTATTAACCATATATAATACACATAGATTTTATTTCATTTAAATTTCTGTACAGAAAGTAAATACTTTTGAGTTAACTCCACAAAAAATTTGTGCTGTTTTTGTCTCAGAAGAGGAAGTTATTCTGCCAAATAAATCAGCAGTGGAGCCAGTCAGCAAACCCCCTGTAGCACCTCCAGTGACAGGTAACCAAGCTACCAGACCTATAAACGGCATCTTCATTCTTCAAAATTTAACTTTGCCCTGTGAAACCATAGTCTTTTTTTCCATGGCTATATTTATTTATTTATTTATTTTTATTTATGCAGTTAGAGATAGAAAGATAGAAACCTTCTACCTATGAGGAATAGATGGGACATAAATTATTCTGAGGGGAAAAGTGCACAAAGTGAATTAAGAGTTAGAAATGGCAGGTGGGAGGATGAATGAATGAGTTGAAAAGGTGAAAGGACAGGGATGAGTCAAGCTGGCATTTGTAACCTGATCTGCCCACTCATGCTTAAGAAAGAATTGAAAGATTTGAATCTCAGCTTCACACGTTTGCAAATAGCACTGTTAAGGTATCTTACAGTGTCGCAGAGCTGCATGACTTTTTAGTGTCTGTTCTATTATTTACATACAGTATTTTGACACTTCATTTGCATCTGTATTTACATTTATTCGTTAGCTATCCTTTTATTCAAATGATTTACAAGCAAGTTGGTGCATATAGCTGTTAAAAGAGCTAACAAGACAGCAAAATAAAACTTTTACCAACGGACAATAAAAAATGTCAAAGCTGATGAACAGCAATGTGTGAGGTGCAGCTATTTTAAAGGAGCTGTTATTGAACATACAGTTAAACTAAAGATCAAGAAGTATTCATTTATACTGAAATTTTATACTCCATAATTTACTGAGGTTTTTAAATGTGGTTTAAATCCAAGCAGTACAGTGTGGTGCTTAATTGGTTAATGTGGCTTTTATGAGCAGTTCTGTGCCTGACCATGTTCAGTGTGTGCCCTGGCAAGTGTTGGTCGATGGGTTGGGTTTGGTCGGCTTTGGCAGGAAGTGGACTATAGAGGCTGCCAGCGGTGCTGTGGCCCTCCCCAGTCCTCTGCTCTCAGCTCACAGCACAGGAAGTCCTGCTGACACGAGCCATGGCTTAGACAGGATCCCATGACAGATGCTTAGCAAAAGACGCCAACTTTAGCCATAAAGACAAGCCTGGCTTTTGTATAACAGAAGCTATATCTGAAAACCCTTTTGTATGACCACAGTCACTTTTCAAAATCAGTTTGATATGGCTTACAATTTGACAGCAAGAAAAAAACATACCCAATGGGAATCGATCATTAATTAGAATTTGCAAGTGTTCTATTAGCTGATAACTTTGTAAATGGATAATAAATGTGCATGTTTATTACATGTTACTAGCAAGTCACAGTTAACACTATTAAAAAAAAACATACTGCAAAACCTGATAACCTTTAATGATAAATTGCAACATCTCCTCATTTATTTTTTAATGAACCTGAATATTTTTTGGTGGTATTTATTATACTTGGTGAATTTAATACATTCTGATTGCATTTAAAACTCATGTTGCTATTCATTGTTATTTAATACTGTTAAATCTCAGCTTTAAAGGCACGTTTAATTACCTATAAATATTTTATGAGATTATTCGTAAAGCAGCTGTCAGAAAAATTGGGATTCAAGATCCTGTGCAAAAGGGAAATCATTTATTTGAAGGAATTGCTCTCTGCTGCCCACTCCTGGAAATATGATGAACTGTGGAATTGCAGATCAAGACAAATGCAGCATGAAGCTTTTTAGTGATACACACACACACATACACACAAAGTTGTTGTGTGCTGTTCCTGTAGCATTTTTTTTTCTCACATTAATTTCCTGATTTTTTTTTTCCTCAAACAGTGGGTAATAAGACCACCGAATATCAAAACTTCTTTCAGGGTTTGTGGGACTGCTCTGGGGACCAACCTGATGAGCTATCTTTCAAAAGAGGAGATGCCATCTACATCTTAAGCAAGGTATCACATTTTTTTAAAAAGCTTAATTATGATGACTTTCTCAAAATTGTAGAAATTACTGAAATTTAAAATTAAACATTTTAATGTTAAAATATTCTTGGATAAACATTAAAACTGAAGTAAGGACATACAGCAATGAAATTTTATGCTAAAAGTACAAATTGCTGCTATAAATTTCCGTTAAATTTCCTTAAATAAAGCACACAATAAATGTAAATAACACAATACGTACTTTTTGTAAAGCATGTCATTTCCTTAAATGGCAATTCTATTCTAACATGCTGAATGAATGCCTCAAGTCACATAAATTTAAGCATTAATCACTTCCTCTTGTAATTGAAACTAAAACTGTACTATATAACTAAACTACTGAGACATGTTTGCATTACACCTACATAAGCTTGCATTATCTAGTCTAAGTAGGGGATCCTTTGCAGCTATAAGCGCATCTCCTCTTTTGGGAATGTTATACTAAATTTAGGACGTTTTGCTTACTTTTGATGGGACTGAGGTCAGGCTCTGCGTGGTCAAATTACATTCTTTTACACCAAATTTACCCAACCATGCTGTTATTGACATTGGTTTGTGCACTGGGGTTCACTCGTACTAAAATAGAAAAGTGCTTTCCTCAAACGTCCTGCAAATTTTGACGCATAAAAATAAATAAAACACAGAATTTTATGATTAAGAGGTAAATTAGTACATTTGCTTTGTAGCTTATTTTTTAATGGTTAGACTGGTTTATTGTTTTTAAGCAGAAAACAGTATAGGGCTATATAGTGCTAACTAATTTAACATAGTACATGTATAAAGATCCGCAATGATTTTCAACACCAGAACTGCAAGAATGTCTTTATTGAATGTCATGACATTTTGGTGTGCTACATTGTGTGAACTTGATGGGAAATGGTGCAGCAGACTCTGGCAGCAGTACGTTCTGGGTTCCTGACTGTTAAACTAAGATGAGTGAAGTGATGGGATTAGTCTTGTCACTCCGGAAACCATTTTAATACTTTTGGCCTGGAATGTTGTGGCCTGGCAGACACAAGTGTTCTGCCACCTCCACTTTTACCTCATCCATGCATATGTTTTTCAGCAGTCCTGCAGGGAGCCTTGGTGCCATGTTTAGTTAGGGCCACCATCTACTGACTGTCCTTCTTCACTCCTTGTGACAGTGTGGGTTTTTAATACTAGGTTGTGTTCTCAGGAAGTTATGAATCTAACTCTAGAATTTGCCCCAGGTGGCCTGAAGAATAGGTTCCTATTCCTGTCAGCTGGGATGTATGGGCTAACTGTGAGACAGCAAAGGCTGATGTTTGTACCTGGCTAAAAGGATTAGATAAATCTTAAGTCTGATTTAATATGGTGTTGGCTTTTTCCAAGAAATGTGAGTGTCTGTTTTAGACAGATAAAGCTGCCTCCCCATTTTCCCATTAATTGAGCAAGGATTTTATAGCCATTCGTTTCCACAGTGATTATCCATCCAATTCCTGCAATAAGTTACATAGCCGCTAGACATTTAAGCTATTATAACAAATTGAATATATAGGTGGTAGTGTAAAATTCAGCTCAGGTAGTTTTTTATAATAATTTCTATTCCCTTAATACATTGAAACGACACATCATTTCTATATGGTCTTGGTGCAAAGTACAGGTAGCGGCACTTGTGTGACAGTAAATGAAGAGCTTAGAACTGTACACACAATTAATTACTTTTTTTTTACGAATTTTACATTTATTAAAAGTTCTATTAGAAATGTAAAAAGTCTCTGTACAAAATGAATCTGCTTAGCACATCCAGTGTACAAAGTGTCCGCCAAAAAAAAAGGCCTTTGTTCCTTTCCCAAGACAAGACTGCCACCTGGTGGATGCAAATGGCATAAAAAACTGGTCTAGTGCTTTAACGTGGAGATGTCTTTTATTATTATTATTATTATTATTATTATTATTATTATTATTATAATACCTGGTAAAAAAAGAGTAAAATAACATTCAAATTTACTACGTTTTTTAGTATTTAATTCCAGTATTTTTTTTGTGTGTGCGTGTACACACCCACATATCTTAATGCTGTCAGCAGTCTTATGTAGCAGTCTCTTTTTTTACACTTTAATCACATAAAGTAAGCAAAGTGTTATTTTGTAAATTTGCTATGTTTAATTCATTCTCAGTTTTTTTTTCAGTTTAGTTTCTATGCTTGTTGCTTTAGCTCTTTGTACTGAAAGCCCTTCCCCCTTGCTGTAGCTGCAGTGACCATAAAACTGGTCTGGCTTTAGTGTCCAGCTGCAGCTTATGGCCAATTCAATGCAGTCTGGAGAGCAGACTAGAGGGGCTATTAGTGCCCAGGCTTCTTCCCCTTGGCCATGCAGCAGCTGCATGACTTCCCCTGCCCCCTTCCTCAATATTATCCAAACAGACCTTAGCCACTCTCAAAGGGTATTGACCATCAGACCAGGGGGAGGTGTCAGGGCCTTAAATCACAAGCAGACATGCCTACACACACTCGCACCTCTATTCACAGCAAAACCAGTAAGTTGAGGTATGTTTTGTCACATGTTATGCTGCACATTGTTGCACTGTTTTAGGCCTTTTTAAACATTGTATTGGGCATTCCACAGAGAGAAGTTGTACTTTATGGCAGCAATTAATCATCTATTGTATCCATTACCTATGTGATTTAAAAAGACAGTTAAAACCAGACAGTTGTGTGCTTTTGTGAAATTTCAAGCATATGCTTAATTCTTTTATTTGTATGTATGTATGTATTTATGTGCAACCAATGCATTAACTAATTAGTTAATTGATTTTGATTTGTTTATATTCAGTAATGTGTACTATGTCTGTAGGTTGCAAAGTCACACACATTACGCAAATGATTTCAAGCTTATGCATGTTAAGATATTTAAATATTTTTCTGAATCTAATTGATAGATTTAAAACCAAGATCAAAGTCAGTGGTCTTTAGCCAGCATCTTCGGTGTACCATGTCATCTATGGAGTCAATGTGGTTTTGACTGCGTGTGAGGTCTCTTCCTGTTTCACTTGTCACACATGCTTGCTAATCTAGAACTGTAACCCCTCCTGCATGCACAGACACTTTGACACTGTGCAAGCCTTGATCATTGAGGCAGCTCACGGCACCAGGCTATAGCCCACTCAGTAAGGTGTGGCTGTTTCAAAGCATGGCTGCAGGAAGCTTTTCCTTCACACTATGCATGTTCACTTCCTGAGCTGACTCACGGAGCCTGGACAGCTGTGTGTTCTATAATATGCTGTTTGTGAGTTTTCCGTGTGATATCCAATTTGTCATGCCTCAGTCTAGAGTATCTTGTTAACTGACCTGGTGTTTTTCGGGCAACTCTTATACCTTAGGATTTACACACACACACACACACACACACACCCACACACACTGTAGTATGCCTGTTTGTTTAAATCATTTTATTCAGAATATTAGGTTAGTATGTTATGCTCAGACTACATTCTGGTCCCCTGTGTGACCCTGCATTACTGTTCATATCTGTGGGAGCTGTCAGCAACAGCATTAAGTAGCTTGGTGTTTTATAGGCCAGTCTGTGCGAGGAGGCAGTAATAGCTGGAACCAAACTTCGTACATTTGTCCTTACTGCACACCCGGAATCATTTAGGTTTGTTTGGGTCAAGTGGAGGACTGCAGAAAGTTCATATTAAACTTCTGCACTGCTATGATGCAAACCACATCCCTTGTTTCATTCCATGTGGACTTACTTTGTAACCTACAATGGGCCTGTGAAAGAGGATAGATAGATGGAGGGTATCTGGTCAGCTCAAGATCAAAGCCTGGTGTGTCAAAGAGAAGAGGGCTATAAAAGTCACTCTGCACCATAAAGAATCAGCTGCCGTGGTATGGAGTATGTTAGATAGAGATGTTTAGAGCTCAGACTAGTTTGAGCTCCTGGTTCTCTAGTTCAAACGTATTCCTGTATCTTTTGTAAATAAAATCACATTAGAAGCACAACAGAGATTCAAGATTTAAGAAAAACATTAAACCAATTATGATTAACTGAATTATAACGATTAACCACTTATTTATTTTGTTTAAGTTTGACCTTGTCTGCTTCTCTGTTTCTAATCTAAAAAATGGGCTACATCCAGGTCAACTAATTGTAAATATGCTGTTTTTCTTCCCCCTCAGGAGTATGACACTTTCGGCTGGTGGATTGGAGAAATAAAAGGTTCCATTGGCATAGTGCCAAAAAACTACTTGACAGAGATGTATATTCTCTGAGGGGTTTGAAGTAAGTATGTAAAAGGGAAGATTCTAGCAGTCCAAATATTTAATGCAAAAATGGCCTTTAGTACAAGGCAACCCTAGTCTCATTTTGAACAAATAGCTTCTCAGAGTAGAGGTTTGACCTATTCAATGACTTTTGGGTATTTAACATTATAAGCGTATGGCCTGTGGCAGAATCCCAGTCTTGTGGGCTGCACACATGTACATTATGCCAAAAAGATTTTTTTTTCCTGCATAAAGTGCTTCCCTAAATCTTCAATTGTTCTAATAGCAGTTAGTTCCCTGTCTTATTAAATTAAACTTGCAACCTTATAAATGAAATATTTTGGCTTGTTCATCTACTGTAAATTTTAAATATAATTACTGCCTGTAGAAGCCAACAACTCTAGATGATTAGACCTGTATTAACTTCCACTTACTCTGTTTGCTTGGTATTGATGTTTATAGGGAGTATTCATTCACTGTTGGCACCATTATTATAATTAATGTTATTGTTTTTTTGTGTTTTTTAGGTGTTAGTCCTAACATTCCATAAATATTGTTTATTTTGAAGAATCCAACAAATGTAAAAAAAAAAAAGAAATATGCTGATGTTAATTTACACGTTACTGAAAGATATTATCCATTTACATAAAAACAAAAATTATATTGGGAAACACCTCTTAATCATTAAATTCAGGTGAATCATTCAGTCTCATTGCCACATGTTTGAAATGTATAGAATTACGCACCTTGTCATGCATTTTTGACAATTGTATTCTTTTAACTTTGTTGAATCAGCATAGGAAAGGATTTGTTCTGTTTCAGCATGACGGTGTATCAGTTCACAAAGCAAGGTCCATTAGGGCATGCCTGGGTGGTTATGTGGAAGAACTTGATTGGTTGGCACAGAGCCGGCTTGGAATAGTACGTCATAAAAGTGGATGTAATGTGTATATGTCCCAATACTTTTGTTAAAATTATGTAGTCTGATAAATATAGTTTCCATGTGGTATTTTATTAAACAATACATTAACTTTATTAGTAGATCAGTATTTTATAATAGCAATATCCATATTACCATATCCATACTACATCTGAAATAACCGCAAAGCACAAAAAAATGCTCAGTGAAACTTAAATTATTTACTTTTTTACTACAGTAATGTGTAAATGTTGTTAAAGCTGTAATAGGAATTAGCTGTTTACAATAAACCATTTGAAACCTTACCATACTGCATGTGTTTAAAATCTCCTTAAAGAATTTATTACAAAAGGCATCTTGCATGTCAGCCACAAGGGGGCATACGAGACTTAGCTTTTGCAGTCCACATTTTGGACACCTCATCTGTCTCATGTCTAAGAGATTTTATCTTGAATGTGTACACCTTTCAGTTTTGTACTCATTTTTGTCACGTACGAACATGTGTGTAGGAAAACTGTTTATTTTAAACTATTTATAAGTAAATCCAAAAACAAATCAAAAAGCAGTTCTTTATCTGCAGTTTTTCTTTTTGCTTGTTTCTCTGATTGGATTGTATCTTCACGGTTCATGTGCACGACTGCACTGACATCCTCGCAACTCCTGGGTACTGAAGTGAAAAACTTAATTAAAAACATGAGTCACACCATTACCTCCCCAGAATGCCCCCAAATGAATTGTTTCTATTAGCATATTAACTCATACAGGGAGGCTGCACACAGTAAATAGTAAAGACATTTTAATTTGCTGATTACATAATGCAGCAATGTGTACTAATGCAAACCCAATGTGCCAGCCTTTGTACCTAGCATAGCAATTATCCCACTCGGACTACTTAAGCTCAGCAAAGGCACACAATATATTAAAATGGAAATATGACCCCTTTGTTGAATTGTAAATGTATATTAATCTCAATTTGTGAGTAAAAAAAAAATCAGAAGATCCTTTTTCTTTTTTAAAAATTAGAAGAGGTTTACTAATTTATACAAATCCATTGATTTTGATATGATAATCAATATATAAAAGGATTTAATGTCACTAAAATTCTTTTCCAAAGATCATAAAATTTGTATGTGGAATTTGGAACTCTTAATTTATATGTTCAATTAATTTCCAGTGTGTTTAATGAGGTAGGAACAGGGATCAGTGAAGGCTATGGAAGATGTTTCATCCCAAACTCATTTTTCTCACTTTGTGCCCAGTCCCACAGCCATTTTGAAAGAGGAGGGTCCAGTTGCCATATTATTATTTTTGTGCCGTTTAAATAAAATTACAATTTGTTGAAAGAAAATAATGACAGTAAGTTAAAAAAAAAATAATAATAAATAAATAAATATATATATATTTACTTTTATTATCTGTATATATATTTATTTAATAATTATAATATTTTGGAAGCTTAACCATATCATTTGTCAAATTGTGCATTTTAGATTGAGACTGTTAATTCAACTGAGTTTTGTAGAAAATGGGCAATTAATTAATTACCACTAATTAGTTAATTAATTGTGTTTTTTTTATTGATTAATGTGTTGTC
This sequence comes from Corydoras sp. C115, assembly GCA_019802505.1. Taxonomy (NCBI): domain Eukaryota; kingdom Metazoa; phylum Chordata; class Actinopteri; order Siluriformes; family Callichthyidae; genus Corydoras; species Corydoras sp. C115. The sequence continues at coordinate 6,720,028 of JAFMOC010000002.1, forward strand.
ATCAACGATGAACAATTGTGCAAAGCTTCAGCTGAATCGGATAACGGGAAGTGGGTGAAACTTTTTACCAGACACACAAACAGATTAAGCTAATATAGAGGTGGTAATAAGAAATTTTATAGCAGTCATTTTTAAAATAATTACATGACAATTATATGGTTAAAATATCATTGTTTCTACATTTCATGTTCGAAGATTCTGAACAAATTTATAAAATTAGTATAAAGGGATATAGAATAAAATGGTCCTTTGTGCAATTTTTTAAAAACCCCTTCCCTAAACAACAATAAATGTTGAAAGGTCAGTAAAGATATAACTCTAAGCACTTAACTTTTATTAGTAAGTCACTATTAACAGTATTTCTGAAATATCTGATATCTCTACAAATGAGAGAGCTGTTTTCCACATATTTACATTATATCCTGTAGCATTATAGTCACAATTACATCTGCCCCAATGTTAATAAGATAATATTTGATTTCTTAATATTATGGAAGATCCTCTAGCCTCAGTGCCAAGATCTTGCTGTAGCATTCGCATTGGAGTTCTGACAGCTTTATTTGTGCTGATAAACACTGTTTTCCTCACATCTATTTCATTTGTTTGCCACATTGTGACATAGTACAACCAACTCTATAGATTATTTGTCTAATTTTATTTATTTGTTTTTTCTGCACATGTCTTAGAAAATAATAATGTTATTTATGTGCAATGCCTCCGGAGACTGCCAATACATACAAAAGTGAGAGGACCGTATATCCTTTCTATTGCTTAGCTACTTTATAATCAGAGCATACTGTTCATACATTGTGTTGAAAGTAATGTACATTTAAATCAGTTTATGTCAGATTTCTTTTAAATAGTACATTTTTATTCAGGTGAATTTTGGAGTTTTTTTTTATTATTTACTTTTGTAAAAATGTGATCAGTCAACTCAGGAATGTCTTTTGTTCTTGTCAGTACCTTTCATGTGGTTGTCACAAAAAGCACATGAACAAGAAGGAAAGAAAGGGATTGGAGCCTTAAACAGTGGATGTAAGGCACCTGTGATGGGAGGTGGGGGTTCATTAGTATGCATTATACATATCTTCTCAGTTGCTTGAAATGGAAAGAGGCGGGGGATGAGGGGGAAAATCTCCCCCTAAAGGTTCTGCAGCTCTACATTGACATAGGACAACATCGTAACTAAAGTCACACAGTTAGGCAAAGCAGAATTTTTATATCCTTTGTTATGAGCCACAACTAAGCTTTTAATAATTCTTCAATCAAGTCCAATACATTAAGCTATTATCAGATCAATTACTTGGAATCTCTTTTGTCTGTGAGTAGCTGGCACAGTCTTACTGTTCAGGATACTGTGGCTCTATTTTATAGGACCTGTGAGAATTAAGGCAGCAGATGGTCAGCCCTGCTGTGTGCCTGATTGAAATGCCAGAGTGGCTGCATCCTAGTAAGCATTTGTCCTGGTTTGCTGCAGTCAGCACTGGCCCAGCCTGTGGAACAATAAGCCCTCCAGCAGTTTTACTTCATGGAACTGTACTGTATATATGTATGTATGGATGCTTTGTAAACCCAGTCAGGGATTTCCAATGTATTTACACTATTTGCTGCCTGCCTAACAGAGTGGCCTGGTTTTTAACCAAATAAGTTTATTTTTAATGAGGTTCTGTAATAAAAAATGCCATTTAGTGAGCACAGTAGTGACATCTTATACTGTTTATAGTTCAGTAGTTTAAAAACTGTGTGTAATAAAACTAAAAAAACATAAAAAGCATATTGTATATTATACTAAGGTGTATTTTAGGATTAGAAAAAAAAATTACAGAGCACTCTTTAAAAAAGTTATTAACTTGTAATGGGTCAAATTAGAATCTGATAAACAATGAAATACAGACCACTTGGAAGTGGTCACAGACCAGGAACTCTATATATTCTAATTTGAGCTATAGGTACTTAGACTTATTAAGTAGGCCTATAATTCTCTGGCACAGTGATAGGGATGGGTATGTTTGGCAGTGAGTGGAGCAGGATGGGGTGTCTTTGTGTCTTTCGGATGAAATACAGTGCTCCAGGCTTTGGGCTGAATGATGAGGAGCTGGCCTGCTGTCCTCTGGGTGACATTCAAAGCCCTTATAAATCCTGATCTTTATAGTACCGGTTTGCTATAAATCCTGCAGTCTAATTGGAGGTGTAATGAATTACCATAATTAGTCATAGACGATATTACATTAAAAGCTGTGTGTGTGTGTGTGTGTGTGTGTGTGTGTGTGTGTGTGTGGCAGGAATGGGTCCATCATCGCAAAAGAGGCTCTGTGTGCCTGCATAATAAAAGTGTTCAGAGAGCTCAGCCAAACTAGCGATTTGTAAAGCAGCTTTTATGGTGCATTTGGTTAAGGTTTGTAATGTGAATGTTAATGTAATTCAATATGCTTTTAATGCATTCTACAAACTCCAGAATTTGTATCTTCTAACTGTACAATTAATGTAAATAATGTCACCTATCACTGTTTTCATTTCTGATCAGTTTGAGGACAGCCTTCATGAATAAAAAAATATGTATGTGTTGAGAAAAATCCATCATGTGGTTAAATTTGATCACTATTAATTTCACTGATTGAATATCAGCTTAAAAATCAATGTATTAGTTTTATTGTTGTTTCATTAAATAATTTGTGTATAATTTGTGACCTTTTTAAGACCATGCACAAGTGTTTCCTAATAGCTCAGACATAGGGCAGGATACCCCACTTACCCCTTTGCCCCACAGAAAATTCAATGCAGTAGAAGTACACTGAGATGCCTTGGGCTGTTTAGCAAAATATTGCTTCTCAGTTTTATGATGCTAATAAATGATGATGTTAATGGATCTGCACCATGTCCTGCTCTAGATGGCTTCATCTATGGCTCTTTTATTACAATTTGATCCTAAAATATAAGGGTTTTTATAGATAAAAGCCATACACCAATTAATCTTGTGAGCACTAAATTCCATTAATGATACTGAAACATTTCTAATTAAAATGGGCAACTATGAAAAGCCATAATTAGAGGAAATAGTATGATATAGATGAAAGGAGTTGTAAAAAAAAATTAAAAGAACAGCAAATTTTGTTTCGGCAAGTTTTTATTTTTGCTCACTTTTTGTCTACAAAAATTAGTTTATACAACTTTTTTAATAAAGCGTAGCCCAGTACTCACCAGCTTCATAAGCATGTTTAATATACATACAGTATATGTTAAAATTATTATTATTATGATTTTAATACTGAAATCACAAACTTTAGAATCACTTTTACTTGATACAATCCTGACTCTTTTGCAAGTTATTCTATTTTCTGACCATTTTTCTTTTACCCTTTTTGTTAATTTTTCATTCACACACATCATTCCCTCTTAGGAATAACATCAGGACACTTGTTTTGCAGAAACATTATTTAATAGCAACATTTTTACGTTTACATTTAGTCATTAAGCAGATGCTTTTATCCAAAGCGACAATCTGGCTTATACAATCTGGCTTCATTGCCTAGATGTAACTTTTCTTAATTTTTTTTTATTTCTTTTAATTAAACAAAAAAAATTGTCTAATAGCTAGTGCATGTTACTTTAAAATTATCTTTAAAAATGTATTGGTATATCAGGTTTAACCATTTAAACCCAATACAGGCACTGGTCAAATGTATAAAATATTATTTGGGTTCATCATCCACAGACTCCTACAAAGGACTAGAATAATTAACTTGGACTGGGCAGAGTGGATTAAGACAGGAATGCTGATGCATTTAATTTTTGATGATTGCTGTTCACCGCTAAGATGATTCATAACCAGCATCACTGCACTTTTTCTCATATAATATCAGTAAGTGTTTTACTGGTTAGTGGGAAATGCTTCTACATTTATGCATTTATCCTAATGATTCTGCCTAACTTTGTAAGATCTTTAATTGTAGTGTATGCTCATATTCATTAGTTAGATTTAATTTGGTGTAAATCAAGACCCTCATCATCTTCTGTCTGTGAAGCTTTGCTGAGTCAACTGATGAGATGGAATTTATTACACACATACATACTAGTCCCTGGTTGTTATTAATTTGTGACCATTTAGTGCCACTGGGAGCTGTTTCTGCCAGGTCCTAGCAACCCCATATTTATCACTGAGACCTGAACTTTGGCCTCAGTTTTGAAATAGTTCTCCAAGTTTGACCTAGTGACCCAAAAGTTAACTTTCAAAGCAAATTCCATAGCTAATGTTGTCTTGTGGGAAGTTATACAACTTAATTCTGAAAAAAGCATTTTAACATGAAGCAATGGTCTTAAAGTTTTCTAGATGTACTATTAATATGTTAACATATAGGCTCATTCTGTAATTATGTAAGTTAAGCATTTAAATAAATACAAAATATTTCACCAGTGTAAATTAGATGGTTTAGTTAGTTACAATACAATATCAGTCTTATATAAATGAAAACTACAAAGCTCAAATCAGATGGCTTTTTGACCATGCTGCTTCTATGATTCCAACATAAATTTTTATTTCCTATACTGATAGGAATTAGGCTACAATAATCATCTGTGATGAAATAATACAAGGATAATTTGTTGAAAACTACATTTTAATAAAAACATTGGCATTGTTGGTCATTGTATTTAGCGTAAGTGTATGAATTCCAACAAGATGTTGAAGTACAAAACACCTCAGCATACAGGATGTGCTGATCTTCGAGGTGGATGGGTTAAAACAACAGAAGACTTTAGGGTCCACTATAGTCAGCTAAGAACATAAACTCAATACTGCTGTGGGCACAGGCTCGCCAAAACTGGTGGAAAGCCTGGTCTGAGAAATATATTTATATTTAGTGAAAGAGTCAGCATGAATCCATGGATCCAACCTTCTTTGTCTCAAACTTTTCAGTTTGATAAAAGTAGTAAGATACAGTGGGATACATTTTACTGGCACATCACACTTTTTGGATTAGGCCAATTTGCCAATTGAATTCAGAATGCTTCTCTTTTTGGCCATTGTTACTTTTCTATTAAAAGCTACTTCCAACATCATAAATAACCTTATAAACAAAAGTCATACCAATCTGGTTTCCTAATCATAAATGAGTTTTGTTTTAGGTTTTGTGCTGCCATTTTCCATTTCTGCAATGTTCAATACTGGTTATATTTAACCCAATCCATATACAACCCTTTTTTCTGTGGGGTGAGCTGATTTAAAAATGTAAAAGGAAATCTGTTCATTCTTTTAAACCTTTAACAATAGTAGGAAGGAAAAATTTGTTAATATTTTAATTGACCATTTTGACTAGTACATTTTAAAGAAAGATGTAAATAATATAGTTCATAGTAGATAATAGTGTAAATAAGATACGTTTAGTTAATATACAAGAAACCACACAAAATAGCAGAGTATCATCTATCAATTATGTATAAAAATAGCAATTACCAAATGAAATCTGTGTAGGATAAAGCTAGAAAACCTCGGCTGACTGTTATATAGCACTACCCCAGAAAGAAGCAATATTGGTTCAGAAGTACTTTTATGGAAAGCAAAGTTTTAAAAATACATATAATATTTGAAATTCAAGGGATTCATCATACTTAATCATGCATTTTAGACAATTTAATGCTTTCAACTATCAAGAAACTGGGGGAGGCCTTTTCAGTTCCAGCATGACTGTGTCCCAGTCTACAGGAAGTTAGGTGACTTATACAGAGTTCTGATTTTGATCCCAACAAATGCCTTTGCGATAAACTACAACAGAACTTGACAAATCTTCTCATTCACCATCACTGTCTGATCACAGAAATGCTCTTCTGAATGAGACAAGAACTCCTCCAGCCACAAATTATAAAGGTTTGTAAGATGCATGGAGCTGTTATAGCTGCAAAAAAGGACCAACCTAAAATGGGATTTCATTGGCTCTTGTGGGTAGAATGTGGAGATGATTTGGTGTGCCATATTCATAATACAGGAAACCGTGGACACATTTTCTCTGGTCTTATAAGTTAAGTCAAGTCAAGTAATTTATTTATATAGCGCTTTTTACAACAGTACATTGTCACAAAGCAGCTTTACAGAATGAAAAGCCTTTAGACCCCCAAAGAGCAAGCCGAAGCGACAGTGGCAAGAAAAAACTCCCTTTTATGTTGTTATTTAAGGAAGAAACCTTGGGAGGACCAAGACTCAGTGGGGGACTCATCCTCCTTGAGCGGCCGGGCAGCAACAACAGTGTAGAACAGCCATGTCCAGATACTAAACAAATGGAAAAAGTTCATGTTTTAGGTTGTATTACAGTGGATTAAGGTCAAAGAAGGAAAAGATCATTTTGATAATTGTAATTTGGGAAAACAGCATATGTAATGGTATATGGGTTCACCAGAGTCAATTCGATGTGTAAAGTTATTAATGAAACAAAGACGTATAGTATAATATAATCTTTTATAAAAGCTTACCTCAAGGTGATATCTTTTCAAGACAAAAGCGGAACAATGCCAGGTCTCATCCAGCAGGTGCTAACAGATTGGCTTTACACAGAATATACTTGATTGACTTGCCTGCAGTCCATACTGGTCTAAAAAGTTACTAAAAAGACTGCAGTTATATTCTCAGGTCTTACATGAAACAAAATATGAAAGAAAATAAATGGAAATAAGCTATAGACAACAGTTTTTGACTTTCAGCTTTTAACATTAATGATGGCCAGGTGTTAGTGGTTTCTCTAGAGACAGAATAAACAAGAGTGAATGAGAGAGAGTGATAGAGATCAGTTTGGCAGTCAGTAGAGACATATGTTTTGAAGTTTCTCCAAGAATAAATCAGTGCTGTAAGTATGACAGGTGTTTTTCCACCTGCTATAAACATCTCATCCATGCCCTTGTCCAGCTCATCATTGCATGATTATTTACTGGCCTATGATCCTGTTCACTCTTACAGTGTCTGCAAATCTATCAAACACCAGCTGTTTAGTTTAGAGACCTGAAGTTAGCTTGTTAGCTAATTAGTGATGGTTTTGCATACCTCAAAAGGTAAGCTAGCCAGTCATTGGGCATCAGCTGGCACACTTAAACATTTAAACTGATGCCTCTAGTTGGTAAAACCTTAACTAATCCCATTACACAAGTTAAGATTCACATTGTACCGTCTAAATATGGCCACACTAAGATCTCCTACTGTGCATGCATGGGCAGAAATGTAGGTATGAACAGACTTTGGGGTGGGAGAGCTATTCTTGGTGCCACTGCTAAGGATCAAGCTTCTTTGGTGGTCCTGGCATAGTAGCCTTTAAAGATGCCAAGTGTGTCAGTGTTGATTTAGACCATCCTATGGTCAAGATGTCTTTATGAGGTTACTGACTAAACCATTTGAGAAACTGTTTGTAGCCTTGATTCATGGGTTAACGGACTGGCATAGTATCACTCAGATATTGCACTATTTTATGCAACATTTTTGCCGAATCTAATCAGCTAAATTAACTTTCCTATTATAATCCACTGCAAAATCCATTTTTTTGTTTACTACAAGTATTTTAACAGCAGCCGCAGTATTAAAACAATAATTTTTAAATGTTATTACCATTGTTTAATGTTTTATAAATCATGAAAATCCAGTGTTAATGTTAGTGGTTAACTGAGTAAAAAATGGTTACATAGAATATATATTTTTGCATTTTCTCTTCCATCCATATGTGGTATATTACTTTAGGATGTCCTTCAGGAATTGCAGTCTAAATTACATGAGTAAAAAGTACTCATAGTAAGAGCATTATATGAGTAGCAGGTGTGGTAATTTGAGTCATTTGTGGCAGTGCAATGATAAATGGCAGCTGGAATAAACAATCAGACCTGGGCAGTGGATCTATTGCAGAGTGAGGAGAATTTAGTTTCATCATAAAAGAATTCTCCTTCCCTCTATTTCACTCCGACACTTTTATGTTTTTTTTATTTTCTAGCTCGTTGCGGCTGCAAGCTCCATGCTGATTTATATGACCTGGCAGGGATACAAGGGGCCCTCAAGAGACCGAGTCCTCTCACATACACCCCCGCCCTTCACACTCACAAGGCTCACCCACTGAACACCAACCTTCATACCTTCATTCCCTCCAGTCCCTTCCATATTTCCCACCTCTAACAAGATATTAGGTTAGTACTATTATTTGTGCCACCACGAGGACCCCAGGAAAGCTAGATTCTTAAAGGCCAGCACACAAACCCATTTAAAATGTGTCAGGCGTAATCAAAGTAACCCATTCTGGCTTTTTTTTGCAATAGACTTACTCCTAAGAATATTTTTACAATTGCTAAATACAATATGAGTCAGCATTCCTTTATGGCTGAAAGCCAATATATTATTATTATTATTATTATTATTATTATTATTATTATTATTATTATTATTATTATTATTCATTCATTCATTCATTCATTATCTCCCGCTTTATCCTCTATTAGGGTCGCGGTGGGGTTCCCCATGCCCATCCAGGGGAGAACGTCTCGGGCGCTGGGCAGATACACCCAGGACAGGGCGCCAATCCATCGCTGGGTACACACTCACTCACACAGACACACTCTATATGGAGCAATTTAGAGAACTCAATGAACTTGATCCATGTTTTTGGACTGTGGGAGGAAACCGGAGAACCCGGAGGAAACCCACGCGGACACGGGGAGAACATGGAAACTCCACCCAGATGGGAATTCGAACCGGGAATCCCTAGCGCTGAGAGGCGAACGTGCTAACCACTAAGCCACCGTGCCGCCCATTATTATTATTATTATTATTATTATTATTATTATTAGTGTAAATATAAACATTTTATATGCTGTAGATTTTATACTTCAGTAATTAAATTTAGTAAAGCAGCATTACAACTCACCTGATTTAAAGATTTTTTTTTTTTAATCAAATATTGTATCAATTCAAAGCCCACTTAGTGTTGATGCCTCTGTAAATGAAATCACTACAATACAGTCATCTGTCTTGCATATGTATAGGGGTTACTTCCTTGTAGTATTTGTAGACCACAAAATCCAGGACAAAGATACTATTTAACATCTAGTCTAATGGCTCTGCAGCTATAATAAGCCCTCCATTAATTTTATATAATTTTAGTGGGATCATGCCATCACTGTCTGTTGTATGCCGGCAGGCTTATTCAACCAAAACTGGCAAAGGTAGCCTGTCAAACTTGATGAATGAGAGACAAGTTACATCCGGCTTTATTTCCCACTTGACTTGTGATTGACAGCAGGAAAATGTCTAGCTTGGTAGCAACAACACAGTGAGAATTGTTTCCTAGATTAAGAGACTTTCAAAGGGATATCAACATAGACAGTTCCTCCCATACACTGCTGCATCACTTCTGATGAAAGACAAATGAGTTATTGCATGGTTCAGACATACGATTAAGTGTGTGCTTGGGGCTATGCTGGTGTAGGCGTGTATTTGAGTGTAACTGGCTGATTGTGGGTAAGTGCAAATGCATCTTTTTTTCTGATGAGTTCTTCATGTTGTTCCCTTATTCATGAGCCTGTGTTTTGATGGGTTTGGTCTATTTTAAAGTGTTGTCACACACATCTAGAGATGCCAAGTTATGATTAAAGAAACATTTATCTTAGTTTGTGGTTTTGTTATTCCCACCTATGTCACCAGATCCACAAGTTATCAGACACACCTGAGAGACAATAACACCTAAGCTTACAGCAAAATTGTTGACCATTCTGCAGGATGAATGGTGTTCTTTGCCTACCAATATTTCACTGCAGTCCTATGCTTTTTTATTGCTATTAAATGGTTGTTGTTGTTGTTGTTGTTGTTGTTGTTAATGTTATTATAAGTAGCAGTAGTTGTATTGTATCGTGCAATCAATGAAAGCTTAAGATTTTAAAACAAACTTTTTAAACTGTCTTTTATAAAAGTAAAAAAAAAATACACCAAAACTCAGAGCAAACAATTACTTTAAAAAAAGTCATATGATCATAACACATTCAAATGTAATACAGGCTTACAATCAAAAAGTACCAGAGTAGCAAAATTATGAGAAATGTCTCCTTTGTTTCATCCATTAGTAAAAGTCATGTGTGCACTCCATTTTTCAATGAACTTAACCACCACTCCTCTGAACTAAAGTTTACATTAATCATGTTTGTAATCCTTAAGGCAATAAAGCTGCAGAGTTCATGGAGGAGCTCTGTAATATTCTGTGCTAAAGTCCATTAAAACATTTGGTGGCTGCTTAGAAAAATTATCAATGTAAAATAAAAATATGCACCCCAATAACAAGTACACCCACTAATTATCCTGTCTGTGACTAAAATGGCTCAACTCCAATAAAAAAACCCGTAAACCTGGCAACTCCTATCTCATTCCCCCCAAAAAAGCACAACCTTCATCAGTTTTCTACTTCTAGACAATCAACTTTCTCTCAACTTCATCCATTAGCATAGGGCCCTTAAAATAGGGAATCTTAAAATATTTTTTGTCAATGTAGATTTAGTTTTACAGTTTAAAGTCAAAATACTTGAATAGATTAAAATGAGTATTTTTTTTATGTTTCTTTCATGTATTAGGTGATATGATGAGCCCTGTCAGAAAATCGGATTTGGCTGACCGGTATGTCTTTAACATAATTTCAGATTTTCTGGCAAAACTAATTCTGATAGGGCAGGTAAGAATGTTGGTGAAATATGTAAATGCTAGCGTCTTTGTCAGTCAGCAACTTTTACAGCAAGGAAAGGCAGATGAATATTATAAGAATATAAGCTAATAGCATAAAATAGTATATGGTAAAGTAAACCTTAAACACTGTGTGTACGCATGCATGTGGTCAGGTATTCAGGTAAATCACTTTGCAAGAATTAACTTCTGTTTACAAACAGTTTAGATTCTCAGATGAAGATGTTTTACAAATTTTAAGTATTTGTTACTAGCTACTGGTATTTATAGTCAAGGTTTAGTTGAGAGTTTTTCCAAAATACTTGTGTGTGTGTGTATGTATACTTGCGGTTTGCTGACTGGAATTAGCTGATGTTTAGCAGCAGATGGTAACTCCCCTGCAAGATGTCCTGTTCCATTTATCCTATGCAGATTCTGTCAATTCATTACCTATTTATATTTTAATTTAACATATTTTTTTTATTTCTGTATATTTTGACTGCCTCTAGGGGAATAATACATAATTTTTTACTTTAAAGTCTGACCTTTAGTTCTTTGTAGACAGTTCTTTGTTGTACTGTCTTTACAATGGAAGGTTTTTATGATCACTTTCATAGTAGATGAAGGTATTTACTTGTCCTGGTAAGATAATTTAAGTAAAACTTTTTAGTACGTGAATAAAGCAGGCACTTACATCATGGTTCATGTTTTTATATGTACAAATCAGCACTGCTGTTTTGACTTTTTCTTAGTATGGCTTATTGTTTTAATATACTGTTTAAGTATGTTCAAATAAAAAGTGCTTAACTAACTAAGTAAAAATACATTAAAATATTGTATATTTGTTATATATATAATGTTCTATGGTAAAGCATTATTGTAGTCACATTTTGACAGAGATTAATTTATACAGGATTGGAGTCTTAAAAACTATTGGTATAGCTAAAACCACATAGGAAATGGAATTTATATTATGATGTGCCATAATTTACTACATGTTCATACAATTATTTTTCAATTTAAATCAATTTTCATAAGTAGGGGCATGAAGTGAAAAGTGAGAAATCACCCTAAGCAGGTCACCAATCCATGCCAGACAATCCCAGCCTGACATTTACTCACATGATTTAAATGTTTTTAAATTGTGTGATGAAACTCTTGTTGTAAACCTATTCAGACAATTGGAGAACATGCAACGTGTATACTAAATAGACACAGGCTGCCCTCATGTGAATTAGACCATATGATCGTTAGACAGCACTACCCACAATTCCTTTGTTCTGCCACCCACTCTGATGCTTCCATTAATTGTGTAAATGTTAAAATATGATCTAAAAAGTAGGATACCTTCACTGTCACATTCAGTTCATCGGTGTCTTTTACATGAACACTGAAGCATATCCAGCACAGCTGCTGTGAAATATTTCTAAAGCTACTCATCAAATATGTTTCTTAATGATTTTTGGCTGGAGAACATTACCAGTCAAGTTTTAATTGCATACAACAGTTTGAAACAACAGTTTGAAAGAAGCAACAAGAATAAGAAAATGAAACACAATGGTAAAAATAAATGTTTATATACATGTTATTTCTAAGATAAGAGAACATTTTTTTATTGGAACCCTAAGTTTTACTGGCCTGGACATTGAGTGTTAAAAGTAGGTAAATCTAACACTTGGACAGCATAAAGTGATGTTACTAAATAATAATAAAGTTTCATACAGTACATGTTTTGAGCCTATTGCATTCACTAAAGATTAACATTAACAAAAATATTGGCCCAGTGCTTGTAAACAAATTATTCATGGTTCAAGATCAGTAAACTGTCCTAAAATCAAGATTTTTACCTATCCTTTATAACAAGGACAAAAATACTATGTAATGATGTGTAGTTTTTGTAATTTAATGCATTAATAAGAGATGAGCAAACTTATCAAAGAAAGTAAAGCTTATATTCATATAGTAATGAATTGTACTTACATGTACTAACTGGTTAATTTTTTTTTTGTAAGTAACTACTAACAGTAATGATTAATAAATTACTGTTAATATACAGAACATCAGTTATTTTTGTAGTATAATTTACCTATTTTAAAATGTAGGTATTTTTCTAAAGCCTTAACAATATTTACTTAATTTTTTTTTATTTAAGTATTTTAAATAAATAATTTCCCAGATAACAAGAAAATCACTCAATTTTGTCAATAGTTATAAATTATAAATGTTTACTTCACATTTTGTGTTTTTTTTCCACATATTTTAAATGGAACTTAATACAGATTTACAAAGTGGGAACAATTATTGTAAATATTTGTGGGGGCAAACTGCACATGAGGAAAACATTTTTTTCAAATACTAATAGGGATGTACACGAGTGAAAAAAAATCTTGCTACATCTTGTATATATATACATCTTGCTAGCATCATGTATAATGGTGCAACATGAAACTGGGAAATAAGTCACCACTGTTCTTGGCAATAATACAGGAGGAGTACTTTTGCCTAGTCCTGGTCACTGCCCTTTGCCTCTAATTGGTCTATTGTGTCAGGAGCAGGTGTTGACTCTCCCATTTGAATACCAGCCACATCCACACAGTGGCAGCCATGACAGCTTCATTACCACAGTGGGTGAAATCAATGGGAGGGGTAATGTAAGCAGTGGACACACATGCACAAGCTTTTTATGAGCAAGTGGACAGTCCCTGTGAGGATTAATAAGACAGCTTCAGTACAGAGTCCTCCCATTTCCAATTTGCTGTACTTTCCTTTGCCCTGTTTGACCATGGTGAGCAGCGGAGGGCCAAAGGTGCCTTTACCTGTCTGTCATAGAGCCGAAGGCCTTTTGTTTCTCCTCGTTATGAATTTATAATGAATATCACTGTCACTACAGGACGACACGATAATCTAATTAATGTAGCAAATGCGGCAGGTCTGTTAAAGCTAGTGGCATATTGCATTAGAATAGTGGAGCTCTGTGTCAGTACACATATATGCTGCTTTTTCACAGATAGAGTAACAGCTATGAGGAAAATTTAAATATTTACATCAATGTGATTATTACCTTAGAAAAAAAAAAAAAGACACTTGACAGAATTTTTTTTTCTCTCTCTCACTCACACACATGCCCTCGCACACACACACTAATTGTAATAACAATAGTTATTTTATTTTACTTGTCATTTAATAAAAAAAAAGTTTCCACCGAAAGTTGCTTATAATGTAAACGTAAAAATTAAAAACTGCTTTACCATGGGGGGGGTTCCCCATGCCCATCCAGGGGAGAACGTTTCGGGCGCTCGGCAGATACACCCAGGACAGGGCGCCAATCTATCGCTGGGCACACACTCACTCACACAGATACGCACATATACACACTCTATATGGGGCAATTTGGAGAACTCAATTGACTTAATCCATGTTTTTAGACTGTGGGAGGAAACCGGAGAACCCGGAGGAAACCCACACGGACATGGGGAGAACATGGAAACTCCACCAGATGAGGATTCGAATCGGGAATCCCTAGCGCTGAGAGGCGAACGTGCTAACCACTAAGCTACCGTGCCGCCACTTTACCTTCATAGACTACTAAATATGTTTATAGGCCTTTTGCAGTCTGACAGGTATTTTGGCTTATTTTACTAGTGCTATGCTTTATCTTTCATTCATTAACAGTTTACTCTTGGTTTTGGCTTTGGGTTTTACAGGGAGATAAAACTTTTTTTTTTCTGAAATATGAAATTATATATATATATATATATATATATATATAATATTTTATTTATATATATATATATATATATATATATATATATATATATATATATATATATATATATATATTATATATATAAATTTAATTTAAAAACTTTTTGTCTCATGAACTTAAACCCAAATTTTCTTGGCATTTAGTCATAGGCAGCTTATAAAAATATAATTTTATTGGTCACGAAAAACCTTTTCACAGTTCTGTTTTTTAATGTGGTGCTAATATGGTTGCATCACAATTCGTTTAGGAAATACTGCTTTCTACACGGAACTAATGATACCATTATTTGCACTGTAATTTGACATACCATTCAGATTTATGTGCTTTGGGCTGCAGCCAAGATGGATGATATTTTTATTTACAACACTTATGTTACCCCAGTTAAGTGATTCTGCCAAATATCATAAAGACAAATATATTTTGACAGGTTTGTCTGCCTCTAAATAAATCATTGGAAATATACAGCTGTAAATCAAACATTCTTCTCGTTTCAAGTTGTCAAACAGGTTAAGTTTATGAGGAGTTTATGTACCATAGCATATTAACAGTGGGATTTTACATCTGTATTAATATACAGTATCTGAATAGATTCCAGTATTTATGATGCAACTATAAAGAAAAAAATATATATATTTAAAACATCTGCAATTGTCTGTGCACTGCTACTGCAAGATATTCAGTTAAACCATTTTTATCTGTCTTTGACAGTGAGAATGATGGACCTTAAAGAAGACAAGTACACTATGACTTATGTTTCACCTGCTTTGACTGGGCGTCTGAAAGACCAGCTTTTGAGCAAACTGGTGCAAGGGCTGAGTGTGTCAGCCTGGTAGGTGGACAGAATGACGACTTAATGACATTAACCAATACACCTGTCAGCACAGAGGAGGACTCACACTGAGGCTAGAGCTGCTCATCAGTTTGATCTCTCACTCGCTCTCTCTCTCTCTTGCTCTTTTACACATACACACAAACTAAGGTGTGTGTAAGCACGTGAGTTTGATGGCACTCTAGTGGGAATTCCATAGTCCCAGGCCTGTCAGCTTTGCTAAGAGGCAGCTGACTGCATGGGGAGCTTATTAAGATGTTCTCTATTGTTAGTGAGTCAGTGGCAGGCTGCTGACACAGTCCTTATAGGAGTGCTTGGAAGAGGGAACAATGTTTAAGGAACAGCTGATTAGAGAAAGATCTCAACTTGTTGGCTTCAGACTGAGCATATAAGCTATAACAGAAGACGACAAGTAACCTTAAAAAAAAGTTTTTTTTAAAAAGACCTTCTTTCTTCGACTACTGAATATCTTTCCTCATATAAAATAAATGAATTAATAAATACTTTCACATTTACGTATACATTTTAAATGAACAACTTTTGTAATGCGACATAAGTATGTAAGCAAAATTTCAAGTACATTGGGTAATCATAAGTAGGTCAAATTAAAAGTGAAATATTTGTACAAGACGGAGTCACAGCCAGAGAGAATCACAGACAGAACGAGTGCGGTAAGAAAAGAAGGTCGACAAAAATGAGAGACATTATGGAGGAGCTGATTGTTCGCTGCTTCTCTAAAGATGCTGCTAGATAGAATAAAAGAACAGAGCGTCTATTGCATTTGTTAGTCTTAAACATGAAATTCACTTCCTAAATATCCAATTAGTTCTACAATTCAAAAGCACGAAAGCATCAAAATAAAATAAACTTTAATAATTTATTTTTTGAATAATTATTTACAATTACAACCCATGGTTATAGTTATCATAATAAATGTATACTTTAGGCCTACATTAGTCTGTACAATAACAGTGTTAAAGCTCACCTGAGAAAAACAAGTTTGAAAGAACATAATCGTAGCGCCATCTGCTGGCCAAAATAATTTAGAAGGAGCCTATTACTTTTTGATCAACATCTTACATTATTTACATTTACTCATTTGGCAGATGCTTTTATCCAAAGCGACTTACAAATGAGAGGATCCGGTTTTATACACAGCTATAGTTTCAAAAACGTAGATTTTTAAAGGAAACAATACCGAACATTTTCACATATTAGGCTCAATGGCCTGAACTTTTATCATTTTATATAAACCTTACTCATTCCCTTTGTGCAAAATATTATCTTAAAATTCACATTTTGAACAATTATTAAGTATCATTAACATTATTAGGATAGGGAAATAAGTTGCAAAAATATATAGCAAACTTTCTTTTAGAAATTACTCAGTGTATGGTGAAGAGTGTATGTTTATGATTAAAGGCACTAAATAACGGAAATAAAAAAAGGTAGGGCTGTGTTAAGTTGCAGGGCTAATTGAAGTAATGTTCATTGAAAAACAAAACAAATGCACTAAAAGAAATGTCCAAAGCAGTTATTCTGAATCAGACTCCTGCGAGTTTTTCTGTGAGTCAAAACGTTGGATACGGGAACTGTAGCTCTGAATTGCCTCAGTGACAGTATATTGGCTTCTGCCCTCAGCACAGGCCTTAATCTTTTTCACACTTAACTGAGACTGCAAGAACAAGTGGAGGCAGCTATCTGATAGCAGTACTGGATTACATACAATCCTGTAATACACAAAGAGATGAGTTAGACTGGTTGAGTTTGGCTTTACTTTTTTTTTTCAAGTTCAAAACAGAAGTAGAGCATAAAAAGAAAGACAACATGAATGAAACCCTCATTATCCCTTCATACAAGACTATATTTTTTAAAGTAAGTTTTGCTTTTTAGTTATGGAAGACAGCTTATATTTCTTTTAAAGAAATTTTTTGCAAGTTCTCTTTATGTGAATTTCTTGTAGATTTGATTTTCTTCCAAAGTCCAAAAACATACTAAAGAATGTAAAACAGCGATACTTTTTTGTGCTAAGATGGACTCCAGCATCTACTTAGAAAGTCTTAAGTTTAAATATGCACTACTTAATTTGATAACATAATCCCTTTATTTTGTCCTATGGCTTAATATTGAATTCACGGTTTGTTTTTCCTATAATTACTCATTTGATCCTTAAAATATTTAAACAGTTAAAAGTAATTATTTTGAAGTGTTTTACTTCTAATAATTCCACAGTGACATTATGGTTCACAGGCTCTGAAATGTTCAGTCTTTTTAAAAATTATCTACTACACTTACTCTTCCAGGAAGTGCTTCAATCCATCCATGCGTGAAGTAATTTGCCTGGCATTGTTGAGACTGAAAAAGGGATTCTTTGGAGGTAGTTCTGGAATATCCACTCTAAAATTACATAAAAGTCCATCCAGCATAGAGCATTTTTTGACATTTGCTGTTATTACATTAATGATATTAACAGTTAAACCATGTGTAGTTATATAATATAAATTATCCAGTATTTTTGAATGTTTATTCTTAACATTGTTTTATTAATCATTACTGAATTGCATTTAGGGTGGCACGGTGACTTAGTGGTTAGCACGTTCGCCTCTCAGCACTAGGGATTCCCGGTTCGAATCCCAATCAGGGTGGAGTTTCCATGTTCTTCCCGTGTCCGCGTGGGTTTTCTCCGGATTCTCCGGTTTCCTCCCACAGTCCAAAAACATGGATGAAGGTCAGCTGAATTCTCCAAATTGCCCCATATAGAGTGTGTGTGTGTGTGTGTGTGTGTGTGTGTGAGAGTGTGTGCTCAGCGATAAATTGGCGTCCTGTCCTGCGCGCATCTGCCCAGCACCCGAAACGTTCTCCCCTGGATGGGCATGGAGAACCCCCCCACGACCCTAGTAGAGGATAAGGCGGAAGATATGGATGGATGGATGAATTGCAGGTATATTTACATTTAGCAGACTTACAAATGAGAACACCATTGCAAAAAATTCTGATTGAAGAATTGTATTGAAAAAGTTGATTTTAAGTGTATAACATAACTTGCTAGCAGCATAATTTTATTTAACAGAAAAATCCTCCATCTAGAGAATACGTACATGAGTAAGGCATTTTCTTGCAGCTTTTGTCTTAACCATACAAACTCACTGTACCTCCTCCGCACACAGGAACTCTTTCTGTTGAATGCCAAGCTATTTGTCTAAGAGGAAAATGAGAATTATAGATTTTCTAACAGCATATTTATTTGTTTTTCATAACATTACTGACAAATAGATGCCACGGAGATAAAAGAAGAATTGTGGTTGGCGCACTTACATGTATACAGATCTCATAATCCATGTACGCATGCCAGAAATCCTCCTTCTGAATACGAGGATCCCGGACCCACACACTGATAAACTCCTGCATAGGACAACAAAGATGGTGCAGCAAGAGAAGGATCCTGTCTCTTAATGCAGTGCACAATGACTGAGCAAAGTGGGAAGTTGACAATTATACGGAACCTCAGATGATCTTGTAGCAATTGTGGAATTACTAAGATTGTCTCACTATTGCATACTTCTCTCTTCTGACTTTTGGACTCTGTCAAAAGTAAAACAAATTTATTAGAAATATAATTTAAATAAATATGTATACTGTATATATGTATTTAATTGTTGTAAATAAAATTAAAGCAGTCATATAATAGTCATTTACAATAATTCATTGATTTATTTTTTTATCTTTCTCATTTTAAGCAGGATCCAAAAGCTGGAGCTTAATCCAGTGCTAACCCAAACAGGTCAGAAGGTAAGGGAAGTTTCATATCCTCAGTGGTATTAGTATAGTGCATTATGCCTTACAGTCATGGGTTAAATAAACAAACAAACTTTTTGTGTTTTAGTATTTCACAGGATTAGAAAATTTTCAAAGTGGGAAATATTTAGGCTGTCTTTTTTTGTAATAGGAGAAACCTCAGAATGTATTAACTGTATACGTCAACTGCAATGTTTCTGAATAGCTCACAAATAAGTTGGCTCAGGGCCTGAGTGTGTTAGCATGGTTAATGGATATAACAGAGGCTTAATAATGTTCACCAATACAATTGTCTACACAGTGGGTGACACACAATGAAAGAAGTAATTAATAGTTAGACATAAGAGCATCCACATCCAAATACACACACGCATACACACACAGTGTTTGGAAAAGCATTAGAGGATTATCCTTGTTTGTGCTACGAATTTCACTTCTGCACATATAACATGTAACCAGTCATAAGTGGTTTAGACTGACATTTATTAAAGCACCAGAAAATTCCATCTAGGGTTGTAATAGAGACCACAATGAGCAACAGAGAACATGAAAGTAAAAATTACTAACAAATGCCATTTTCAAAGCCCTGTAGTGGCATAATCCAAATGTTTTTAAAACACACATCTCAATGCTACAACCAATTTGTGCAAAAATTACATCTCTAAACTCACAGATTGATGGTCTTAATCACAGTACAGATAAGCACAGACAATAGCAGTGTCTTCCACCGAAGTACAGTTCCTCATTGGTATGAAAGTGTGATGCTCCATCAGGTCTCTTTAAGTAAATTCTAAATTTAAGCGCAGTCTACTAACACACCAAACATACAAACCTACACAAAAATGTAGCACCTATTTTTCAACCAACTATTAGGGACATAAACACTGTATTTTACCACACAGATTTAAAAAAAATAATAATTAAAAAAAATAATAAAAAAAACAACATCTTACAACTCTACAGTATGGGTCCAGTGTGCTAAGACATGTTTCACAGTGGTCTGAGGAATCACACGATTTCAACACCTGGGTAAACAAAAACCTCAGTCTATGTGTTTTAAAGAGGAAATTATAAAGATGTAATGTCCATCACTTTTTCTCTTCACTGTGCCAGGACAGCTTGTCTTCGTAAAAACTTATAACCATCTGAGGCCATCTTACACTCGCTTCTCTGGCTGACAGTAGTGCCACATCATCTGTGTCTTTCCTGCAATGGCACAATCATGTTATTAATTTCAAACAAACTTATTCGCTGAGATTATATGCAAAATACCTGACAGCAAATAAATGCTAAAAGATATCAGAAGAAGCATGCCATTTGATAAGAAACATGAGCTCTCCATGACGGTCGGTGGAACCAATGATACGTTCTGGGTCTGGAAAAATGGGTCCATCATTGTCTGTCTTTGTGTTGTCATCAGCCGATGCTTCAATTTCCTTCTGTATCTGTTCCGTCTTATACTGATTGGCCTGTGAGTCAGGGTTCATAAATATGCTAAGGTTTGCTATCTAGATGGCAATCTAGACAATACAGTGTGATACACAATGATCAAAAAGTTTATAATCACTGGAGTTTAAAATGTACATAGATATTAATGCCAAAAGTATGTGGATGCTTTTTTTCAGAGTTTGGTAAATAAGGTTTTCTGTTTTACCAGGAAAATGTGTACAAAGGAATGTCCATTCAGATATGGCAAGAGGAATTTTAAGTAAACTCCTGTAATATACAGTGCAGAGTTGTCAGGAGCATTCCATACTTCCACAAAATACGCATAGTCTTATAAACACACAAATCTGATGCAAATGAAGAGTGGAGGCTGTTATACCTGCAATTGTGAAGTGCCTCTATTAATGTTTATGTATTTTGATTTAAATGTAAATATAATTTGGATTTAAATTTATTTTATGGCTAAATTGGTAAAGTGACCACATACTTTTGGCATATTTGCAATTTAATTTTTAATAGAGAAGCAAGCTAAATAAATACAAAAACAATTTAGATTAATGTAAGGAAGTTATTAATATTGTGATGCTATCTAAACATTGACATATGTACTTACTGTGTCAGCTTCGAGCTCAGCCTGTTCTTGTTTGGGTTGGATATCAGGACCCAGATGGAGACTGTCCTCTCTCCTAGTCTCATCCAAGACTGTCATATTTCTAAGAAATTCTTCAATCAGCTCTGGACAGTCCAGATTGTCCTCAGGCTCCCAAGTGTTATCGGCACTGAAGAAAAAATTCTGGCTTGAAATCTCAAATCAATTACAAATAAATACGACCATCTCTAAAAGAAAACAAAAGACCCACATTCACCATCATCCAATAATGAATACTAATTAAAAAACCTTATTCAAAAATAAATATGATCCCATCTGACATTTCATCTTTTGATAATAAATAATCTGTTATTAATTTTCTAAATCAGGGCCTAAACTGTTCAGCTTACATAAAAGGCCCTGCTAAACGATAATGTAGATGTTATGAATTTGACCACAGTTCAACAAGTTAACCTTGTATATTTACAGTCACCAGTAAGTATCTACATTACATTTCTAAGATGCTCTTGATAGTGCAGGGGTGTAATCAGGTAGACGGACCTGGATTCATGTCTTGGGTGGGCATCCAGAGTCTCTGTTGTGAGGAGTTTGAACATGTCTGTGTTTTTCCCCAGAGTTGGGTATTTCTTTCCACAGTCCAAAAACAGGTATGCTTACAGCCAACAAAAAGTGTAAAATTCCCTAAAAGTGAATGTGTATGACAAATTCCTGCTTTCTTAGCAAGCAGCTGTCCTACTGTTATTTGCATAAAATAACTTTAATAAAATCTGTTTTCTTCTTCAGCTGTTATTATTAGTCCAGATCTTTTTTCTTCATTTTACCCTGTCCTGAGTATCCTACTCCATCACTCCAACCACCTGCATGTCCTTTGTCTTCCTCTTCCCCTTCTGTCTGGTTGCTTCATGCTTAGCATTCTTCTGCAAATAAAAATTTAGTCCCCTCTCGGTACATGCCCAAGCCACTGCAAACGTGCCTCCTAACTTTGTCTCAAAAACATTCTACCTGTGCCAACCCCTTTAATAAACTCATAACTAAACTTGTCCATCCTTGTAATTCCTAATTAGAATCAGAGCATCTTTAGCTCAGCTACTTCCAGCTCCATCCATCTTTTGGGCAGAGCCACTGTCTCAAAGTCATACAACATTGCAGGCCTCACTACTGTGGTTTAAAAACTCTGGAAAGTTTTTTTGTAACTATTCCTCCTTATACTTTCCTGCACTTACTAATAACTCAGGTAAGAAATTTAAAATGTGAAATGAAAAGGATCTGCTACATTAAGCATGTTTTTTTTGTTGATATTTATAATAAACTTCTAACTATATGTGCAAGAACCTAGAGCTATAAGTCAATGTTCAAATAATTATCTAAATGGTTTTGAAAAATCTAATCACTTTAAAATGTAATGGAAATTTGAAATACCTAATGTAAATGTAAGAAGGATCTGAAAATCAAGAAGTAGTCATTCAGACGGTTATTTCCAGACACTCACTCAGTGAAGCCTTTCCACTTTAGATAGTACTCCACTTTTCCATTGTTGACTCGTCTGTGGATTATTTTTTCCACAGCAAATTCCTGCACAACTGCAGGTTCTTCTGCCTTCCTATTTTTCACATTTTGTTTCTTTCTCATCTTTTCCTAAGACACATAAAAATAGAGTTTTGTTTAAAATAACTGTGGTTGTTAAAATACAAAAGCATTTTAATATTATGTCTTCTTAACCACAAGAAGCGGTTAGTGTCATAATGTTAAAAACAGCCAAAGGAATTAGTGCTCTTTTGGTTATTTAAAGCACAAGCTATCACCAATGTTACCTGTTATTGTAAATAATGATGAAATATTAACTCCAGAATAACACAGTTCTAACAATGGAAATAACAATAATTTAAAGATGTGCTATTAATATAAAATAGTGAGTTCACATGATATAAAAATATGACAGAAAAAAAACCTTAAAACTGTATTTTACATGAGGTCATTTTGCATACGGATAAACCCAATCACATTGGATACAAGAAGCCTAACTTGATGGTTGTGTCAGTAACGCTGGAGCATTGAGGGTTAATGGCATTGCTGAAGGGCCCACACTGGCGGTTTTGGTTGACAGGTGGTTTAATTGCTAGTCCAACACTTAACTGCTGAACTTAAGTTTCTTTCTTAGGGGGCTTGTAATGGAGTATAATTACAACTTGGAGTAAAAGTCCTGAATACTTCTACCACTTCTATGTTTGGCTATGTCCTGTGACTTTATTAAACATAGTTATGACTTCAGACTTATTCTTTGTTCAACCAACAAGCCAGTCAGTATCTCAAGTTGCAGTAAACATCCAAGGTGTTTCTAATAAAATGATAATAGGTAGGTGTGTTTTGTAGCAATTGAACTTAACCGCCCATTCTCCTCCTCTCGAACCCCCATTTTTTTTAAGCATTTATATATTTTCTAAGCCAATTTAAAGTCGTTTATAAACGCTCCTTTCTAGATTATTTTGGGATTCTTTTCATGATATTGAGGAGGGTGTAAGGCCCAGATGATAAATAATGTGCCACTTTGACTTGCAAATCAAAGTTGATGTAATATCGAGATCATTTCTTTTATTCATTCATTCATTATCTCCCGCTTTATCCTCTATTAGGGTCGCGGTGGGGTTCCCCATGCCCATCCAGGGGAGAACGTCACGTCTAGGGCGCTGGGCAGATAGACCCAGGACAGGGCGCCAATCCATCGCTGGGCACACACTCACTCACACAGACACACTCTATATGGGGCAATTTGGAGAATTCAATTGACTTGATTTTGGAATGTGGGAGGAAACCGGAGAACCCGGAGGAAACCCACGCAGACACGGGGAGAACATGGAAACTCCACCCAGATGGGGATTCGAACCGGGAATCCCTAGAGCTGAGAGGCGAACGTGCTAACCACTAAGCCACCGTGCCGCCTCATTTCTTTTAACCAAACCAATAATTACTTTCACATCTAGTCATTTAGCAGACACTTTTATCCAACGCGACTTACAAACGAGAACAACACAAGTCATCCATAGTTTCCTCTTATTAAGAAATCCACATTAATCTCCTGGATTAACAGATATTAACAGATAAAAGGTGTAGATTTTGGAACCAGCGTATTGGGGAACATTATTTGTAGCAGCACTAGCTTTTAAACAATAGGCTGCCGCGTTGTCCAGACATTGTCCAGACATTATCCAGACGGTTGTCCAGACATTGACCTTAGAAATGAAGCCACACGGATGAACCTAATGTTATTAATAGTTTGATTGTTTGTGATTAAAACTAGACAGCTGAAGCGTGTCGGTAGCGTCCGGCCCACCTGATTAGTAATGTTATCTGAGGATGTCGACTGTGTCTCGGTGCCGCTCACGTTGCTGCACTCGACCTGCTGCGTCACAGCGCGCTTAATGGAACTGATAACCGCGTTTACAAAGAGAGCGCCATTAAAAGCACGAGCTGACAGCCTGTTGAGGCTTTGTTTTGTTAGCAGAACTTTTCATGAACGAGTTAAATAAAAAATGGCCGATAGGGAGTCAGGGGTGGAAGTGAAGGGGGGAGCTGAGGGCCTTAAAGCCACACAACCCGACCTCATATCTAAAGCTGTCGTGTGCTTTTTTTTATTATTCGTTCTGTACTCATGCTTAATTCTACACTGTCTCGTCAATGTCGGATATACTTGCACACTAAGCATTATAATAAAAGTCGATAAATCTATATGTTCGACGAAAGAGTTTGCGCTCTAGTTCCACCCTGAGGTCTTTGATTCGGTTGTGGTTAAGAGCTGTGTTGTGCATCCAAATCTCAACAATTCATTTATAAGCATTACTTTGTGCGCTAAGGAAATGAAATGTTGAAGCAGAAAGGGAAGGTGGAAGTTTGTTCCAATACGTTTGCCCATATTTTTTAATACAAAAGGTTATTCAACGCCCTCGTAACGTAAGGTAACGGCAGTGTCACTCAATGGCCTCTAGAGGGAGCGCTTGCATACGTGTAAGTACAATTTACACTGTTTCGTGTAGGCTGTTTATTTTCAGTCAAAAATAATAAAACTTATGTTTTAGTATGCTGAAATATCTCAAACAAAAACAGTTACTTTTACATTTAACAGTTACTAAGACCTTTATTGTTTTCCAGCATGACCGTGGTCTTGCATAAAAAAGGGTCTAAAATGGTTATTTTTTATTGGTTATTTTATTATTTTTATATCAGGTATACCTGATATACAAAAAGGGGGAGGGTGTGTGTGTGTGCAGGATAGGATAATGATCAGGTTTGATAATTCTACAGTGTAGCTGTTTTTTTACATAACTACTGACTTATGTTCTCATTTGTAAGTCACTTTGGATAAGTTTCTGCTAAATGACAAAATAATGTGAAATGTGAAAGTAATTATTGGTTGGTAAAAAATAAATGATCTCGATATTACATCAATTTTGATTTGTAAGTCAAAGTGGATTATTATTTATCATCAGGGCCTTACACCCTCCTCAATTTCACATGTAAAGAATCCCAAGATAAACTAGAAAGGAACATTCGTAAACAAACTATAAATTGGCTGAGGAAATATACAAATGGCTTAAAAAAAACCTGAGTAAAAACACATCCACACAAGTGTATTTTGAAAATATAGAGTGAAGGTAAGAGGGGCAGATCCAGAAATGGTCCTGTAGGCCACAGTCAGTTCCTGAGCAGCTACAGAGAGCCAATGGAGAGAGAAGAGTAGTGGAGTGACATGAGTTCGCTTGGGCTGTTTGAACACAAGTCGGGCTGCAGAGTTTTGAATCAGTTGTAGAGGCCTGATTGTGCAAGCAGGGAGACCAGCAAGCAGAGAATTACAATAATCAAGCTGGGATAGGATAGACTGGCGCCCTGTCCTGGGTGTGTCTGCCCAGCGCCCGAAACGTTCTCCCCTGGATGGGCATGGAGAACCCTCCCGCGACCCTAACATAGGACAAAGCGGAAGACAATGGATGGATGGAAGCTGGGATAGGATGAGCCATGGAACTAACAGCTAAGTAGCATGTTCAGTGAAGAAAGGTCTGATCTTCCTGATGTTGTAAAGAAGGAACCTGCAGGAAGAGAAAACATGTTAACTATGCTAATCATGCTAACTAAGCTAATGTAGAGAAAATGCCAAACAGCTGAATATTAACAGTGGATAATTGATCTGTAAAGTTGTTTGAAACTCGAAACCAAAATGTGTGTGGGGGGGGGGTGCTCGCAAAAAGCATTGCCAAGCCAAGGCAATTGAAGTCAAAAAGAGGGACAAATTCATTTTTCATGGACAGGATCATAACTGATGTACCAGACAATACTTTAAGCATGTGAACACCTTTAATGATTAGAAATTGTCAGTTTCCTGTGTCGAGTGTCAAAATGGCACTAAAGTCACTGTTCTAAGACAATAACATGTATGATTTTATGTACTACAATTTGTATTTGTTTCTTAAAAGTATTTTTATCTTGCGTGCAAATGTTGTAGTTCAATATTAAAATAAACTTTGGGGAAATAGTTCTCATGGGTTTTGATTCGAGGTTCATTTAAAAGGCTGATTTAGTTTGATATAAGATAAAGCATCAGTCTGTTAGTCCCACAGCAGAGCTCCCTCTCATGGTGTATTCGGGTATTACCACCAGTGATCAATCTCCGCCTCAATTCCACACTCGTAATGACTGACAAGATCACTATGTCCAATCAGATACAACATAGTATCTGATTGGTGTTCTTGTTTGACCAATTATAGTTCAGCTCTCTCTCTCTCTCTCTCTCTCTCTCTCTCTCTCTCTCTCTCTCTCTCTCTCTCCCCCCCCCCTCTCTCTCTCTCTCTCTCTCTCTCTCTCTCTCTCTCTCTCTCTCTCTCTCTCTCTCTCTCTCTCTCTCTCTCTCTCTCTGTGTATCCCCCCCCCTCTCTCTCTACCACTTTCCCCATCTCTCCCAATTGTAACTCTTTGTAAATTACAAAATATATTTTAAAGTGTTTAAAAATTGCTGTAAACACACTCAGTTTAATTAATTTGTAACTTTAGGTAGTTGGGTATACATATAGGGTAGGACAGCGATAATAACAAGTGTAAGTGCAGTATACAGTCCAGTAAATGTATTTTCTATAAAACATTTTTCTTAATTACACTATGTGCACAAAAGAATTAACACATATTATGACGCATGTCTCTCGCAGCTATAAGAGCTTCCCTAGTTTCCACAAGAGTTTGATGTGTCTGTGAATTTTTGCTTATTTCTCCATTTGCCTGACCAGTCATGTTCTTTCAGGCTAAACTCACCCAGCCCTACCTTTTTTTTCATCTAATTGTCCAAAAATACATGGCTAGTTTCTTTATTTTTCTCCAATAATATAACTCTGAATTCAATCAGTAAGAAATGTGTCCAAATACTTTTGTTCATAAAGTGTATTCTAAAGAATCACTTTACCAATATGTAGAGAGATGTTTGTTCCACTGAATTTTAGACACGTGTACAGTTGCCATTAAAGCATTTGCTCAATGCTGCTAGTGTAAATATTTTACAGGCTTTAAAAAACAAACAAAAAAAGAATCTCATGATTTGTTACTTTGGACTATGGCCAGGCTTGTCATCTTGATGGCCCTGTGCGTAATGGCTGACAGATGGGATGCGGTGTGTAAGTGCTCCTGTGTTTCTGTGTCAAATCCATGTTTTTATACAGTCTCTCTCACTAGTCTGCTTTCTATCTAGTGCAGAGTGGCAGTTTTGGAGCGTGCCATGAGTGAATGTGCTCTTTACTGCAGCCATGGCCCCTGTCAGGCTAGAAATGTGTCCAGATGGAAGAACCCTGCTGTGCGTGCCTGGCCAACACGCTGGGGGTTCAGAGAGTTGATCCTTGGGCTGTTGGTCTGCTGTGACTGGGCTTCTTCTCAGCATAGTGTTCCCAGACTCTGGCACGCCAGAGCAGTCCTGCTCGGGTTACAGACACACTCGTGCCGGCTGTGTCAGACATGTTGTTTTTGCAGCGTGTCGACCTCCATGAACCCTGGCCAGATTAGCAGGAGTTTATTTAATGAGAGTATTGCAGGCACACTTAATACATGGAGAGGTTTCTGAAAGGGTCAACTGATTTACAGTGAGGAAACTAAAAGGTGGTTAAGATCTCAAAGATCTCTTCTACTCCATCCAAACATGCACAAGTCATGTTCAGTACATTTCCATTCAGTTCTGTATTTACTTACTTATGAATTGAGTCTCTTGAATAATGTCAAGTCCTGTAACACATTTGCAAAATAACCCAGCTCAATAAATGTGTTACTCTGATTGGAAATGTTGTGTGCACAGTCATGAAAGTGAGTGATGAAATGAAAGTCTCTGGAGTTTACTTGAGGTTAACAAAGTAGCAATTCCATCATGAAAATGTGTACTGTATTTAACAATGCAGTTTTCAGCACAGTGACACGTCGTTACAGAATAAAGGCATTTTAGAGCAGTCTAATTATGTCTAATAAATAATTTATGACATAAATAATGTCTAATTATTTAATTAAAAATGATCATACTATAAGCAGTAAATGTTAGAGGAGGTATTCTTAATATTTTCCTAGTTGCTTAATTTTAGAGTGTCTTTGTATAATTTTGTATAATTTACATAATTATACATAATTATGTATAATATAAAATTTGTATAATTTACAAGACAAAACCAATAAAAAAAGGTAATAGTAATATTCATTTCTAAAACTGAAGACCAACACAGAAAGTATGTCTAAATGACTAAATGTAAGTATGTATGCAAACAAAAAAATCACTTTCATTAAATCAAAACTTACATGCCCTCATTATTAAATACATTCTGAAGCTATATGAATATGCTGTGCTAGTGTTCAGTGTTAAGTTTTTGTGCAATCTTGCACTTCTACTTGATTTTAATACTTTTTGTAAAATTTCATCTGAATGGCAAAACCCAGTCAGCATTCTGCTTCAAGTGAAACCACCACACCTTCTGCACAGCAGTATGTTAGTAATAACAGTTGGCTTTGTGTGTTTTGGTGCAGAATATCTACATCACACATCTCACTTTGCCTTTCCATATCAACACTCAAATCACCATTATCAGTGATGTGTCAGCCACACTTTGAGCAGTCATCTGTCATTCTGGCCTCGTTGCTTTGAAAAAGCAGAACCTGACACCAGCTGACAGCCTCTCTTGTTTACCCTGCTGCATGGACACGGGTGATTGTTCGGTGAACATGACACTGCATACTGGGCGGCAATATGGTGGACGCCTGAGCCTCCTCGTCACCTAAATCTCAGCACCTTTGTCAAGACGTACACCTAACAGAGTATCAGATTTATGGGCCCGTATTCAAGCAATCTGTGGTGTGGGTGATGATTTGGGTTGGAGACCAGTGGGTTTAGATTGGAACTGACATTGTGGATGGAGACTGAGGGACTGAATGTAGAGAGACCACCGAAGTAAGCTTTCAAAGGGGCTTGCAGTTCACCTTGTATGAATTTTGTCTATTACCGCAGGATCCTAAACTAAATTGTCTTTAAATATCCAAAATTAAAATATATTTAAAAACAATGAAAAATTGGTTTAAAATTAATAAGACTATTTACTTATTGACAGAAAACGAATGTTTACTATATATAAAATTGTTATATATATTATTAAAATTATATATATCGTATATTGTTAAATTGTAATATGGTCACTGTTTCTTTATTCCTGTTTGCACTTCATTGCAAGTACACAAAATAAGAAAGAATATCATAGTTGCTGGTTAATTAATGAGTTTATAGATGAGGATTTTTGTTTAAATGCTGGTAAGCAATGCTGTGTTGTAAAAGCTTTCATTTGTACCACAGATAAAACATTTATATTTTGTTAAAA